>CM033322.1:54826883-55426883 GCA_019359835.1 Pharus latifolius
GAACACTTCAACAATTTTTGCATGCCTTTTATACTATTTTCTTCGGACATCCCTTTAGCAACCCTAATTAGTCTCCAATCCTCAACTGAGTTATGGAACTCTAGGAAGAATTAATTGCCATATGTTGCATGTTTCCTATGAAAATGTATAGATGAAAATGCTTAGAAATATGTTCTAACGGGAGTCCATGTTTTTACCATTAGAAGAAATCTTATCTTCTATCGGTAGTTGCTGTGTTTTTCGATAGAACAAATATTTAAAATAGGTTCTTTTGCTTTGTAAAATGATTTGGTTTTTGTTTCCATTAAATTTTTGATGGTTTGTTGATGGTTTTTTGTGGAAAGACATGTCGTCGTCTTCATCGGATGATAGTAGTGGTTCGAGTAGGGCCAACGTAATTGAAGATGCTGGTTTGTCCCAGCGAAAGAGGGTGGGGCGAGGCGCGGCGACGTTGGGCCGTTTGGCCAAATGCACCGACCATTTTTGTGAGTTCAACCAATTTGGGAGGCCGATCGGAAAGAATGATGGGAAGTACGCGGCCTACGTTGGGTGTTGTCGAAAGAAAGGGTGAAGATCACCGTCCAGAGCTGGAAGGACATGATGGCGGACGAGAGGGATAGGTTGCGGGCGGAAGTGAAGGTTAAATTAACCAAAATCGCTGAACTCTTTCGTAATCATGTTCTCTTGGCTTATCCTAAAGTTTAACTAACTCGTGATTGTATACATTGTTTGAAAACAGGCTAAGTGGAACATCCCCGACGATAAACCGAGGACGGCCTGCTTGTAGGACATGAACAGAACATGAAAAACCTTTAAGAGCTGGCTCGTCAGTACCTTTCTCGCTGTGGGGAAATCTGCTTGCGAGAAGTACCCCTTCATATCGGAGGAGGTATGGGAGGAATTCAACAATCAGAAAGGGACTGACGAGTTCAAGGCCCTTAGCAAGAAGAATAAGGTGATCCAGGAGAGGAACGACCACCCGCATCAGTTTGGATCCCGGGGCTATGCGGGGAAGGAGGAGTTGTGTAGGAAGGAAGATGAGCAAAATTCTGTCGTCGACTCCCTTGAGTTGCCACTCTCCGAGATCCGGGATGCGAGGTGCAAGTGATGGTGGAGGGGGAGAGGGTCTGTGTCATCCACGGGGTCTGTGGAGTTCCCAAACCCTATGATGAGGAACGGGGTCCCGATCTTCCGACGTGTAGGGGATAGTTCGATTGGTGGAGACTCAACGTTGACGATCCGACTTTCGACCAAAACCGATCTAGGCCTGCAATCGCTACACCACTGCTCCATTCGTTATCAACCGTACCGAGGCGCGGTTGACCTAGCCACGAAGGCCTGTTCCTGCAAGCGAATCGAAGAACACGTGCAAGAACACAGAAGAAGCAATCTCGAATTGCAAGTATGTATTAAGATCACGAAGTGTTGGGGTTCCACAAACCGAAAGACGGCGAACTGCGACAGCAGAAAATTCTAAGCAAAACCCAAGTTTTACAATGACGGCTACGAGGTTTTAATATGCGAGAGGGGTGGCGTCTAGGGTTTGGGGCGCACCCCCCCACGCGGGATACACAGGCCGAGGCCCACTAGACAGGTCACGCAGCACCGCACGGCCCAACAGAATCTAGTCTCCACTTGTTTCGGCGATTGTGATTGATTCAGAAGGATTTTGGACATGGAACCAGATCCGTTGGAAAGGTCTCGTCGAGGGCTTCTCCGTAATGTACTTGAACGCCCCAAACGAAGTTTTTATGCATCTGCTACGCCCTTTTGAAGACAGGCTGCTCTGCACTGGCCGACTCGGACTCCAGCTCGCGGTAGACTTGATTCCCGACCCATCTTGGCACAAAGTGAAACCCTCGCCGATCAACACCATGATTCCTGAGCACAAGCACAATATTATTAGGTAGTAACTCGCTCTTGTCAATATTCTCTCGTGTACTAAGAAACGAGCTCACCTGGTGATTTAGTTGACATGCACGTGTCCTTGTTATTGGTCCTTGCACAACGGGTGTTGGAAGAATGGACGCATCGTTAGGGGTGATGTCCTCATCATCCTCCCCCTCTTGAATTGGAGTCGTCTCGACTCAAGCTCATCTTCTTCTCCCAAATATGGCCACAAATCTGAAATGTTAAAAGTGGGGCTAATCCCGAAATCTGCAGGCATCTCAAGTTTGTAGGCATTATTGTTTATTCGCTCTAACACCTTAAATGGACCATCCGCACGAGGCATTAATTTGGACTTTCTTAACTCAGGAAAATGCTCTTTACGTAAGTGTAGCCATACAAGATCTCCAGGAGTAAATATCAATTCCTTTCTACCATGACTACCACCAATGCGATATTTTTCATTCATTCGCTCAATATTTTCTTTTGTTGTTTCATGTAGTTTTAAAATAAACTCAGCACGTTTCTTAGCATCAAGATTGACCTTTTCAAATGATGGAAGAGGCAATAGGTCAATAGGAGCACGAGGGTTGAAACTATACACTACCTGGAAATGACTTACCTTGGTAGTCGAGTGTAGCGCACGGTTGTAGGCAAACTCCACATGAGGAAGGCACTCCTCCCACATCTTTAAGTTCTTCTTCAAAACAGCTCGCAACATTGTGGACAAGGTGCGATTTACCACCTCCATTTGGCCATCAGTTTGGGGATGACAAGTAGTAGAAAACAGTAACTTTGTCCCCAATTTATTCCATAATGTCCTCCAGAAATGACCCAAAAATTTTGTGTCGCGATCTCGAATAGGTGGTAGTCCCGGGGGCACCTCAGCGGGGAACACATTGTCATACTCCTGCAAAAGGTTAGTAATAGCAGGTGGAAAAGAGACAGGCATATCATCAAATGAAAACAAGGTCTCTTTACATATCAAAGCAAAGCATGACGGTTCAGCAAGATCATATTTTGTAGCAAGAAAAACACCACCCTTCAATTTAATTCCCTCAATCTTAGAAGCAGGTACATTCTTATCTTTCTTATGCGGAAAAACAGTTTTAGCTACTTGCTGATTTTCAGATTTTATGGTGTTCTCTTTCTTCTCATTTTCAAGTCTTTCCCTATCAAAATGCACAATTTCAGATGGAGTCATGGGAAGCAAGGTTATTTTCTTTCCTTTGTGCATGAAAGTGTACCAATTATTTCTACCCTGATGAGTTGCATTAGTGTCATATTCCCAAGGTCGGCCTAATAAAAGTGAACATGCTTGCATAGGCACTACATCAAAATCAGCAACATCATGGTATGAACCAATGAAAAATGGTACTCTTGCGGTTTGCGTTATCTTAACCTTACCGCTGTTGTTGAACCATTGAACATGATATGGTTGGGGATGTGGTTGTGTGGTCAAGCCAAGCTTCTTGACCAGATCAGAACTCACCAAGTTGTTGCAGCTCCCACCATCAATGATTGTTCGGACGCGCCGGTCGTTGACAACGAGGAATATTTGAAACAAGTTGTGGCGTTGGGCTCGCTCGGCTTGCTTCATTTGAGTACTAAGGACCTGCTGGACAATGATGGTCCGGTATTCTTGTGTGGCTACCGTACCCAAAGCTTCCCCATCATCATCATGTTCGGATTCGTCATCAATATTACCTGCAAGGTTAGCTGCAAGAGCATATTCATCTTCAACATCAGAAGCACTAACGTACCCACCATCGTCTGTTGCAATGTAAGCTCGCTGACTTGGGCAGTCCTTCATGACATGGCCCATCCCCTTGCAACGGTGGCATATGATACATGTTGTACGTCCCGTGGAGGCAACAGATGAAGACGACTTCGCTGGTGCCTGCACATTAGAAGTTTTGCTTACCTCGGGTGTACGTGGCGGTGGTAACGGTGCTACTGAACGCGCCCTACTGGTCGAGGGGGGAGTAGACCGAACAGCAGGAGGTGGCTCTGATTTGGTTGACGCCTGTCTTGGGGTGAAGGTACTACCAAAGTTGCTCCGTGGCTGCTGTTGTCGTCCCTGCAATTCTTTTTCTGCCAAAACAGCAAGCTGGAACAATCTATTGACATCATGATAGTCCTTGTAATCAATAATATTTTGTATATCATGCCTTAACACTCCATAGAAACGAGCCATTTTATCCTCCTCCGTTTCCTCTACCTCACAACGCAACATGCCTATTTGAAGCTCTTGGTAGTACTCCTCTACCGATTTTTTACCTTGATCTAAGCGTTGCAATTTTTTATGCAAATCACATTTAAAGGAAGGAGGCACAAATCTAGCGCGCATTTGTCTCTTCAGATCATGCCAAGTACCAGGAGTACGTTAGATTTTACTAGTTCACTCCACCAAATTATAGCAAAATCCTTGAACTCACTAGTGGCTTGTCTAACTCTATGAATTTCAGGAGCAAGATGGGAGTTAAATTTTTGTTCAATCTCCATTTCCCAATCTAAATACACCTCAGCATCATATGTACCAGAAAAAGAAGGTATGGTAAACTTAACTTTAGCAAATGGATCATCATTGCAATAGTTATTATTACCATTGTTACCTCTCATACCTTGACGATTTCGGTTGAAGCGCTCTAAGTCATGTGCCGCACGTCGCATAGCGGGTTCATTGCGAGGTGCCATATGTCCCTCTACATCATCATCGTGCTCCTGGGCTGCATCATTTTGCTGTTGTTGGACAGCAGGTGGGAGGTTCTTGATCACCTGAACCTGTCATCAAGCTGGGCAACACGTCGTTCCAATCTTTCAATACCTTTGGTTATCGCTTCCATCACGGTTTTCAGCTCAGCATGAAAGACACACTCGTTGTCCTCTTTATCAGATCCTTTCATGATTAGTAGAAAGTAGAAGAAACACAAGAAGTATTATCCCTACAAACTACCAGGTTCAGACAAGTGGATTCACACCCTCTCAAGCGTCTTACCACACTCTTGCAAAGTTCTTACCAACGCTGCAGAAGGTACAACCGGTGGCTGGTTCGTGATATCGTGACGAGCTGAAGTGTAACGATTGCAAGGTTGAATCCTGTTCTGATAGAAAGTATGTGGAGCTTGGAAGGCAGTTATGGTGGCAAAGGTTAACAATAATTGAAATCAGAATGCTAAGCTGAATAAGTGTCCAAAGTACGTGTCACAGTTGCTGGCCTAAACGCGTTCCTAAAACTAATTCAAGTAAACAAAGTGATCGGCACAGGCGATGGACATGAAAGGATGCAAGCACTTCTGATCTCTTTTTTTTTTTGACTAATCTTTCTTTTCGTGCGGCTCTTTTTTATGCACTTGCCATTTTTTTTTTTTTTACAACAGTGCTGCAAAGGATGGATTACAACTCAAAATTTAAGAATTACGCACAAATCCTATCACAATACTCTCGGCAGTTTAGCAAAGATGCTCTGCAGAAATTTCTAATAATAATTTGGGGCTCTTAGAGACCTCAAACGCAACAACTTATAGCTAGGAAGTTGTAGCACTTTTCTTTCTCATCAATTTGAATATATGGAACACCCAATTTGGGGTTTGGAACTAGGAGATATGGCCCCCGAAATACAGGCTGTCTAGATTACTCCGAGATGGAACAGATTAACTTCCAACGCGATTTTCGCCACGAATATGGTGTTTCTGGAATTTGGTTCAATGAACAAAGTTATAGATCTCTTCGAGCGATACAATTTAGACTATTTAATCACCCAAATTAGTGTTCAGATGACAAATATATTGTCTTTATAAAACAGAAACGCAAAAGAGAAATCCGAATCGATTGCGACTCGATTTTGGTTTCGGTTTAGAATTGGGATTTGATACTCTACCTAGACCAAGAACACGAATTGACCAGCAATACAACGATGACCACGGACACAAATTCAACAATGCAAAACTGAAAACGAAAATTGCAAAAGGCTCAAAGTGGTTTGAACAGCGGAAGACTATGATCAGAATTTTTTTTTTGTCTTTTTTTTTTCTGGACGATGGGTAAAACGATGAACAATGAACAGATGGGATACGAGATACCTGACGGGCAACCGGAGCTCTGATAGCACTTGATGAGGAATGGGGTCCCGATCTTCCGACAGGTAGGGGATAGTTCGATTGGTGGAGGCTCGACGTTGACGATCCGACTTTCGACCAGAACCGATCTAGGCCTGCAATCGCTACACCACTGCTCTGTTCGTTATCAACCGTACTGAGGCGCGGTTGACCTAGCCACGAAGGCCTGTTCCTGCAAGCAAATCGAAGAACACGTGCAACAACACAGAAGAAGCAATCTCGAATTGCAAGTATGTATTAAGATCACGAAGTGTTGGGGTTCCACAAACCGAAAGACGGCGAACTGCGACAGCAGAAAATTCTAAGCAAAACCCAAGTCTTACAATGACGGCTACGAGGTTTTAATATGCGAGAGGGGTGGCATCTAGGGTTTTGGGCGCACCCCCCCACGCGGGATACACGGGCCGAGGCCCAATAGACAAGTGACGCAGCACCGCACGGCCCAACAGAATCTGTTCTCCACTTGTTTTGACCATTGTGATTGACTCAGAAGGATTTTGGATGTTGGACTAGATCCGTTGGAAAGCTCTCATCGAGGGCTTCTCTGTAATGTACTTGAATGCCCCAAACGGAGTTCGTATGCATCTGCTATGCCCGTTTGAAGACAGGATGCTCCGCCGTGGCCGACCCGGACTCCAGCTCGCGGTAGACTTGATTCCTGACCCGTCTTGCCACAAAGTGACACCCTCGTTGATCAACACCATGATTCTTGAGCACAAGCACAATATTATTAGGTAGTAACTGGATTTTGTCAATATTCTCTCGTGTACTAAGAAACGAGCTCACCTGGTGATTTAGTTGACGTGCACGTGCCCTTGTTATTGGTCCTTGCACAACGGGTGTTGTAAGAATGGACGCATTGTTAGGGGTGATGTCCTCATCACCCTAGGGATGCCGAGGTTGTGAAGCGAATGGTAAGTTGGCTAACCTTGTAAACTGTGTGTGCACAAGTGTATATATGTATTTGTCTCACAAGGTAGCTCTAAATATAACAGATCTCTTTTGAGAAGGAAGCCATGGAGGGATTGTTTACCCTGCAGAGGGAGAACGACATCCTCACCTGGGCTCTAGGAAATAAGGAGCATCCCGGGCGGACACGGACTTTGGGAGTCATTGTGTCGTGGAAGGCCGGTTTCGCAGATCTGGCTCCACTGAGGAAGAAGGCCTGCTCCTGGAAGGAGAAGGAAGCGGAGCTCTCCGAGAAGATACAAGCTGAGGTACGGGCTGAGGTATGGGCGGAGATACAGGCTGAGGTGCAGGCTGAGGTCGAGTCCTCGGTCGCACAAATGAAGGAAGAGTTTGTACAGTCGAAACAAGCATTGCTAGCCAAGAGTGCAGATGCAGATCCCCAAGGCGACGGTACCCCGTAGGGTCGGATGAGCAGTTGCTCTTCGAAGGTTCTCGCGGATCCAGTGGATCTACTTGAGGTACTGCAAGCCTTCAGCTGTGCACTTAAGTTGATGCTACTCTTGTTCTGTTAGAGTTGTTTCGCTAACCTATTTTAATTGTTACAAATTTGCAGAAGTCGGAGAGCTGCAGCCTACTGACTAACCTAGGCGACCGGCAGGCAGTGGTTGCACACGGGTTCGTATATTCATTTGGGGAGGATGTCCAGATCCACTGCGTACCTCTAGGGTTGGGGTTCGCAAAGGTACAGGTGGACATGGCCATGCCGGGCTACAACGATTCTCCGTTGCCAGTCCCAACAGAGCAAATGCAGACACTTGCTGAGGCAGTGGGCTCCTACGTACAGTGGCCCAAGAAGTGTGCTGTAATACAGCAGGTAAATCCTACACATTTTAGATTACATCCTACTCAGTACACTCAATTGCAAAATCTAACATACGTGTTCATTAATTGAAGTGGTCTGCCGGCGTACTACTAGGGAACTGCGCCCCCAGTTCAGGGCATGAGGGATACCGTGCGGACCTGAACACATCAAAGATGGCCTCGACCCCAGCCAGCGGATCCACGCCTTCACCTCGGAAGAAAGCCGCCATCACCTCACCCTTTTGCCTTCGAAGGTACGCGGTCAGTCCTCGGCAAAAGGCAAGGGCAAAGGGTGAAAGGGACAGCCAGAGAGGTTCAGAAACAGGTTCCCACTCGTGTCGAAGGTAGCTTTGCACAAATTGGATTGATCAACCAGAGACCTCCACGAGTGGTACCTAGACCGAGCTTGGTGTAACCTAAACTTCTTAGTTCCCTACAAGCTTGGGCAGTTCCACCGTGAGCTCGGGAGTATATCCGTGGCACCCGAGGATCTGTTCGACCTCTACAACTGGCGGGAGCTCGATATGTCCATCATACGGATTGGAGTCCTGTGAGTTTGCTGATCCTATATATTGCTGTTTTCTAACTCTGTTTGCTAACTTTGTATTACTGTAGTTCATTTGAAATGTTGTAACTTTCTATGCAATACTAATTTCATCCTTTGCATGCAGGTGCATGTACAGGCTAGCATCGGAGGCTGCGTGTGACAAGGTGGATTTCTTCGACCCAGAGAAAATAAGCCTCACGATGCTAAAGCACGACGTCCCGCACGCTAAGCACTACATATCCAAGGCGTTGATGGCGCAGCTGGATATGGAGTTCATTCTGGTGCCGTACCACCAAAGGTTAGTGCATTTCGTACTAATTTAACTCAATCTTGTATGTTACACCTGAGATATACTTTGAGCTAGCGGTCCTATTTTACGTACAATGTAGGGGCCACTGGATCCTCATCGTGATCTGTCCGTGGAGGAACGAGGTGTACTACCTCGATTCGATGTGTGACAGATTATCGAACGAATATGTGGTCAAGGGGAATATGGAGGCGTAAGTAACATGTTTGATTTAAATTTTGACCTCACTTGCTAATGATAATACATTAACCGGCAATGCTAATTGAATGCAGGGCTTTTGAGAAATATGTGTCCACTGGAGGGAGGGATGCCACACCGTAGGGCTCCCGAATAGCTTGGAAAGAATATGAGGTACCCACGAGACTTTTTGTTTGTGCTTAATTAGTTTATTGAAACAATAGCTAACATGTCTTCGCATATGCAATTATCTCAGTGCCATCAGCAGCCGCAATCATGGGAATGCGGGTTTTACGTGCTGCGCTACATGTACAACCTAGTGTGGACAAACTTTGCCCAATTCCCCCAGGTAAGCATCGATAGCTAACTCAAATTTGAAAATTGGGTGTCACGTTCAAAATTAGGAAGTTAGTTACTCAGTATTCACACATGCTTGCAGATCGCCATGTCCAAAGACCAATACGACAATGCAAAGATTAGAGATCTCCGACAAATCTGGGCTCAATATGTTATGGAGGAAGTTGCACCCAACCAACCGCCATGACAAGCTTTTCGCTCACTTGTTGTCAATTTTCTCTTTTTCGTGTACTCTGTGCATAGATTGTTTATATACAGTCTTATTGGTTAGTATTTGTCCATATTGGATTGCAATTTGTATTGGTTTGTATATATGTGAATAAATTGTATATGTGAATGTACCCTTCTTTGCATCTGTACTGTATTGTGTATTCAATCTGTACTGTATATGTGAATGTACTCTTCTAACGGCTAAATATCAAACAGAGTTAGAAAACAACAACATTTTCTAACGGTATTCTCCTCATTAACAGTCAGAAGAATGTAAGTTTTTCTGACGGTACACTACTATACAACCGTGAGAATATTATTTTTTTTCTAACAGTACACACTTACTTAACCGTTAGAAGAGTGTAACTTTTCCTGCCATTAAACTCGTACACAACCGTGAGAGTACTATCATTTTTTCTTACGGTACACTGTTGATTAACCGTTAGAAGAGCGCTAGTTTTTGTGACGGTAAACTTGTACACAACCATGAGAATACTATCTCTTGTTCTCACGGTAAACTCTTAATTAACCATTACAAGAGTGTAACTTTTCCTGCCGGTAAACTTGTACACAACCGTGAGAGTACTATCCTTTTTTCTCATGGTACACTCTTAATTAACCGTTCGAAGAGTGTAAGTATTTATGTCGGTAAACTCATTCACAACTGTGAGAATATTATTTTTTTCTAACGGTTCGGTACTCGTTACCGTTAGAAAATATTGACATGTTCGAACTGATATTGCTAGTTAATCGTCAGTCTAGAACGGTTTTTCTACCGGTGGTCACTGAAAATGCCGTTAGAAAGTGCAGTTCTTGACCTGTCTTGTTCTATCGTGTCTGTCTCTAACGGTACAAAAACCATTAGTGGAAGTGTGTTTTTTACCGTTAGAAGAAAGCTTTTTTATACTAGTGGATGGTCTCTCTGGAATATGAATCTCCAGAGGGTTCATCACCCTTCTCTTTTGGCGAATGAGAGGACCGTCATCTTCCTCGTCCTCGCTCCCCTCATCTTGTACGATTAAGAAGTAACTCCTATTCATACATGGTATAACAGGGGGAAGAGAAAACCTTACCATAGCAGTTTTCACGGTATCCTTCTTTGCCTTTGATGAAGCCCCTCCTGTGGTCTTTGCTTTGGACGCTCCAGGGTTGTGATGAGGACATCACCACACCGGATACACACATGGCATCTCCTATGCAAGGGCCAATTACAAGAGAACGTGTACGGCAAATAAATCAACAGGTGAGCTCGTTCCTCGGGTTGTCTAATTGTGTTTTGGAGGATAGATGGCTACCTTAGAATGTTCTTGTGCCCAGGTATGAAGGCTTGGACCAGCAAGGATGCAATTCTTCACCAAGAGAAGCTGGAGCATAAGCCATCCCTGAGAGAAAGACCGGTTCACCCAACCAGGAGCAGTCTACATACAAACAAGCTTAACTTCTGCACATGGACTCTAATTTCAACGTTGTCGACGATTCGGACTCGGGGTCCTCAGCCGAACTTATGCAGAATTTATAATAGTGAGACCTTTCAAGATGACCCTTCGGGAAGGTATGCTGAACAATGGAGAACAGGAACACAGAGAATTTAGACAGGTTCGGGCCCTCGATGGTGGGAGTAAAAGCCCTACGTCCTGTTGAGATTTCACTAAGTGTGGTAAAATGTTTACAAATGGGAGGAAAAGTCCTCACAGGCAAGGATTTTTCCTATAAAAGTGTACAAAAATCAGCTAAAGAAGACTTAAGAATGCTATATGAGATATGCCGTAGACTTGGATTTCTCTCTCCTTCGATTGATACTTCATGCCATCCTTTTATACTGCTTGAAAGGGTGCCATGTGAAGGAAACTGGATCAATCAGTTGCTCGGACGGTTAGATACGGTTTTTGAAACTGCTCTTAACCTCCACGCAGGTTAAACACGTGTTATTCATGAATAACTGTACGTGTTAACCCCCTGACGGTTGATTTTCCACGTGTAGGAATCTTCGGGATACTTAGAGTATCCTGTCATATAGACAACCGAATAGATAGATCCCAGGTATCCTGATCGGTAGACGTTCTGACCGCGGAATTTAGCTGACCACGTAATATCCCGAATGTGTAGTTCGCGTATAGGCCACGAACTTCTGACCGCGCAAGGCCTACGGTCTGACCGCGTAAAGCTGCGACTTGATCGCGTAAAGCTTGTGACCTCGTGGTGATGCCTCTCAAAATAACTTGAGTTCGCATCTCCAGACACACGCTCTGGTTCGAACCTGTCTTGAACCAGAAGTTTATTAGAAGTGACCCGGGTGTCAATCCTCGTCAGCTAGCCCCCAAATTCGAAGAAAACGGAGAGACGTGTTTATTTCGAATTTAAAAAATCGTGCATTGGACTTTTAACCCGGCCCTTTAACTTCTCCACTTAGTGGCGCACTAAGTGAAAACGGTTGGTTTCTCAAGACGGGTTCTGACACTACGTGACGGGCAATGATGGCGCCGTAGAGATTTTTATCTCGAGGTAAAATTGTAAATGTCTTTAACGAAACTCGAGGTGTCTGGGAGGCGAACCGTCGACCTGACGGCTATAAATACCAGACCCCTGGACATGTAAAGATTCACAATTTCCCTCTTACGCCTAAGTCTTTTTCTTGTTACCTGGCCTCCTTCCTTTTCACTTACTCTTCCCAATGGCAGATCACGAAATCATCGAGATTGAGAGCGATGAAGGGGAAATTGTCGAACAAGGGTCGGATGAAGTCCTGTCTCCCTTAAGGAAGAAACCCAAGGTTGACGAAGGATCTTCCAGTGGAACAAAGGTGAAGAGTGTAGTGAGTTTCCTTCTTCCTTCAGTTCCTTTGACCCTCCCCGTTCATGCCTCTCGGCAAGTTAGGCCTTTATCCTTAGAGAAAGATCCCATCACATTCAATTCTCCCATCCTTATGGGTGATCAACATCCTGGTCGGCAAGCGGTGACTATCCCTCGACCAGATGATTGCCGTATTGGGTTGGCGAAGCAATTTTCTTCTGGGAACGTTGCACTGGGACAGGTAACAATTCTTCTCCTTTTTGCTGTCAATTTTAGTTAATATGACTAACTTTTTGCAAAATGCAGGAGGTAGGAGGCCCCAGCGATCAGCCTTCTGTTGCTCCATCTCTTCCTTCCGGACAGACTCTTCTGGAAGAGAAGAATGCCCTGGAGAAGAAGACCGAGGAGATGGCCTCGAAGATTCTGCGTTTAGCAGAATGTCTTGATCGATCCCGAGAGGAGGCGCACCATTTCCGTCGAGAGAGGGACTTCGCTCAGCAACAGCGAGAACTCTCCGACTTGATTAGGGACAATAGTGCGTCCGTTGTTAGGGATGATATAGATAGACTTAGGGTAGTTGCTAGTTCCCTGGGGGTTGTCAGTGTAGATCCTACTGACAACGATATGTCCCTTGGGGAACTTTGTAAACTTCTTTCGGAGCAAGTCGATGTTTTGATCGACTGCATCCCTTTTGTATGTAAAGAATGTAAGAAATAAAAAGTTTCTTATTTTTCACGAATATTCTTCACATCTTCTGTGCGAAAACATAGCCATAAACTTTACGTTTGCGACCATTCATACACAGGAAACTTTAGTTCTGCGATCAGAATCGTTTTTAAGAAAAAGGCACCGCGACCTGCCCTGATTCCGCGAGCAGTTTCAGAGCCGCGGTCAGAACTAAAGTGCGACCAGAGTTAGGACCCGGTCAGGCCGTCATTACGATTAGAATCGAAGTTTCAGCCTAAAACATGATTTCGAAAAAACCATAACCCAATTAGAAACATTCCAGTACGTCAAAAATTGAGTTATATGATTTTTTCGAAGAAAATGTCCAAAGTATAAAAAAGAAAAAACGCCTTCTGAAAAAGTACTGAAAATTTTTCAGTCCTTTTGCACTTTCAGTTTCCAAAACAAAGAGCCTTTTTGTTTCAGATCCGACGTCTGGGTACTTTATCGGGTCTATCAGAAACAGCATCCATTATGGGAAATGAATAAAGCATTCGATGGAACGTTTGAAACGAGCTGTTTACCCATTAATGCGTCGCCTTGGGTCTATAAAAAGCAGTAGGTAGCTTCTTGAGGAAGCCACTCAGCCGCGAAAAAACCCTTAGAATTCCCGCCGCTCAAAACCCTCATTTTCTTCAGCCTTCGTCTTCCCCAAATCGCCAGCTTCCCCTTTGATTCTACACCATAGATGGCGTCCTGGAGCAGATCCATTCATCATTCTGAGGAGAGCCTGATGGCGCTTGAGAAGGAGGAGATCCTTTCTCCGCGGCTGCTCATTAACTGGCGACCTGCGGAGAAGGACCAAGAAACCCCAACTGTCCAAGAAGGCGAGTTGGTGGTTTTTGAGGAGTATTTTCGTTGCGGGTTCCGATTCCCTGAGAGTCGTTTCCTTAAGGACATCTTTGAGCATTACGGGTGGGAACTGATCAACCTCCACCCCAACGCGATGCTGATTCTAGCAGTATTCCAGCATCTCTGTGAAGCCTTCGTCGGAGTATATCTCAGCGTGGATCTTTTCCGACGATTTTACTTTTCGGCGTGGTCGAAGAGCACCAACGCCGCCGGATGCATCTACTTCCGGCTGAGGGATAAAAAGGAGTATCCCTCCCCACCCCTGCGAGATTCAGTGCACGGGTGGCACCAGAAATGGTTTTACTGCACCCCTCCGACCGAGAGCGGGCTGTGGTTTGAGAACTCGCGGCCGGAGAAAACAAGCGAGTTGGATACTCTCCCGGCGATGAACGCGGAGTTCATGAAGCATGCCGAGGTGATCCTTCACTTAGTCGAACAAGGGCTGACGGCACGTGACGTCATCCGAGACTTTGTGAAGAATCGGGTGAGCCCCCTACGTGAAAGGGCTCATCCGGCTTGGGAGATCACGTCCATGTCGGACACTACCCTGGACTATAATGAAGGTACTTATTTCTGACATAGAAATCCCTTTGTTATTTTTGAAATGTACCAATTTAACTTGTATCCGGGAACAGTCCTGCCCTCAGCTGATATTGAGAGGCGGACTAACTACCTCCTCAGGGCGTACAACGCCGAGGTAGAGGGCCCCAAGGGGTCACCTCGCCCCCAAAGCTTGATTCATGCTGGCGACGACCTTAAACAGGAGCGCCGAAAGGTAAACTTCTCACTTGGCCTCTGTTTTGCAGGTTTTATGTATGTCCAACACTAATCAATTTCATTGGAATGAAAATAGCTCCTAGGGAGGTTCGCGGATGCGACATTCCCAAGTGAAAATGTCGGCTTTCTGAAGAAGCCGGCGGCGAAGAACGTGAAGAAGGTCTCCCAGAGACCCAGGACAAAGAGTCCTGCCCCTAAGAAGACCAAGCTGAACCCTGGGGAGGGGTCTTCACGAAGCGTCCCTCGTCCCGCAAAAAAGACTGCGGTAAGATATCACATTCCTGCTACTTTTTCAGGCGCGACATGGAATCACTTCTTCGTCGTACAGGGAGAGGGGAGCGAGGAGGAAGAGGATGACGTTCCTCTGATCCTTCGAAGGAGGAAGATCGCGGATCTTCCATCCAGCGATGTCCCAGGCTGCCCCGCAGAGACTACAGCTGCCGAAGAGGTGGCCGTGGCTGACCCTGAGACCACCGAAGATCTGGTGGTTGCGGGTGACCTTCCAATTCCTGAAGCCCCCGGGGTTTCAGGGTCAGTCATCCCTGCTTCCCTGGTCGAAGGGACAACTAAGGTAAAGGATCTTTTCGATCATTCCCTCCATAACTCTTTCTGCATATTTGATAAGTTAATGTATATACAGGAAGGAGAGCTTCCCCCTGGGTCCACTGGGGATTCCAGGGAGGAAAATCCTCCTCCTCCGCGGACAGGGGAGGAAGTAGACGAACGAAGGCCGGCTGTGATGGTTCCAGCAACTCAGGAATCGTCAAGGCCTTCGGATGAAGCCCCATCAATTAGCCCGGTGGTCCAGGTAAAGACTTATGTGTTTTTAACTGTTCCCTAAGAATATGCCTGTAACATGATATTTCCAGGGGGGTGCTGTCTTATTTACCATAAGGAAGGCAAGAACCGGAGACGGCTCTCCTTCGCAAGGGGAGTTGTCCCAGAAGTCCCAGGAACGAATGGGATTTCGAATAAGGTAAGAACTCTTATTCGACAGTAATCTTATATAAAAACTGTCTGACCCACTCTTCCTGTTAGGCAAAAGAAGACAGCGCCTATACCTTCAACCGCCACTGGGGAGGTTGAAGCTAGGGCTAATGAGGGAGCCTCTAATGAAGAGCGCTCTACTCCCGTGGTTCAGGAAATCGTCCGGACCGCGGGAGGTGAATCAAGCACAGGGACTAGGTCACCACCAGTGGCCTCTGGGGGTGGCGTCCGGCCGGCACTCCCATCAACTGTCCCCGTTGCAGGTACTTCAGGCGCGCTAGCAAGGATTCCTGCTAGCATGGATGATGCTTCTTTAAATAAGTTTATGAAGGTATGTTGACTCCTGTTTCGGCGTTTGAATCGCCTTTAGAGCATACTTGACTCTCTTGCTTTGTGTCACAGGGCTTGTCATGGGTGACGAGCCAATCGCATGCTGCAATGGCTAGCATGGCGGCTGTTCAAAAAGATCGTGACGGCTTGCGCAAGTGAGTATCGTCACCCTTCTGTTAATATAAGTAGGCTTTAATTGTGACTAACCTGATTTTGCTGCAGAGAGGTTACGTTCTTGAAGAAGGAGTTAACCAAGATAAAGCTGAACTCAGTTACAGAGTTTCAGAAACTACGGACTGAAATCAATAGACTTCAGTCTGAGAATGTTGGTAAGTCGATTCCCAACTTGAGAAGACTTAAAGACATTTCTTGTTCATAACCTCTTTTCTTTGTGCAGCGCAAGCAGGTCGTATTAAACAGCTCAGCCAGGACAAAATGCTTCTCGAGTCCTCGCTCGACCACACCAATCAAGTGGTCAAAGAGTTGAGTCTACTGGTCTTCGAAAAACTGAAGGCCATAGCCAGCCTTTTGAATACCAATGTGGTAGAGTTGAGGAAGGACAACCCAGATGTCAGCGATTGGGCATCACTGCTTACTACTCAAGCAGAATCACTGCTCGAATATCTCCCTGGAGATTTACGGCGACGTGAAGAGATGATCAGGACGAGAGTCCGATCAGCCGCATCCGCCGTACTCAGCCGGGTTCGACTTCACCATGGCTCAGATGCGAATCTGAGCGCGCTGGTGGGACAGGTTGAGGTCGAGAGTGACGAACTGCTTGACGCCGTTATCGAAGAAGTTAAGCCCTTCGTTGACAAGCTCTTGGCTGAGCTAAGGATCGAATGATCCTTGTATTTTGTAACCAAACAATTGTAATTACAATGCTATGTATGTAAAATCATTTTTTCAAGAGAAAGTGCATATTCACATCATAAGTTTCATACTATAAGTATATTCCTCTAGCCCCCGCCTCTGTTTTGTGAATACTGAAGTCTTAGTATTTTAAACAGAGGAAAACATAAGTATGATGACCAGGGATATGTGCTTCAAGCCGATGGTCAAGATTAAAGTAACATTTTAACCCTATTGCAAACTGGTAGCCACCCAAATGACCGAAGACTAGCCAGATCGAATTAGTATAATTTAGGAGAGACTTATCTGGAAGTGATCATGAGATTGACCAGCGAATCCGGTTGAAAAATGCTGTAATAACCTAACCGCCGGCGATCAGCCCCCAGGTCGAATTAGTATAATTTGGGTCTAAAGAAAAACACTCATTGTATGAAAACAAGACATGCTTTTTATGAAAAGATGCTAATTGAACAGGAAAAAAGTGATTGGAATACTTACACGTAAAACTTGCGAAGTTGATCGATGTTCCAAGTATTGGACAAAATCCGACCATCCTCCATGGCTAACCGCGCAGATCCTGACCGCGGCATTGAGACGACAGTATATGGTCCCTCCCACTTTGGGGAGAATTTATTGCGGTTAGACTGGTCTTGAATTTTTCGTAAAACCAAGTCGCCCACGTTGAGATCACGTGGTCGCACCTTTTTACTGTGATACTTGCGTAGAGCCTGCAAGTATACCGCGGACTTAATCAGGGCGCGATCACGCCGTTCTTCCAGGAGGATGAGATCTCGCGATCGTTGTTCGGATTGGTTGACCTGTTCGAATTGATTCGTGCGAACAGATCCAATACTTACTTCCATAGGCAACACAGCCTCAGCTCCATAGACCAAATGGAAGGGTGTCTCACCGGTGGCTCGACTAGAGGTAGTTCGTAGTGCCCATAGAACAGTATAGAGCTCGTCTGCCCAAGCCCCCGAGCGGGTCTTGAGGCGATCAAAAACACGTTTTTTGATACCTTGCAGTACTTGCCCATTGGCCCGTTCTACGGCACCATTGCTTTGTGGATGTGCCACGGAAGCAAAGCACACCTTGGTCCCAATCTGATCGCAGTAGTCTAGGAAAAGACCGCTAGCGAACTGAGAACCGTTGTCTGTGATGAGACGGTTTGGAACACCAAATCGTGCCACAATGTTCTTGTGAAAGAACTTTTGTGCGGCTAATGCAGTAATATTTCGTACTGGTTCGGCCCCAATCCACTTTGTGAACGTGTCAATGGCTACAAACAAAAACTTGTATCCATTGACCGCTTGTGGCATAGGACCGACGATGTCCATTCCCCAGATCGCGAAAGGCCATGCGAGAGGAATAGTTTGTAATGCATAAGCAGGTTGATGAACCTGTCTTGCATGAAACTGACATTGTGGACACATCTTGACCATAAGCTTGGCATCATCGAGTGCCGAAGGCCAGTAGAATCCCTGTCGAAAAACTTTTCCGACCAGTGTTCGGTATGACGCGTGTGCACCGCATACACCGTCATGTATCTCTTTCAAGAGGGATTTTCCTTCCTCCTGAGATATGCAGCGCATAAATACTCCTTGAGTACCCTTTCTGTACATAACCCCATCTATGAGTTTGTACAGACGCGCCTTTCGAATTAACCGATCGCTTTTGGTTTCGTCCCCGGGTAGGGTCCCATGTTCAAGATAGACCCTCAATGGATGAGTCCAATCTTGTTCCTGACCGAGGTTGGCAACGAAGGCTATTGCCGGATCATCCTCGACCGAAGTCATGATCGAAGGATGGTCCAAGTGTTCAACGAACACTCCTGCCGGAGCGGATGAGCGTTGTTGGGGGAAATCTCCACGCGGTCAAGTCCAGGTAAGTTCATGATTGCCCGGGGACAGTGGCCTCCGGTGCCTGCCCCGGGCGCCGCCTTCTAGGCGCCCGGGGCCGTGCCCCCCGGGCATGTCCCGGGCGCCGCCATTTGGCCCCCGGGACCGTGCCCCCCGGGCATGTCCCGGGCGCCGCCATTTGGCCTCCGGGACCGTGCCCCCTGGGCATGTCCCGGGCGCCGCCAGTTGGCCCCCGGGACCGTGCCCCCCGGGCATGTCCCGGGCGCCGCCATTTGGCCGCCGGGACCGTGCCCCCCGGGCATGTCCCGGGCGCCGCCATTTGGCCCCCGGGACCGTACCCCCCGGGCATGTCCCGGGCGCCGCCATTTGGCCTCCGGGACCGTGCCCCCCGGGCATGTCCCGGGTGCCGCCATTTGGCCCGGGGACAGTGGCCTCCGGTGCCTGCCCCGGGCGCCGCCATTTGGCCCCCGGGACCGTGCCCCCCGGGCATGTCCCGGGCGCCGCCATTTGGTCCCCGGGACCGTGCCCCCCGGGCATGTCCCGGGCGCCGCCATTTGGCCTCCGGGACCGTGCCCCCCGGGCATGTCCCGGGCGCCGCCATTTGGCCCCCGGGACCGTGTCCCCCGGGCATGTCCCGGGCGCCGCCACACGCCCGGGGATAGTGGCCTCCGGTGCCTGCCCCGGGCGCCGCCATTTGGCCCCCGGGACCGTGCCCCCCGGGCATGTCCCGGGCGCCGCCATTTGGCCGCCGGGACCGTGCCCCCCGGGCATGTCCCGGGCGCCGCCATTTGGCCCCCGGGACCGTGTCCCCCGGGCATGTCCCGGGCGCCGCCACACGCCCGGGGATAGTGGCCTCCGGTGCCTGCCCCGGGCGCCGCCATTTGGCCCCCGGGACCGTGCCCCCCGGGCATGTCCCGGGCGCCGCCATTTGGCCCCCGGGACCGTGCCCCCCGGGCATGTCCCGGGCGCCGCCATTTGGCCCCCGGGACCGTGTCCCCCGCGCATGTCCCGGGCGTCGCCATTCGCCCGGGGAGAGTGGCCTCCGGTGCCTGCCCCGGGCGCCGCAGTTTGGTCCTCGGGACCGGGCCCCCCGGGCATGTCCCGGGCGCCGCCATGTGCCCGGGGACAGTGGCCTCCGGTGTCTGCCCCGGGCGCCGCCTTTTGGGCTCCCGGGACCCTGCTCTCCGGAAGAGGTCCCGGACGTCACCGCCCTCCTAAAAGGTAAAATCCCTGTTTGTTTATCACGTGCAGGTCACGCGAGGGACGCCTCGGGAATCAGCGACCACCTGTCAAGCATCTAAGACGTTTGACCGGGAGAAGGACGGTCCTATCCTTCAATCCGACGGTGGCTCCCGGGGTAGTTTAGGTTTTTTGCTTCTTTTTGGGGCTATAAATAGCCCTTGTACCCCTCTGTTGTAAGGGACGACATCATTATTATTTGGAATAGCTAATCTCACAGACGTGCTCCGGAAGCCTCTCCCCCGGAGAGAGCTCCCCCAGCCGACTCCGGTCGGGAGCGCGTCGACAAGACTAGGGCCCCCACTGGGACCCGAACCTGTATAAATCCTCGTGTCTTTTCTTGTGTTTGTCCGGCGGGGGAGGACCGGTCACCCGGTCAACCCGCGATGCGTGATCTCCGCTAGGATCGTCTTCAAAACCTGCCGGGGTATTCTTAATACCCCGACAGTTGGCGCCGACCGTGGGGACCCGTGACGAATCGCCATGGCTCCTCCGAGAACAAGGGCCCGCGCCCTTCCCGGTGACGCCGGTCCCCGTGACCTGGCGGCACCCGTCCGGGACGCTGCTGTTCCGGCGCTTCCGTCCGGAGGCGACCATTCCCAGGTACCGCCTCCCACCTTTCCTCTCAATCTAGGCGCCTCCACGTCCGGGTCGTTCCCGGCGGCCGCGGGGACCTCGGCCGGGACGAGTTTCCCCCCGACGGCTCCCCCGGCCCCTCGGGATGCCCTGCTGGAGGCTCTCGTAGAGGGCCAGCTCCGCGCCCAGCGCTCCATGGACGAGCTCCTTAGTGTGTTGGCGCGGCCTTCGGCCCCCACATTTTCGCCGCACCCGTATCCGGGGATCATGCCCCCGTTCATGGGATACCCAGCGGCCCCTCCGGCGTCGGGGGGGCTGTCTACCCCGTATGATCCCGCTGGGGGGTTCCCTCCCCCCGCGGGATATACTTCTGGACACTTCTCGGCACCCGGGCCTGTCCCGGTGCCGGGAGGCTTTTTCATGCCCGGGCCCTTCGTGGCACCAGGGGGGTACCCCGTCCCCGGCTCGCTTCCGGGGCTGGGGGGTCATTTCATGCCGAGGGCTATTCCTGCGCCGGGAGCCAGTCCCGCCCCCCGCGTTGCGTTTACCGCACCGGGGCCGGTCGACAGAGCAGCTCCCGTGCAATCAGCGAATTTCCCCCCGCATTGGCTCCCCAACCCAGGACGTCGCCGAGGGGGCTCACCCCCTACTGGTTCCGGATGTCACAGGGGTTTCCCCCTTTCCGGTCCCGGTCGTTGCCACGGGGGCCCCCTCTTCGGATCCTAACGCCGCCCCGGGCGCCCCCTCCCCGGTTCCGGATGGTGCAGGGGCTCCCCCCTTTCCGGTCCCGGGGACCGTCCCAGGGGGCTCCCCCCAGCAGGCCCCGGTAGCTTCCGGGCCGGCTGCTATAGTGCAGGAGCTCCCTCCCCCGGCGAAGCCGGTCCGCTTCTCCCGGGGGGAGATTGAGCGAATGCATTCTCCCAGCCACGGGGAAGAGCTTCCCCCCGGTCGTTGTCACAGGGAGCCTCGCTCTCGCACCGGTCGGGGGAAGAGACCCGCCGAAGAACCATCCTCCCCGGAGGGAAGCCCGGACATCCGGGAAATCAGTCCCAGCCCGGAAGAGAAGCGTCGTCACCACCACTCTGGCGGCCCTCTTGGGCCGCTACCTGACTCAGATAACGAGGGGGCGTCCCCCGTTAAGGAAGACAGTGACTGGGGCTCCCCCCGGGAAGTGCAGGGGGCGAACCAACCTCTATGTCGAAGACTCCGCAGCATCCGATGGCCGCGGCCCTACCGTCCCCCGCACATCGAGCATTATAATGGCGAGGCGGATCCCTACGAGTTCGTGCAGATTTACTCCACAGCCATCTCCGCGGCGGGGGGGGACGAGAGCGTCCAATGCAACGTCTTCCCCCTCTACCTCACCGGCGTTGCCCGCTCCTGGTTTTACAATCTGAAGGCGGGCTCCATCAAGTCTTTCTCGCAGCTGAAGCGGGAGTTCTGCGCCAACTTTCAGGGGAATTACGTACGTCCCCTGGATTCTTCACAGCTATACACAGTGCGCCAGAGGACCGGGGAGACCATCAGAAGCTTCTTCAAGCGCTTTTCCCAAGTGAAAAGCAAAGTGGCCCACGTCCCGGACTCCACAGTCATCGAAGCCTGCAAAAGTGGGATCCTCCCGGGGGAACTCCACCGAAGACTCTCTCGAAGCTGCCCCTCCTCCGCCGACGAGCTCTTCAACGTACTCGAAAAGTACGCTCGCGCGGAGGAAGACGATATCTGGAAGAAGACCCAGGGGGCTCCTGCCCCCGCCGAGCGGGGGGCCCGGGATCCCCCCAGGCGCCCCAGGCCGGGGGGCCGTAGCGAACCACGGCCTCGGGACACTTTTGTCCTCGAGGGCGGAGGCGGCTCGCGCAACCCCCCAAAGGGCAACCGCCCCTTTCCCAAGCCGAGAGGCCATGGGGGAGGACAGTCTTCGCGCGGCCGCGAAGGCCCCGCGGGGAGAAGCCGGGAAGGACCGTGGTGCAGCTTCCACGGGTCCAGTACCCATGCCACCCGAGACTGCCACCAGCTGCTGCAGCACTTCGCGGCGTTCCTCGACCAGCGAGGGCAGGGGGGGGACTCCGGCCTCCTTGCCCCCTCGGCCAGCTGTCCCGGCCCTTCCTGCTCCCGCGGGGGGGCAACAAGTGCAGGAGGGGGAGCCTTCAGACGCTCTCCCCTTTCAAACTTCTCAGCGCCGCATCAATGTCATCGTAGGGGGCTCCGCCTCCGGGCGGGACTCCAAGCGCCAGCGCAAGGAGTATGCGCGAGAAGTTAAGGTAGTGGGGGTGCTACACGCATCCGTGCCGCCCAAGTGGTCGGACGTCCCCCTCACCTTTACGGCGGAAGACGCACGAGGGGTTCGCTTCCCCCATGACGACGCGCTTATTGTCTCCGCGACAATCTACAATTGCCACTTAGCCCGCATCCTCGTGGACGGCGGAAGCTCCGCCGACGTCCTGTTCCTCAAAACCTTCAAGGAAATGCAGGTGGATGAGAAGCTCCTGCAACCAGCGGCAGGGCCTCTGCAAGGGTTTGTCCCGGGGAAGGCGATCCACCCCGTGGGCAAGGTAGATCTCCCGATCACCTTCGGCACCCCGGAGAACTACCGGACCGAGCTAGTACGCTTCGACGTAGTGGACCTCCCCTCCTCCTACAATGTGATTATGGGGAGGACTACGATCAATCGGCTGGGGGCTGCCACCCACCAAAACTATTTGTGCATGAAGATCCCCGGGCCACATGGTGTGATCAACGTCCGGGGGGACCAGGACATGGCCCGTGCCCTATACGAGCGGGCTGCTGCCACAATAGGAAGCGTCAACCTGATCAAGGCACCCGGGGGGGAGGCTCCCCCCCCGAACGTAGACGTCGCTGCGCCATCCCCTGGGAGGCCACTCCTCAAGCCGCGTCCGGAAGGGGGCCTCCGGAAGGTCCCGCTGTCCCCAGACAGCGGGGACAAAACCGTCCAAATCGGGGCAGAGCTCCCCCAAGACCGTGCAGCGCAACTCGCAGCCTTTCTGCGCGAAAACTCCGATGTTTTTGCGTGGAAACCTTCGGACATGCGGGGCGTCGCCCGGGAGGTTATTGAACACAAGCTCGCGGTAACCCCCGGTCACCCCCCTATCAAGCAGAAGTTGCGGAAGCTCTCCCTCGAACGTCAAGAAGCCATCAAGACGGAGATAGCCCGGCTCCGAGAGGCGGGGTTCATCCGGGAAGTGTTGCACCCCGAGTGGCTCGCAAACCCCGTCCTCGTCAAGAAATCAACTGGCAAGTGGCGCATGTGCGTGGACTTCACCGACCTTAACCGCGCTTGCCCCAAAGACAACTTCCCGCTCCCGCGGATCGACCAGCTCGTTGACTCCACCGCGGGGTGCGAGCTGATGAGCTTCCTAGACGCCTACTCGGGATACCATCAAGTCCGGATGGCGGAGGGGGACGAGGAAAAGACGAGTTTCATAACCCCCCTCGGAACCTTCTGCTACCGCCACATGCCCTTCGGGCTCAAGAATGCGGGAGCCACCTTCCAGCGCCTGATGACGCTGGTCTTCAAAGATCAAGTCGGCCGCAACGTCGAAGTCTACGTAGACGACGTGGTCGTCAAGAGTCCCCGTGCAGCCTCCCACATCGACGACCTCACAGAGACCTTCCGCAACCTCCGCGCGTTCGGGCTTAAGCTCAACCCGGAGAAGTGCGCCTTCGGGGTGCGCGGGGGAAAGCTCCTGGGTTTCCTCGTGTCCCAGCGGGGCATTGAGGCAAACCCCGAGAAGATCCGGGCCTTCCTAGACATGCCCCCGCCGCGCTCCGTCAAAGATGTCCAGCGGCTCTCCGGCCGCCTGGCCGCACTCAGTCGCTTCGTCTCCCGTTCGGGGGAGCGGGGCCTCCAGTTCTTCAAGATCCTCCGAGGGCTTGAGGGGTTCCGCTGGACCCCCGAGGCCCAGGAAGCCTTCAACGACCTCAAGAAGTACCTCTCGAGCCCTCCAATGCTCGTGAGCCCGTCTCCGGAAGAGCCCTTGCTCCTCTACCTCGCCGCGACCCCCGTCGCCGTCAGCGCGGTTTTGGTGAAGGAGCAAGGGGGGCAGCAACACCCCGTGTACTACGTCAGTGAAGCCCTCCAGGGGGCCAAGACTCGGTACACGGAGATGGAGAAGATTTGCTACGCTCTCCTCATGGCGTCCTGGAAGCTCCGCACTACTTCCTAGGGCACCCCATCACCGTTCCGTCGTCCCTCCCCCTGGGGGAGGTACTGCGGAATAAAGAAGCCACCGGCCGGATTGGGAAGTGGGGGGCCGAGCTTGCCCCCTTCTCCCTGTCCCTTACCGGCCGCTCCGCAATCAAGTCGCAGGTCCTCGCCGACTTCGTCGCGGAGTGGACTCCCGCCTCTGGGTCCGGGGACGAAGATCTCCCTGTGCCGCCCCGACGCAGTGACCATTGGACCCTGCTGTTTGATGGGTCGCTGTGTCTCGCCGGGGCTGGCGCGGGGGTAGTCCTCCGGAGCCCCGAGGGGAAGGAGCTCGAGTACGCCGCGCGGCTCGAGTTCCCCGCAACCAACAACGTCGCCGAATACGAGGCTCTGCTCCTCGGGATGCGCCTCGCGCGCTCCCTGGGGATCCGGCGCCTCCTAGTAAAGGGAGACTCTCAGCTCGTTGTCCGCCAAATGGACAAGTCTTACCTGTGCCATGACGCAAATTTAAGTCTTTACTTGCAGGAAGTACGAAAGATGGAGAAACACTTCGACGGCCTTGAGGCCCGGCATATCCCGCGAAGGGAAAATGACCGGGCTGATGCTTTGGCCCGGGCGGCAAGCGCCCGGGAAACGCTCCCCAAGGGGGCCTTCTTAGAAACAATTACGAAGCCCTCGGTGGTCTCCCCGGACGCAGGCCCCGAGCCTCCGGTCCCGGAGGTCGCCGAGATCGTCCGGCCGTCGTCATGGATGGATCCCCTCATCTCCTTCATCAAGGGGGAGGGGGACCCTCCCAACGAGACCGAGGTTAAGCGCCTCCGGGCCAAAGCCCGGGCATATCTCCTACTGGAGGGAAGGCTCTACAAGCGGGGGGCTTCAGCCCTCCTGCGCTGCCTCCCCCGGTCGGAGGGACTTCAACTCCTGGAAGACATTCACGCGGGAAGCTGTGGTTCTCACCTAGCCCCGCGTGCCATCGCCGCCAAGGCCCTTCGGCAGGGCTTTTACTGGCCTACGGTCATGCGCGACGCGCGAGACCTGGTCTCCGCGTGCGAAGCATGCCAGAAGATGGCCAAGGGCTCGAATCTCCCCCCTGTAGCGCTGCGGACTATCCCCATCACTTGGCCCTTCGTGCGCTGGGGGATGGACCTCTTAGGGCCTTTCCCCCCAGCGCCCGGAGGATACAAGTATGCGGTGGTCGCGGTCGACTACTTTACAAAGTGGGTCGAGGCGGAGCCCTTGGCTAGCATCACCTCCCGGGCCGTTCAGCGGTTTTTCTGGAAAAACGTTGTTTGTCGTTTCGGTCTCCCCCGGGAAATCACCGTGGACAACGGGACCTAATTCGACTCGGCATATTTCTGGGAATTCTGCGAAGGCCTGGGGGTCGTCATCCACTTCGCCTCAGTGGCCCATCCCCAAAGCAACGGGGCCGTCGAGAGGGTCAACGGCGTAATCCTACAGGGGTTACACCGGAGACTCGAACAAACCGCTTCCAAGCGGGGCGCGTGGGCAGAGGAGCTCCCTAGCATCCTCTGCTCCATGCGCACGACCCCGTCCCGGGCCAGAGGGCGTGCTCCCTTCTCTCTAGTCTACGGGGCGGAGGCAGTCCTCCCCCCGGAGATTGGCTTCCGGTCGCTGCGGGTCGAGCTCCTGAACGGAGCCACGACCACAGCCTACCGGGCCAACGAAGACAACCGGCGGCTGGAAATCGACCTCGTGGAGGAGGAACGCGACCGAGCGCTCCTCCGCCACGCCATCTACGAGCGCGAGATGTCGCGCGCATACGACCAGCGCGTGCGCGAGAGAGCTTTCCGCCTTGGGGACCTTGTCCTCAAGCGCGTCACAGACCCCCAAGCCCAGGGTAAGCTCTCCCCCAAGTGGGAGGGCCTGTCGCGCCCCACACAGGGTACCACGACTACTCCCGTGGAGACCCAGCTCGCTGCGGCTGGCCTCATACATACATACCACTGACTTCCCAGGATAAGTCAAGCACAGGAGTTCATTGCAGCAGAGTAACTTACAAAATATCATTGATAAACAGTATGGCCTGCTGGCCTGATACAACAAGAGTAATACAATGCCTTCACGGCACAAATGGTCTAATTAAAACAAAAGACAACTACTCGGCGGAAGCTAGGCGAAACCCCCACAGTCGTAAGAAGTTGACAGCAGAACAGCACACTTCAGGGTTCTGGCAGAACTGGCTCTCTTCCTTCTGGATCCACGAAATCTTCCAAGCCTTCATCTTGGTATTGTAGCACTCCATCTATTGTTGATAAGTTGCAAGGGTGAGCACTTACGTACTCAGCAAGTCATAGGTAAGAGTAGAGATACGTATAGTAGAGATGACATGATCCTATGCTATTGAGGGAAAAGAGGTGAGAGGGTTTTTCCATAAATACTTTTCTTCCAAGCTTTTCAAATCTCATGCTCATGGCAGCATTTCATATACTTAGGGCACAATCCACATGCCTCTTAGATATCACATGATCACTAAATTATGGTACTACCGCGACACGTCAACACATGACAGCCCACGGCAGCACCCCTTATCATGACAACACATGTCATTTGGGTAATCTTGAACTAACAAATTTTAATTTATAAAGCAATACTTGTGTCACACCCCGTGGATTTAATCCACCGCGGCATACTCCTAAAACTCGGGAGCACGAAGTATTCGAATACATTTTTAACTCTGCAGAGGGGTACCAATTTACCCGCAAGATATATCCACTTTCATGCCCTTCCTATCACAAGGATTGGACCCCTAACTCACTTCATACTGTGAGTGGCAAGGTGGAGATAACAAGAACTTTTGCCATGTTTCACACACAATTCACCCCAGACCCCGTGGTTTTCTTCACGCAAACCACAGTTGTGGCAGGGTTTCACAACCCCCACTAATTGGCGTCTTCCCCTCAGGGTCAGCGTGCATGATCACATCCTGTGATATGTGTTGGAGCGCACCCCGTGTTAATCGTGAGTTTGTCATATAGGGGTTTCATCTGTGATCCACATACTACTTGTTCAGGCCTGTCCCATACCAGGCTTGCGGTCGGCACGTTAATCATGCCACTAGACGCACAACACAAGGTTCTAGGTCCTTATATGCCAGTGACCAGCTCATACCACAATCCATGCACTTCCAGTGCTGGCACATCTTGTGCGACCAAGCACCTCCAGTGCTTTTACCATTCCATACCAAAATACTGGTCACGGCTAGGGGTTTTATTTCATGAATATAAGTATACATAATATATTAGTTCATGGCTCATTATTTGATCAATTCACATTTCACAGGCATCAGCCTGATGCTGCCATTTCATAATTCAACTATTCTCAATCTTTCTCATGCAATATTATTATTTTATAATCAAGGCATATTCTAGCAATTCATAAAATATAGGTTCAAGATGTTCAAGAATATGACTTGCCTTCCGCGTCGTAAGAAACAGCAGTTGATGTCGGGTCTGCGACGAAGTCTTCGAACTCGGACTCTTGCTCTGAACAAGGATCAACAAGCAAACAGGCATTACAATCAATCCTACTCTTATTATTCCACTATATGCGATAATGCAAGGTAAAAGCGCCTCGGCGATACAAGATTTGGAAGCGATTAGGGTTAAACTATGGAAAACAAGGTTAAGATTAATCGTCAAAGGTTTAGAAGGTTCCAAAGGTTCCAAAATATCAGAATGATATCAAGGCTGCGGCTGGTTCGCTCAAAAACAGCAAACGTCTTTAGGTCGACATTCGGTTCAAGGCATCGACATAGGGTTGATGGATGATAGAGGGCTCAACTCAAGTTGTGACAGTAGAATAAAATGTAGATCACAACATCAGGAGTCTAAGGGACAAAGTTATGTTCAGTTTGCATACCCAGAAGGGGTCAAACTGGCCCAATGCCATTGGCTGACATAGGCTGACAAGGGCTGACAATGCCGAAGAATGGCATTGACATGGTTTGAATAGTTCCCAATGGCCAAAATGAGTTTTGATTCAAGCATATGGTGCACAAGGTAGTGAGGCAACTATTAGACAAAGTATTTCCTGTTTTTCATGACCAGAGGTGGGTGAACAGGGCTAATGCCACTGACTGGCATAGTTTGACATAGAGTTGCCATGGCCAGAAACTAGGGTTTGCCATAACTTTTGATCTAGGGCTCCAAATGATGCACCACTTTGTCTGGTAGTTAGACATTTGTAACAGGAACAAATGTCTCAACAGGATCTAGGGCAGGAGATGGCCGGAAAGTGATGAAAACCGGCAAGGAAGTTGACTGGCCTGGAGCACATGCAACATAAACAGTGCAGCCAACTAGGGCATAGCTATATCTCACAATCTAGGCCGAATTGGAAGTCGTGATAGAAGACAAAGTTGCTCAGAATGGTCCAAAACATCTAAATGGCAAAGTGGTTAGGGCTAGATCGGCTGGATTTGGAAGATACTGGCTGGAGAAAAGATGAACTCAAATCTAATTTGGGCATTTCTGATTTAAAGTGATTGAACTCAATTCCTTGCTTGTGTATGGTCCTCAGGGTACTAGAAATGCATTGGTGAAGTTAGATTAACAGATTGCTCAACAGAGGAGCTAAATCAGTAAGTACAATTTCATGTTCATGGCTGGAAATTGGGGGTTTTTGTTTTACAACGAATTTGTTCAAACCAATAGCTCAGGGGTCTTAAGTGAGCTATTCTAAGCATCTTTCACTACTGGCTCGAAGATCAAATCGATTTGGTTAAGGATTAATTGCTCGTCGGAGTTCTAGATGAAACACGGCGATTGCCGGTGACAGAAGGCATTTGAACTAAATTCCAATCTCGAGAAGCATGAGGGGGATGAGGGAAGCTCACTGGGGGTGTTGGATCGAAGGATGAAGCAGTGGTTGAAGCTAGCACCGTGCTCCCTCTTTGCTGCTCACCGGGGAAGAAGAAGACACTGTGCTGCTGTTGATTTTCTAGCGTTTTGGAGTGTACGAAGTAAAGCTAAGCTCCAGGGGCTATAAATAGGCGAGCTGGAGGTGCTTCAACGGTTGGAAATGCTCGGGAAGTTGTAGCCGGCAAGAATTGACAGGATTGTGACTTCACGGCGAGCTGGCGTCGAGGTGACTGGTTCAGCGGCCGTGAGGGCTTTTGCAGCTGGAGCTGCTGCGAAATGGAGGCGACTCGATGGCTGGCCGCGGTAAGAACTCCACGTGGCTAAGCTTTCCTGCTGGAGCCGTTGCCGGTGGCGTGCAAACGGGAGAACTAGCTGGTCGCGATCCTCGCTGGAGAAGATCCACAGTGGCCAATGCCGGGCACACACGTGGCAGCAGGCGAAGCAAACGGCAGTGGCGCGCTCGTGGTCGAAGGCTCCCGTGCTCGTGCGCTGTTCCAGGTCGTGGTCGAAGTCTCAGGCGCTGGTCGAAGCCGGCTTTTGGTCGTGAACAGAGGTGAGGTCGAATCCAGGGGTATAAGTGTAAGAGTTTCTGTTGAAAAGTGGACTGATTTGTAATTCTGGTCTTAGAGAGGTTTAATCTGGAATTTGATTTAATGGATGAGTATAATATTTCTATTAATACTCATTTAGCTCAAATCTGGAGAAAATTTGATAAGGTTTGAGGGATTTCACCTATTTTCGAAAATAGGGTAAAATTAGGGTAAAATAGATCTGGATTTTGTCAATCTCGAATTCTGGTAATTAGGGTGAGATTTTGAAGTTTAAACAGAAGGGAAATCTGTATCAAATAGTATTTGGGAGGTGTTCCCTGAAGAAATTCTGAGGTTGGAGTTGATTTGTGAATTTTAGCCTTTTCAGGCTTCCAGGTAAACAGAAAAGGACTTATTCGCAGTAAAATTTGGACTAAACTGCGAAAAGTGTTTAGATGAAACAATCTGGTTCCCAACTTTTTGGAGTAAGTTGAGGGTATACCCAGGAACATATTCCAAAAGTTACTTGAGTCTGGATAGGGTTAGATCATGATAACTCAATTATTTGGAAACTGGGGTACTTAGGCTAAATCTGAATTTCCTGTTTTCGAAAACAGAAAGAGACTTAGATACTGAGAGTTAGGGTTAGAATTCAATCTGGTTTCTGAAGACTTTTATCTTCAGAATAACTGATAGGTTAAATCTAGATGGTCAGATCTTGATCTGGATCTAGAGAATAGATTTGGAGATTTTTAGGGTTTGAGAGAGAGATTAGGGTTCAGCTGATCTGGCTACTGCTACAGGGATACATGCATGCAGGATTTTATGCAAAAACTTTTCACCCCCAAAACCAGGGTGTTACAAGCCTACCCTCCTTAAAGAAATCTCGCCCCGAGATTTACCTAGAGAAAAGAAAAGATGGGGATAGGTCTGAAGCCAATCTTCCTCTTTTTCCATTGAACTTTGCATAGCTTGATCCTCTTTCTTTGAAGTTGACGCTCATCTCTGGCTACAATCCGGAGTGGTTGCTCAAGGTAGGTGAGGTTCTTCTGCAACGAAATACCAAGAGTTTCTACCCGGTCCGTGGGTTCTTCCAGGCATTTCCAAAGTTGAGAGACATGGAACACATCATGTACTCCTCCTTGTTCTGATGGTAGTTCCAGTTTATAGGACACTTCTCCTCTTTCTCTTGAGTATCTTGAATGGTCCGATACGTTCCTTCCTCCTGACTCGTTCCAATGTAATGGGGTTCTGCACTTATGTTCATATAAAGCTCCCAAATGGTGCCATTTACAGACTAGCCTGATAACTGTTGTTATAGGTAAATTCTGTAAGTGGTAAGCATTTTTCCCATGAAATCCCGTTATCCAAAATGCAAGCTCTTAGCAAATCTTCCAGGATCTGATTGACTCTCTCAGTTTGCCCACCTGACTGTGGGTGATATGCAGTGCTGATCTGCAACTGGGTTCCCAAGGTTTCATGAAGTTGTCCCAAAACTTTGATGTAAACTGACTTCCACGATCTGAGACTATCTTCAGAGGGTCGGTCTTGATCCGCTGGCACGTGTTACATCTCACAATGTATGCCGCAATTTCTTTCTTCATATCGATCTACCAAAACTGAGTTTTCAAGTCTCGATACATCTTTGTGTTACCAGGGTGTATTGAGTATGGTGTTTTATGAGCTTCACGCAGAATCAACTCCTTGAGGTCTGCGCTTTGAGGTACACAGATCCTTCCTTGGTACCATACAATTCCTTGTTCGTCCTCAGAAGAATTCTGAGCCTTACCTAACCTGATTCGGCTCTTGATCTTGCAGATCTTTTTTTTTTTTTCTCTTTTGAGCACTCTCTATTTGTTCCTTGAGTCAGGATATTACTGTGAGAGTGGCTAACCTCCCTGACGGTACCACTTCTATCTCTAGTCCTTGCAATTCTTGCTGTAAGTGTGGGTTATTCAACACAACTTCTTGTAAAGTGTAGGCCTTTCTCCTCAAAGCGTCTGCTACCACATTGGCTTTTTTGTATCAACACACAGCCTATGCTTAGTCTTCAAAGCATCATAGAACACTTCGAAGTCATCCTTACTATCTGGCAATGTGAGGACTGGTGTGGTTGTTAACTTTTCCTTAAGTTTCTGGAAACTTTCCTCGCACTTGGTGGTCCATTCGAATGTGACTTCCTTCCTAAACCGATTGGTAAGTGATTTAGCAATCTGAGAAGATCCTCCAATAAATCTCTGATAGTAACCTGCTAATCCCAAAAAGCTTCTGATCTCTGACACGCTGGTAGGTTGCTTCCATTCCTTGATCACAGCGATCTTGGCCGAGTCCACTAAAATTCCTTTTTCTGTCAAAACATGGCCGAGAAATGCAATCTTCGTCATCCAAAATTCACACTTGTCGGATTTGGCATAGAACTTGCACTCTCTTGGTCTTCTCAAGTCTTTGTGCAAGTGCCGCTTATGTTCCTCTGGACTTCTGGAGTAGATGAGGGTGTCATCTATGAGCACAATGACAACTTATCGAGATGATCCATGAATGTGTTGTTCAAGATGTTCATGAAGGCTGCAGTAAACTCGTACAGCCCGTATCTTGTAGTGAAAGCAGTCTTTGTTATGTCCTTCTTCCTGATTTCCAGCTGGTGATCGCCGGGCTTTTGGGCTATCTTGGAGAATATTCTGGCTCCTCGAAGTTGGTCGCATAGTTCATCATTCTTTGGCAGTGGATTCTTGTCCTTAATGGTCACCTCACTCAGTGCTTGGTAATCCACGCACATTCTTAGAGTTCCATCTTTCTTCAACAGCATTGGGGCTCCCCAAGGTAAAGCACTAGGTCAGTAAATCCTTTACTCTCTAGCTCCTCTAGCTGACTTTTCAACTCTTCTAAGTCTGCTACCGGCATCCTACATGGTCTCTTAGCTATAGGTGCCGCTCCTGGTTTAATCTCAATGGTAAACTTTATCTCCCTATCAGGTGGCATCCCTGGGAGTTCTTTTTGGGAACACGTCCGAGTATTCCTGTACTATGGGCAATTGATCCAAGCATATCTTCTAAAGTGCTTGAATAGACCCTTGTAGTTTCTCGACTAATGACTTGTCCATATGGAACAAGACTTTCTTTCCTTGGTTACTTACTAACAAGGCTTAGAGTTTTCCTCTCACAATCCACTAGACTTTTATGTTGGGATAACCAATCCATTCCCAATATAATATCTAGGCCTTGCAGTTTTAGGACTAATAGGCTAGCCATAAACTCTTCCCCTTCTACTCTGAAGGTTATATATGATGGCAAGCTGAATATACAGGCAACTTAGCTCCTGGGGTCTGTATAACCATAGAGTACTCTAGAGGTACCATATTTATTCCCACTTTAAATGCAAAATCTTCTGATATGCATGAATTTGTAACTCCAGGATCAACAGTATTAAAGCATATGCAGACTGGATCAAGAATCTACCTAGGAGAATATTGGTGGCGTTGTTTGCTTCTTGAAGAGAGGTGAAGTTTAATCGGCCTCCTCGGCTTGACATTTGTCCTCTTCCTCTTTCTCGTTCTCGGCCTGCTATGGTTCCTCCTCTGTTGGGCGAACTTCCTCTGGGGCTCTGCAATGGTGGTGAAGCTGTGGTCCTGGATGTCATCGTCGGTGTTCCAGCTTGCGATCTTGCTATTGACGTTGGGAGCTGAATCCAAGGACAGTTGTCTTTGCGGTGTCCATACTGCCCACAGTGAAAACACTGAGTTCTAGCATGAGGGCAGTCCCTTTGGTAGTGAGCTCCTTTGCAGCTTGGACATGATGGTGTTGCTAGTGATCTTGGTGCTTGGTAGACTGGTCGGAAATTGGGAGATGTTGGGACTCTTCCCCTGGTTGGGTTGGCTGGCGGCCGTGCTTGCTGTAGTATCTTTCTTTTTCGACTTTCTTCTCCTATGCTCCTCTTTTCTTCCACCTTCAATACCCGATTGACTAAGGTTTGGAACTCTGAAAATTCGTGGGAGGCAATCTGGTACTGCAGATAGTGCTGAAGTCCTTCGGTGAAGCGCTCAATCTTTTTGTCTTCCGTGTCGATGTCTCCTGGCGCGTAGCGAGCTAGATGGCTGAATCGGTGCAGATATTCTGTAACGGTCTGGCTCCCTTGTACCAAGTTTCGGAACTCTCGGCGTTTGGCGGCTATGACACCGATGGGTACATGAAATTTCCGAAATTGTTCTTTAAATTCTGTCCAGGATATGTTATCCTTGTCAGGGTGAGCCTCTTGATAGTTTATCCACCATGCGGCTGCTGCTCCTGTGAGTTGGTGTGATCCGAATAAAACTTTCTCTCGGTCGTTACAACGAACTGTATCCAATTTCCTCTCGATGTCCCTGAGCCAATCATCGGCGACGATGGGATCAGTTGCACTAGCAAATGTTGGTGGTCGGGTCTTCTGAAAATCCGATAGTCGGGTTCCAACAGCAGTTCCTTCAGATGTCCCTCCTGGCATCTTTTGAATGATCTGGGCCAACAACTGGGTGTGGGCAGCTTGTGCCTCCTGCCTGCTCTTTTCCATGGAGAGAAGAATTTCTTGGAGGGTTGGCTGATCTTCCTGAGAAAGGTTTGATTCCTGGGGTCTCTGTTGAGATGAAGATCCTCTCCTTGCTGGGTCTTCCCTGGGCGAAGCTTGCTCTCTGTCCTCTTGACTACCTTGCGATCTTCTCTTCGTGTACACCATACTGATTCTTCTGAAGAAAGAGCAGATAGGTCTAACTAACTAAGAGAGAGAACTAGGGCACTAATGCGGAAATTAATGCAACTATTTAATGCACAAAACACTTAGGCTTCTAGCCATAGTAAACAAATTAACCATTGCGAAAGCAACGGCGGAGCACAAAAGCTAGCAAGAGCATCCACCTGCTCAATCTATACTACTGTTTTCCCGGCTAATGACTAACTACTCAACCAGGGTTCTACCAGAAGAACTAGGCTATATGCCGTAGCAACATAGCCCAACTCCTGAGGCACTCTATAAAAGCAGAACGCTCTCTCGGCATCTTGCTGAATTTTTAGAAAAGCCAAGTAAGACTTTTGAAATCCAAAACTTTTAGAAGCTACAAGGCTCCTGTTTTCAAAAATAGTGTTTTTAGAAAATAGATTTTTAAATAAACTACGCCTTCCTGGCGAGCCAATTCCTAAAGGTGTCGTCCTACAGTCAAGTTCTCATGCTGCTCTGATACCACTTTTCTCTGTCGCGCCCCACACAGGGTACCACGACTACTCCCGTGGAGACCCAGCTCGCTGCGGCTGGCCTCATACATACATACCACTGACTTCCCAGGATAAGTCAAGCACAGGAGTTCATTGCAGCAGAGTAACTTACAAAATATCATTGATAAACAGTATGGCCTGCTGGCCTGATACAACAAGAGTAATACAATGCCTTCACGGCACAAATGGTCTAATTAAAACAAAAGACAACTACTCGGCGGAAGCTAGGCGAAACCCCCACAGTCGTAAGAAGTTGACAGCAGAACAGCACACTTCAGGGTTCTGGCAGAACTGGCTCTCTTCCTTCTGGATCCACGAAATCTTCCAAGCCTTCATCTTGGTATTGTAGCACTCCATCTATTGTTGATAAGTTGCAAGGGTGAGCACTTACGTACTCAGCAAGTCATAGGTAAGAGTAGAGATACGTATAGTAGAGATGACATGATCCTATGCTATTGAGGGAAAAGAGGTGAGAGGGTTTTTCCATAAATACTTTTCTTCCAAGCTTTTCAAATCTCATGCTCATGGCAGCATTTCATATACTTAGGGCACAATCCACATGCCTCTTAGATATCACATGATCACTAAATTATGGTACTACCGCGACACGTCAACACATGACAGCCCACGGCAGCACCCCTTATCATGACAACACATGTCATTTGGGTAATCTTGAACTAACAAATTTTAATTTATAAAGCAATACTTGTGTCACACCCCGTGGATTTAATCCACCGCGGCATACTCCTAAAACTCGGGAGCACGAAGTATTCGAATACATTTTTAACTCTGCAGAGGGGTACCAATTTACCCGCAAGATATATCCACTTTCATGCCCTTCCTATCACAAGGATTGGACCCCTAACTCACTTCATACTGTGAGTGGCAAGGTGGAGATAACAAGAACTTTTGCCATGTTTCACACACAATTCACCCCAGACCCCGTGGTTTTCTTCACGCAAACCACAGTTGTGGCAGGGTTTCACAACCCCCACTAATTGGCGTCTTCCCCTCAGGGTCAGCGTGCATGATCACATCCTGTGATATGTGTTGGAGCGCACCCCGTGTTAATCGTGAGTTTGTCATATAGGGGTTTCATCTGTGATCCACATACTACTTGTTCAGGCCTGTCCCATACCAGGCTTGCGGTCGGCACGTTAATCATGCCACTAGACGTACAACACAAGGTTCTAGGTCCTTATATGCCAGTGACCAGCTCATACCACAATCCATGCACTTCCAGTGCTGGCACATCTTGTGCGACCAAGCACCTCCAGTGCTTTTACCATTCCATACCAAAATACTGGTCACGGCTAGGGGTTTTATTTCATGAATATAAGTATACATAATATATTAGTTCATGGCTCATTATTTGATCAATTCACATTTCACAGGCATCAGCCTGATGCTGCCATTTCATAATTCAACTATTCTCAATCTTTCTCATGCAATATTATTATTTTATAATCAAGGCATATTCTAGCAATTCATAAAATATAGGTTCAAGATGTTCAAGAATATGACTTGCCTTCCGCGTCGTAAGAAACAGCAGTTGATGTCGGGTCTGCGACGAAGTCTTCGAACTCGGACTCTTGCTCTGAACAAGGATCAACAAGCAAACAGGCATTACAATCAATCCTACTCTTATTATTCCACTATATGCGATAATGCAAGGTAAAAGCGCCTCGGCGATACAAGATTTGGAAGCGATTAGGGTTAAACTATGGAAACCAAGGTTAAGATTAATCGTCAAAGGTTTAGAAGGTTCCAAAGGTTCCAAAATATCAGAATGATATCAAGGCTGCGGCTGGTTCGCTCAAAAACAGCAAACGTCTTTAGGTCGACATTCGGTTCAAGGCATCGACATAGGGTTGATGGATGATAGAGGGCTCAACTCAAGTTGTGACAGTAGAATAAAATGTAGATCACAACATCAGGAGTCTAAGGGACAAAGTTATGTTCAGTTTGCATACCCAGAAGGGGTCAAACTGGCCCAATGCCATTGGCTGACATAGGCTGACAAGGGCTGACAATGCCGAAGAATGGCATTGACATGGTTTGAATAGTTCCCAATGGCCAAAATGAGTTTTGATTCAAGCATATGGTGCACAAGGTAGTGAGGCAACTATTAGACAAAGTATTTCCTGTTTTTCATGACCAGAGGTGGGTGAACAGGGCTAATGCCACTGACTGGCATAGTTTGACATAGAGTTGCCATGGCCAGAAACTAGGGTTTGCCATAACTTTTGATCTAGGGCTCCAAATGATGCACCACTTTGTCTGGTAGTTAGACATTTGTAACAGGAACAAATGTCTCAACAGGATCTAGGGCAGGAGATGGCCGGAAAGTGATGAAAACCGGCAAGGAAGTTGACTGGCCTGGAGCACATGCAACATAAACAGTGCAGCCAACTAGGGCATAGCTATATCTCACAATCTAGGCCGAATTGGAAGTCGTGATAGAAGACAAAGTTGCTCAGAATGGTCCAAAACATCTAAATGGCAAAGTGGTTAGGGCTAGATCGGCTGGATTTGGAAGATACTGGCTGGAGAAAAGATGAACTCAAATCTAATTTGGGCATTTCTGATTTAAAGTGATTGAACTCAATTCCTTGCTTGTGTATGGTCCTCAGGGTACTAGAAATGCATTGGTGAAGTTAGATTAACAGATTGCTCAACAGAGGAGCTAAATCAGTAAGTACAATTTCATGTTCATGGCTGGAAATTGGGGGTTTTTGTTTTACAACGAATTTGTTCAAACCAATAGCTCAGGGGTCTTAAGTGAGCTATTCTAAGCATCTTTCACTACTGGCTCGAAGATCAAATCGATTTGGTTAAGGATTAATTGCTCGTCGGAGTTCTAGATGAAACACGGCGATTGCCGGTGACAGAAGGCATTTGAACTAAATTCCAATCTCGAGAAGCATGAGGGGGATGAGGGAAGCTCACTGGGGGTGTTGGATCGAAGGATGAAGCAGTGGTTGAAGCTAGCACCGTGCTCCCTCTTTGCTGCTCACCGGGGAAGAAGAAGACACTGTGCTGCTGTTGATTTTCTAGCGTTTTGGAGTGTACGAAGTAAAGCTAAGCTCCAGGGGCTATAAATAGGCGAGCTGGAGGTGCTTCAACGGTTGGAAATGCTCGGGAAGTTGTAGCCGGCAAGAATTGACAGGATTGTGACTTCACGGCGAGCTGGCGTCGAGGTGACTGGTTCAGCGGCCGTGAGGGCTTTTGCAGCTGGAGCTGCTGCGAAATGGAGGCGACTCGATGGCTGGCCGCGGTAAGAACTCCACGTGGCTAAGCTTTCCTGCTGGAGCCGTTGCCGGTGGCGTGCAAACGGGAGAACTAGCTGGTCGCGATCCTCGCTGGAGAAGATCCACAGTGGCCAATGCCGGGCACACACGTGGCAGCAGGCGAAGCAAACGGCAGTGGCGCGCTCGTGGTCGAAGGCTCCCGTGCTCGTGCGCTGTTCCAGGTCGTGGTCGAAGTCTCAGGCGCTGGTCGAAGCCGGCTTTTGGTCGTGAACAGAGGTGAGGTCGAATCCAGGGGTATAAGTGTAAGAGTTTCTGTTGAAAAGTGGACTGATTTGTAATTCTGGTCTTAGAGAGGTTTAATCTGGAATTTGATTTAATGGATGAGTATAATATTTCTATTAATACTCATTTAGCTCAAATCTGGAGAAAATTTGATAAGGTTTGAGGGATTTCACCTATTTTCGAAAATAGGGTAAAATTAGGGTAAAATAGATCTGGATTTTGTCAATCTCGAATTCTGGTAATTAGGGTGAGATTTTGAAGTTTAAACAGAAGGGAAATCTGTATCAAATAGTATTTGGGAGGTGTTCCCTGAAGAAATTCTGAGGTTGGAGTTGATTTGTGAATTTTAGCCTTTTCAGGCTTCCAGGTAAACAGAAAAGGACTTATTCGCAGTAAAATTTGGACTAAACTGCGAAAAGTGTTTAGATGAAACAATCTGGTTCCCAACTTTTTGGAGTAAGTTGAGGGTATACCCAGGAACATATTCCAAAAGTTACTTGAGTCTGGATAGGGTTAGATCATGATAACTCAATTATTTGGAAACTGGGGTACTTAGGCTAAATCTGAATTTCCTGTTTTCGAAAACAGAAAGAGACTTAGATACTGAGAGTTAGGGTTAGAATTCAATCTGGTTTCTGAAGACTTTTATCTTCAGAATAACTGATAGGTTAAATCTAGATGGTCAGATCTTGATCTGGATCTAGAGAATAGATTTGGAGATTTTTAGGGTTTGAGAGAGAGATTAGGGTTCAGCTGATCTGGCTACTGCTACAGGGATACATGCATGCAGGATTTTATGCAAAAACTTTTCACCCCCAAAACCAGGGTGTTACAAGCCTACCCTCCTTAAAGAAATCTCGCCCCGAGATTTACCTAGAGAAAAGAAAAGATGGGGATAGGTCTGAAGCCAATCTTCCTCTTTTTCCATTGAACTTTGCATAGCTTGATCCTCTTTCTTTGAAGTTGACGCTCATCTCTGGCTACAATCCGGAGTGGTTGCTCAAGGTAGGTGAGGTTCTTCTGCAACGAAATACCAAGAGTTTCTACCCGGTCCGTGGGTTCTTCCAGGCATTTCCAAAGTTGAGAGACATGGAACACATCATGTACTCCTCCTTGTTCTGATGGTAGTTCCAGTTTATAGGACACTTCTCCTCTTTCTCTTGAGTATCTTGAATGGTCCGATACGTTCCTTCCTCCTGACTCGTTCCAATGTAATGGGGTTCTGCACTTATGTTCATATAAAGCTCCCAAATGGTGCCATTTACAGACTAGCCTGATAACTGTTGTTATAGGTAAATTCTGTAAGTGGTAAGCATTTTTCCCATGAAATCCCGTTATCCAAAATGCAAGCTCTTAGCAAATCTTCCAGGATCTGATTGACTCTCTCAGTTTGCCCACCTGACTGTGGGTGATATGCAGTGCTGATCTGCAACTGGGTTCCCAAGGTTTCATGAAGTTGTCCCAAAACTTTGATGTAAACTGACTTCCACGATCTGAGACTATCTTCAGAGGGTCGGTCTTGATCCGCTGGCACGTGTTACATCTCACAATGTATGCCGCAATTTCTTTCTTCATATCGATCTACCAAAACTGAGTTTTCAAGTCTCGATACATCTTTGTGTTACCAGGGTGTATTGAGTATGGTGTTTTATGAGCTTCACGCAGAATCAACTCCTTGAGGTCTGCGCTTTGAGGTACACAGATCCTTCCTTGGTACCATACAATTCCTTGTTCGTCCTCAGAAGAATTCTGAGCCTTACCTAACCTGATTCGGCTCTTGATCTTGCAGATCTTTTTTTTTTTTTCTCTTTTGAGCACTCTCTATTTGTTCCTTGAGTCAGGATATTACTGTGAGAGTGGCTAACCTCCCTGACGGTACCACTTCTATCTCTAGTCCTTGCAATTCTTGCTGTAAGTGTGGGTTATTCAACACAACTTCTTGTAAAGTGTAGGCCTTTCTCCTCAAAGCGTCTGCTACCACATTGGCTTTTTTGTATCAACACACAGCCTATGCTTAGTCTTCAAAGCATCATAGAACACTTCGAAGTCATCCTTACTATCTGGCAATGTGAGGACTGGTGTGGTTGTTAACTTTTCCTTAAGTTTCTGGAAACTTTCCTCGCACTTGGTGGTCCATTCGAATGTGACTTCCTTCCTAAACCGATTGGTAAGTGATTTAGCAATCTGAGAAGATCCTCCAATAAATCTCTGATAGTAACCTGCTAATCCCAAAAAGCTTCTGATCTCTGACACGCTGGTAGGTTGCTTCCATTCCTTGATCACAGCGATCTTGGCCGAGTCCACTAAAATTCCTTTTTCTGTCAAAACATGGCCGAGAAATGCAATCTTCGTCATCCAAAATTCACACTTGTCGGATTTGGCATAGAACTTGCACTCTCTTGGTCTTCTCAAGTCTTTGTGCAAGTGCCGCTTATGTTCCTCTGGACTTCTGGAGTAGATGAGGGTGTCATCTATGAGCACAATGACAACTTATCGAGATGATCCATGAATGTGTTGTTCAAGATGTTCATGAAGGCTGCAGTAAACTCGTACAGCCCGTATCTTGTAGTGAAAGCAGTCTTTGTTATGTCCTTCTTCCTGATTTCCAGCTGGTGATCGCCGGGCTTTTGGGCTATCTTGGAGAATATTCTGGCTCCTCGAAGTTGGTCGCATAGTTCATCATTCTTTGGCAGTGGATTCTTGTCCTTAATGGTCACCTCACTCAGTGCTTGGTAATCCACGCACATTCTTAGAGTTCCATCTTTCTTCAACAGCATTGGGGCTCCCCAAGGTAAAGCACTAGGTCAGTAAATCCTTTACTCTCTAGCTCCTCTAGCTGACTTTTCAACTCTTCTAAGTCTGCTACCGGCATCCTACATGGTCTCTTAGCTATAGGTGCCGCTCCTGGTTTAATCTCAATGGTAAACTTTATCTCCCTATCAGGTGGCATCCCTGGGAGTTCTTTTTGGGAACACGTCCGAGTATTCCTGTACTATGGGCAATTGATCCAAGCATATCTTCTAAAGTGCTTGAATAGACCCTTGTAGTTTCTCGACTAATGACTTGTCCATATGGAACAAGACTTTCTTTCCTTGGTTACTTACTAACAAGGCTTAGAGTTTTCCTCTCACAATCCACTAGACTTTTATGTTGGGATAACCAATCCATTCCCAATATAATATCTAGGCCTTGCAGTTTTAGGACTAATAGGCTAGCCATAAACTCTTCCCCTTCTACTCTGAAGGTTATATATGATGGCAAGCTGAATATACAGGCAACTTAGCTCCTGGGGTCTGTATAACCATAGAGTACTCTAGAGGTACCATATTTATTCCCACTTTAAATGCAAAATCTTCTGATATGCATGAATTTGTAACTCCAGGATCAACAGTATTAAAGCATATGCAGACTGGATCAAGAATCTACCTAGGAGAATATTGGTGGCGTTGTTTGCTTCTTGAAGAGAGGTGAAGTTTAATCGGCCTCCTCGGCTTGACATTTGTCCTCTTCCTCTTTCTCGTTCTCGGCCTGCTATGGTTCCTCCTCTGTTGGGCGAACTTCCTCTGGGGCTCTGCAATGGTGGTGAAGCTGTGGTCCTGGATGTCATCGTCGGTGTTCCAGCTTGCGATCTTGCTATTGACGTTGGGAGCTGAATCCAAGGACAGTTGTCTTTGCGGTGTCCATACTGCCCACAGTGAAAACACTGAGTTCTAGCATGAGGGCAGTCCCTTTGGTAGTGAGCTCCTTTGCAGCTTGGACATGATGGTGTTGCTAGTGATCTTGGTGCTTGGTAGACTGGTCGGAAATTGGGAGATGTTGGGACTCTTCCCCTGGTTGGGTTGGCTGGCGGCCGTGCTTGCTGTAGTATCTTTCTTTTTCGACTTTCTTCTCCTATGCTCCTCTTTTCTTCCACCTTCAATACCCGATTGACTAAGGTTTGGAACTCTGAAAATTCGTGGGAGGCAATCTGGTACTGCAGATAGTGCTGAAGTCCTTCGGTGAAGCGCTCAATCTTTTTGTCTTCCGTGTCGATGTCTCCTGGCGCGTAGCGAGCTAGATGGCTGAATCGGTGCAGATATTCTGTAACGGTCTGGCTCCCTTGTACCAAGTTTCGGAACTCTCGGCGTTTGGCGGCTATGACACCGATGGGTACATGAAATTTCCGAAATTGTTCTTTAAATTCTGTCCAGGATATGTTATCCTTGTCAGGGTGAGCCTCTTGATAGTTTATCCACCATGCGGCTGCTGCTCCTGTGAGTTGGTGTGATCCGAATAAAACTTTCTCTCGGTCGTTACAACGAACTGTATCCAATTTCCTCTCGATGTCCCTGAGCCAATCATCGGCGACGATGGGATCAGTTGCACTAGCAAATGTTGGTGGTCGGGTCTTCTGAAAATCCGATAGTCGGGTTCCAACAGCAGTTCCTTCAGATGTCCCTCCTGGCATCTTTTGAATGATCTGGGCCAACAACTGGGTGTGGGCAGCTTGTGCCTCCTGCCTGCTCTTTTCCATGGAGAGAAGAATTTCTTGGAGGGTTGGCTGATCTTCCTGAGAAAGGTTTGATTCCTGGGGTCTCTGTTGAGATGAAGATCCTCTCCTTGCTGGGTCTTCCCTGGGCGAAGCTTGCTCTCTGTCCTCTTGACTACCTTGCGATCTTCTCTTCGTGTACACCATACTGATTCTTCTGAAGAAAGAGCAGATAGGTCTAACTAACTAAGAGAGAGAACTAGGGCACTAATGCGGAAATTAATGCAACTATTTAATGCACAAAACACTTAGGCTTCTAGCCATAGTAAACAAATTAACCATTGCGAAAGCAACGGCGGAGCACAAAAGCTAGCAAGAGCATCCACCTGCTCAATCTATACTACTGTTTTCCCGGCTAATGACTAACTACTCAACCAGGGTTCTACCAGAAGAACTAGGCTATATGCCGTAGCAACATAGCCCAACTCCTGAGGCACTCTATAAAAGCAGAACGCTCTCTCGGCATCTTGCTGAATTTTTAGAAAAGCCAAGTAAGACTTTTGAAATCCAAAACTTTTAGAAGCTACAAGGCTCCTGTTTTCAAAAATAGTGTTTTTAGAAAATAGATTTTTAAATAAACTACGCCTTCCTGGCGAGCCAATTCCTAAAGGTGTCGTCCTACAGTCAAGTTCTCATGCTGCTCTGATACCACTTTTCTCTGTCGCGCCCCACACAGGGTACCACGACTACTCCCGTGGAGACCCAGCTCGCTGCGGCTGGCCTCATACATACATACCACTGACTTCCCAGGATAAGTCAAGCACAGGAGTTCATTGCAGCAGAGTAACTTACAAAATATCATTGATAAACAGTATGGCCTGCTGGCCTGATACAACAAGAGTAATACAATGCCTTCACGGCACAAATGGTCTAATTAAAACAAAAGACAACTACTCGGCGGAAGCTAGGCGAAACCCCCACAGTCGTAAGAAGTTGACAGCAGAACAGCACACTTCAGGGTTCTGGCAGAACTGGCTCTCTTCCTTCTGGATCCACGAAATCTTCCAAGCCTTCATCTTGGTATTGTAGCACTCCATCTATTGTTGATAAGTTGCAAGGGTGAGCACTTACGTACTCAGCAAGTCATAGGTAAGAGTAGAGATACGTATAGTAGAGATGACATGATCCTATGCTATTGAGGGAAAAGAGGTGAGAGGGTTTTTCCATAAATACTTTTCTTCCAAGCTTTTCAAATCTCATGCTCATGGCAGCATTTCATATACTTAGGGCACAATCCACATGCCTCTTAGATATCACATGATCACTAAATTATGGTACTACCGCGACACGTCAACACATGACAGCCCACGGCAGCACCCCTTATCATGACAACACATGTCATTTGGGTAATCTTGAACTAACAAATTTTAATTTATAAAGCAATACTTGTGTCACACCCCGTGGATTTAATCCACCGCGGCATACTCCTAAAACTCGGGAGCACGAAGTATTCGAATACATTTTTAACTCTGCAGAGGGGTACCAATTTACCCGCAAGATATATCCACTTTCATGCCCTTCCTATCACAAGGATTGGACCCCTAACTCACTTCATACTGTGAGTGGCAAGGTGGAGATAACAAGAACTTTTGCCATGTTTCACACACAATTCACCCCAGACCCCGTGGTTTTCTTCACGCAAACCACAGTTGTGGCAGGGTTTCACAACCCCCACTAATTGGCGTCTTCCCCTCAGGGTCAGCGTGCATGATCACATCCTGTGATATGTGTTGGAGCGCACCCCGTGTTAATCGTGAGTTTGTCATATAGGGGTTTCATCTGTGATCCACATACTACTTGTTCAGGCCTGTCCCATACCAGGCTTGCGGTCGGCACGTTAATCATGCCACTAGACGCACAACACAAGGTTCTAGGTCCTTATATGCCAGTGACCAGCTCATACCACAATCCATGCACTTCCAGTGCTGGCACATCTTGTGCGACCAAGCACCTCCAGTGCTTTTACCATTCCATACCAAAATACTGGTCACGGCTAGGGGTTTTATTTCATGAATATAAGTATACATAATATATTAGTTCATGGCTCATTATTTGATCAATTCACATTTCACAGGCATCAGCCTGATGCTGCCATTTCATAATTCAACTATTCTCAATCTTTCTCATGCAATATTATTATTTTATAATCAAGGCATATTCTAGCAATTCATAAAATATAGGTTCAAGATGTTCAAGAATATGACTTGCCTTCCGCGTCGTAAGAAACAGCAGTTGATGTCGGGTCTGCGACGAAGTCTTCGAACTCGGACTCTTGCTCTGAACAAGGATCAACAAGCAAACAGGCATTACAATCAATCCTACTCTTATTATTCCACTATATGCGATAATGCAAGGTAAAAGCGCCTCGGCGATACAAGATTTGGAAGCGATTAGGGTTAAACTATGGAAACCAAGGTTAAGATTAATCGTCAAAGGTTTAGAAGGTTCCAAAGGTTCCAAAATATCAGAATGATATCAAGGCTGCGGCTGGTTCGCTCAAAAACAGCAAACGTCTTTAGGTCGACATTCGGTTCAAGGCATCGACATAGGGTTGATGGATGATAGAGGGCTCAACTCAAGTTGTGACAGTAGAATAAAATGTAGATCACAACATCAGGAGTCTAAGGGACAAAGTTATGTTCAGTTTGCATACCCAGAAGGGGTCAAACTGGCCCAATGCCATTGGCTGACATAGGCTGACAAGGGCTGACAATGCCGAAGAATGGCATTGACATGGTTTGAATAGTTCCCAATGGCCAAAATGAGTTTTGATTCAAGCATATGGTGCACAAGGTAGTGAGGCAACTATTAGACAAAGTATTTCCTGTTTTTCATGACCAGAGGTGGGTGAACAGGGCTAATGCCACTGACTGGCATAGTTTGACATAGAGTTGCCATGGCCAGAAACTAGGGTTTGCCATAACTTTTGATCTAGGGCTCCAAATGATGCACCACTTTGTCTGGTAGTTAGACATTTGTAACAGGAACAAATGTCTCAACAGGATCTAGGGCAGGAGATGGCCGGAAAGTGATGAAAACCGGCAAGGAAGTTGACTGGCCTGGAGCACATGCAACATAAACAGTGCAGCCAACTAGGGCATAGCTATATCTCACAATCTAGGCCGAATTGGAAGTCGTGATAGAAGACAAAGTTGCTCAGAATGGTCCAAAACATCTAAATGGCAAAGTGGTTAGGGCTAGATCGGCTGGATTTGGAAGATACTGGCTGGAGAAAAGATGAACTCAAATCTAATTTGGGCATTTCTGATTTAAAGTGATTGAACTCAATTCCTTGCTTGTGTATGGTCCTCAGGGTACTAGAAATGCATTGGTGAAGTTAGATTAACAGATTGCTCAACAGAGGAGCTAAATCAGTAAGTACAATTTCATGTTCATGGCTGGAAATTGGGGGTTTTTGTTTTACAACGAATTTGTTCAAACCAATAGCTCAGGGGTCTTAAGTGAGCTATTCTAAGCATCTTTCACTACTGGCTCGAAGATCAAATCGATTTGGTTAAGGATTAATTGCTCGTCGGAGTTCTAGATGAAACACGGCGATTGCCGGTGACAGAAGGCATTTGAACTAAATTCCAATCTCGAGAAGCATGAGGGGGATGAGGGAAGCTCACTGGGGGTGTTGGATCGAAGGATGAAGCAGTGGTTGAAGCTAGCACCGTGCTCCCTCTTTGCTGCTCACCGGGGAAGAAGAAGACACTGTGCTGCTGTTGATTTTCTAGCGTTTTGGAGTGTACGAAGTAAAGCTAAGCTCCAGGGGCTATAAATAGGCGAGCTGGAGGTGCTTCAACGGTTGGAAATGCTCGGGAAGTTGTAGCCGGCAAGAATTGACAGGATTGTGACTTCACGGCGAGCTGGCGTCGAGGTGACTGGTTCAGCGGCCGTGAGGGCTTTTGCAGCTGGAGCTGCTGCGAAATGGAGGCGACTCGATGGCTGGCCGCGGTAAGAACTCCACGTGGCTAAGCTTTCCTGCTGGAGCCGTTGCCGGTGGCGTGCAAACGGGAGAACTAGCTGGTCGCGATCCTCGCTGGAGAAGATCCACAGTGGCCAATGCCGGGCACACACGTGGCAGCAGGCGAAGCAAACGGCAGTGGCGCGCTCGTGGTCGAAGGCTCCCGTGCTCGTGCGCTGTTCCAGGTCGTGGTCGAAGTCTCAGGCGCTGGTCGAAGCCGGCTTTTGGTCGTGAACAGAGGTGAGGTCGAATCCAGGGGTATAAGTGTAAGAGTTTCTGTTGAAAAGTGGACTGATTTGTAATTCTGGTCTTAGAGAGGTTTAATCTGGAATTTGATTTAATGGATGAGTATAATATTTCTATTAATACTCATTTAGCTCAAATCTGGAGAAAATTTGATAAGGTTTGAGGGATTTCACCTATTTTCGAAAATAGGGTAAAATTAGGGTAAAATAGATCTGGATTTTGTCAATCTCGAATTCTGGTAATTAGGGTGAGATTTTGAAGTTTAAACAGAAGGGAAATCTGTATCAAATAGTATTTGGGAGGTGTTCCCTGAAGAAATTCTGAGGTTGGAGTTGATTTGTGAATTTTAGCCTTTTCAGGCTTCCAGGTAAACAGAAAAGGACTTATTCGCAGTAAAATTTGGACTAAACTGCGAAAAGTGTTTAGATGAAACAATCTGGTTCCCAACTTTTTGGAGTAAGTTGAGGGTATACCCAGGAACATATTCCAAAAGTTACTTGAGTCTGGATAGGGTTAGATCATGATAACTCAATTATTTGGAAACTGGGGTACTTAGGCTAAATCTGAATTTCCTGTTTTCGAAAACAGAAAGAGACTTAGATACTGAGAGTTAGGGTTAGAATTCAATCTGGTTTCTGAAGACTTTTATCTTCAGAATAACTGATAGGTTAAATCTAGATGGTCAGATCTTGATCTGGATCTAGAGAATAGATTTGGAGATTTTTAGGGTTTGAGAGAGAGATTAGGGTTCAGCTGATCTGGCTACTGCTACAGGGATACATGCATGCAGGATTTTATGCAAAAACTTTTCACCCCCAAAACCAGGGTGTTACAGGGCCCCTACAGGATCTCCGCTGTCCTCAGCTCGGGGGCCTACAAGCTCTCCAACCTTGAAGAGCAGGAGCTGAAGCACACCTGGAACTTGCGTTTACTTCGCAAGTTCTACGTTTAGCCTTACGGGCCTGTCCCCTCCCCCGGGGCGGTCACGCCGGAGGGGGAGGGGGGACACTGTAGCTTCCCTTTTTCCCCCTTCGCGGCTTCGCAGGGGGGCTTTGTATATTTCGTTAATAAATGCATAGCCTTTGTTCTTCAACTGTCTCACTGCAGGTTGTTTTTGTTTACCGCCCCTAGTGGTGATGCCCTCCCCGTGAGGATGCCTTCCCCGTGAAGATGCCCTCCCCGCGAGGATGCCCTCCCCGCGAGGAAGTGGGCCAGTCCCAACAAGTCCCTACAACGGAGCCTGCACTCCCGTAGGGCGGCTTACGATCAGCCCTCGTGGACTGAGGGTGTAAGCGGCAACCCGGTCCCCAGCGGCCGTGGTAACGAGTCACTTTGGGAGACTAGTCCCCTGCCCAAACACTCAAGTCCCGTCTTCGGGCACTTCCTCCTCCGGGAGTAGACGCTCTCCTCAGCGAGACGTCTAATGGCTTTCTGGATTATCTTCCTCCTCCGGGAGTCGACGATATTCCCGGCTCCCCGTTCTCACGGCGACCGGAAGATCGGCCCCTTGCGGCTTGATTGGATCTATCTTCCTCCTCCGGGAGTCGACGATATTCCCGGCTCCCCGTTCTCACGGCGACCGGAAGATCGGCCCCTTGCGGCTTGATTGGCTCTATCTTCCTCCTCCGGGAGTCGACGTTATTCCCGGCTCTCCGTTCTCACGGCGACCGGATGATTATCTCTCGAAGACCTTATTCCCGGTTCCCTGTTCTCACGACGACCGGACGAACCCTCCCGGGAAGCTCCCCTCCGGAGGTCATTGGCTTTTCATGAGCCCCTTCCGCGCCTTGTTCCCGGTTCCCCGCTCCCCCGGCGGCCGGATGAATCTCTCCCAGTGGCCCCGGCCACCCCGGAAGGTCCCTCCCTCGGAAATCCTGTTTTCACAATTTTCTAACTTAGAAAATATTTCTACAGGTTATGCTCCCCCCGGGGACCCTGTTTCCCCCACAGCACGCGGAGGCTTCCTCCCGCCCGCTGTGGGCGGGGGGGGACAGGGGGTCCCCGGGTCACCCACGAAGGAACTTAGCCCATCCTTGTTAAGATGAGTCGTCCAGACCATCCAAGAAGAAGAAAATAAAGAGGCAGTAAAAAGTTTAACAATGCGCTTTATTGATCGGCAAACCCGGAGGACATCTTCCCCCTCCGGTGGGTCTCAGAAATGATACAACCCGGGTCCTAACCCGGGGGATTTTCTACGAGCCTAAGGCCCCTACGCCTAAAGCTCCCGGAGGCGCTCCCTTAGCTCCCGGGCCAGGTCCCGGTACAGCGCCCGGACACGACGCTGAGAATCCCGAAGTACGTCTTCGGGCCAAAACTCGTACCCATCCGGCGGAAGTATCCGGAGAGGAGGTATCATCTGGGCCCTCGGGCGCGGGGGAGTTAATTCAGCACGGCTGTTGTCAAAATTATCCAAGTGCCATTCCGGGCGCCACCTCAACCGGACGGGCTCCCGGGCAGTACCGCCGTCGCGCCTCCCGGAGACAAGGCTCAGCAAAATCAAAGCCGCTTGGGCGTCCCCCGGAGAGTTTCTCCCGGACCGTTGCTCGGGAGCAACCCCCCGGGAAACCTGGTAACATTTTATTGCAAAGACTTAGAAAAATTTCTAATATATTTCATTGCAAAATGTTTGTGTACAAGTGCCCGGGGCTTCTCCTAAGAAGCTACCGGAATCAAAATGCCTAAAAATAAAAAGGGGTCCTAGCTAAAGACCCGGGGGAGGCTCATACTTTGGCATTGGGGTCCTCCCCCCGGGAAGCTTCCTCCGTGGCCGGGGCAGGGACATCCGCGGCCGGAGGCGCCGGTGTCGGGAACCACGTCCGGATGATCCGGTCGTAGAACCCCTCCGCCAGCAGCTCCACCTCCCGGCGCGTTGGCTCGAAGGCCTCCGGGAAGCCCCGGGGGATGCGGCCCCCGATCGCCCGGGCGCCGACCCCACGGTAGTCAACGAGCCCCGCGGCGGCCGCGATGACGGGGATCGCGCGGCCCCGTGCCCGGACGTCCGCAGCCTCCGCGAGGGTCGCCGGGGGCACCTCCGGGCCGCTCCCGGAGCCCAGGCTAACGCCAAGGCTCTCCAAGGCCGAGCGGACGGAGCGGCCCGCGTCCGACAGCGCCCGGACGCTGGAGCTCTCGTGCTCCCGGAGCGCCTTCTCCCGCACCTTGGCCTCCTCTCGGAGGCGGACGTAGGCGCCCTCCGAAAGGTGCACCTGCGCCCGGGCCCGGGACAGCTCATCAAGAGCTTCGTCCCGCTCCCGGAGGGCCGCCTCCCGCTGCTCGACGCAGGCCGTGGCCCGGCTCTCCGCCTCCTTGAGCAGACGGGTGACCCGCTGCTCAAGGCCCCAGGTAACAGTCGCTACCTACAAAATGCATAAAGAGTTAGAAAAATCTTAAGTGCAGAAAAAAAAGACGAAGTGTTGAGAGCTCGAGTTACCTGGGCTCCGAGGGACTCGAGCCCCTCAAAACGCTCATGGAGCGTTCCTCCTGCTACGAGGGCCTGCACCTTCCGGTTGTGCAGGCCCTCCTCGTAGCGGGCCACCTCCCCCGCAGGAAATAGGGAGGTGTCTTGCCCGGTCCTCCTGTCGCGGCCGGGAGAGGGCCCCCGGACCTCCGAATCCGGGAGAACGGCCGGCGTCGCCGGCGTCTTCGTCGACGAAGTTTCCTCCGAAGACGAAGACGAAGGTTGGGCGGGGATCTCCGCCCGGGGGGGGATCATTGGGCCTTTCCCCGCCCCAGGCCGGAGGGCCCTCGGAGCCTCCTGCTCCGGGGGGACCTCGAAGACTGAGGGGCTCCCCCCCTCCTCATCCACCGGCCAGAGGCGCGGGGGCGCCGCCCCCGAAAACCGCACTTCTAGCCTCTCCGGCGCCAATGCCGCCGGGAGAGGCGAGAGGAGCATCACGCGAACTGGCGACGGGGCGTAGTCCGCCGAATCGGACCCCGCCCCATCGACAACCACCTCCTTCCCCCGGGCCTCGACGGGGGCCTCCGGGGGCGGAGGCGTCGCCTCTGCCCCGGGCGCCGCCCGGGCATGTTCGGCTCCGGGAGCTGCGTCCCGGGCCCTCACTGGCGTCGTCGCCGGCGCCGTCGCCGGAGCCGGGGTCTTCTGGACCCGGGGCTTTTTGGGCTCCGAGCCCCCGGCCGCGTCCTTCCCCCGTTTATGAGACCCGGGGGTGGGAAGGGGCTTCCTCTCCGGAAGCCTGAGCCCGTAGGCCTCGGCCACCAAGTTCCGGGGAGGCCCCTCCCCCACGAGGCGCACGATGCGCTCGTGTTCGTCGGCGAAGTACCTCCCCAGGAGGTGCTCCGCCTTGTCCCTCGCCGCCGGGTACGGGCGCACTGCAAGAGGTAAAAAGTTAGTCAATTTTTCATAAAAAACTGCAAGTACAAAAATGCAGGGGACTTACGCCGCGTCACCGGCTTGACCGGAGGACGCTGCTCCGGGCCCATGCCGATCCCCCTTCCCCCGCGTGAGAAGGGGGAAAGCCGCAGGAGCGCCAGCTCCTCCGCGGCGTCCCGCATTGAGCGGGCCTTCTTAGCCAGCACCACCTTCCCGAGGAGCTCGAACTCCTCGTCCGTCCACACCGGCGGCTTCGGTGCGGAGGACCGGCTGTAGGTGGGAGGCTCCGGGGCATAGACCACCGCCTCGTCCCGAACCCGGAGGTAGAACCACCTCCGGAGCGAGTCCCCCCAGTGGTCCCGGGAGGCCGCCGCCGGGTAGTCCGCCACCCGGGAGGGCAGCATTTGGACCATCACCGAGCCGAAGGGGGACTTCGGTCCTCCCTTCACCAGGTGAGAGCTCCGCGCCGCCGGTTCATAGAAGTACCGGAAGGCGCGGAGGGTGGGCTCCCGCCCGGTCGCTGTCTCGTAGAGCCATATAAAGAGGCCCATACGGACAAGCGCGTTCGGGGTGAGGTGGTTGAGAGCCACCCCGTACTCTTTGAGAAACTCCCGGAGCATCGGATGCACCGGGAGCCGGAGCCCCGCCTCGAGGAAGGCCTCGAAGGCCACGACCTCTCCGGGCCTGGGGCGGGGGGCTCCGTCCTTCTTTAGGGGGACCCGGATGTCCCCCTCTTCGACGACGCCTTTCTTGACCAAGGACTCCGCGTCCGAGGCCGAGAACTCGGAGGCCCAAAGGAAATCCACGGGGATTTCCTCCGGGGGCACCTCCGTGGTCTTTGCTCGACCTTTGGGCGCCATTAGGTGAGTTTGTTTTTCGGTGGCTAAGTTTTCAGGTGGCTACGTCTACAACTCCCGGACGCTCGCTACCGGAAAAGGGTACCGGAGAAGCTACCGGAAGAGCGCTACCGGGAGAGCTGAAGCTGGAGTTGAAGATTTGGAATGAGCTTCCGGGGCCCCCTAAGGCCCTATTTATAGAGGCTGGCCGTGATCTAGATGCGCGCCACGTGGCCCCCTCGGGGCAATCTGGACCACTGATTCAAACCGTGCGCGGGAAACGAAGGGACAGGCGCGTAGATCGAGACGCCGGTTCGAACCGCGCGTGCATTTATTGCGAAAACGGCACGGCCATAAGGTGCCCGGCACAGAAACCGAAGCGTCGTCGGGGCTCCGGTGATTTTCGTCCGGAGTTTGCGTCCGGAGATTTTCCCGATACCGTAACCATTCCCTCCGGGGGCTCAGGCTTCGTCCCCAGAGGGCATGGGGGGCTGCTGTTGGGGGAAATCTCCACGCGGTCAAGTCCAGGTAAGTTCATGATTGCCCGGGGACAGTGGCCTCCGGTGCCTGCCCCGGGCGCCGCCTTCCAGGCGCCCGGGGCCGTGCCCCCCGGGCATGTCCCGGGCGCCGCCATTTGGCCCCCGGGACCGTGCCCCCCGGGCATGTCCCGGGCGCCGCCATTTGGCCTCCGGGACCGTGCCCCCCGGGCATGTCCCGGGCGCCGCCATTTGGCCCGGGGACAGTGGCCTCCGGTGCCTGCCCCGGGCGCCGCCATTTGGCCCCCGGGACCGTGCCCCCCAGGCATGTCCCGGGCGCCGCCATTTGGTCCCCGGGACCGTGCCCCCCAGGCATGTCCCGGGCGCCGCCATTTGGCCTCCGGGACCGTGCCCCCCGGGCATGTCCCGGGCGCCGCCATTTGGCCCCCGGGACCGTGTCCCCCGGGCATGTCCCGGGCGCCGCCACACGCCCGGGGATAGTGGCCTCCGGTGCCTGCCCCGGGCGCCGCCATTTGGCCCCCGGGACCGTGCCCCCCGGGCATGTCCCGGGCGCCGCCATTTGGCCCCCGGGACCGTGCCCCGCGGGCATGTCCCGGGCGCCGCCATTTGGCCCCCGGGACCGTGCCCCCCGGGCATGTCCCGGGCGCCGCCATTTGGCCCCCGGGACCGTGTCCCCCGCGCATGTCCCGGGCGTCGCCATTCGCCCAGGGAGAGTGGCCTCCGGTGCCTGCCCCGGGCGCTGCAGTTTGGTCCTCGGGACCGGGCCCCCCGGGCATGTCCCGGGCGCCGCCATGTGCCCGGGGACAGTGGCCTCCGGTGTCTGCCCCGGGCGCCGCCTTTTGGGCTCCCGGGACCCTGCTCTCCGGAAGAGGTCCCGGACGTCACCGCCCTCCTAAAAGGTAAAATCCCTGTTTGTTTATCACGTGCAGGTCACGCGAGGGACGCCTCGGGAATCAGCGACCACCTGTCAAGCATCCAAGACGTTTGACCGGGAGAAGGACGGTCCTATCCTTCAATCCGACGGTGGCTCCCGGGGTAGTTTAGGTTTTTTGCTTCTTTTTGGGGCTATAAATAGCCCTTGTACCCCTCTGTTGTAAGGGACGACATCATTATTATTTGGAATAGCTAATCTCACAGACGTGCTCCGGAAGCCTCTCCCCCGGAGAGAGCTCCCCCAGCCGACTCCGGTCGGGAGCGCGTCGACAGGACTAGGGCCCCCACTGGGACCCGAACCTGTATAAATCCTCGTGTCTTTTCTTGTGTTTGTCCGGCGGGGGAGGACCGGTCACCCGATCAACCCGCGCTGCGTGATCTCCGCTAGGATCGTCTTCAAAACCTGCCGGGGTATTCTTAATACCCCGACAAGCGTGAGGATCCAATTTTGGATAATTGGTCTGCGAGAATGTTGTCCTTTCGCGGGATGTATTGGACTTCGAAGTGACTGAAGTGTTTTTCCAATCTCCTCACTTCCCCCTGGTAATGAGCCATTGTCTCATCGGAGGTGCTGTACTCCTTGTTTACCTGGTTTACGACCAGCTGTGAGTCCCCCCTCACCACTAATCGACGGACTCCGAGGAATTTTGCTGCCCGGAGCCCTGCAAGAAGACCTTCATACTCTGCTGCATTGTTGGTTGCAACAAAGTGTAGTTGGATGACATACTTAAGCTGTTCGCCCTGAGGTGTAACTAAGACCACCCCAGCCCCCGAGTGTTGAAAACTACGGGAGCCGTCAAAGTACATTGTCCAATAATCGGGGCACTCCAGTTCCTTTTCCAACTGCACGGGTGGCTCAGGGTTGGTCCATTCGACCACAAAGTCGGCCAAAACCTGAGACTTAACCGCCGTGCGAGGGGTAAAGTGGATCTCAAAGGCACCGAATTCGACCGCCCATTTGGCGATTCGACCAGATTTTTCTGGATTTCGGACAATATCCCCTAAAGGAAAAGAGGAAGGTACTGTGATCTTGTGCGCTTGAAAGTAATGTCGTAGCTTACGGGAAGCCATCAGTAGCGCGTAAAGTATCTTCTGGACCTCAGGGTAACGCTCCTTAGGACCATGAAGTACTTCGCTCACATAGTAGACGGGTCTGTGCACTCCTTCCCTTTCCGCGATCAGAACTGCGCTGACCGCGTGTGGGGTGGCCGCCAAATACAGAAGCAATGGTTCATCCTTTTCAGGAGACACCAATACTGGCGGACTGGATAGATATGTTTTTACCTCCTGAAACGCTTTTTCGGCCTCATCTGACCACGTGAAGTTATGATGTTTCCGCAAGGCTTTAAAGAAAGGTAGTCCCCTTTCGCCTAATCGCGATATGAAACGACTTAAAGCCGCCATGCGACCAGCCAGGCGTTGAACATCCTTCATGGTCGAGGGCGACCTCATTTGTTCAATAGCTCTGATTTTCTCAGGATTAACCTCAATGCCCCTGGAACACACAAGAAAACCAAGAAGCTTTCCTGAAGAAACCCCGAAAGAACATTTCTCCGGGTTCAATTTTATTCCAAAGCGATTCAAGCTACAGAAGGTTTTAGCAAGATCGTCCAAATGAGACAATCTTTTGGTACTCTTTACAACCAAGTCGTCTACATATGCTTCGAGATTGCGCCCTATCTGGGAAAAAAAGGTCTTTTGCATCAAGCGCTGGTACGTGGAACCAGCGTTCTTGAGACCGAACGGCATTCTGACGTAGCAGTACGTGCCGAACGGGGTGATGAAGGCAGTTTTCTCTTCATCGTCTTCTGCCATGCTAATTTGATGATATCCCGAGTAGGCATCCAAAAAACTCATCAGTTCGCAACCCGCAGTGGAGTCGACCAGCTGGTCGATGCGGGGAAGGGGAAAGTCGTCCTTCGGACAGGCACTGTTGAGGCTAGTATAGTCGACGCACATGCGCCACTTGCCATTTGACTTGCGGACCATGACCGGATTGGCGAGCCAGTCCGGGTGATTCACCTCGCGGATGAACCCGGCTTGTAAGAGTTTGTCTAACTCTTCTCGGATGGCTTCCTGTCGGTCGGTGGCAAAACGCCTGAGCTTTTGCTTTATTGGTCGTTGTCCAGGTCGGATTGCTAACCTGTGCTCAATTACTTCCCTTGGGACACCGGGCATGTCGGACGGTTTCCACGCAAACACATCTGCGTTAGCCCGGAGGAAAGCAACGAGGTCGAGTTCCTATTTGTCATCCAGGGTTGACCCAACCCGAATTGTCTTGGATGGGTCATCTGGGTACAAAGGAACTTGTTTGAGTTTCTCATCTGGTCGAGGAGCAGCCCTGATCGCATCGGTGGCGACAGTGGCGACCTGAGCGTCCCGGAGGGGAAGTTGATCGACCATCTCCAAAGATAGCCGGTCGCACGTGAGTGCCACGTTGCGACTACCTCGGACCGAAATGACACCTTTGGGGCCAGGCAATTTCCCGCACTGATAAGCATAGTGCGTTGCCATCATGAACTTAGCGAGAGTAGGCCTGCCAAAGATTGCATTATAAGCTGAATCACAATCGATTACATCGAAAGTAACCAATTCTGTTCGGAAGTTATCTGGTTCTCCCAGAGTGACCGGGAGGACCACTTGTCCCAATGGCATCATGGAGGGGCCTGGGATTATCCCATAAAACGGATGAACTATGGGCTTGATCTTCGAACGAGGAATTTGCATCTCGTCGAGTGTCTTGACCAATAAAAGATCAAGGGAACTTCCCCCGTCGATCAGGACCCTTTCGACTCTCGCGTTACTGATGATTGGGGTAATAACCAGAGGTAATCTCAATGGTCGAGTTAGCCCCGCAGGACAGTCAGCGCGGTCGAATGTCAAAGGCATATCCGACCAACGGGGATATTGAGGTTCACCAAGGGATGTCTCCGTTTGGTTAACCTCTCGGCAAAAAGTTTTAAACTGCCTTTTGGAAACGAAAGAGGAGGAGCCTCCGAAAATGACATTAACATGATTTTGAGGTACCTGGTAAGCCATTTCTTCGTCTCCATCGATGTCTCTAACCCCGCACGCCTGCTCTTTGGGCGGTAAGGTCGGCATTGGCCCAGCTCCTTGGTAGAAATCATCCAGCTGTTTCAACCAACTCCTGCAATTTTTGAGATCGTGGCCTGCGGAATTGTGGAGTGGACACCACCTTTTGCCCTCCTGCGGATTAGTTGATTTTTCTGGCTGGTCGGAATCCCGGCCACCAGAAGCAGCTTTACTTTTGAAAGAAAACTTATTACCTTTGGTCGAAGGTGGTTTCTCTGCGACCGCGACCTCACGGTGCTGTCCAGAGCGGTTCCTGTTCGACTTTTTTGACTTCCCACCCGATGAAGACTCCGGCTTTTTGCTCGAGTCTTCTTTCTTGACGTCCTTGAAGCCTGGTTGGGGCGGTAGGTCCCCCTTGTCAACCATTCGGTTCCATTCGACTGCCTCGGCTGCATCGGAGTATCGATCAGCCATATCGAACAGATCGGCCACCGATCGAGGAGGGTGAATGAGCAAGTCTTCAGTGAATCTCCGGTATCGAACGGCATGCTTAAATGCCCTGATTACGGAACCATCAGATATGTTCGGGATGGTATTTCTTACCCCGACAAACCTCTTGACAAACTGCCGAAGCGTTTCGGTCGAAGTTTGCCGCAATCTATGCAAGTCGTCCTCCTTACCCGGCTTTTGGTAACAGTTTTGGAAATTGCTAAGGATGGCATCGCATAGCATTTCCCAATTGTAGATAGAACCCTCAGGCTGATTGAACAACCAAGTTCTAGCCGGTCCTACGAGGACTGTTGGCAGGTAGTTAGCCATGACCTTGTCATCGCCTCCTGCAGCTTGGATGGCAGTAATATAGATCTGAAGAAACTCGGATGGGTTCTGAGTTCCGTCAAACCTCTCGATGGCCCCTGGTCGAAACTTATAGGGCCAAACGACCGCTCGTAGGCCAGGCGAGAAAGCTTTGCAACCAACGTAAGGACCGTGGACCGTCCTGTGACTTTCGGTCAGGTTTCGAGCAAACTCACTTAACGGCGGGGTGACTCGAGGTCCCAAACGAGAATGAACGGGAACTCGATCCCTACTGCGAGAGTCCTGCATTCGCCGATATTTGTCCTGTCGGGACGGTATAGGCGGCGGGTAACTCCGTCGACCAGAGCCAAAATGAGGACCATCTCGATCCCGGGAATGTGTCACTGAGCGGGAAGAGGCTGTTGGGGTTGCCTCAGATGCGACCTCGTCCAATCTTTCCGCCAGGATCCTGTAAAAGGCCGGTCTCTGCGCATCCGTGACCGTAGGAGGAAAGTTACGCATGACTTCCGCGATAGATCGCAGTCGACCATGGGTACTTCTCCTAGGGGCACCGGGTGTTATTGTTTCCTCGTCCACTGGGAAGTGCTCCGGTGGTAAGGAAGGAGTCTGGTCACGTCTATGACCACGCGACCGTCGAGAAGAACTCGGGGCAGCATCGTAACGAGCCTGCGCATCTTGAAGAGCCTCTAGGGCAGTTCTGCGTAGTTCGTTGTTTTGTTGCTCGAGATCTTGCTCCTCCTTCTGTTTGCGATCTTGTTCTTCCCTGGCAGCCTGTTGATCGGGAGTTTTCTCCGACAACACAGCAAACTGCCTAGGGAGAGAAGTCGCCGATGGGGAGAACATCTCGGTTTGTTCCGAGTCGGACTCGAAATCAAAGAGACGGTGAAGGTTGTCAGGGTCGAATCTTCCTGGGCTAACCTCGGGGTCACCATCGTACTTTCCCTCAGCGGGATCGTACGATGGGCCGGACTCATCACCTAGCACATTAAGAACCTCTGTGGGTTCTGACCCTGTGCCAGTTGCCTCCTGGTCGATCATCATGACTTGGGAAGATGATTCATCCTGTGGAAGATTCTGGCCTTCGACCTCTTCCATCGGAACGGGATCACTTGGAGAAGGCATTGGGATATGAGCATAATCCTCGAGATCGAAATCATTCTCGGAATCATATGCTCCAGCCATGTTTCGGCGAACCTCCGAATTTTAATTAGGACGCCTTGAGAAAGGCCCCACGGTGGGCGCCAGCTGTCGACGATTCGGACTCGGGGTCCTCAGCCGAACTTATGCAGAATTTATAATAGTGAGACCTTTCAAGATGACCCTTCGGGAAGGTATGCTGAACAATGGAGAACAGGAACACAGAGAATTTAGACAGGTTCGGGCCCTCGATGGTGGGATAAAAGCCCTACGTCCTGTTGAGATTTCACTAAGTGTGGTAAAATGTTTACAAATGGGAGGAAAAGTCCTCACAGGCAAGGATTTTTCCTATAAAAGTGTACAAAAATCAGCTAAAGAAGACTTAAGAATGCTATATGAGATATGCCGTAGACTTGGATTTCTCTCTCCTTCGATTGATACTTCATGCCATCCTTTTATACTGCTTGAAAGGGTGCCATGTGAAGGAAACTGCATCAATCAGTTGCTCGGACGGTTAGATACGGTTTTTGAAACTGCTCTTAACCTCCACGCAGGTTAAACACGTGTTATTCATGAATAACTGTACGTGTTAACCCCCTGACGGTTGATTTTCCACGTGTAGGAATCTTCGGGATACTTAGAGTATCCTGTCATATAGACAACCGAATAGATAGATCCCAGGTATCCTGATCGTAGACGTTCTGACCGCGGGATTTAGCTGACCGCGTAATATCCCGAATGTGTAGTTCGCGTATAGGCCACGAACTTCTGACCGCGCAAGGCCTACGGTCTGACCGCGTAAAGCTGCGACTTGATCGCGTAAAGCTTGCGACCTCGTGGTGATGCCTCTCAAAATAACTTGAGTTCGCATCTCCAGACACACGCTCTGGTTCGAACCTGTCTTGAACCAGAAGTTTATTAGAAGTGACCCGGGTGTCAATCCTTGTCAAACGTTGTACCACTTCACGGAAAGCTTAGGAGATAAGCTTTCCAATGGATTTGGTCCCACTACCATCTTCTCTATGGAGCAGTGGAATCATTGAAACAATCTGGCAGATAGACACTAATTCAGGCTGTTGGTGCTGTGCCACCTTTGTTGGCCATGGCCCATGTATTCTCACCTCCTTGGGTTTCCCTACTACTGTTACAGCAGCCACCCTGGTATATGACTGAACTCCTCACCTCCCTACCTCAGGTTTTGTTCATTTGTGCTTCCCCCTTGTGAGAAACACCACTCGGTTTGCTCTTGTGCCGGCTGGCCAATTGATCCGAGCTACGGAACCTCAACTTTACCGTTGTGAGTTTCATATTATTTGCAATTTCAGGTTGCCTTTACTTGTTCTTGCTTGTTTCTTCGATTGCTAGCAGGAATAGACCTTCGTGGTCAGGTCAATCGCGTTCTTGGCGTGGTTGATGATGAGCAGGTATGGTGGTTTAGCGATTGTCAGGTTCTTGCCCATGCGTGGTTTGTAGTCAGATCGTCAAATTCACCACTCTATCCAAATCGAACGTATCCACATCTCACCGGAAGATCGGGCCGCCTCTCGATGCTATCAGGTTGGCCCCTTCATCTTCTTGGCTTTAGAAGAGATAACTTTTATTCTCTTCGATGCTAGTCTCCCAGAAGATCTAGCATCATCTCCAGGACATTTTGTCCTGATAACTTGCCCCTTCAGTAGCTGCATCATTTCATAATTGGTGATTGATATCAGCAGGCATCATTGAGCAAGCTTTCTAAACGAAGTCTTACCTTTTGTCATTCTTGTATCAGATCGTCTCCGGTGTTGATCAAGCTCTGAGGACGGGGTGATCCTAGAGCTCCTTCTGCCGCCGCATTATATGGCTTCAGAAGGCAGTTTGTCCTCTTATCAATTTCTGATACGGACAAAACTGTTTCACAATTGAAATTTCTCGGTATGACGTTACCCACTAGTAGTAATGTACATTCTGTGAACAAGTGAAACTCACCATTATTATAGTCCAAGGTATTATCTGCCATGGATTGCACCTCCCAGGCAGGGTATTCCCTCCTCTTTAGAGGGCTTATCCGATTCTTCACAAAGTTACAGATGATGTCTCGCGCAGACAATCCCTAGTGGAATAAGTGAAGAATTACTTGCGCTTGTTTCTGTAAGTCAGCACTTAGCACTGGGATGGTGTCCATTTCGCTACTTTTCACCGGCCGTCGGTTTTCAAACCACAGGCTGCTTTCCGCTGGTATAGAGCAGTAGAACCATTTCTGGCTCCATCCGTGTATTGAGTCACGCAGTGGGAAGGTGATCCGGGAGTATCTCCAAGTCCTGATCGCATGCGGCTTCGCGACCAAGTCCTGATCGCATATGGCTTCGCGACCTTAACCGTGTTTGGAAAGGATTCGCGACCTGGATGAGTCTGCAACCATGGATTGGTTCGCGACCAGGAAAAGGAATTCGTTCCCTGTTCGGAATTGTAATCCAATCCGAATGTGTATAACTAAGATTATCTGTTTAGGATTAGTTATATGAGTCTAATACGTTTAGGTCTCTAAGTCTAATACGTACTCATACGATTGGACTATAAATACCTTGTAATAGGTCTAGTTTAGATCATCGGAATTCAATCGAAAAGAGTCATAGAACTTATTTGAGTTTTAGACACTTATAGTTCCTTCGACGTAGGCAAGTGTGTCTAACGTTCGACGTGTAAAAGCCCTCTTTGAAATAAAGAGTTGTACAATTACTTTGGGTTTTGGTATTTCTGAGTAAGATCCCGTTATTCCGCATATTAGAATCTGGGCGAGCCTAGTGCGAAAACCAAGGCTAGGTCTCAAACGGATCAAGTTGGTATCAGAGCGACTTTCCTATCCTGTGGATGGTGAAGACTCGCCAGGGCTATAAAACTTCCGGCGAAATTCCAGGCGATCAATTGACGGTTCCTACAGCCGAATCTCCGACAATGTCTGACGATACCTCCGTTCAAGCTAACCTAGCCGAAAAAGTGGCTAAGCTCTCCACCGACATGGAAACCGTGCTTGCTTGGATTAAGCAGCAGGCCATGATTGTACCTCCTGGAGTAGGGAAGGTTATGGGTGAGAAGACTGGTGAAGACTTGCGCAGGGCAGACGAAGATGAAGACAAAGGCGATCACAAGACCGACGACCTCGCCAACACCTCCTGAACTGTCGGATCTTTAAGGTCGACGCTAAGATTGATATACCCATATATGATGGGGTGATCGATGCCGAGAAGCTGGATTCTTGGATCGATCAGTTTGAGACCTACTTTGACCTGAAAGGGTTCAGTAGCGCTCAAAAGGTCAAATTTGCACCTTTGAAGATGAAGGACCACGCCAAGATATGGTGGAAGGCCCTTGTCACCAGTGGTGAAGCTGACGATCTTGCGTGGGATCAATTCAAACGACTTATGCGACAAGAATTTTATCCAATGGGTTACCTTGAGGAGAGATGGGAACGTTGGCACAGATTGTATCAACGGCGCGAACGACGGAGTTTCGGCGACAAGCAATGGTCATCGGCATCTCACTGTCCGACCCTCAGGTATTTCGGAAGTACACAACTGGACTTCAGAAATCGATCAGTACTGAGCTAAGTCTGTTTAGAGTTCAAGACATCTCGACCGCGAGTACGACTGCTTTGGCGATTGAGAAGAAGAATAAGACCCGCAACGATAAGAACTTGAGGGAGATTTCAACCACGACAAACTCCGGAGAGGGTACCCACGATATGGGTAACACTTGTGAGCATTGTCATGTTGCTGGGCACACAAAAGAGAAGTGTTATAAACTTCATCCTGAACTGCGACCAGAAAGAAAAAGGAGGGATGAACCAAGCACACGAACAGCTATGGTTACTTCTATTCCGCTCGCAGAGGAAATTATCCAGTTGGATTCGGTTGAAAAGGTGGACACGACCTTGTCTCTAATGGCAATGCCGAAGGAGAAAGGTTCGGGTTCATCAATTGACCACAACCCGACAGAGAAATTGTTCACTGTTAACATACAGGTGAAGCACGAGGTGGTCGCAGCCATCTTCGATCCCGGAAGCCAAAAGAATTTGGTCTCCTCCGGGCTGGTTCGACGACTTGGTTTGTAGACGACTCATCATCCTCGACCATATCCTCTGGGATGGTTCACTTCCGACGTGACTAGCAAATCAAGAGTCAGTGTACTCTAAATTTTGCAATATCTGCTCGTTACATCGACGAGGTTCAATGCGATGTCATCCCCATCGATATTTGCCAAGTGATTTTTGGAAGTCCGTTCTTGTACGATCGTGACGCCCATTACCATCGAAGAGCTCAAGAATACGACCTCACAAAGGCTGGGATGAAATTTATCATCAGTAAAAATGACCACGTCGACACCAAGAACTTGGTGATAGCAAATCAGGAGAAACGGATTGTCAATGCATGCTCAAAGTGTGTGCTGAGCGTGATGCATCCAATTAGCCAAGAGGATTGTGCTGCATCGAGTATGGAAAGTGGTGGTCGTTTAGCAAGCTTGCCGGAAGAAAACAACGAGTTATTCACAGAGGTACATAGTCGATCACCACAACGACTAGTCGAAAATGACATGCAACTTGTCTCTACGGCGCCACTATTCAAACTTCGCAATTCTAGCTTTGGGATCGGTGATGGTATCAACCTCGACAAGGGGAAGGCTATCTGTGAGTGGCCAAGGCCACAATCCATGATGGAGGTGCCAAGCTCCATGAGCGCCTATCCATACATTCGATCCGACGATTGTAGCATTGCTCATCGTGTGTTTGTTCAAAAACTCCCAGTCGTTCTCTACATCTTCACAGTTGGTCACCAACAGGTGTTGGCTCCTTCTCAACAGGGGAGTCATGATCCGGGAGGATCTCAGGTCGCGTTCACAACGGATTTGCGACCACGAAAAGGTTTGCGACATTGGAAAGGTTTGCGACCTTGGGAAGGATTCAAAGTCTTCGAGCCTTCAATGCTGAATGATGAGCCAGATACTATAGTACCATCTGTTAGAGACTTGGTCTATCAACGAGACGAACCTCTACGTAAAGATGTGATTCTGGAGAAGAAGGTGACTACCACCCGCAGTGGCACCAAGGAGACTTTTCGAATCGGTCGGAAAGATCAACGAGCACGTGCGGCAAAGTGGTACACCAAAGAAGATGGACAAGCCCAATTTCCACATCTCCAGTTTGATCGAGAGGTCGCAACAGGGGTTGGCTCCTTCTCAACAAGGGAGTCATGATCCGGGAGGATCTCCAAGTCCTGATCGCATGCGGCTTCGCGACCAAGTCTTGATCGCATACGGCTTCGCGACCTTAACCGTGTTCGGAAAGGATTCGCGACCTGGATGAGTCCGTGACCATGGATTGGTTCGCGACCAGGAAAAGGAATTCGTTCCCTGTTCGGAATTGTAATCCAATCCGAATGTGTATAACTAAGATTATCTGTTTAGGATTAGTTATATGAGTCTAATACGTTTAGGTCTCTAAGTCTGATACGTACTCATACGATTGGACTATAAATACCTTATAATAGGTCTAGTTTAGACCATCGGAATTCAATCGAAAAGAGTCATAGAACTTATTTGAGTTTTAGACACTTATAGTTCCTTCGACGTAGGCAAGTGTGTCAAACGTTCGACGTGTAAAAGCCCTCTTTGAAATAAAGAGTTGTGCAATTACTTTGGGTTTCGGTATTTCCGAGTAAGATCCCGTTATTCCGCATATTAGAATCTAGGCGAGCCTAGTGCGAAAACCAAGGCTAGGTCTCAAACGGATCAGAAGGAGGGGTAATCCTTTTTCTCCCACAGGAGAAAGTACACACACCCAGCTGCACTGGGACTTTTTGACCATGCTGAGAAGTAGAACCATCAAAACAGATCTATGCTTGGCAATACTTCCACAAAAGCCTCACACAAATGCTGGAAATAGCCAGAATGAGGATAGCGTTGGGGTGAAGATTTACCAGCCCCAAGTCGAAGTGCGTCAACACGTGGTGCAAAAATTCGCTTTCTGGCAAGTGGAATCCACAATGCAGGAAGTCTTCAAAAATCACCAGTTCACTTTCTTGAACATTGAGGGGTTCTTCTTGTTTCTCCGCCGGCCGCCAGTTGATCAGCAGTTGTGGAGAAAGGATTTCCTCTTTCTCCAGTGCCATCAAAATCTCACCATTGTAGTGGCTGGATCGGTTCTAGGACACAATTGTTGTGAAAATTGTTGGAAAGATGAAGGCTTTGATGGCGATGAGAGCAAACGTGCACAAAGTGGGTTTTTTGCGGCGGAATGGCTAAGGCAAAAGAGAGTTTTCTGAAGCTTCTCAAGTAAGGTACCTTTCCTTTTATTTTCCCAAGGCCACTACCTACCATGCTCATTATTTTAATAATTCCTCATAATGGGTCCTTCACGGATTGAACCCAGAAACACATCATTACCTTGGTGGAATTTGAAACAAAATGCATCTTTTTTGGAAAACCAAACATCGTTTTATTTTAAATTTGGGGGGTACAGTACAAGTGATTATATGGGAATTTTTTGCGGTTTAAACACCCTATGATTTTTGGGTAATCTCGTAATTCTAGTACTGTTATGATCTCAAAGTGAATTCTATGATCTCAGTACTATGTATGGTCGCAATGCTATTCTGTGACCTTAGTGCTCCTTGTGGTCTCAGTACTATTCTTAGACCTTAATACTGTCCTGGTTTGATCATGGACAAAATACTTATTACCTGTGTATGTTTTGGTCGCAGAAGTATTTACTTGTAACCATTTTTCACACAGAGAACATAAAAACTCCAACTGATGATTATAGAGTAGACGTAATCATTAAAAAAAAGGAGTCAAGATGTAAAGAAAAGGAATTTTATTTCTTGCATTCTTTACACAGAAAAGGGATGCAGGCGACCAAAGCGTCGACCTGACTTGAAAGTAAATCACAAAGGTCCCCTAGGGTTAAGTTAATATTGGAAGGATCAACACTAACTGCTCCAAGGGAGTCTGCGACATCCCTCAGTCTGTCCATGTCGCTTCTCACTGAAATAAAGCAATGAGCCCTGATCGCGTAAGAGAGGTGTCTTTGGTCTTGTGCATAGTCTCTCTCTTTGCGAGTCCGCCTTATTTCTTCACACGCACTTTCAAGACTCTCTGTCAGGCGCTTGATGACGGTCAGAGTGGTTCTAAGATAGTGTTCTTGACTGTCAAGGCGCATCTCCAAAATCTCTTGGTCTTCTTGGAGGGTTTTGCATAAAGCAGTTTTCTCTCCAAGAAGAACCTGGATCTCAGCAAGTTGTTCGATGAGAACCCATAGAGCCTTCTCATCCTGAAATTTTATGAGTTAGTTACAGGATGTATATGATGAGGATGAAAATAAGAGAGTATTACCTTGGAGGCAGCAGTTGGTTGGGAAACTAAAGGAATTGGCTCAAGATGGTACCAATGTTGATTCGTTTGAGACCTAGTCTTGGTTTTCGCACTAGGCTCGCCCAGATTCTAATATGCGGAATTACGAGATCTTACTCAGAATTACCGAAACCCAAAGGATGAAAAAAAACAGCTCAAAGTAATTGCACAACTCTTTATTTCAAAGAGGGCTTTACACGTCAAACGTTAGACACACTTGCCTACGTCGAAGGAACTATGATCTAGATATATGATGCAAGGCTGTAATAATATTCGATGATCTAAACTAGACCTATTACAAGGTATTTATAGTCCAATTGTATGAGTACGTATCAGACTCAATAACCTAAACGTATTAGACTTATATAACTAACTAACCTTAAATAGATAAGCTTAGTTATACATATTCGGATAGAATTACAAGTCTGACCAGAGTTTGAATTCTTCCCAAGGTAGCAAACCTTTCCAAAGTCGTAAACCTTTTCGTGGTCGCAAATCTGTTGCGAACTCGACCTGAGATCCTCCCGGATCAAATATCCTTGCATTTTCAAAATGAAGTGAGAAACCATACTTAACTACGCAATTCAGTTAAGAGGAAATATCAAAAGTCTTAAATCTTCGCCTCAAAGAGCTTGATGTCAAAGACACTGAGGGCACGATGGCAGTTGATACACCCACAGACAGGTGTAGATCAGAAGTTCCACTCGATGATCCATCATCGTCCCCAAAACGCTTCTTCGAAGAAGAAGAATCTCTGAACATCTAAAGAATTTCAGAATGCATCACTTTGAAGGATTCTACTAAAAAGAATGAAGATTTGAACAGATGTTTTGAAAGAGAATTACCTTTTGAATCATCTCCTCAACAGCTTCTTCAATATTTGAGTCCTCTCCAACAGTCTCGATAACTCGTTTTGAGTTTTGGTTCACCATTGCAGATGAGAACAGGGAAGAGGATTTGGAGTTGGAAGATGAAGGGAAGTTCTAAAGACTTAGCAAGTGAAAACTTGTGAGTCTTAGAAACCAAGGAAGCTTGGCTATTTATAATCACCAGAGGCGACGGTTTGTATTCAACAGGTGCTTCGAAATCTTAAAACACACTTACATTTTGTCTTGATTATGTGGTCAAAGATTTCATGATTACCTATTAAGATAAACCCAAAGTTCTTCTTGGGAAACTAACCGTCATATGGTGCACAGTACAACTGAAGAAGGCAAAGCATCAGTATTGTATCCAATAATCTTTAAATATTTGAAGTAATAATCTTCTTATCTCTTCAAATTTGGGGGTTAGCTGAGGAGGATTATTACCCGAGCTAGTCATTTATTTATATATTATATCTAAGATATTGCGGATATGATATTGGAGTTGCGTTCTAGCAAAATACTCTGACCGCGGGACTAACTTCCTGAGTCTAGAAGGTTGCAAACTCGAGACCAGAGTATGGTCGCAGGATATGCACGATCAAGATACTATTTGAGCTTAAGTAATGACTGAGTCTTCCGGTCATGATCCAAGCATGAGTTAATTTTCTCTCCCACGTTTGAGGACAACTGTCAAGAGGTTAAGGTATGCGGTTATTGATAAACTGCATGTATTAACCGACATAGTAGCAACTCTCCTAAACTACTTCACATTGGCATCCTTTCACATAATATAAAAGGATGACAAATGTACGGAGAAGGGGAGGAGGGGAACAACCCAAACATCAGACAAGAAGCAGAAGTATAAAGAGAGATTGATTAGCCTCGATAACAATTTCTCTTCCTTGTAACATTCTCATACATAGTGAAATCACCACAGGATGTAAGGCTATTACTCCACATTTTGAGGGCCCAAACCTGTATAATTCTTCGTGTCTCCATTTCATACTTGTCTTAACTTACCTGATAACACCCTGAAAGGTCTCACATGCAACTCACATATTTGCGTAAGATCGACTAAGGATCCCGAGTCCGAATCATCGACAAATAGAATAGCCCAAGATGTACTGGACACCACCCATTCCATAGTCTCGACTTTTGATGTCGCGGGCATTGTAGTCCTTTGATATCTACAAACCCTGAAGTCACAAGAGACTATGGTCTCACGAATACTGCATACATGGAAATATTTTCCCGTTGTAGCCCAAGTCGTGAAGACTGTGCATTGTCGTAGTTAATACACGACCGCGGTTTACTAGAGACTTAAGACTACTGACGGTTATATGATTAGTCTCATTCAATCATATAAATAATAGATGAGCCATTTTTCCACAACTGCCATCTGATTGTTTTAAGTTGCCTATAACCGTTAAGAAAGTTATGAAGCACTAATGACCTGACATAATTACACATTATGGCTGGTGCACGATTACCTCTCGACGACCCTTCGTTCCCGTAACCGAAGACCGGCGATGGGCTATAAAAAGAGGATCACCGAGAGAGATCAAAGAGGCAAGAGATTCAAGACACAACTCTTTAGAACTAGCCACAGAAGATTTACATTGACCGTAAGCTAAAGAATACAAAATTGTTCTTAGTTTACCTAAGAACATCCTTGATTCTCTTCTTGTAATCTACATTTTACATAGTAAAATTCCAACAGGACGTAGGGCTATTACTCATCATCAGAGGGCCCGAACCTGTATAAATTCCTTGCTTGCTCTAATGTAGATACCATAATTTACCTGAGATTCACCTTAGATTGGCTTCACATTCTTCTTTGCTATTTATGCGAGTTTGACTAAGGATGAGATTCCCAATCGTCGACAGCTGGCGCCCACCATGGGGCTCTTATTTCAAGGTGTCTTTCTTCATCAGGATTTTTGGTAAGCCATGTCAGGAGTTTACGATTCTGAAAATGATTTTGATCTTACAGATTACACTGACCTTAACATGGAGGATGAGACTCTCTACATGGAAGAAAATGAAGTTCCCTCAGAGCCTGCTACTGAGGAGTATCCACAGTACATGATCCATGGTTAAGAACTTGAATAGGCAGTACGTTCACCCCCTGTGAGTCCTACCGCATCAAATGGTGAATATGTGCCAGAACCCATCGTGCCAGATGATGTAGGAGATGAGAACCTTGAATTCAATCTGGAAAGTTTTGCTCCAGAAACACTATAAGATAGCACTTCAATACTAGCAGTAGAGCAGCTGGTAAAAGCGAGTATTCCCAGCACTTTAGCTGCTGGGAATAAGGTTTGCTACAGCTGGGCGAAAAGGTGCTGCGAAAAGTTTTTTCCAGCTGTAGGTCCAATGGCAAAGAGTATTCCCAGCTGTAGACGGCTTGGAAAGTTTGAACTTTTCCTACCTGTATGTGCACTTGTAATATATTATTCCAAGTCGTATAACTATTTGGAATATTTTTTCCTAGCTGTAGGTCCGGTGGCAAAGAGTATTCTTAGCTATAGGTCGTTTGGAAAGTTTTAACTTACCCACATGTATGTCCACTTGTAATATATTATTTCAAGCTGTATAACTATTTGGAATATTTTTCCTAACTGTAGGTCTGGTGGCAGAGAGTATTCCCAGCTGTAGGTCGCTTGGAAAGTTTGAACTTTTCCCACCTGTATGTCCACTTGTAATATATTATTCCAAGCTGTATAACTATTTGGAATATTTTTCCCAGCTATAGGTTCGGTGGCAGAGAGTATTCTCAGCTGTAGGTTGCTTGGAAAGTTTGAACTTTTCCCACCTATATGTCCACTTGTAATACATTATTGCAAGCTGTATAACTATTTGGAATATTTTTCCAGCTGTAGGTCCAGTGGCAGAGAGTATTCCCAGCTGTAGGTCGCTTGGAAAGTTTGAACTTTTCCCACCTGTATGTCCACTTGTAATACATTATTCCAAGCTGTATAACTATTTGGAATATTTTTCCCAGCTGTAGGTCTGGTGGCAGACAGTATTCCTAGCTGTAGGTCGCTTGGAAAGTTGAAACTTTTCCCACCTGTATGTCCACTTGTAATATATTATTCCAAACTGTATAACTATTTGGAATATTTTTTCCAGCTGTAGGTCTGGTGGCAAAGAGTATTTCCAGCTGTAGGTCGCTTGGAAAGTTTGAACTTTTCCCACCTGTATGTCCAGTTGTAATACATTATTCCAAGCTGTACAACTATTTAAATTAAATTATTACCAGCTGATCTGTCATTGAGAATTTAGACTTTCAAATTTAAATATGTGAATTATTTGTAGTAAATTTACCACTGGTAATTGTGTCAATAATTAATTTTAAATATGTATATTTTTTAGTAATTAGGCAACAATATTACAACTAAAATTATAATATGCACTATCCGAACAGAAATCACACCACATTTTGCAATAAAATTATCAAAAATAGATAGATGGCACAATTATATATTATATTGAATTCTTTGCTTTATATAGCCATTGACAAGATTCGTAATGGTCACAAATTATTCAATTGACAAAACCAAACAAAATAGATATAGAATCTCTGAAATAATTGCGAGAAAAATATCACTTAAGAATTCTTTACACCAAATGTATGTTCATATATAATATTCCTAAATTTATATATTTTGTTCCAACTATAACTATCAAATGTAAAATATTTCACTTTCAAACTTCTCTTATGACGTAAAATATCTTCATCACTTCATATGCTTTTAACATCTTACTGTTAACCACCTTCATAAGAAAAGATATTGATTACAATAGCCTTGAGATAAATATATACAAATCAATAACTTTTGCTTTAAGTAACATATAAAACATATGACAATTATAATAAAAGATGGTTGGTCGATTGTTGTATAATAAGTACAAGCTGTTGCTTATGTGAATAAGAAAATTGTGTTGGTTGACATGACTTTCATACACTTGGTAAAAGAAATTAATCATATGAAAGTGAGCTACTAGTTAAAGGCACAATTAACATACACTTAAAATTTAAAAAATGAATAACATGTGGATTGTGTTGATAACACATCACCTTTATAAAATTATTAAGTATTTCCACTTAGTTTCAACTAATTCTCTTGTCCCTTTCACCTGTAAGCATTGTTTTATTAATAACAAAACAAGACAAATGGAAAAATAGTAACTAACCAGGTAAATAACAGGTTAGAATTATATATACCTAGAACACGAGATGAACCACCACCTATTGTAGTATCATCTTGGATCTACAAATAAAAGTTCATAGTTTGTTTACTTGGATGGTATTAGTAAGTAAATAAGAGTGATTGTACTAGATAGAATAGATTACTTTTTCACATGGCCATGCAATTGATCGTCCAAGTGCATCAGACATTTTTCTAACATTCCCATATGGACGTAACAATGGAGCATCTCTTTTCAACACATAGTTCACAACCACCTCACAACACTCAGGCCCAAGAGGTGTGTCACCAACTATTACACTTCGAGATGCCCTTTGAAGCGTACCCTTAGCAACAAGAACATATGGCCTCATAAAAGAAATCAAAATAACTTCCTTTCCTCCCTAAAGATCAAATAGAATTGCATATAAGCTCAATGGTTACCTCAATAATGAGCATCCAAATTCAATAGAGTATAATTAACTTGCAACTATTACCTCCTCATGCCTATAGCGTGGTACATCATGTGTCTTACCAACTCTCCTTTGCATTATCTATACAAAAATTAAGCATAAGCTGATAGTCTAAATATTGTTAGGTAAGGTACAACTTTGAGGTAAAATAAGAAAATGTAAACTTACGTTTCGTGGAACCCTATTTTCACCTGCAGATGACTCTATAGAACAACCATCACTTTCATATCCCGTGTCCTACAGTACTTAGTACATAACATTTAAGAAATTTAGTAAATACCATATTTATATTATTGCTTAAATATTATAAAGAACACATATAAAAAAATCACCTGCACATGACCCTTAGATCTCTGATTGTAATCATTATCTATATTTTGCCTAGCCTGTGAAGCAAGCATTTGCTTCAATTCTTGTCGCGCCCCGAGACTGGGACTACGACTACTCCTGTAGAGACCTAGCTCGCTGCAGCTAGTCCCATATATGCATAGCATACACATACCCTTGACGTCCCAGGATAAGTCAAGCACAGGAGTATATCACATTGCAACAGAGTAACTTACAAAATAGTTAAGCAGTGTGGCCTGCTGGCCTTGATATTACATAAGGAGATTACAATGCCTTCACGGCATACATGGTTTAGCAAAATATCATCTACACAGCAGAAGATAGGTGACCCACCCACAAAAGAGAAGTGGACAGCAGAACAACACACATCAGGGAAATGACGGGACTGACGCTCCTCCTTCTGGATCCACGAAGTACTCCACGCCTTCATCTTGATTGTTGATCGCTCCGTCTATTGATTTGTAGGTTGCAAGAGTGAGCACTTACGTACTCAGCAAGTCATAGGTAAGAGTAGATACATATAGTAGTGATGACATGAACCTAGACTAGTCAAGAATTATGGATGTTTATAAAATAATCTTTTTCTTTCATACCTCATCTCATGGCAGCACTTTTCATAATATAACATCATCATTCAAGTTCACTAGATTATAGCACTACCGCGACACGTCGACACACGACAGCCCACGGTAGCACTCCTTATCATGACAACACATGTCATTTGGGTAATCTTGATTTAAACATATTTTATTTAGAAAATAGTACTTGTGTCACACCCCGTGGATTTAATCCACCGCAGCAGACTCCTATAAACCCGGGAGCTCGGAGTATTCGAATACGTTTTTAACTCTGCAGAGAGGTACCAATTTACCCGCAAGATATTCCACTTTCAAGCCCATCCTATCAAAATGATTAGACCCCTCCTCACAACCATGTGTGAGTGGCAAGGTGGAAATAACAAGAACTTTTGTTATGCATCACTTACAATTCACCCCTGACCCTGTGGCTCTCAGCGAAACACAGTTGTGGTAGGCTGTATCATAACCTCCACCCCACCTCATTTTCCCATTACTGGGTCAAATATCAGATCACCTTCAGTGATAGTAGGAGTCAGCCTCCAAGTCAATCATCACAACACATCTCATGCAGGGGTTTCATGTACGATCCACATAAGTACTTGTTCAGGCCTGTCCCATACCAGGCTTGCGGTTAGCACGTTGTTCATGCCACTAGACGCACAACACAAGGTTCTAGTCCTTATAGGCCAGTGACCAGACCATCCACAACCCTGCACCTTCAGTGCCTGCATTCCTTTGCAGTCTAGCACCTCCAGTGCTACAGCCATCCATACCATTTTTCTGGTCACGGCTAGGGGTTTTATTTCATGAATATAAGTATATAGATACATATAATAGTTCATGGCTCAAAACTTGTTTATTTCACATTTCACAGATAACCAGTCTAGTACTGCCAATTCATAAATCAACCATTCTCAATCTTTCACATGCAATATTGCCTATATTCAAGGTTATATTATAGCAACATTTAAAATATAGGTTCAAGATGACCAAGGATATGACTTGCCTTCCGCGTCGTAAGAAACAGCAGTTGATGACGGTTCAACAGCGAAGTCCTCGATCTCAGCTTCTAGATCTGCTCGACGACAAACCAAACAATACACACAAATATTATTTATATATTAAGATGTTTTAGGATCTATATGCAGATATGCTTTACAAAAGTGACTGAACGATACTGGAGATAATTGAGATTGCAAGCTGAACTGAGTTGAGATCTAGGGTTTCAAGGATTTGGCTAAGGATGGGTGTTAGATGCTCTTAGGATCTCAAGGTTACAATAAGAACATCAGTTTTGTGGCTAGTTTGATCAAGAACAGCGAATGTCGGCAGATTGACATTCGGATCAAGAATCTGACATAACTTCAAGGAAAACTAGAGAACTTATCTCAAGTTATGACAGTAGAAGAAAATGTAGATCATAACTCTACAAATTCAGTGGACAAAGTGGCTTTCAAAATGCACAATCAGAAGTGGGTAAACAAGGCCAATGCCATTGGCTGGCATGCACTGGAATAGTGTCAAAAACTAGGGTTTAGCATAACATGCATTTCAAGGGCTCAAATCAAGTTGTGATAGAAGAAGAAAATGTAGATCACAACCTCAGGAATCTAAGAGATAAAGTTATGCCCAAAATGCACATCTGGAAGGGAGTGAAAAGGGCTAATGCCACTGACTGACATAGTCTGGCATTGATCTTGACATGGCCAGAAACTAGGGCTTGGCATAACTTTTGATCTAGAGCTCCAAATGATGCACCACTTTGTCTGGGAGGTAGGCAATGATAACAGGAACAAATCATTCAACAGGATCTAGGGCAGAAGATGGCTGGAAGGTGATGAAATTTGAAGGAGAAGTGTGGTGGCGACACGGCACAGTGAAGCCACTGGACAGAAATCTTGGCATAGCTGTAACTTGAATTCTGGGCAGTTTCAGGGATCGAGCTAGAAGACAAATATGCTCAGGAAGTTGGGGCACACCTGAATGACAAAGTGGATGAAGCTGAAACGGCCGGGAAAGGATTTCCGGTGAACTGCGCCGGAGAAGAAGACACTGCCATTTGGGGATTTTTGATACAGGCCGAAAGAACTCTAATCCAAGCTTGGAGAGTGAAAGAAGGGTAAGATGAAGCTATCTGGACAATCAATTTGGCCGGAGGATGGCCGGAGAAGCCTGGCGACGATCGCCGGTTTCTGGAGAAGCTCAAAACTGGGGAAAACTTCAATTCGAGCTCAATCTGGAGATATTGATGCATAGGCTTGCTTCAAAAGGTTCACTGATCATTTTTCTTCACAAGTTCGAGAGCTAATTCGAAGTGATTTGGTCTGCATTGCCGGAACAGGGCAATCGGGAATTCCGGCGATCACCGGCGACTGGATGCAATATAACTCAATTAGATGGTACAGCATGATGAGGGAGATGAGCTATACCTTCTGGTGCTGTTAATTCGGTGAGAAGTGCAGCAGGGCGTGCTGGCACCGTGAGGCCTCAATCTGGACTCGCCGGAGAAGAAGACGACGGCGAGGAGATTTGGAAATTTGGCTAAGTCCTGGTGAAGGGGAGATGACACAGGGTATGGCTGCTTAAATAGACCACAGGGCGATGCTTGCAAGGAGATAGCAGCAAGGGAATTTGTGTCGGTTGACATGAGTTGCTGGGCGCAGAAGCAACAACGGCGAACGGTGACGCGACGGTGCTCAGGCGAGGTGACTACTGCTCAGCTTGTCGGCTCTTTGGAACTCCACATTGTCGGGCGGTGCAAGCAGTGGCAACTGGAGCTGGCAATGCAAAGCAACGTGGCAAGCAAATGCTGACAACGGTCGCGCACGGGAGCAAGCTGTTCAACGGCGTTGCCACGGCGATGGCTGGGGCGTGGACGCGTGTGCACATGCAACTCAAGTGAGTACGAGCTTAGGCACAGGCGAGGCGTGGCCGGCGGCGAGTAAGCACGGCGCAAATGCACGGCGAAGCTTCTGGTCGTGCACTGGCTACTGCCCTGGTCGAATTAGGGGCCTGATTGCAATTTCTGATTTCTTGATTTGGACTGATCTGTAATTCTGGAGATTTGGAAGGTTTGATCTGATTTTGATTCTGCTGATTTGGCAAATTTGATTCAACAAATTATTTGGCACAGATTGAAGATAAAATTTGAAATGTTCGGATGATTTTTGATATGAACTGAAAATAGGGCATTTTAGGGTAATTGAAATCTGAATTTCAATTGATTTCGAATTCTGGGATTTAGGATGAGATTTTGGAATCTGAACAGAAGAGAAACTTGTGACAAATAGCATTTAGAAAAGATTTGCTGAAGAGATTTTGAGTTTGAAGTTAATCTGGAGATTTTAGCCTTTTTGGGTTTCCAGATATCAGGTAAAGGACTAATTTGCAATAACTCTTGGACTGATTTGCGAAAAAGGTTTAGATGATAAAATCTGGCTGCCAACTTTCTGGTTTAAGGTATTGGCATACCCATGATCATGTTCCAGGAATAATCTGGTACGAACTTGGCTAAGATTTTGATTAAATCTGAATTTCTGAAACTTAGGGTATTTAGGTAATAACAGATATTCTGTTTTCGAAAACAGAAAAGAGTTGATAATTCTGGAAGTTAGAGATAGAATTGAATCTGGGTTCTGAAGGCTTTTAGGTTTAGGATAACTGATAGATCAAATTTGGAAAGTCAGATCTTGACTTGGGGTCACAGGATAAATTTTGGAGATTTTAGGGCTAGAACAGAATAAAGCTGAGGCTGATTTGGTTGATCTAGAAGAGACATATGCATGCATGATTTTTAAGAAAGAAACTTTTCACCCCAAAACTCAGGATGTTACAGATCTACCCTCCTTAAAGAAATCTCGCCCCGAGATTTACCTAAGAAAGAAAAGATAAGAATAGAGATAGGTTCAAGTGGTTTACTGAAAATTTTTCTTCCTTCCTCTGAGTAGCAGCTTCTTGTTCTGAATGATTTCCCACTGAACTTTTATAATCTGACATGGAATATTCTAAAGATACTTGCTTTATATGCATTTCAACTTCAGATGTAATTGCTCTTAACATGAACTTGCAGTACCAGAATCAAATAGTATTAAGGCAGATACAAACTTAGTCAAAAATCTACCTCGAAGGATGTCGGTCGTGTTTCCTGCTTCTTGGGTGGAAGTGTAGATTAGCTTTCCTCCTGGCATTGCTGTTGGTGTTCCATCTCTTCCTCTTCGTCGGTTGGCCATGCTTCCTCCTCTTCCTGGTGGAGTTCCTCTAAACTTCTGTGGTTGTGATACTGGTACTTTAGATGCTTCTGGTTGTGTTCTTGCCTGTATCCTGGCAATGGATGATGGAAGTCGAATCCAAGGACAAAATTCTCTACGATGTCCACGCTACCAACAGTGATAACATTGAATGTTCATGTAAGGGTTTCCTTTGCTTCTGGTAAACATGGCTCCTCTTCTTTGTAGATTTCTCTTGGGATTCTGCAGTGGTGATGATCTAGGTTCTACTGACTGCATCTTTGCCTGAGATATGGCTATGGGTCTAGGGAATTGAATCCAGGGACAGAATTCTTTGCGATGCCCATGCTGTTTGCAATGAAAACATTTGACACTCGTGTGAGGACAGTTCTTTTGAAGATGATTTCCTTTGCAATTGGGGCACGTCATTCTTATTGGTCTAGGAGTTTGGTAGGATGGTTGAAAACTAGAGGCAGTAGGAATTCTCCTTTTAGTTGAGTTTAGTTATGGTTGCACTTGTTGAGGCATTCTTCTCTTCCGATCTTCTCCCTCTATATTTTCCTTCTGTGGAGAATTGGAACTCTGAGGTTCTTGCTGAAACAAAGGGTTTCTTGTCATAATATTTTCTTCCTGAGGAGTCTGTTCCCTGTCTTCTCCACTGCTTCGGAATCTTCTTCTTGTATCAACCATGGTGGCTCTGAAAAAGAAGTTTGGGCTGATCTAACTATCTAGGGTCAACTAAGACAACAATGCAAAAAATAATGCAGACTACTTTAGTGCATGAAATACTTAGGCTACTAGCCATAATACACAAGTTAACCATTGCAAAAGCAACAGCGAATCACAAATTATCAAGAGCATCCACTAGCTCTATCTACACCAACCTCTAAACACTCTGAAATAACAAAACGCACTCTCACAATCTTACCGAATTTTAGAAAATCCAAATAAAATTTTGAAATAAAAGTTTTCAAGAGCTACAAAGCTCATTGTTTTTACCAAAATAAAGCTTTCAACAAATAGTTTTCTAAATAAATTACGTTTTCCTGGCACGGCCAATCCCTATAGGTGTCGTCCTACAGTCAAGTTCTCATGTTGCTCTGATACCATCTTTTCTTGTCGCGCCCCGAGACTGGGACTACGACTACTCCTGTAGAGACCTAGCTCGCTGCAGCTAGTCCCATATATGCATAGCATACACATACCCTTGACGTCCCAGGATAAGTCAAGCACAGGAGTATATCACATTGCAACAGAGTAACTTACAAAATAGTTAAGCAGTGTGGCCTGCTGGCCTTGATATTACATAAGGAGATTACAATGCCTTCACGGCATACATGGTTTAGCAAAATATCATCTACACAGCAGAAGATAGGTGACCCACCCACAAAAGAGAAGTGGACAGCAGAACAACACACATCAGGGAAATGACGGGACTGACGCTCCTCCTTCTGGATCCACGAAGTACTCCACGCCTTCATCTTGATTGTTGATCGCTCCGTCTATTGATTTGTAGGTTGCAAGAGTGAGCACTTACGTACTCAGCAAGTCATAGGTAAGAGTAGATACATATAGTAGTGATGACATGAACCTAGACTAGTCAAGAATTATGGATGTTTATAAAATAATCTTTTTCTTTCATACCTCATCTCATGGCAGCACTTTTCATAATATAACATCATCATTCAAGTTCACTAGATTATAGCACTACCGCGACACGTCGACACACGACAGCCCACGGTAGCACTCCTTATCATGACAACACATGTCATTTGGGTAATCTTGATTTAAACATATTTTATTTAGAAAATAGTACTTGTGTCACACCCCATGGATTTAGTCCACCGCAGCAGACTCCTATAAACCCGGGAGCTCGGAGTATTCGAATACGTTTTTAACTCTGCAGAGAGGTACCAATTTACCCGCAAGATATTCCACTTTCAAGCCCATCCTATCAAAATGATTAGACCCCTCCTCACAACCATGTGTGAGTGGCAAGGTGGAAATAACAAGAACTTTTGTTATGCATCACTTACAATTCACCCCTGACCCTGTGGCTCTCAGCGAAACACAGTTGTGGTAGGCTGTATCATAACCTCCACCCCACCTCATTTTCCCATTACTGGGTCAAATATCAGATCACCTTCAGTGATAGTAGGAGTCAGCCTCCAAGTCAATCATCACAGCACATCTCATGCAGGGGTTTCATGTACGATCCACATAAGTACTTGTTCAGGCCTGTCCCATACCAGGCTTGCGGTTAGCACGTTGTTCATGCCACTAGACGCACAACACAAGGTTCTAGTCCTTATAGGCCAGTGACCAGACCATCCACAACCCTGCACCTTCAGTGCCTGCATTCCTTTGCAGTCTAGCACCTCCAGTGCTACAGTCATCCATACCATTTTTCTGGTCACGGCTAGGGGTTTTATTTCATGAATATAAGTATATAGATACATATAATAGTTCATGGCTCAAAACTTGTTTATTTCACATTTCACAGATAACCAGTCTAGTACTGCCAATTCATAAATCAACCATTCTCAATCTTTCACATGCAATATTGCCTATATTCAAGGTTATATTATAGCAACATTTAAAATATAGGTTCAAGATGACCAAGGATATGACTTGCCTTCCGCGTCGTAAGAAACAGCAGTTGATGACGGTTCAACAGCGAAGTCCTCGATCTCAGCTTCTAGATCTGCTCGACGACAAACCAAACAATACACACAAATATTATTTATATATTAAGATGTTTTAGGATCTATATGCAGATATGCTTTACAAAAGTGACTGAACGATACTGGAGATAATTGAGATTGCAAGCTGAACTGAGTTGAGATCTAGGGTTTCAAGGATTTGGCTAAGGATGGGTGTTAGATGCTCTTAGGATCTCAAGGTTACAATAAGAACATCAGTTTTGTGGCTGGTTTGATCAAGAACAGCGAATGTCGGCAGATTGACATTCGGATCAAGAATATGACGTAACTTCAAGGAAAACTAGAGAACTTATCTCAAGTTATGACAGTAGAAGAAAATGTAGATCATAACTCTACAAATTCAGTGGACAAAGTGGCTTTCAAAATGCACAATCAGAAGTGGGTAAACAAGGCCAATGCCATTGGCTGGCATGCACTGGAATAGTGTCAAAAACTAGGGTTTAGCATAACATGCATTTCAAGGGCTCAAATCAAGTTGTGATAGAAGAAGAAAATGTAGATCACAACCTCAGGAATCTAAGAGACAAAGTTATGCCCAAAATGCACGTCTGGAAGGGAGTGAAAAGGGCTAATGCCACTGACTGACATAGTCTGGCATTGATCTTGACATGGCCAGAAACTAGGGCTTGGCATAACTTTTGATCTAGAGCTCCAAATGATGCACCACTTTGTCTGGGAGGTAGGCAATGATAACAGGAACAAATCATTCAACAGGATCTAGGGCAGAAGATGGCTGGAAGGTGATGAAATTTGAAGGAGAAGTGTGGTGGCGACACGGCACAGTGAAGCCACTGGACAGAAATCTTGGCATAGCTGTAACTTGAATTCTGGGCAGTTTCAGGGATCGAGCTAGAAGACAAATATGCTCAGGAAGTTGGGGCACACCTGAATGACAAAGTGGATGAAGCTGAAACGGCCGGGAAAGGATTTCCGGTGAACTGCGCCGGAGAAGAAGACACTGCCATTTGGGGATTTTTGATACAGGCCGAAAGAACTCTAATCCAAGCTTGGAGAGTGAAAGAAGGGTAAGATGAAGCTATCTGGACAATCAATTTGGCCGGAGGATGGCCGGAGAAGCCTGGCGACGATCGCCGGTTTCAGGAGAAGCTCAAAACTGGGGAAAACTTCAATTCGAGCTCAATCTGGAGATATTGATGCATAGGCTTGCTTCAAAAGGTTCACTGATCATTTTTCTTCACAAGTTCGAGAGCTAATTCGAAGTGATTTGGTCTGCATTGCCGGAACAGGGCAATCGGGAATTCCGGCGATCACCGGCGACTGGATGCAATATAACTCAATTAGATGGTACAGCATGATGAGGGAGATGAGCTATACCTTCTGGTGCTGTTAATTCGGTGAGAAGTGCAGCAGGGCGTGCTGGCACCGTGAGGCCTCAATCTGGACTCGCCGGAGAAGAAGACGACGGCGAGGAGATTTGGAAATTTGGCTAAGTCCTGGTGAAGGGGAGATGACACAGGGTATGGCTGCTTAAATAGACCACAGGGCGATGCTTGCAAGGAGATAGCAGCAAGGGAATTTGTGTCGGTTGACATGAGTTGCTGGGCGCAAAAGCAACAACGGCGAACGGTGACGCGACGGTGCTCAGGCGAGGTGACTACTGCTCAGCTTGTCGGCTCTTTGGAACTCCACATTGTCGGGCGGTGCAAGCAGTGGCAACTGGAGCTGGCAATGCAAAGCAACGTGGCAAGCAAATGCTGACAACGGTCGCGCACGGGAGCAAGCTGTTCAACGGCGTTGCCACGGCGATGGCTGGGGCGTGGACGCGTGTGCACATGCAACTCAAGTGAGTACGAGCTTAGGCGCAGGCGAGGCGTGGCCGGCGGCGAGTAAGCACGGCGCAAATGCACGGCGAAGCTTCTGGTCGTGCACTGGCTACTGCCCTGGTCGAATTAGGGGCCTGATTGCAATTTCCGATTTCTTGATTTGGACTGATCTGTAATTCTGGAGATTTGGAAGGTTTGATCTGATTTTGATTCTGCTGATTTGGCAAATTTGATTCAACAAATTATTTGGCACAGATTGAAGATAAAATTTGAAATGTTCGGATGATTTTTGATATGAACTGAAAATAGGGCATTTTAGGGTAATTGAAATCTGAATTTCAATTGATTTCGAATTCTGGGATTTAGGATGAGATTTTGGAATCTGAACAGAAGAGAAACTTGTGACAAATAGCATTTAGAAAAGATTTGCTGAAGAGATTTTGAGTTTGAAGTTAATCTGGAGATTTTAGCCTTTTTGGGTTTCCAGATATCAGGTAAAGGACTAATTTGCAATAACTCTTGGACTGATTTGCGAAAAAGGTTTAGATGATAAAATCTGGCTGCCAACTTTCTGGTTTAAGGTATTGGCATACCCATGATCATGTTCCAGGAATAATCTGGTACGAACTTGGCTAAGATTTTGATTAAATCTGAATTTCTGAAACTTAGGGTATTTAGGTAATAACAGATATTCTGTTTTCGAAAACAGAAAAGAGTTGATAATTCTGGAAGTTAGAGATAGAATTGAATCTGGGTTCTGAAGGCTTTTAGGTTTAGGATAACTGATAGATCAAATTTGGAAAGTCAGATCTTGACTTGGGGTCACAGGATAAATTTTGGAGATTTTAGGGCTAGAACAGAATAAAGCTGAGGCTGATTTGGTTGATCTAGAAGAGACATATGCATGCATGATTTTTAAGAAAGAAACTTTTCACCCCAAAACTCAGGATGTTACAATTCTTCAATTTCTTTTTCCATCCGTGTCAATTGCTCTTTGTTTCCCACACTCTCACTCTCCCTTTTATCTAGTCTCTCTATCAAAAGATTATTGTGATTTTGAAGTCTTATCCTTGCTGCATTAGCTAGTTGAAGCTTAGTGGATGAATACTTTTGTACCCCCGGCATCTTTAAGTCTTGAGGAGTAGGGCCCAAACCAATAGCACGTACACGTGAGCATTTTTCTTTTCCAAAGACATGGTAAAATAGATCTCCTTCTGTTATGATTTTTTTAGTGAGTTCTGGCTTGTTGGCACATGTCTCCGCAATTGTTTTCCAGCAGTATGTGTCATTGTCATTTTTGCACTATTTGCTTTTCCAATTTCACTTAGAGCCTATAAGATAAGAACATAATTAATTGCATAAAATATATTTAATTTGCAATTAAGAATCATTTATAAAGAAGTTTTACTTGACTTTTTGGAGTTCTCCAATGCTCTATAAGCCACATCCAATCTGTTTTAGGTACTCTAGAATCAATCTTCATAGAAAAAAGTTCCTCATCTGTTTTTGTTTCATCAAAATAATTCCTCTTTATTTCAAATTTGACCTCTTTCCATTTCACTGCTGCTTTTTGTAAAACCCAATCCTCAAGGCCATCATGAACATCAAAAAAATCCTACAAAATTATCAAGTTGTCAATGATTATATACTGTTATACTATACATGTCTATGAAATACATAGATCATGGGCCTACAAAACTTGTCACTAGTTACTATTTTTGATAATTTTAAATAACTGTAAAGGAATGCTATCCAATTTATGAAGTAAAATTCAAAATGCAAGTAAAACATCAAATATAGAATCAAACTCTCTCTTCATATTAGAGTGACACATCTAATAATAATGTTGGGGGAATCCCCAGTGGCCCCACGAAGTCCCAAGGAGACCCCGGTGAGACCCGGAGAGGCACCGGGCCCCCGGTGAGATCCGGAGGGTCACCGGACGCCCGGTGAGATCCGGAGGGTCTCCGGAAACCCGGTGAGATCCGGAGGGTCTCTGGAGCCACGGTGAGACCCGGAGGGTCTCCGGAAACCCGGTGAGACCTGGAGAGTCACCGGGCCCCCGGAGAGATCCGGAGGGTCACTGGGCCCCAGTGAGACCAGGAGGGTCACCGAGCGCCCGGTGAGATCCGGAGGGTCTCCGGAACCCCGGTGAGACCCGGAGAGCCTCCGGGCTCATGAGGAGCTGTTGCCGACCGTGGGGCCTCTAGGAAGCCCGTGGCGCCATGTGTCGAGCATCCAGGCCGTCCATCAGGCCAAAGGACGTCTTCGCCCTTCCATTCGATGGTCGCAGCGAGGGTATTTTTGTCTTTTGTATTTCTTGGGGGCTATATATACCCCTCTTGTACCCTTTTTTCGGGGATTCCAATTCATTTATATTAACTCAACATTCGGTTCTCTTGGAGACCTCTCCCCGAGAGCTCACCTCCCCAGCGGACTCGCGTCTGGAGAGAGCCAATAGGACTAGGGTCCCCACTGGGACCCGAACCTGTATAAACCCCTGTGTCACTTTCTGTGTTGCTCGGCGGGAGGAGACCAGTAACTCGGTCTGCTCGCGCCACTGTACTTGTGCTGCGCACATCCGAACCTACCGGGGTATCCATAATACCACGACAGTTGGCACCGTCCGTGGGGACTATCGCGACGAATCGCTATGGCTCCCGCAACAACCAGAGCTCAAGCCCTCTCATCTCCCGAGGGTGCTGGTCCTAGTAACCCGGCTCCACCTCAGCGAGATGAGACTTCCGCAGCCCTGCTCCCGGGGACGTGCGGGGGGGGGACCCGCTTCCTCCACGCGCGGCCTCAGTCCGAGGGGTCCCCGTTTCCGACCCAGCGACCGCGACCGAGCTTCCGGGGCCTAGTGCGCCCCAACTCTCCGTTCTGGTCTCCGGAGATTCTATGCTGGGGGCTTTGATCCAGGGACAGCTTCGCACCCAACACACCCAGGAAGAGCTGCTGCGCGTCCTGGCGCGACCCCCGGCTCCCGTCTACCCGCCTCCATATCCGTTTATGGGGGCACCGCCCAATTCTTCCTGGGACACCCCGCCTTTCCCGGGCCGGGGATGTTCCCCGTTCCCAGAGGCGCGCCCGGGCCGTATCCGATCCCGGGGACACTTCCTGCATCGGGGAGTCAACTTGTCTCCGAGCCCTCCCCTACCTCGGGAAGTCGCCTGGCCCCAAGTGCAGAACCCCCGCGAGCAGCTACCGCCGCACCGGGGACAACCCCGGCACTCGAGCCTGGCAGCCTCCGCGGGCCGACGGCTGGGGCCGGTGCAACGCCCGCCCCTGCGGACGCCCCGGAGACTCGAACTGCGACCACTCTCGCCGCCGCGCCGAGCGTGGACCCGACGCATGGCCCGGTCCGCGCGCCGGCAGCGTCCACTGGGACGGTGGAAAATGCGCATCAGCTCCCTCCCCCTCCGGGGCCGCCCCCGCGGGCGCCCCCAGCGGATCAGACGCACTTCACAAGGGAGGAGGTCGAGCGAATGCGTACCGCCAAGTCTGGAGAAACCACCTCCCGTCATCGGTCAGGACTCCCCCGAACCCGCGGGCGCGTGGAGACGCGCTCCCAAATCGCCCGAGGGAAAAGACCGTTCAAAGAAGCTGCCACCGTTCCGGCGGAATACCTCGACGCCCAAGAGTTCAGCTCAACCAACCCAGAAGAAAAGAGACGACACCGCCAAACCGGCGGACCGCTGCCACCCCTTCCAGACTCCGACAATGAGTACGCGTCCCCGGCAAGAGATGACGGCGACCATGGATCCCCCAAGGAAGTTGAGGGGACCGACCAACCGCTGTGCAGTCGTCTCCGCTGCATACACTGGCCGCGGCCTTACCGCCCGCCGCACATCGAGCATTACAATGGTGAGGCCGATCCTTACGAGTTTGTGCAGGTGTACTCGACAGCCATCTCGGTGGCCGGGGGGGACGAGACAGTGCATGCAATGTCTTCCCCCTCTACCTCATGGGCATCGCGCGCTCATGGTTCTACAACCTGAAAGCTGGATCCATCAAGTCCTTCGTGCAGCTGAAGCGCGAATTTTGCGCGAACTTCCAAGGAAACTATGTGCTGCCCTTAGACTGTCCCAGCTCTACACCGTCCGGTAGAGGACAGGGGAGACTATCCGCAGCTTCTTCATGCGCTTCGCTCAGGTGAAGAGCAAAGTGGCGCATGTCCCTGACTCTACGGTCATCGAAGCATGCAAGAGCGGGATACTCCCCGGGGAGCTCCACTGAAGGCTCTCTCAGAGCTGCCCCACCTCCGCCGACGAACTCTTCACCGTACTTGAGAAGTACGCCCGTGCAGAGGAGGACGATCTTTGGAAAAAGAACCAAGGGGCTCCTGCCCCCGCTGACCGGGAGGCCAGGGACCCCTCCAGCAAACGTCCCCGAAGAAGTGATCGTCGCGAGCCACGGCCTCGGGACGCTTTCGTCCTTGAGGGCAGAGGCGGCTCGCGCGACAGCGCCAAAGGCAGTCGTGCCCATCCTAAGTCAAAGGGCTATGGGGGAGGACAATCCTCCCGCGGGCGCGAGAGCCGCCCCAAGGAGAGTAAGGAGGGCACAGCCAATGTGTTGTGCACCTTCCACAAGTCGAGTACCCACGCTACTCGAGAATGCAATCAGCTTCTACAGCACTTCGCGGCTTTTCTCGACCAGTGCGGCCAGGGGGGAGGGGGCCCTGCCTCCTTGCCTCCCTCGACGCCTTTGCCAGCGCTCCCCGCCCCCCCGAGCGAGCAGCAGAGACAAACGCAAGAAGGGAGCTCGGCCCGAGAGCTCCCCTTTCAAACCTCCCAAAGACGTATAAACGTCATCACCGGGGGATCCGCCGCGAGACGGGACTCCAAGCGTCAGCGCAAGGAGTACGCGCGGGAGGTGAAGGTGGTGGGGGTGTTGCATACGTCTCCGCCACCAAAATGGTCGGACGTCCCCCTCACCTTCACAGCAGAAGACGCGTGCGGGGTTCGCTTCCCGTACGACGACGCGCTCATCGTCTCGGCTACGGTCTACAACTGCCAACTGGCATGCATCCTCGTCGACGGTGGGAGCTCCGCCGACGTCTTATACCTGAAGGCATTCAGGGAGATGCAAGTCGATGAGAAGCTACTGCAGCCCGCACTCGGGCCGTTACAAGGCTTCGTTCCCGGGAAGACCATCCACCCGGTGGGGAAGGTCGACCTACCAATGACTTTTGGCACCCCGGAAAACTACCGGACGGAGATGGTCCGATTCGATGTGGTGGACCTCCCCTCTTCATACAACGCTATTATGGGGAGGACCACGATCAACCACCTGGGGGCGGCGATTCACCAGAACTATCTCTGCGTGAAAAATCCTGGGCCTCACGGTGCGATCACCGTTCGAGGCGACCCGAACGTGGCCCGCGCTCTTTACGAACACGCCGCTGCCACCATCGGGAACATCAACGTGATCAAGACCACGGGGGGAGCGCCCCCCCTGAACCTCATGCTGCCCCAGCCGTTCCCCTCGGGAGGCCATTTTCGAGGCCACGCCCCAAGGGAGACCTTCGGAAAGTCCAACTATCCACGGCAGATGAAGAGAGAACCGTCAGGATCGGAGTAGACCTCACCGAGGAACACGCCGAGTAGCTCGCGGCTTTCCTTTGCGAAAACTCAAACGTTTTCGCGTGGGAACCCTCGGACATGCAGGGCGTCGCCCGGGACATCATTGAGCATAAGCTCGCTGTGATCCCCGACCGATCCCCAGTCAAGCAGAAGTTGAGAAAGTTATCCCTCGAGCGCCAAGACGCCATCAAGGTAGAGGTCTCCAAGCTTCTAGAGGCGGGGTTCGTCCGAGAAGTCCTCCATCCCAAATGGTTGGTAAACCCTGTCCTCGTAAAGAAGTCAAGTGGCAAGTGGAGGATGTGCGTGGACTTCACCGATCTCAACCGCGCTTGCCCAAAAGATAACTACCCACTCCCGCGGATCGACCAACTGGTCGATTCAACCGCAGGGTGCGAACTGATGAGTTTCCTCGATGCATATTCGGGGTACCATCAGGTTCGGATGGCTGCAGAGGACGAGGAAAAGACGAGTTTTATAACTCCCCTTGGCACCTTCTGCTATCTTCACATGCCCTTCGGGTTGAAAAACGCCGGGGCAACCTTCCAGCGTCTTATGACGCTGGTCCTGAAGGACCAAATCGGCAGCAACGTCGAGGTCTACGTTGACGATGGTCAAAAGCCTTCGCACCACCGCACACATCGACGACTTGGCGGAGACCTTCTGCATCCTCCGCAAGTACGGGCTGAAGCTCAACCCGGAAAAATGCTCCTTCGGAGTACGCGGTGGGAGGCTGCTTGGCTTCTTGGTGTCCCAGCGGGGCATTGAGGCGAATCCCAAAAAAATTCGGGCCTTGCTGGACATGCCCCCCCGCGTTCCGTCAAAGACGTGCAGAGACTTGCAGGGCGCCTGGCTGAGTTGGGCCGTTTCGTCTCGCGGTCAGGAGAACGAGGACTCCAGTTCTTCAAAATCCTCTGGGATCTCGAGGGGTTCAGGTGGACCCCCGAGGCCCAGACGGCATTCGACGCGCTAAAGAGGTACCTCGCGAGCCCTCCGATGCTCATGAGCCCGTCCCCGGATGAACCTTTACTACTATACCTTGCTGCGACCCCCGTCGCAGTAAGCGCGGTGCTCGTGAGAGAACAGGATGGGCAACAACGCCCTGTGTACTACGTCAACGAGGCCCTTCAAGGGGCTAAGACGCGGTACACTAAGGTGGAGAAGCTGTGCTATGCCCTCCTTATGGCGTCGCGAAAGCTCCGCCACTACTTCCTAGGGAACCCGATCACGGTCCCATCATCTCTCCTGCTGGGAGAAGTGGTAAGAAACAAGGAGGCCACCGGCCGGATTGGCAAGTGGGGGGCCGAGCTCGCTCCCTTCTCCCTCACCTTCACGGGCCGCTCTGCCATCAAGTCGCAAGTCCTTGCTGACTTCGTGGTGGAATGGACTCCGACCGCCGAGGTGGACGGAGGGACTCCCCTCGCCCCCTCCCGGTGCCAAGACCATTGGACACTCATGTTCGATGGCTCCTTGTGCCTTGCCGAGGCCGGGGCGGGGGTGGTCCTTCGGAGTCCTGAGGGGAAGATGCTGGAGTACGCTGCCAGGCTCGAGTTCCCGGCTACCAACAATGTCGCCGAGTACGAGGCCTTGCTCCTGGGATTGCGCCTCGCGCGCTCCCTGGGAATCCGCCACCTCCTAGTGAAATGAGATTCCCAACTGGTGGTCAACCAAATGGACAAGTCCTACTTGTGCCACGATGCGAACCTGAGTCTATACTTGGGCGAAGTGCGGAAGATGGAGAGACACTTCGAAGGCTTGGAGGCCCGGTACATCCCTCGACGGGACAACAACCGGGCCGACGCGTTGGCCCGGGCGGCCAGCGCCCGGGAACCTCTTCCCAAGGGTGCCTTTCTGGAGATCATCACAAGACCCTCGATAACCCTTCCGGAAGCGAACCTTGAGGTTCGCGTCCCGGAGGTTTCCGAGATCACTCGGACTGCCTCGTGGATGGATCCCCTCATCTCCTGCATAAGGGACGAGGGGGAACCTTCCGGTGACGTTGAGGCGAAGCGTCTCCGCGCTAAAGCCAGGGCGTACGTTCTGCTGGACGGGAAGCTTTACAAGCAGGGGGCTTCCGCCCTTCTTCGCTACCTCCTGCGGGCCGACGGACTCCAGCTCCTCGAGGACATACACTCGGGGAGCTGCGGATCCCACTTGGCTCCGCGGGCGGTCGCAGAGAAGGCCCTTCGCCAAGGATTTTACTGGCCCATGTTGGTATGCGACGCGCGGGATCTAATCTCCGCGTGCGAGGCCTGCCAAAAGATGGCAAAGGGCACCAGGCTCCCCTCCACGATATCGCGAACCATCCCTATTACTTGGCCCTTCGCGCACTGGGGGATGGATCTCCTTGGTCCCTTCCCCCCAGCACCTGGGGGCTACAAGTACGCGGTGGTCGCCGTGGATTACTTCTCCAAGTGGGTGGAAGCTGAGCCCTTGGCTAGCATCACTTCCCGCGCGGTACAATGATTTTTCTGGAAAAATGTCGTATGTCGCTTCGGGGTCCCCCAAGAAATCACCGTCGACAATGGGACCCAGTTCGACTTGGCATATTTCTGGGAATTCTGCGAAGGCTTAGGCACTACCCTCCATTTTGCCTCCGTGGCCCATCCCCAAAGCAACGGGGCCGTCGAAAGAGTCAACGGCGTGATCCTGCAAGGCCTGCGTCGACGGCTCGAATAGACCGCCTCCAGGCGAGGCGCGTGGGCAGAAGAGCTTCCAACCATCCTCTGCTCCATGCGCACGACCCCTAGCCGAGCGACAGGGCGCACGCCTTTTTCGCTCGTCTACGGGGCTGAAGCAGTTCTCCCCTCGGAGATTGGTTTTCGATCGCTACTGGTCGAGCTCCTCGACGGAGCTCCGACCGCGGCGCATCAAACCAACGAGGATAATCAACGGTTGGAGGTCGACCTCGTCGAAGAAGAACGCGACCGAGCGCTTCTCCACCACACCATCTACGAGCGCGAGATGGCATGCGCGTACAACCAGCGCGTGCGTGAAAGGGCCTTCCGCCTTGGGGATCTGGTCCTCAAGCGCGTGACAGACCCCCAAGCCCAGGGCAAACTATCCCCCAAGTGGGAGGGCCCGTACAGGATCTCCGCGGTCCTGGGCTCGGGAGCCTACAAGCTCTCCACACTTGAAGACCAAAAGCTGACGCACACCTGGAACATAACCTTGCTCCGCAAGTTTTATGTTTAGCCTTCGGGCTCGCCACCTCCTCCGCCGGGCTTCCGCGGGGGGAGGCTTATGTACTAAATTCCCTCCCCGCCCGCGCTTTCGCGGGGGGAGGCGTTGTATCTCATCGCATGTTAATACAAGTGGATTTTGTGCTCAACTCTGGAATTTTTACGTCTTCATTAAATTGAATGGCTTTTTTCTACTTCACCGCTGGAATTCTTTTACAGGAGTTTTTCTTCCACCTAAAAGGCGACGTCTACTCTATAAGAATCCCCTCCGTGAGGATTCCCTCTCCGTGAGGAAGTGGCCTACCACAGCCTAAAGTCCCTACGACGGGAGCACATCTCCCATTGGGCGGCTTACAGTAACCCCTCGTTGACTGAGGGGGTAAGCGGCAATCCAGTTTTCACAAACTGCGGTAACGAGTCACTTTGAGAGATTAGTCCCCCCTCGAACACTCTACACCCGCTACCGGGTTACGGAACCCTCCTAGGGGAATATACGTTGCCTTCTGCGGCAGACGGAGAACTCGGCTTTCAGAGTTTGCTCTCTCAAAACAGTCCCTCCTCGGTCGCGCACCACCCATAAGCCCCCGGGACTCCCGCCGGGGAACCGCGAAGGTTTTCGGTGGACAGCCCCGCCAACCCCCGGGACCCGACGAGGGACTATGCAAACTAAGCACCCGGTGTCGTCCGGGCCCCTTCACTCCTTACCCACAGCGCGCGGAGCTGAGCTGCACCCCGCTGTGGGGGGGGGGGGGAGGAAAACCCCGGACCCGAACAGAAAAACAACGCTTTACACGAAAGGCTTCGAAGTTTCTGAAGCAAAGGCACGACGAATAAATAAGTCTACGTCTTAATTGATACAACGTCACGCTAGGGGACAACCCCCCAGTAGGACGAAAGCGCCCCCCGGGTGAGACCTGGGCGCGCGAGTATGGCCCGGAGAGTTAGGCTCCCGCGGGAAGATGTCTCGAAGGACGATCCCCGAGAAGCAACTACACCTAATAATTCCGGAGACCCACTGAGATCTCCCGGGAAAGATCCTTGTACAAACTTCTCATACGCCGAAGAGCTCGCCGAAGAAGATCCTCTAGCCAACACTCGTAGCCGGCCGGGGGGAGTATCCCGAGCGGGGGGACTTTTAGAGCCCCCGACCTCAGTGGGGACAACTCGGCGCGACAATCGTCGAAGTTTCCCAAGTGCCACTCCGGGAGCCAACCCAGCAGGGCCGGCTCCCCGGAGGGACCTTACTTCGCGAAGTCGGCATGAACGGACTCGGAAACTGACCTGAAGGATGCTCCCCCGGCCGCCAGACTTAGTAAAATCGAGGCCGCCCGGGCACCACCTGGGCTAAACCCCCCGGGCGGCCCTCGATCGCTCTCCAAAAGATGGTCTTTAGGGCAAGAAAGCCCTGGAAAGGCGACGTCTAAAGATACCTGCCGACAAGTTGAACACATTTAACGAAAAGAACTACTTTATTCCAGTTGAAAGATATGTACAAGTTTCCGGGGCTCTTTCTAAGGAAGCCACCCGGAGCAAAAAAGACCCAAAAGTAGAAGCCTAATCTAACTGGCGGGGGGGAGGAGCTCATACTTGCCCGTCCTTGTTCCCCCCCGGGGGGAAGTCCGTGCTGACCGACGCGCCCTGACCCGAGCGCCGCCCGCCCGTCTCCATGGCGCCGGTGATCCGGTCGAAGAGGACCTCTGCAGACCGCTCCAGCTCAGCCCGCCGAGGGTCGAAGAAGGCGGGGAAGCTCCGGGGGACAAGCTCCCCGATGACTCGGGCACCCTCCCCGCGATGCTCAACGAGGGCCGCCGCCAAGGCAATCACCGGGACGGCGAGGCCTCGCGACCGCGCCTCCGCATCGACCGGGATCAAGGCGACCTGCGCACCATGAAAGTGCGCGGCCTCCCCAACCGACGTCGGAGCCGGGTCAGGGCCTGCCCCCCGACCGAGCTCGATCCCGAGCTCCTCGAGGGTAGTGCGGAATGCCCTACCCCACTCGACCATGGCCTGGACGCCCGAGGCTGCGGCCTCTCGCTCCACCTGCAGCTCCCTCCGTAGCCGAGAGGCCGTGTCCTCAGCGGCGGCGAGCCGAGCCTGCACCGCGGCAAGCTCCCCGAGTACCCGCTCCTTCTCAGAGCGCTCCGAGCCCGCGTCCCTGAGCGCCTTCTCCTTCCCGGCGCGCTCAAAGGCCGCTATGTCCTCGGCGGCCCGGAGGCGCGTGGTGAGCTGGGCCCTGAAGCCCCGAGCTAAGGCGACCGTCTGCATAGAAATCGTAATCAGAACGCAACTAACGAAGGAGCATGAGACAAGTAACTTACCCGAAGCCCGGAGGCGATGACCGCGTCGACGTCACCCTTGTCAACCCCCGGGTCGCTCCCTCGGGAGGCCTCCCCACCGGGCAGAGCACCCTCCGAAGTCCCACCGTCGGAGGAGCCGGAAGCCTGATCCGGCGGCGCCGGAATCCCGGGGCGGACGAACATGCCCATACCCCTCCCAGGTATAGGGAGCGCCGCCGTCGCAGGCCGAACCACCGACGAACCTGTCTCCGGGGCCAGAATCGAGGCCATCCGCAGGCCGCCCGGCATCCAAAACCGGACAGAGACCTCGCTAGACGAGGGCTGCTGCCGGGTCCCCGCAGGGGCCGGAGGTGGCGAAGGACTCGGGGAGTACATCTCCGAGTCCGAGCCCTGACCCTCTCTGGCCGAGACGCCGCCCAAGGGATCCGGCCCACCCGGGGTGTCGGGAGCGGCGCCAAATGGCCCGGCAACCGCCACCGCAGTCCCCTTCGCGGGAGAAGGTCGAGGAGAAGACCGGGGCCTCGCGGGACTCCGGGCTCGGGACCCCGCGGGGCTGCCAGACGGACGAGACCGCTTCGAAGGTCCGCCGGTGACCTCCTTCCCCCGCTTGCGTGAAGCAGGGGTAGGCAGAGGGGCCCGGGATAGGAGCCTCAACCCGAACGCCTCCGCGACGACGTTTCGGGGAAGGCCCTCGCCGACGACGCGCAGCACCCTCTCATGCTCGTCCTCGTAGTACCGGCCAACGAGGGTCGCCGCGACCTCCTTGGCCCGACCATAGGACCTAACTGCAAGAGCAAAAAATGAAGCAAATGTTAGGAAGAATCCCCCGGCGGGGAGAAAGAGTCCGAATACTTACGGTCCGCCACCGCCATCCGGGGTGGTCTATGTGCCGGCGACATTCCCCTCCCTCGACGAGTGTGGAACGCTGCCACTCGGAGGAGGGCCATCTCCTCCGCGAGATCCCGCATGGACCGCCGGGATTGATCCTCCGCCATCGCGGAGAGGAGACTCATCTCCGCCACAGTCCACTCGGGAGCCACCGGGCCACTAGATCGCGAGTACGTCGATGGCTCCCAAGAGTAGGTCACCCCCGGGTCTCCTACCCGGAGGTAGAACCAATGCCGGAGCCTGTCGCGCCCCGAGACTGGGACAACGACTACTCCTGTAGAGACCTAGCTCGCTGCAGCTAGTCCCATACCACAAACCTTTGACTTCCCAGGATGAGTCAAACACAGGAGTATATTACATTGCAACAGAGTACTTACAAAATATTAAACAGTGTGTCCTGCTGGCCTTAATATTACGTAAAGAGGATTACAATGCCTACAAGGCATTCAGGGTTTAACAAAATATTTAACTACGCAGCATAAGATAGGTGACCCTCCCACAAAAGAAGTTGATGGCAGAACAACACACTTCAGGGCTCTGGCGGAACTGATTCTCCTCCTTCTGGATCCACGTAATACTCCGTGCCATCATCTTGATCAAAGTAGGCTCCATCTATTGAGTTGAATGTTGCAAGGGTGAGCACTTACGTACTCAGCAAGTCATAGGTAAGAGTAAATACATATAGTAGTGATGATATGAACCTAGACTAGTCAAGAATTATGGATATTTGTAAAATAATCTTTTCCTTTCTCATCTCATCTTATGACAGCACTTTTCATAATATAACATCATCATTCATGTTCACTAGATTATAGCACTACCGCGAAACGTCGACACACGACAGCCCACGGCAGCACTCCTTATCATGACAACACATGTCATTTGGGTAATCTTGATTTAAACATATTTTATTTAGAAAATAGTACTTGTGTCACACCCCGTGGATTTAATCCACCGCAGCAGACTCCTATAAACCCGGGAGCTCGGAGTATTCGAATACGTTTTTAACTCTGCAGAGAGGTACCAATTTACCCGCAAGATATTCCACTTTCAAACCTTTCCTATCATAACAAAATGATTGGACCCCTGACTCACTTCATACTGTGAGCGGCAAGGTGGAAATAACAAGAACTTTTGTTATGTTTTACTCACAATTCACCCCCGACCCTGTGGCTCTCAGCGAGGCACAGTTGTGGCAGGTTGTATCCAAACCTCCACCCCATTGCTTATTCCCATTACTGGGTCAGCGTGCTTGATCACCTTCAGTGATATGTGTGGGAGCCGCGCTCCGTGTTTATCGTGCATCACTACACATCTCATGCAGGGGTTTCATGTGCGATCCACATAATTACTTGTTCAGGCCTGTCCCATACCAGGCTTGCGGTTAGCACGTTGTTCATGCCACTAGACGCACAACACAAGGTTCTAGTCCTTATATGCCAATGACCAGACCATCCACAACCCTGCACCTTCAGTGCCTGCATTCCTTTGCAGTTTAGCACCTCCAGTGCTACAGCCATTCATACCATTTTTCTGGTCACGGCTAGGGATTTTATTTCATGAATATAAGTATATAAATACATATACTAGTTCATGGCTTAAAACTTGTTTATTTCACATTTCACAGATAACCAGTTTAGTACTGCCAATTGATAAATCAGCCGTTCTCAATCATTCACATGCAATATTGCCTATATTCAAGGTTATATTATAGCAACATTTAAAATATAGGTTCAAGATGACCAAGGATATGACTTGCCTTCCGCGTCGTAAGATGCAGCAGTTGACGTCGGATCCGCAATGAAGTCCTCGAACTCGGGCTCTTGATCTGCTCTCCAATCAAACAAACAACCAATAATCATAATCTTTTCCATACATTATTATACTATATGCAATAATGCAAGATGAAGTCTTGATGATTCTGAAATGATTTGGTTTAAAGGCTGATTAGGGTTAAGTTAAGGAAACCAATGTTAAGATTAGCTGTCAAAGGTTTACAAGGTTCCAAATGTTAGAAAATATCAGAATGATATCAAGATTGCGACTGGTTCGCTCAAAAACAGCGAACGTCTTTAGGTCGACATTCGGTTCAAAGCATCGACATAGCTTTAAGAAAAGCTAGAGTGCTTAACTCAAGTTGTGGTAGAAGAAGAAATTGTAGGTCACAACTTCAGGAATCTAAGGGACAAAGTTATGCTCAAGATGCACATCTGGAAGACAGTGAAAAGGGCTAATGCCACTGACTGACATAGCCTAGCATTAATCTTGACATGGCCAGAAACTAGGGCTTAGCATAACTTTTGATCTAGGGCCCCAAATGATGCACCACTTTGTCTGGGAGGTAGGCATTGATAACAGGAATAAATCATTCAATAGGATCTAGGGCTGAAATTGGCTGGAAAGCAAGAAATTTGATCATGAACAGAGATGAACTGGTTGCACTGGAGCAGTTCTGGACACAAACTTGGCATGGCTATAACTTCCAATCTAGGCCGATCTAAGTGTCGAGCTAGAAGACAAAAATGCTCAGGAGGCTAAGGCACATCTAAATGACAAAGTTTCGAGGGCTGAAATGGCCGGGATCACTTTTCCGATCATCGGCGCCGGAGAAGAGACACTGCCAGTTGGGGGTTTCTGCTACAGGCCGAGAGAACTAAATTCCTTGCTTGGAGAGCATCTAGGAGGTATAGAGAAGCTTCTGGTAACATCAAATTGACCGGAGGATCATTGGAGAAGTCTGGCGACGATCGCCGGTTTTCTGGTGAAGCTCGGTTTAGGGAAAAGCTTCGATTCTTGTTTAAATTCGAAATCCAACTTCACAGGCTTGCTTGATTTGGCTCACTGATCAATTTACTTCACAGGTTCGAGGGCTAATTCGAATTGGTTTGGCCTGCATTGCCGGAACAGGGCAATCTTCGATTTTCAGCCATTTCCGGTGATCGCCGGCGTTAGAGGTCACCGGGGAGCAATTAAATAGTACAGTACAATCAGGAGGATGAGAGGTACTCACTGATGTTGTTAATTTGGCAGGAAATTAAGTGTAGAGCGCTGGCACCGTGAGCCTCCTCGACGGCTTGCCGGAGAAGAAGACGAAAACAGGAGAGTTTCGAGACTTAGCTGATTTCCCGTGAAACAAGAAGTTGCTGGGGTACAGTGGTGTATAAATAGGCCAGGCGAAGCAAGCAAGAAGGAGACAACGAAGTAATTGGCAGCCGGTGACTTGACTGGTTGCGTGCTGGAGCAACAGCGGCGAAGACACAGCGAAGAACGGTGATGCGACGGCGACAAGCTTGCAGTTGATCGCAGTGTCGCCTCATCGGGACCTGGCAAAGTTGTAGCAAGCGGTGGCGACAACACTGGCGCGGCAAAGCGACGTGGCGAGGAGTTGCTGACAAAAAGCCGTTGATCGCGCGCGGGAGCAGCGCTGGTCGTCGACGTAGCAGCGGCCTTGCCACGGCACTAGCTGGAGTGGGGACACGTGCGCACCGGCATGCACGGTCACGAGCGCGGGCGAAGCCTCACCGGCGATGAGCAACCACGGCGCACAAGCACGGCGGTCCCTGGTCGAATGCTGCTGTTGACCTGGTCGAAAACAGCTAAGTCCTCTGGTCGAATTTGGACTGAACTGCAGTTTCAAATCTTGAATTTTGGACTGAATTGCAAATCTGGAATTCTGGAAGGTTTGTTCTGAATTTGATTCTGCTATTTTGGCAATCTTTATTCCACAGATGATTTGGCAAGGATTGAAAATAAAATTTGGCACATTTGGATAGCTTTTGATACAATTGAAAATAGGGTAAATTAGGGTAAAACAAGATTTAAGTTTTGTCGATTTCGAATTCTGGCATTTTAGGGTTTGATTTTGATATCTGCACAGAAGAGAAACTTCTGACAAATAGCATTTTGAGAAGATTTGCCGAAGAAATTCTGAATTTGGAGCTAATCTGGAGATTTTAACCTTTTTGAATTTTCAGATATCAGATAAGGACTGATTTGCGATAACTTTTGAACTGATTTGTGAAAAGTGTCTAGATGGTGAAATATAGCTGTCAACTTTTTATATTAAGGTATTGACATACCCATGATCATATTCCAGAAATAATCTGGTCTGAACTTGGTCAAGATTTAGGTTAAATCTGTATTTCTGAACTTATGGTATTTGGGTAATATAAGGTAATTCTGTTTTCGAAAACAGAAGGAGTTGATAATTCTGAGAGTTAGGGATAGAATTGGATCTAGGTTCTGAAGACTTTTAGATTCAGGATAACTAATAGATCACATCTGAACAATCTGATCTTAATTTGAGGTCATAGGATAGATTTTGGAGATTTTAGGGTTTAGGATAGATACTGATCTGGCTAATACTACAGATACATGCATGCGTGCCATTTGTGAAAAAGGAAATTTTCACCCCTAACTCAGGGTGTTACAGAGCCAGTCCCCCTAGTGGTCTCGGGAGGCCAGCACCAGGTACTTGTCAACGCGGCCTGGAGTCAGCTGGATCATGATGGAGCCGAAGGCCGACCTAGGGCCGCCCCTCCTCACCACCGGGCCCCTCGCCGCCGGCTCGTAGAAGAACCGTAGGAGCCGCATGGTGGGCGTCACGGCGGTCGTCTCGCACAACCATATGAACAAACCCATCCGAACAAGGGTGTTCGGGGTGAGGTGGTTGAGCGCGAGGCCATATACCTGCAGGAAGTCGCGTAGCAGCGGGTGCACTGGAAGCCGAAGGCAGGCCTCCACGAAGGCCTCGAAAGCCACCACCTCCCCGTTCCGGGGGCTCGGCACCTGCTCCGTCGGGCCAGGGATCCTGATGTCTCCCGCCTGGAAGTAGCCGCGCTCCAAGAAGGCCTCAAGGGCTCCCGAGGAGAATTCGGTGGCCCCGAGGAAATCAGAGGTCACCTCCTCCGCAGGCAGCTCCGAGACCTTGGCGCGACTCTTCGGCGCCATCAGGGACGAACTTTTGAAGAAACCGCCGGAAACTACCGAAAACTACCGGAAACCACCGGGCGCTTCCGGACAAGTCACCAGAAACTACCGGGCATTTCCGGACAAAGTCACTGGAAACTAACGGAAACTACCGGGCGCTTCCGGACGAGGTCACCGGAAACCACCGGAAATCACCGGGAGATAACTGGAATTTGTGGTATTTCAAGGGCTTGTGGGCATGCTCAAATTGAGGGCCCCTCCCCCCTATTTATAGGTGATGGAGGGGGGCCCGGATGCCCGACACGTGTCCGCGAAGCCATCAGAGCCGCGGAGCTGAACCGTCGCGCGCAAAGCGAGGCGACACAAACACGGGCGCATCGGAGCGATGCGTCGGTTCACGGATAGACGCGTCCCGCGGAGGAACGGTTCGGAAGCTGAAGCGCCGCCGGGGGCGTGAGGGACTTCATGGAATATGAAGCATCGTCGTTGGGAGATTCACATACCCATCGGAGGCACCAAGTGCCCCCGAGGGCCTGGGGGGCTGCTGTTGGGGGAATCCCCAGCGGCCCCACGAAGTCCCAAGGAGACCCCGGTGAGACCCGGAGAGGCACCGGGCCCCCGTTGAGATCCGGAGGGTTACCGGACGCCCAGTGAGATCCGGAGGGTCTCCGGAAACCCGGTGAAACCGCGTGAGACACGGTGAGATCCGGAGGGTCTCCGGAGCCACGGTGAGACCCGGAGGGTCTCCGGAAACCCGGTGAGACCCGGAGAGTCACCGGGCCCCCGGTGAGATCCGGAGGGTCGCCGGGCGCCCGGTGAGATCCGGAGGGTCTCCGGCGCCACGGTGAGACCCGGTGAGATCCGAAGGGTCTCCGGGACCCCGGTGAGACCACGGTGAGACCCGGTGAGATCCGAAGGGTCTCCGGGACCCCGGTGAGACCCAGTGGGACCCGGAGGGTCTCCGGAAACCCGGTGAGACCCGGTGAGACCTGGAGAGTCACCGGGCCCCGGTGAGATCCGGAGGGTCACCGGGCGCCCGGTGAGATCCGGAGGGTCTCCGGAACCCCGGCGAGACCCGGAGAGGCTCCGGGCTCATGAGGAGCTGTTGCCGACCGTGGGGCCTCTAGGAAGCCCGTGGCGCCATGTGTCGAGCATCCAGGCCGTCCATCAGGCCAAAGGACGTCTTCGCCCTTCCATCCGACGGTCGCAGCGAGGGCATTTTTGTCTTTTGTATTTCTTGGGGGCTACATATACCCCTCTTGTACCCTTTTTCAGGGATTCCAATTCATTTATATTAACTCAACATTCGGTTCTCTTGGAGACCTCTCCCTGAGAGCTCACCTCCCCAGCGGACTCGCGTCCGGAGAGAGCCAACAGGACTAGGGCCCCCACTGGGACCCAAACCTGTATAAACCCCTGTGTCACTTTCTGTGTTGCCCGGCGGCAGGAGACCAGTAACTCAGTCTGCTCGCGCCGCTGTACTTGTGCTGCGCACGTCCGAACCTGCCGGGGTATCCGTAATACCACGACAAATAAATTGCAAAGCTCCACATATATATTTTCACCCTTAATTAGAAGAAAAATTAGTCAGTGCTATGTATAGTAAGAGGAGCTATTGAAGCATATCTCAGTTCTATTAAAATATACATGTAAGGTTGAAATGAGAGTAAATTAATTTAGAGTTTTTATTCTTAGTAGTATACAAATTTACCTTTACAGTAGCCCAAACAGATTCCTTTTTATCTGCATCAATTTCATTCCAATCTTTATAGGAAAGTGGTATTCCTGATCTCACTATTGTGGAAATAAAGTTGGTTAATGGTGAAGCTTGATCACCAACGCGTTGATTATTCATATTATGGTCAACATGAATTTTTGGTTCATTCCTTCACTTCCATATGTCATACTTGGTAGTGGGTCCTCGTCCCTTCCTTTTATTTTTTTGACCTGGATGAATTTGCTCTACACAAATATGCAATCGAAAATAACAACCAATGATATAAAAAAGAGAGCAAAATAATGCAAAACTATACTTAAATATACCTATATTCAATGTTTCATCTTCATTATCACCAAGTTGTTGTTCTTCCATAGAAATGTCATCAGGATCTTCATTTTCAATACGTTCATTGCTAGTGATATGCCTTTGACGTTGTGATGGCTCTTGATGGGGAACTACAGGCTGATCATTGGTGTGCTATGACATAATCAACATGCATCATATTGGGAGATAATTACAAATAGTTCTTAGAAACAGAAATTAGCAACACATCAAGTAAAACATATAACCTTTTTAGTTCTTGTAGATGGTCTCAAGACATTTTCCCTCATTTCATTTCCAGGAAGTCGTATAGGCAAGCGCAATGCTCTCAATACCTCATTGTTTCTTTCAATGTTTGCTTGCCGTAACTCTTCATACTCATTCCGCATAGCTCCATTATTTCTTCCTCTTTCATTTTTCATCTTTTCGGCTACAATAAAATTTTACAATATTAGATGAAAAAATAAAAGAACATAGACATAAACAACACATTCAAGTCAGATTTCTCTACAAGTATACCATCAATATTTGTTCTAACACAATTATTGTTGCCATCTGGAAGATTTATCTCAGCACCAACATTCAAGTCAGTGATTTTGCTAACTTTGTCAGTTACCACTGTATTTTCAATTTCTTCCTCCGTAGACATGTCATAGAGGTCTCTTGGCCTTGACTCAATGACAGCTTTCCAGTCTTTATCGATAGGATCCTCAACATAATAGACTTGAGTAGCTTGTGATGCTAAAATATATGGCTCATCTGATAATTTTTCCCCCGTATTAATTAAATGCTTGAAGTTCACTGTCATAATCTCAAATCTATCTTTCTTAACCCATTTGTCCTTTCTGAGAACATCAACCCAATCAGATTTGAAGAGAACAACATTACCCTTTCAACGATAATCTAATTCAAGTATCTCATTTATGACACCATAGTATGTTATATCTCGTATTTGTCGATTTTGATCCTTTGAACTAGAAAAACTACAAGCTTTTGAAACAATAGCTACCCCACTACTCTGAACTGATCTGCCCTCATCAAAAGACATTGTATGAAAATTGTATCCATTTATTGAATAACTGTTATATTTTGTTGCGATTATAAAAGGCTCACTTGCTAGTATCTGAATCTCTTCTCCTACATCTTCCCCAGTTGATAGTAACTCATTCACCTAGAAAAATTTATTTATACGGTTAATACAAAAACATTGCAATATGTATTTAGCTAAAATTGTTGTTTATGAACTTACATGCAATCTAAACCACTCATGAAATGGAGCATGATGTATACGCTCTCTCTCATGAATCCTTTGATGACCAATAGATGAAAGATACCCCAAATGTTTTCTGGAAATATTTTTTGTGTCGTGGTATTGAGAATACCCCGGCAGGTTTTGAAGACGATCCTAGCGGAGATTACGCAGCGCGGGTTGACCGAGCGACCGGTCCTCCCCCGCCGGACAAACACAAGAAAAGACACGAGGATTTATACAGGTTCGGGTCCCAGTGGGGGCCCTAGTCCTGTCGACGCGCTCCCGACCGGAGCCGGCTGGGGAGGCTCTCTCCGGGGGAGAGGCTTCCGGAGCACGTCTGTGAGATTAGCTATTCCAAACAATAATGAGCTGATCCTTTACAACAGAGGGGTACAAGGGCTATTTATAGCCTCAAAAAGAAGCAAAAAGCCTAAACTACCCCGGAAGCCACCGTCGGATTGAAGGGTAGGACCGTCCTTCTTCCGGTCAAACGTCTTGGATGCTTGACAGGTGGTCGCTGATTCCCGAGGCGTCCCTCGTGTGACCTGGACGTGATAAACAAACAGGGACTTTACCTTTTAGAAGGGCGATGACGTCCGGGACCCTTTCCAAAGGGCAGGGTCCCGGGAGCCCGAGAGGCGGCGCCCGGGACCCGCCCGGGGGGCACGGTCCGGGGGCCAAAAGGCGGCGCCCGGGGCAGGCACCGGAGGCCACTGTCCCCGGGTCAATGGCGGCGCCCGGGACATGCCCGGGGGGCACGGTCCCGGGGGCCAAATGGCGGCGCCCGGGGCAGGCACCGGAGGCCACTGTCCGCGGGTCAATGGCGGCACCCGGGACATGCCCAGGGGGCACGGTCCCGCGGGCCAAATGGCGGCGCCCGGGGCAGGCACCAGAGGCCACTGTCCCCTGGCAAATGGCGGCGCCCGGGACCCGACCGGGGGGCACGGTCCCGGGGGCCAAATGGCGGCGCCCAGGACATGCCCCGGAGGCACGGTCCCGGGAGCCTAAAAGGGGGCGCCTGGGGCAGGCACCGGAGGCCACTGTCCCCGGGTCAATGGCGGCGCCCGGGACATGCCCGGGGGGCACGGTCCCGGGGGCCAAATGGCGGCGCCCGGGGCAGGCACCGGAGGCCACTGTCCCCGAGTCAATGGCGGCGCCCGGGACATGCCCGGGGGGCACGGTCCCGGGGGCCAAATGGCGGCGCCCGGGGCAGGCACCGGAGGCCACTGTCCCCGGGCAAATGGCGGCGCCCGGGACAGGCCCGGGGAGCACGGTCCCGGGGGCCAAATGGCGGCGCCCGGGGCAGGCACCGGAGGCCACTGTCCCCGGGCCAATGGCGGCGCCCGGGCCATGCCCGGGGGGCACGGTCCCGGGGGCCAAATGGCGGCGCCCGGGGCAGGCATCGGAGGCCACTGTCCCCTGGCAAATGGCGGCGCCCGGGACCCGACCGGGGGGCACGGTCCCAGGGGCCAAATGGCGGCGCCCGGGACATGCCCCGGAGGCACGGTCCCGGGAGCCTGAAAGGCGGCGCCCGGGGCAGGCACCGGAGGCCACTGTCCCCGGGCAATCATGAACTTACCTGGACTTGACCGCGTGGAGATTTCCCCCAACATTTTGAATGTAAGATATTATAAAATATATATTTGAACTAATTTAATAACATTTAATAAAAAATTAGCTAGAGAACATACATCAAATATGGCTCAATATGCTTATAATTAAATAAGACATATTTGTGAGCTTGAATCCATGTTTTATGGTCCAACGTAACAGTGCACTTGCCAGTCAAACCGCGACCTATGTTGTTCAAGTATGTGGTACCAGTTGACAAGGTATTGAATTGTGCATCATCATTTCGAGTTGGCGGATTAAATCTAGTCTCACAACCATGCAAATAACGAGAGCAAAATGTCATACTCTCATCACATATATAACCTTCCGCAATTGATCCTTCTGGGTGACTTCTAGTTCGAACATAGCTCTTCAACCTCATCAAAAATCTATAAAGTTTTGAAATAATTAATTAATGAAAATATTAATAACAGTCTAATGAAATTGAGCCTTCTACTATGGAATTAATATACCTTTCTATAGGATACATATTGCGGTACTGGACAGTACCAGCAATCCTTGCCTCGGTAGGAAGATGGACCATTAAATGCACCATAATATCAAAAAAGTTGGCGGAAATATTTTTTCAAGAAGGCACAAGGTTTCAAAAATTTCAGACTCTAATCTCTCCATATCAGTTACATTGATTATAGGAGAAAATATTTTCTTGAAGAAGTTGCTTACACGAATCAATGCAATACTAACATTTTCGGGTAGTATCCTTCTAACAGCCAATGGAAGCAAGTGTTCTAAAAGAATATGACTGTCATGGCTTTTTAACCCAATTATCTTCTTATCATGAACATTTACATGACTTCGTATATCAGCTGCATATCCATCTGGAAATTAACTCCTTTTAATACTTCACAAAACATTCTTTTCTCTGCAGAACTCAATGAGTAAGATGCAGGAGGTAAATAGAACTTGTCCCCTACTGAGATAGGATGCAGATCCTTCTTGATACCTAACAGTTGGAGGTCCAAGCGAGTGTTCAAATTGTCTTTTGATTTGCCATCAATATCCAAAAGTGTGTTAATTATATTGTCACAAACATTTTTCTCGATATGCGTCACATCAAGATTATGCCGCAACAAAATATCCTTCCAATAGGGCAATTGCACCCATATTGGTTGTTTTTTCCAAATAGTTTTTGGTTCACCATCCTTACCCTTACACTTTCGGGATGGTCTTTTCCTTGTTGGGTCCTTTCCAAAATCATTTTTTATGTCTTTTGTTTGTTCTATGACATCATATCCAGAAAGAGAAACTGGGGCATCCCTATACTCTTTGGTACCATCAAATGACTCACTATCATTTCTAAATTCATGACAAGAATGCAAGAATCGATGATGTCCCATGAAGCAATGTTTTTTTACCATTTTTAAGACGAAGTGAGCAAGTATTTTCATGGCAAACAACAAATACAACCTCACCAGAAGTAACTTGTCCAGATACATATCCATATCCTGGATAATCAGTAATAGTCCAGAACAAGGCGGCACGCAATTGAAACCATTGACCAGATGGTGCATCACGAGTTTTGACACCATGCCACATCTCTAACAAATCATCAATCAAAGGTTGAAGGTAGACGTCAATATCATTTCCAGGAGCTTTAAGACCAGGAATAAGCAGAGAGAGGATAAAATTTGGTTGCTTCATACACATCCATGGTGGAAGGTTGTAGGGAATCAAGACAACAGGCCATATGCTATGTAATGAACTTAGGCTTCAGAAAGGATTAAAACCATCTGTTGCCAAACACAGCCTAATATTGTGACAGTCAGAATTGAAGTCTGGGTACCTGTGGTCGAAATCCTTCCAAGCGGGAGAATCAGCTGGATGGCGTATCAACCCATCTCTAGTGCGCCCTTCACTATGCCATCTCATATCAGCTGCTATCTTTGATGACATATACAGTCTCTGGAGCCTCTTTTTAAGTGGAAAATATTGAAGAAGCTTTCTAGGAATTTTGTGTATTCGCTTCCCATCAGGGCTCTTCTTTTCTATCTTCCATATGGAAGTTCCACATTTTGGGCATGAGTCTATATCTGCATGCTCTTTCCAAAATAGTATACAGTCATGTTCACATGCATCAATATTCTCATAACCCAACCCGAGACTTCTCACCATCTCCTTTGCATCATGGAAGTTTTTTTGGCATGGTGGCATTCTTTGGAAATGCTTCCTTCAGTAAGTCTAATAACAAATCAAAGCTATCGTTACTCCATCCACCTAGGAATTTTATGTGAAGGAGCCTCACAATAAATTGTAGCTTTGTGAGTTTGCACCTAGGGTAGAGCTCTTGACTAGCATCACTTGCTAACCTATAGAATGTCTCAACATCTACATTTTGATCCTCCGAATCGGAACCATCATCACCTATATCACCAACTTCTTGGTATCCACATCCTATGTCATGGATCATTTCAGTGATCTCATCTAGCTGTGGCTCACTATCCATATTAGGAACATTTTCTATATTAGATTTCTTGTTTGTCTTGTGCGATGATGTTTGTTCACCATGAAATATCCACTTGGTGTATCCTTCTAAAAACCCATCACAAATCAAGTGTTCATAAACAACTTCAGCTTCTGTCCAAACATAGTTCACACATTTTCTACAAGGGAAGAGAATTTCATTTGCTTCTGCAGAATTTGCAAAAGCAAACTCTATGAAGCCCTTTATGCATTGGTTATATTCAGTTGAGTACCTACATTTAGTTATCATTAGTTTCAATCAAAAGAATCACATAAAGTAGCTTTGTATTTGGTTTAGTGACTGAGTGTTTGTTTTCTACCTAGCTGCACTCATCCAACGCTTGTCCATAATAAATGCCAAAGACCTTAAAATCTTGTAGCCATTCCTTATTATATGGCTTACTGCAAGAATCAGCTAGTATGTCTGAAATAAAATCATCTAGTATCATTACTAGTTTAATACGGATTTTAGTCGGAAATGAGTTTCTAAACAAGAACACGAATAGACGGGGGAGGGAGGGTTAACAAATACTTCCTATTTAGAAACAAGTAATAGCTTACTGCAAAAAATTTCTCTCTCCAAAGTGATTTGAAATTACTAGGTTAATTTTAATAATAATCTCAGCTAACTACAACAATTGACTAGCAAAATACAATTTGATAGGGTAAGTATTGGCCCATCACACCATGTTATTGTTCATGTAAGCAAGCAATAACATCATTCTATATAGTCATTCATTCATTGTTGAAATACTTCTTTTGATTCATAATATAAGTTTACTTCTTATTCACATGCGAATTAAGAGTATTGAATGAGAGAAAATAATCATAATAAACTAATGATGCCTCTATTATATAAAGTTTGGATGTGTGTGGAAAAAATGTTAATGGAGGCGTGAGAGGATACCATAGAGGATAAAGGAGTCAAACATGTACTAAATAATATATTGGAATTATAGTAAAGTTTATATTGTGAAATATAGAAAAATAAAAATAGTCTTAAATTGTGAAAAGGAAGGTGTATGACACAAAGGAATAATTACAACCTACAAACAAATATAAGTACTTAAATGGAAAAAATATAGATCTACCAGGAAAATTGGCAAATATGGGATTAGGGGTGAAAATTACTTTTCCAAAAATCATTAAAAAATTCAAATTAAGGCACACAATTGGTGAGATTTTCTTCCTACTTGTCCAAATTTTCTTACCAAAGTGAAAATAGAAACCCATTTGACATTTAACTTCTCCAATTAAGAGTCTAAAGACTTATATGATTAACATGATATGCCAAAAAAAATATACTATTGGTCCCTCTGAATCATTGATTTCCATGTTAAATGATAGTTCCAAAAAAAATTAAATGCTAGTTTTAAAAAATTGATGTTCAAGACTTAGTTTGGTCAAGTTTTGGATTCAACTTCTATCATAGAGAAACTGAAGTCATATATGATATAACTCTAGTTTGACATATACTAAAAACTAGAGTTCTGATAGTGTTTGACAAAAGACTATTATTTTGTTATTTTAAATAAAATTTACATCTTATAATAGAATGTAATTGTAGTTGTAATCAATGACATAGCCATATAAATAATTCTAACTTTATGAGTATTTGTAAACTTGAAGTTAGAGCTGTTAAAGCACATCAAATTCTTTAGTGTAAAAGTGATTTCAGCTTCATGCAGAAGCACTAACACCACAATGGATCTAACCTGCGGATTCTGTAGGAGCATATATATGCACAAACACAATGATATAACTAGGAGTATTTCCATACATTTCACATCTATGCACCAAAATTATAAAAAATTTACTAATGTCTGTCTAAAGAGATAGATACAAAATTGTTAAATAGTTATGACTATATAACATAAGACTACTATTTTTTTCTATTTAGTGGATACATTGTGTAACACCTATAAATTCAAGGCCATGCATGCCTTTTATAATACAATGATTTGCTCTGTCCAGCCTTCCTGACATATAGAACTTTTTAAGGGTGATTAGTGATGGAAACTACTCAAAATATAGCATTATTAGTTTGCATATTATCCATAATCAAATCCTTTGTTCTTTAGGACCAAGTGCACCAACTAATATAGAATCCACTTTGTTGCTGATCACTGATCACTTGAGTCCTTGCACTTTATTATTTTGGTCAAAATAGTCCTGAACATTCATCCACCTATGCAACATGGGAATAGAAGAGCCTATTAACAAGAATTTGATCAATATAAGAATAGAAAGTACAGAAATTTGGTGTTACAATTTGAATTTATAAATATCATATCTAAATCACTAGCTCTTGTTGATACTATATTACTCCAAATAAACTAAAAGCTTTACACAATAGCTAGTTACAAAAATTTGTAGTTACAATTTGAATATCTAAATATCATATCTAAATCACTAGCTCATACCAATGCTATATTACTCCAAGTGAACTAAAATATTTGCACAATAACCAGTAGTTGGCTCCTCTCTTTGACATACTTCTCAAAGAATATATAGCAGACAAACTCCTTGTTCATATACAAATAGCACAAACAAGAATCATATAGCAGCAAAAATAATAATAATACTACCTGATTGCAACTAATTTTTGCAAAGATAAAACCTGATAGGAACAACCTCCAAGTTGGAAGTCCAATCTATGAAATCTGAAATTATGCAAACAAAAAATAGATTGAAGAAACAACTTTCAAGGCAAAAAAATACAAATGCAATTTAAGAACAAAAAACATAAGTTAGTGCAGGTGTGGTTAGAGGCATCGTGGTGGGTAATCGTAGCAATTAATTTCCATAATCTCATCCCCAAATAAACTAAAATGCTAAGATTTTCTTGGAACATAAGCTACTTCTCTGTAATGCGAGGGAGTGGTGTCACTAAAATTTAAATACACACACACAAAAGATCTTCACCAAAATGCAGGAGCAATATATCACCACACAAAGACGAAATTTCAATCGCAAAGCGTGAGAACAAAATATGATAATATGTTTCAGAAACTTCAATGGTAACTGCTAGCAGTTTTACAACTGCTACTAGATTGAAAATGACTGCTCAGTAAAGAAAATAATATCAAGGATATGCAGCAACAATACATAAAGTCCAAGTAATTTTTAGAAGGAAATAAATAAAGTCCAAGTAATTTTTTCACCTTAATGAAAAATACAGGCATGGAACTGTTCTCATTGAATATGAGCTCTCTAAACACTATCATACATTCTTCTATTAAACTACCACTATACAAACAAGTTCAACCACTCTAAACTTGCATTTTGCATAAAGAACACACATCATTGAAAAAAAAAACTAATTTAGGAAAAATAACGCAAAGTCGGTGAGCAAAACTCATAAGCGATTCTTTGAATTTTGTGGATTATTTGTTTAATTTATAGCTACCTTTAATACACATTTTGTGACTGATAATTAATATTTTGTAACCCAGAAACACAATACACAATATAGAGCTTCTCATTTCCATGGTGAGGCAACAGTTCAAAAAAAAACAATAATGCTGATCTGTTGTGGCAACGCTTTAGAGTTAAAGCATGTACAGGTCTCGGAGCCATCGTTTAGGTCTTGTTCGAAATATAGAAATTTTATAATAAATTTAGAAGAAAAAAATCCAGTCTGACTTATATGTCAAATAAGTCCTTGCATTCCAAATAAGCTCTTAGAGAAAATTACATCTGGTCTGTTAGTAGGAGAGGTGTCAAAATAAATCTACCAGCTTTCCTCATCGAAGGCTGTCAAAATTTGATGATCAAGTTTATTAAGCTCTCTCCCGAGTTCTCAACTGAAGATAGATTTGATATTTTTACAATGACATGTAATACATATAAGTTTGATTTGTTAAAAGTAAGTATTTGTATTTTTTTTAGTGAATTGTTTATCTGAGATTTGTCTGCCTACAAGTATAGTTCATTTGATCTGAGAACTTTCATAGGTAATGTCTAAGTATTCAATTAGTCATTCTCTGTTTGCTCTCTAATTATTATCATTTATTTTGAAGCAATAGGAATAACAAAATTCTTATGAACCACTCCATGTATGAACTTGTCGTGTCTGCCACGACTGTGACATCACCTGTGAGGAGCCCAGCTCGGTGCAGCTGGTCCCATAAACCACTTGATTTCCCAGGATGAGTCAAACACAGGAATATATTGAAGCAGCAAAATATTACAGTAGTCATAATTGTATGGCCATCAGGCCTTAGTACAACACAGGGTACAGTGCCTTACAAGGCACAAAGGTACAACAAAATAAAACATCTAGTCGGTGGAAGCAAGGGCCAAAAGCAATCCCACAGGAAACAGAGGTTGACAGCAAGACAGCACCACATCAGGGCCCAGGAGGAAACTGCTCGTCTTCTCCTGGATCTGCAGCATCTTCAGGGCATTCACCAAGGTCGTAGAGCGCTCCATCTATTGATGAATTGTTGCAAGGGTGAGTACTTACGTACTCCGCAAGTCATAGGGAAGGTAGAGATATATATAGTATAAATGACATGAACCTATGCTATTGGGGAAAGAGTGAAGGGTTTTTCAAAATACATTTCTTTCTCATTTCTTACTCAACTTCTGATCATACTCATGGCAGTATATAAATCATACTGATGACAATATATATTTATCCCATATCCAAGGCGATATATCCTCATATCACATTACTTTTATTCAAGCCTTTCAATCTTATACTCATGACAGTATTTCATATACTTAGGGAAAAATCCACATGCCTCTTAGTTATCACATGCTTAGGGCAAAATCCACATGCCTCTTAGCTATCATATGTTCTCTACATTATGGTACTACCGCGACACGTCAACACATGACAGTCCACGGCAACACCCCTTATCGTGACGACACATATCACTTGGGTAATCTTGAACTAATAAATTTTAGTTTATAAACAATACTTGTGTCACACCCCGTGGATTTAATCCACCGTGGCATACTCCTAAAACTCGGGAGCACGAAGTATTCGAATACATTTTTTTAACTCTGCAGAGGTGTACCTCTTTTTAAATCCACTTCTTCACTCGACTTTCAAGTCGGGCCAGCTTCATGCGACTTATACGCACGTGACAGGGCCGAGCTCACACAATGTTTTCGCAGTCTAGTATTAACAGTATCCCTGCCCGGTAAATGGACAATCCAGTCCCAAGTACCGTTGTGGGTCCTCCCCACTGCCTTACTTTCTAGCCTTGGCCTATATTCCCACAGGACACATAGCCTTTCTTGATTACAGTCAATCACGACTTAATCTGGCGTAGGACAACTTCCTTCTTTCCACCTTATCCTCTCATAATTTTTCTGATCTCACACCACTCATTGACGAACTGCGTCCCACCAGTTTCCACGCGAGAAACCGGATCGACAAGCCATGCAGGGAACTGCTAATACTAAGAAAGCTACTAGATTGTGCCTGTCCCATACCAGGTAAGTGGTTGGTACATTTTTCATACCACTAGACGCATAACACAAGGTTCTAGTCCTTATATGCCGTGACCAGATCATACCACAAACCATGCACCTTCAGTGCCTGCTCATCCTTTGCAGTTAAGCACCTCCAGTGCTACCACCATCCCATACCAAAATACTGGTCACGGCTAGGGGTTTTATTTCATGAATATAGATGTATATATATATATATATATATATATATATATATATATATATATATATATATATATGTTAGTTCATGGCTTGCTATCTTAACAAGTTCACATTTCTCAAGTATTCAATCTATCACTGCCATAATATCATTGATCTCAACAAATGCAATATTAATGAGATATCTACTCATGGAATAGCATAGCAATTCATAAAATATAGGTTCAATATGATCAAAGTATGACTTGCCTTCCGCGTCGTAAGTATCAGCAGTTGATGATGGTTCAATGACAAGGTCTTCAACCTCGGGCTCTTGCTCTGAACAAGATCAAACAAGCAAATAGGAATTACAATCAATCCTATTCTTACTAATCCACTACGTGCAATAATGCAAGGTGAAATACTCTGGTGATACAAGATTTGGAAGCGATTTGTGTTAATCTATGGGAAATTAGGGTTAAGATTAGTTGTCAAGGTTTACAGGGTTCCAAAATATCAGAGTAATAACAAGGTTGTGACTGGTTCGCCTAAAAACAGCGAACGTCTTTAGGTTGGCATTCGGTTCAAGGCATCGACATAAGGTCGATGGATGATAGAGGGCTCAACTTAAGTTGTGACAGTAGGGAAAAATGTAGGTCACAACGTCAGGAGTCTAAGGGACAAAGTTATTTTCAAAGTTCATGGCTGGAAGTAGGTGGAAAGGCTCAATGCCACTGGCTGACATAGGCTGACAGTGCCCAAGAATGGCATTGACATGGTTTGAATAGTTCCTAGTGGCCAAAATAGGTTTTGATTCAAGAATATGGTGCAGAAGGTAGTGAGACAACTATTTGACAAGGTAGTTTCTGTTTTACATGACCAGAGGTGGGTGAACAGGGCTAATGCCACTGGCTGACACAGCCTGGCATAGGGTTGACATGGCCAAAAACTAGGGTTAGCCATATCTTTTGATTTAAGGCCCCAAATGATGCACCACTTTGTCTGGTGGTTAGGCATTTGCAACAGAAACAATTTATTCAACAGGGCCTTGGGCAGAAGATGGCCAGAAGGCAAGGAAATCCGGCGAAGAACACGGTGGCCGAACTGTTCTAAACAATCTTTGGACAAAACTTTGGCATGGCAATACCTCTTCACCTGGGCCGATCCAGGTGTCGAGCTAGAAGACAAAAATACTCATGGGGTCAAGGCACATCTACTAGACAAGGTGGTCAGGGTTGAAACGGCAGGAAACAAAATCCGGCGACCGGTGCTAGAGAAGAAACCACAAAAATTGGACATTTCTGTTCTAGGGCAAATGAACTCAATTCCTTGCTTGAGGAGGGTCACTGGGGCATAAGAAAGCTAGGTGTGAGGTTAGATTAACTGGGGAAGCACCAGAGAAGCTTAACAGTAAGCTCCAGTTCACATGCAAGGTGCAAAGTTGGGGTTTTCCAGATTTTAGCAAAATCTTCGATTCTGGTTGCTTAGAGATGCTTAGATAAGTGCACTGATCATATTTGATTACTGGCTCGAGAGCTAAATCAGTTTAGTTAATGACTAATTGCTCGCCGGATAATTTGGAGTTTGGTGCAGTAGATTGGCCTGGCACCGTGAGCCTCTCTTCGAGCTTGCCGAAGAAGATGAAGAGGATGATGAGGTTAGAGACTTGTGTGGTTCTGGCGCATGTGTGAGTGAAGGAGATGGCCAGAGCAAGCTTAAATAGGTGAAGTGAGCAGCAACGGTTGAAAGTGCCTGGAGAATTGAAGTTGTGAATCGACGGTGAATTGACTGGCCGGGCGGGACAGCAGCGAAGTGACGAGCTCCAGCGGCTATGCCGGCTTTGCAGAGTGGCGTGTGCAGTCCTGGTTGATGCAACGGCGAGCTGATGGTCCCCTTTTGCATGCTTGCAACGTGGCGCAACTGTGCTGCTGTTGTCGGGCGCGCGCGCGGGAGAACGAAGGCGATGCTGGCGAGGTGCGGCTATTCCACGGTGGCGAACAAGATGCACACACGTGGCAATGAAGCAACGACGAAGGTGGCAGTGCTGGTGATCAATGGCGACGAAGTTACAACGGCAGTAGCAACAGCGTACGAAGCCAGGGTCGCGGTCGAGTGCTCCTGTTCGTGAGCTGCGGTCGTGGACGAAGGCAGCAGTTCATGGTCAAGGTGGTCGAAGACACAGCAGTGGTCGAAGATAGCAGAACCGGTCGAAACTGAAGTCTGGTCGATTGCACTAGCTCTGGTCGGTTGCACCAGTTGTGGTCGATTTGGCTGAGGTGGTCAAAGCAGGGGCATAATTGTGAGAGTTTTTGATTTGGCTTTGGACCGAATTGCAAATCTGGGTTTGGAGGGGTTTATTTTGGGATTTGATTTCATGGATGAGTATAATATTTCTATTAATACTCATTTAGCTCAAATTTGGAGAAAGTTTGATAAGATTTGAGGGATTTCACCTATTTTCGAAAATAGGGTAAAATTAGGGTAAAATAGATCTGGATTTTGTTGATCTCGAATTCTTGTAATTGGAGGGAGATTTTGAAGTCTGATCAGAAAGGAAATCTGTATCAAATAGCATTTGGGAGGTGTTCCCTGAAGAAATTCTGGAGTTGGAGTCGATTTGTAGATTTTAGCCTTTTTAGGCTTCCAGGTAAACAGAAAGGACTTATTCGCAGTAAAATTTGGACTAATTTGCGAAGTGTGCTTAGATGAGACAATCTGGCTCCCAACCTTTTGGGGTAAGTTGAGGATGTATCATGGAACATATTCCAAAAGATACTTGAGTCTGGATAGAGTTAAATCAAGATAACTCTGTTATCTGGAAACTGGGGTACTTAGGGTAAATCTGAATTTCTTGTTTTCGAAAACAGAAAGAGGCTTAGGTACTGGGAGTTAGGGTCAGAATTTGATCTGGCTCTTGAAGACTTTCATCTTCAGGGTAACTGGTAGGTTAAATTTGATGGGCAGATCTCAATCTGGATCTAGAGAATACATTTGGAGATTTTTAGAGTTTGGAAGAGATTAGGGTTCAGTTGATCTGGCTACTACTACAAAGATACATGCATGCAGGATTTTTATGCAAAAACTTTTCACCCCCAAAACTAGGGTGTTACAGAACTATATATATAAGTAGTTGATTAGATGTGCTTTTGATTTGTTGCGGTTCTATTACCAAAACACTTAAATATAGATTGTTGGATTAAAAATCGATTGTCTGGTAGATTTATTTTTATCTCAAGCATTCATAAACTAAACAATTCTCTAAACTTTTCATACAAGCGATTGCAAAAGTAAAATAAATAATGAATAGACATCAATTTCAAACAAAATGTAATTTACAAGTTAATTGAGAGGGAACCCCCGTATATACAAGGGAAAATTTTAAATTCATAGATTATTATAATTCATATTGTTCAAAATTTTTTATTTGGAGTGAATAGTTTTTATTTTTTATTCTTAATTTAGTTTAGATTCACGTGGATTAAATTTTTGTGTTTTTATCTAATTAAGATTATTAATTTTGAAAATTAGCCCATGTAAATGGGCATGTTGACGACTAATTAACATAATTACGATGCTCACAATGCAGGTTTATATGAGTGCCACTCATGTGAAATTTTTATCCAAACTAACAGAAGTATAGCGAGAGCGGTGAATCGAGCGAAGAAAATAAAATTAGCAGGACCCACCCCACAAATGACTTGTAGAGGTGTTCAAACACCTTCCCCATCTATTTTTTTAACATGTACAAAGATTCGAAATATTTCGAAGTATTGACCAGTTATTTGATCATATATATCTCCTATAGCTTGATTTTTGTGAACATGATCTCTTAATTATCTCGTGTAGTGAGCCTAAGTCTAAGTGGGACTTGCTTATTTTTGTTGTTTGTGTTCGATTGTGTTCATTTATCAATAGAATGTGGATTGAAATGTTTGGTATGACAAATCATAAAAGGAGATACAAAAATAAATAAGTAAATATCAGCTCCTAGTTGCCTTTGAAAATTTACTAGCTTGAGTTTTATGTAGGTAAAACAGAGTTCAAAATAGTTATGCACAAGTATTAAAAATATATTTGGTCGAACTTGAGGTGCCCCTTAATTAAACTGACTTAGTATTTTATAAGTTTTAAAAGATATTTGACAATAATGAGGTGTATTTTCGAAGAAATATGAAGACAAATGGTGAGAAGAATAATAAACTGCATAAGCTAGATTTGAGAGGCTGCACTTATTTGCTGAAACTCCAAGCGATCCCATTTGATCAGGGATTCAAGTCCCTTATTGTGTACCCCAAAGACTCCAAACTAACGTTCCTATCTATACCATCAAAAAAATCAACTGTCCGGACAAAGATAGATATGAGCCTCAAATTTGCTCATAATTTTATGGAAAAAAAATGCGTAAGTCAATGCGTACACCTCACCATCGCGTGGATCTTGACTTGATAGATTAATATTATACTTACTGGAAGCTTATAGTATAACTAAGTTGATTAATTAATAATTACTCTAAGTTTTCTAATGCACGTTGCCTGGTCGTACGTACGTTGTGCTTGTGTCATGCATTTTGACATTTGATTGTGTCATCTTTGAGTATCTGATATTTTTCTTGATTTTTTGTGCCAAAACTTTAACTTAGATGATACTGTCAAAGATTTGACACGATTTTGTTTTGTTTTGTTTTCTTTTAGGTGTGTAAGATATTACTCCACTTGTAATTAGATGAGGTTCACCCGATTAACAGTACGCTTACTAGGCTACTAGAGTGTAGATTATGAGTTTATAATATTTATATAGTACTTTTACGTATGTAGATAAAATTTCGGTTAAATGACACAGTTGTTTTTGGTTATTTTTCTTGAGTAAAATTGCATTTTTTGTCTTTAAATTTGTAAAATTGTATCATTTAAGTCTCTAAATTTAAAATTTACTTAAAAAATCTTTAAACTTGTTCGATTGTTTTAGACCCATCTATCAATTAAACTAACATAAAATTATATAGCTTCATGATATAGCACTTCTAAATTAATATGATATATTACAACTTTTCTGATATAGTATTGTGTCAGACATGGTATGTATTTTTGATGGCATGGAATGCTAATATAGGGACTGAAATTAGATATGTTATTATTTTGATTAAATACATGGAAGTTAGTATAAGAAAATGATAAAAGTTCAAGAATATAAAAAGACATTAAAATGTAAAATTTGTATTTAATTTCAATACCTATGAAATGACAAAATTGAATGATGTAGACAATTTTATTGGCTAAATTAACAAGAAAAGTTAGGGACCTAATTTGGTAAGTTAAATTTCGAATTTAGAAACCTAAATAATACAATCATACAAGTTTAAGGGCTAAGAGCATAATTTATTTTTCTTTTGTTTTTTTTTGCAGTAACATGATACACACTTCTTGGTCGACGCTGCATTGTCAACTAAACTTAATTTGTAAGATTAAGTTGTGGTTTACTTCACTATTCTCCAACTGGTAATCACTTCACATACTATTAATTTGTAAGATTGCAAGTGCAAGTTGTTTATAATATATTACTTCTAATGCACTTGTAATTAGCATTAGGTCGAATCAATAGTACTGCCAACTTAGTACTAGTTACGAGTTTCTTGGTCGCGATGCAATATCATCAAATGTCAACTCAACTAATTTTATAGATCGATCAGCCGATGGATGAATCAATTAATTTCTAAATGTGCAGATTTATTTAGGTCGTGGTTTACTTCACTGCCATATGCATGGATCCAACTGGCAAAATTACAACTAATCACTTCACGTATTGATTAATTTCTAAATGTGCAAGTTATTCATAATAATATTGGATGGTCAAATGTAGACCTGGTATTGGATAATACATCCCCAATTTGCATCTAGTATAGGCTAGTAGATAGGTTCATGTAAGATCCAGCTCATTGAATCTCTACTTCAATCCTTACACCCTCCCTTCCAAACTATAATGCCTATAGTTTTACAATGGAGCTAGTATATAACAAAAAATTATATAAATCCAAGTCACGTGGTAGTAATTGATACCTTACTTTCGTACCACACAAGTTTAAGAAATTGAAATACAATTTACTCTTCAATATAAAAAGAGGGAGTGAACAGATTCATAGGGTAGTTGGAGATAGACATGGGCAAACTACGGGTTAGGAAACCCTACCAAAAAGCTCAATTCTATCAAGGTGGGTTCGGTCCAAGCTAAGTCCTATGAGCATCTGGGTTTATCTGAGTTGATCAGATGTATATCTAGTAAAACACAACCGAATTAGAATTAGACTTTGACCCCAAAATCTAATCTACGTCGGCCCTTTTCCAAACCGAGCTAGGCCAGGCCACATTTGCACTAGTCTAGTTGGAGGATATCTTACGCTAGTTCATAGTAATAGATCCGGTGTCTCATGCATAGTATTAGACTTGTGATAAGAAATTAAAATCAATTAAAACTCGAGAGTATCCTATGCTATAGCTTTTGACAAAAGTTGAGAACGCTTCGATACTTGGGGTAGCTATGACAGAAAGCAAAGACAGTTAACTCCAGAGTTTTCCATGGAAATTACTAACCAGTTAAATAATTAATGATCTAAAGAGAGAAAAATAATAAGAGCTACAACAAGTGGTCGTTTATTAATTTATGAAGTCGAGGTCACCTATTCCACACCTCCAACGTGATACTAAAATAATTCAAAATAACTCAACTTTGCATGACTTGTAGCACTATAAATACCGATGCAATCTTCACTTACCATTCATCTCATCTTTCCACTTCACTAAGCTTACAAACAATGGTTGGCACTAAGCTTCTAGCTCTTGGTTTCATTGTCCTCTTAAGCATTGGATTATGCAATGCTACGGGGGTAGCTAGATACTCTGCTGCGAGTGGCGGAGGAGGTGGAGGTGGAGGGGGTGGTGGCGGTGGAGAAAATGGTGGATCTGGAGGTGGATCTGGTTCTGGATCTGGAGCTGGTTCAGAATATACCGAGAGTAATGGGTATTATAGTAATGATGCTAATGCTAGTGGTAGTGGTGGCGGTGGTGGAGGTGGCCAAGGTGGAGGTGGTTACGGATCTAGTGGTTATGGCAAAGGTTCTGGTGCTGGCACCGGTCAGGGAGATGCAAGTAGCGGTGGCTATTATGGTGGAGAGTATGTAAAAGGAAGTGGTAGCGGCGGCGGTGGAGGCAGTGGATCTGGATCTGGGTTTGGCACTATTGGATCCCCTTAGAATCTCTCTTATCCAAGTAGTCTAAGACCAAAGCCCAACATATATTTTTTTTCCTTTTTCATAAATCATCAGTATTGTACGCATCATGTACCAAATAATAAAGGGCAGATGGAGAAAAGTATCTTGTCACTGAAACATCTTTCCAGTGATGTTCAGAACACTTCTATACATATTCTAATTTACAGTGTAAATGGTTTTGGCTTTCTTTCTCTTTTAAGTTCACATACTAGCTTTGATGACTGATGAAGGTGATGATGCCAGGTTGACATTATTGTCGCAGTTTGGCAGCTTTGTACTATTGTGAACAGTTGGCTACATCATTGCATGCTTTGTTGGATTGATTTAGAAGGAACAATTCTGAATTTCTGATATTTGGTTCAGGGAGTTTGTGTCAAAATTGCTATAAATGCACAAAGTGTTTGTTGGAAATGTTTGGTGGAATGGGTGCAATGATCTTTCTGCAGAGCCAAATTGAGCTGGTCTTTCGAAACACCCTATTCATGTAAATTGAGCTAGTCTGTAATTAGTATTTCACCACTGGTGAAATGTGTGCTTGTAAATTTCTTAAAAATATTTAAATTGTGCAATCAACATTTCAATTGTTTCTTAAAACTTGTCCCATCGAACATTTCAGTTCTACTTATCTTGATCAAGATCTAGTTCTAATGAAGTGTTTGTTCTGAAATGGAGTTTCTAATTGAGTGTTGCCAGCATTTTCTTGGTTGGTGTCTGAATCAATCACAAGAGAATAAACTTGAACTCTTCCATACAAGGCAAAAAATGCTAGATCTTTAATATGCTCTGAGTCCAAGTACAATAGATAATTTCCTATCATATCATTTGATATACTTGATAGTTGCAAGTGTTCCAAGATTTAAGCAGTCTATTTTTGAAGATTATGGCAGTCTTCAACAATGATAGAACATGCATCTGGAGTTCATCAGGATGCAACATTGCAAAGCCAGGAAAAGAACACTGCAACCAGAAGTGTTGGAACAGTTCTGCTTACCTCGGATTGGTGCCTCGCGCCTCACCCCTCTGTTGCGCACCTGCTTCACCGCTGTCGCTCCACCTCTGCCGTTCACCACACACCCTGCCGCTAGCGTTCCGAGGGCCACACTGCGAGACACCTCACGCACGGTGGGAGAGTAGATTGAAGATTGGGGAGGATTCTCGGCGGATTGGGGGCGGTTTCTCAGTGGAGGAGGTTGGATTGGGGAGGTTTCTCGGTGGAGAGCTGGAGATGGAGAGGATTGGGGGTGGTTTCTCGGTGGAGGAGGTTGGATTGGGGAGGTTTCTCGGTGGAGAGCTGGAGATGGAGAGGATTGGGGGAGGTTTGTCGGTGGAGGAGGTTTGATTGGGGGAGTTTCTCGGCAGAGAGTTGGAGATGGAGAGGATTGGGGAGGTTTCTCGGTGGAGAGCTGGAGATGGAGAGGATTGGGGGCGGTTTCTCGGTGGAGGAGGTTGGATTGGGGAGGTTTCTCGGCAGAGAGCTGGAGATGGAGAGGATTGGGGGAGGTTTGTCGGTGGAGGAGGTTTGATTGGGGGAGTTTCTCGGCAGAGAGTTGGAGATGGAGAGGATTGGGGAGGTTTCTCGGTGGAGGTTGGATTGGGGGAACCGAGGGAAGGTAACTAATAAATCTTGAGATGAAGATTTTATATTTGGCGCAAAACCAATAAACCTGCAGAAAATATATTTCCGTGAAAATTTCCCTCTTAAAATAATAAATCTGTTATTATTCTGCTGAAAATTTTCAGTTTTGCGCCAAAAATATATAAATTACTTATTCCTAGCGGTAGAACTACTAAAAATAATAACTTTTCCCAACTGACATATCGGTGAAAAATAAAAATTATATTTTCAACTGTAGAATGGCTGGTAAAAAAAAGTTTTTCCCAGCGGAAAAAATATTCTCAGCTGTTCCACAGATCCTGTATATCTTTTCCCAAACTGATCTACAGCTTGAGATATATTATTTATTCCTAGCGGTAGATCTGCTAAAAATAATAACTTTTCCTAGCTGACACATAGGTGAAAAATCAAAATTATATTTTCATCTGTAGGACTGCTGGGAAAAAAAGTTTTTCCTAGCAGTTTTACAGCTTGCGCTGGCCTACCATGTTGTAGTGAAAACTTGAAATCTATCTTTGATTTTGAGTCTGACTCAGATGAGGAGATGCTCTGCCCGTCTGCGAGTTCGGTTCCTCGGGAAGTTGCTGTGCTTTTTGAGGAAACTCCTGAGCAATGTGTTGCCAGGGAAGAAGAAGAACGCAAGTGGGGTGAAGATGCAGCCCATGAGCAGCGAGAGGCAGAGGTTCATAAGGCCACATAGAAAGGTCTGCAACTTGTGCCATCTCACCATGATGCCGCAGCTCGCGACCTGGCGCCTGGAACGTCATGCCCACGACATTAGCATGATCGCAGCCAAGATCAAACTACATCATCAGCTCCAGTTTGTCCTCCGATGGATGAAGCTACGATAACTCCCATGGCACCTCGAACGAGTACACAGGAGTGTATTCGTGTGATCGCAGAGACACTTCACAATCCTCCTTCAGATTTGGCGAATGAGGACAAAGTTTTGTTTGCAAGGATCTTGGCGGATAACCTCAACGAGGTGGCAACTGTTGTGACTCCAACATCATCCTTGTGATCAGCAACTCGCTCTCATGAGAGGGACAGTTATAATTTGAGCCGGGAGCATTCCCGTGGACACACTCCATCGGCCCGGTATCATAAAACCAGGCGTACATGTAATTCTAGTGACCTCTGTCGTGAGCCAGTGCATTCGTGATTAGGACTGCAAATAGATTCTTCTTGCGATCGTAATCGTGAACCGGTGAGTTCATGTTTGGGGCCACAGGCCGGTTCATTTCGCGACCTTGATGGAGGTCGCGAGGAACAGAAGCCATGTCGTTCGTATGTAGGTTGCAAGGCTTTCTCGCTAGGATTACGTGCGGTAATCTGGCCAGATAAGTTTAAACCCGGCACAATCGAATGATTCGATGGGACTAAAAATCCTTCCGAATTTCTCCAGATTTACATCACTGCCATCCAAGCTGCTGGAGGTGATGAACAGGTTATGGCGAATTATTTGCCAACTATTATCGAAGGTCCAACATGGATCTGGCTATTAAATCAGCCTGAAAGATCCATTTACAATTGGGAAATGTTGTGTGATGCTGCAATCCTCAACAATTTCCAAAACTGTTATCAAAAGCCTGGCAAGGAAGATGATCTTCATCGCTTGCGCCAGACCTCTGCTGAGACTTTTCACCAATTTGTCAAAAGATTTCTGGGAGTATGAAATACTGTTCCCAACATTTCCAACAGCTCCGTCATCAGGGCATTTAAACATGCCATCCGATATCGGAGGTTTATCGAAGATTTTCTCATTCATCAACCATGATTAGTCGTAGGCCTCTTCCGCATGGTTGATCGCTATTCCGATGCGACTGAGGCTGTTGAATAGAATAAGATGGTGGAAAAGGGAAATTTGCCGCCTCAACCAGGTCTCGAGACTGACAAGAACGATAAATCAAGCAAGAAACCTGAGTCATCTGCGGGTGGGAAATCAAAAAAGGTGAACAAAGCGAGAACTGACCAATTCTGAGGTGTTACCGTCATCGACAAACAACCTCAATGGAAAGGTAAGAAGATTCCATTTAAAATTAACAAAGTCCCTCTTGCTAGTCGCAGTGACCACGCAGACAAACAAGTTGAACCGCAGGGATCGAAGAAATGGTGTCTGTTCCACAATGTTTCATCGCACGATCTCCAAAATTGTCGGACTTGGTTAAAGAAGCTAGTTGATTTTTATGAAGGTAAAACTCCTATGCCTATAGCACCAGGTCAAGGACAATCCAGCGGGAACATAGGCGCTAATGCAGATTAAGACATGCCATAGCAGGGACCTAACAATCACTTTAATGTTATTTTTGGTGGTTCTTCATCTTATGTTTCTAAGCGTCAATATAAAAATGTCTGCCGGGAGGTAAACAGTACTAAGGTTCCTTTGGGAGAGCCTGAGTTTCCCCGATGGTCGGAGGTTTCCCTGACCTTTAGCCAGGAAGATTTCCCTAAAGGGTTGATGCGACCTCGGCGTCTCCCTTTGGTGGTATCGCCTACCATTAGCAATGATAAGGTAGGACGCGTGTTGGTTGATGGAGGGAGTTCCCTTAATCTCCTGTTTGCCAAGGCTCTCAACGAGATGCAAATTCCTTGTTCGAAGATAAAGCCAGTGGCACAACCATTTTTCAGAATAAATCCAAGTTCCTCTATGTTAGCAGTGGCACAACCATTTTTGGCAGGCCTTCTCTCGCTAAGTTTATGGCGGCAACGCTGTACACCTATCAATGCGTCAAGGTCCCAGGTCCTCATGGCGTGATCACAATTAGGGGCTATCAGAATACGGCTTGACTTGTGTACGAATTTCACTGGAAATGGTTGACCAATTTCCCCCCATGGGATGTCCAAGTTGTGACCTCGAAACCAGATGCGGTCAAAGGATCCCCTCGACCAGACAGATGCAGTCAGAAGAAAAACTCAAGCAGGTTCCTCTATTCCTAGATGATCCATCTAGAATTGTTCAGATTGGATCAAATCTGGATGACAAATAGGAACTAGAGCTCATTACTTTCCTCCAGGCTAACGTGGATGTGTTTGTGCGGAAAACCTCAGCCATGCTTGGATTCCCAAGGGATGTAATTGAGCATAGGCTAGCCATTTGGCCTGGACAGCGACCAATAAAGCAAAAACTCAGACATTTTTCTCCTGATCTGCAAGAAGCTATTCGTTCAGAGTTAGATAAACTCTAGCAGGTTGGTTTCATTCATGAGGTCGACCATCCTGAATGGCTCACAAACCCAGTTATGGTCCTGAAATCAAACGGTAAGTGGCGTATGTGCGTTGATTACACCAGTTTGAACTATGCCTGTCCAAAAGATGATTTTTCTCTTCCTCGTATTGATCACTTGATTGATTCCACAATGGGTTGTGAAATGATGAGCTTCCTAGATGCTTATTCAGGATAGCATTAGATTAGCATGGCAGAAGAAGATGAATAGGAGACTGCCTTCATCACCGCCTTTGGTACATATTGTTGCATTAGAATGCCATTTGGGCTCAAAAATGCTGGTTCCACATACCAGCGCTCGATGCAAAAGACCTTTCTTTCTTAAATAGGGTGTAACTTAGTGGCTTATGTTGATGATTTGGTTGTAAAGAGCCTTAAGAACTCTAGTCATAGAGATGATCTTACTGAAACATTTTGTAATTTGAATAAACATGGAATAAAGTTGAATCCTGGAAAGTGCTATTTTTGGGTTTCTTGGGGTAAGCTTTTGGGTTTCCTTGTTTGTTCAAGAGGCATTGAGGTTAATCCTGAAAAAATTCAGTCCATTGAGTAAATGTGATCCCCTTCGACCACGAAGGAAGTGCAAAGTCTAACTGGTCGAATTGCGGCCTTAAGTCATTTTATTTCGCTGTTAGGAGAACGAGGTTTACCTTTTTTTCAAGGTTCTATGTAAGAACAATGGCTTCAATGGTCAGATGAAGCCAAAAAGCTTTTCAAGAAGTGAAAGCATACACCACTAGTGCTCCAGTGTTGGTTTCCCCTGTAAACGGAAAAACATTGATCATCTATTTGGCCGCTACTCATCATGCAGTCAGCGCAGCTCTAGTCGCAGAGTACAATGACCAGTTTATTATGTAAGTGAAGTGTTTAATGGACCGAAAGTGCGTTACCCCCGAAGTCGAAAAGCTCCTTTATGCTCTGTTAATGGCTTCTAGAAAGCTTTGACATTACTTTCAAGCACATACTATATCTGTGCCATCGTCTTTTCCTTTCGGAGATATTCTCCAGAATCCATAGGTCTCTGGTCAAATTGCGAAGTGGGCAGTTGAACTTGGTGCGTTCGATCTCCGTTTCACTGCTCGAGTTGCGAATTGCGAATTGGGAAGTGGGCAGTTAGAATACGGGCTTGACTTGTGAACGAATTTCCCAGGAGATGGTTGATCAATTTCCCCTACGGGATGTCCAAGTTGCATTCTCGAAACCAGATGCGATCAAAGGATCCCCGTGACCAGAAGAAAAACTCAAGTAGGTTCATCTATGCCCAGATGATCCAACTAGAACTGTTCGGATTGGATCAAATCTGGATGACAAATAGGAACTAGAGCTCATTGCTTTCATCCAGGCTAATGTGGATGTGTTTGCGTGGAAAACCTCATACATGCCTGGAGTCCCAAGGGAAGTAATTGAGCATAGGCTAGCCATTTGGCCTGGACAGTGACCAATAAAGTAGAGTATGAAGGTCTTCTTGCTGGGCTTCGAGTAGCAAAATCCCTTGGAGTCTGTCGATTAGTGGTGAGGGGGAACTCACAACTAGTCGTAAATGAGGTAAACAAGGAGTACAACATCTCTGATGAGACAATGGGTTATTACCTAGACAAGGTGAGGAAATTGGAAAAATACTTCAGTAATTTCGAAGTCCAATTTGTTTCGTGAAGAGAAAATATTCTCGCAGACCAATTGTCAAAAATTGGGACCTCACGTACATCCGCTCTGGCAGGAGTGTTCGTTGAGCACTTAAAATCCCCTTCTATCAAAGAAGGGTCGGAAGCAATAACTGACGTCGCGACCTTAGAGTAGGAAGCCGATTGGATTCATCCATTGAGAATCTATCTTGCGCATGGGACCTTTCCTAAGGATGAAACCGACAGTGATATGTTAGTTGGAAAAGCACGCATGTATCAACTCGTTGAGGGAGCTTTATATAGAAAGGGCACTCAAGGAGTCCTAATGCGATGTATTTCTCATGAAGATGGTAAATCCCTTTTAAACAAAATAGATGGAGGCATATGTGGAACGCATGCTTCTTATCGCACACTGGTCGGAAAAACTTTTCGACAGGGTTATTACTAGCCTACGGCACTTAATGATGCCATGCAGTTGGTCAAGACATGCCCACAGTGTCAATTTCATGCTCGGCAAGTTCACCAGCCAGCGTATGCTTTGCAAGCCATTCCCTTATCTTGGCCATTCGATGTTTGGGGAATAGATATTGTAGGGCCAATGCATCAAGCTGTCAATGGGTACATGTTTTTATTCATAGCCAATTGATACATTCCCTAAGTGGATTAAAGCTGAGCTAGTTCGCAATATTATGGCTGCTGCTGCAAAGTTCTTTCATAATAATATAGTGACACGATTTGGAGTCCCAAGTCATCTCATTACCGACGTTGGTTCACAATTTGTCAGCGGTCCTTTCTTACACTACTGCGCGACATTGGAACAAGGTCTGTTTCACATCCGTAGCTCATCCATAGAGCAATGGAGCAGTAGAATGTGCCAACGGGCAGATAATACAGGGTGTCAAGAAATGAGTTTTTGACCACCTTAAGTTGCGCTCGGGGGCTTGGGTAGATGAGCTCTACTCAGTTTTATGGGCATTACGTACCAACATCCAGTCGAGCTACAGGCAAAACACCTTTCCAACTGGTTTTTGGTGCCGAAGCTGTCTTACCAGTTGAAATTCAACTTGGTTCAGCTCACCTAAGTCACTTGGATATTCATAATCAAAGTGATGCTCGAGAAGATGAACTATCTCTCCTCAAAGAAAAGTGTGATTGAGTGTTGATTAGGTCTGTTGCATATTTATAGGCTTTATGTAAGTATCACAGTAAGAAGGTGCGACCACGTAGTCTTCATATGGGCGACCTGGTTTTACGAAAAATCCAAAACCAGTCCAATCGCAATAAGTTTTCTCCTCAGTGTGAAGGTCCCTATACTGTGGTCTCAATACCGCGACCAAACTCAGCTCGATTAGCTATGGAGGATGGAAGGATCTTATCCAATTCATGGAATATAGATCAATTGCGCAAATTTTATGTGTAAGTCTTTTCCATTACCATTTCCCTGTTCAATTAGCATAGTTTTCTGCAATAAAATGATGTTTCTTTCACTTTATGTTATAATGTGTTCTTTATTGATGTCCTTTGATTCTCTTCAAGTTATGCTTGAGGTTCGCTCACAGATAATCATCTCATCATAATGTTTAAAGTTGATTTGCTAATCGATCTCATGGTCGCATCTAGATAAGACATATCTAAATAAGCCATTTCTTAACGCACACGAGACTTACTAGCATGTATCTGATCATTCGAGTAGATGTTAGTTCGCAAAAAACTTTAGCACCTACTTTGAGCTATTTGTACTTGTCATTTCATAATAAACTCTTGTTTCAAAATTTCTTTATAAGCCATTTCTCAACGCATAAGAGATTTACTAGGCATGTTTATTATCGTGAAATTACTATACGAAGTTATTAGTGTTAGTAATATTAGGAGGGGGCTAGGAGATTACAACTATAAAATTTAGTTGAAAGTTAAAAATCTTCTTTTGTAATTTTAAATTTTGAAAAAATCATGCATATGCATTTTCTATTATGTGTACTTTGCAGGTAATAAATGAACTAATATATCAAAGGATTTTCATTACCCATTGTCAAAACAAATATTTACAATGGAGAGGAAAGTTTCAAGCAAGCTTGAGATTCTTAATAGTTTATCAACTATTGGCGCAACCTCAACAACAGTTGCATTAAGCTGATCCTCATTATCAAAAGTGACATCTTTCGTTGCTGAGTTTAGATCAAAATCCAGACCATGTTGATCTCTAAGTTTGCATAAAATGGAGGAAGTAGCTGAACTAATGTCGTTCTTGACAGTTTCCTTATATCTCTTCGCAAACTCTGGGATATTGTCGACCAGAGAATCAGCTTTAGTTGTAACTAGGGCATAGGACTCTTCGACAGATGGATCATTCTTCTTAGAATTAACCATTGTCACCTCAACATAGTCCGCGATATCTCTCAGTTTCTTCTAGAGAAGCTTGCACAATAATGCTACAAGTATTGATAATCCTTTTCAGATTAGTCTTTTCCTCTTCGAACATCCTGGTAGCATTCTTGGCTTTCTCCATGATCTTTTGATTGATATTATGAAGCTTTTCTAGATCAAGTCCTCGTCGGATATATCTTTCTTCCAAGTCATTTCTTTCCTCTGCTAGTTTCAAATTTATTTCTCTTTGACTTGATCAAAAGAAAAGAATAATGATTTCATAGGTTCATAAAACGCAATGACTAATTCGGCGAGAATGAACTTACAATTTAAGTCAAGTTGTAGCTTTTCTTTCTCTTCCTGGAGAGAAGCACATAAGCTTCTATTCTCCTTCAAAGAAGACAGAGCTTCAGCAAGATCTTTGCTCTTTTCCTCAAGAGCTCTTGCTATGGCTATCTCCTTGTTAGAGCGCTCTTTAGCAACCTCATTCGTCAAGGCAGAGTTTTTCCTGCAATGACAAGAAAGTTTTTTTAATTCCTAGAAGAATTAATTAAAAGAGAAAGATACTTACTGTTCTCAATGGTTGCATTCCAACCACATGACCTGAAATTGCTCAATCAGCAAATTTACCAAGGTCAATTGACGTGCAGAATTCTACAAGGAAGAGAATGTCTAAAGATATTACTCAGATAAAAGCATGAACAATGTTGGGGTACAGATAATACTTACCTGAATAAGATCCTTGAAAAGGGTCTCAGATCCTAAGTCATCTCGCACCTGCTCAATGATTTCCAAATTCAATTCTGATGAAGGATGCGAGGAATCGGCAAATTGATTTGCTGGTTCATTATTCTCTTCGACCGGGGGGAGCAGAAGTTCCTACTTGTTCGCCTATCCCCATGGTCAAGGTCGCAGCCGTGACATCAGTCTCCACATCATTGACTAGATTTATCTGAATATCTTGAATCGCCTTGTCAATGATGGTTTCAGTTGCATCTCCAGCACCTAGAACTTTAGGTATCACTGCAATTTCAACTGTAGGAGCTGTGTTCTCCTCTATAATGACTGTATCAACATTTGGAACTAATGCAGCATCTGCAGGGGATGGACTCAGCCTATACATTCATTAATGATGGTGGAGGTCATGATTACATTAGAATGTATACACATGCTACTAGAAAGGTAGTTATTTGTTACCTGATGTTAGGTCCCAGAGAACTCATTGGTCTGCTCTTGGGAGATACCAGTGAAGTAAACATCTTCGTTGATATCTTCTTTACGGGTTCTACGGACCTCTTCCTCTGTAAAATGAGGGGAGTTTCGTCTTCCTCCTCCTCGTTTCCCTAGCCCTGTACGATTGAAGAGTAATTTCCAAATGCACTTGAAGAAGGGCGAGAACTAGATGCTTTTACCGTTTTGGCCGCCACCTTGAAAGTAATGGCATTCGACGAAGTTGCCCCTGTGGCCTTCTTTTGGATTAGTTCACTGGGGGCTGAAGGTTTCTTCGTTTTTGAAGGAGTTTTCTTCAATTTTTTGGCTAGAGGACCTCCAGAAGAACTAGCTTCTTCAATGGCTCGTTTCATTCCACTTACTTGGTCCAGGAGCAACTGCATAAATCAAGATGATTTTCCAATTTGTTCTTTTTGTCCTAAAAATGGAAAAATTGCACAGGTTTGCCGAAAGAGATTTTTACCTTTCGTTGTTCTTGCAATAATCTAGCATTTCCATAGACCAAGCTCTGCGTTCTCGGCGCATTCACGTCACCTTCTGTGGTCGGATTAAACAACTTCAACAAAGTGTTTGTTCGCCTATTGACCTCAGAAGAAGGCAACCCTGTTTGGAAAATACAATAAGTGCATATAGATTGAAGACAATTTCCCAGTCTAAAATTAAATATTTTACCTTGTTCATAGTCCAAGGTTCCATCTTGCATAGAGCGCACCTCCCAAGCAGGGTGCACCCTCTTCTTGAGGGGACTAATATGATTCTTGACAAAGTCTCGGATCACATCCTGAGTTGCCAAGCCTTCATGTGCCAAATGTTGGATTGCGTAGGCTTGTTTCTGTAGCTCTTCATCGAGATCAAGAGCAAAATCCTTCTCGTTACTTTTTTCTAGCTGACGATTTTTGAACTAAAGGCTGCTTTCCTCAGGAGCACTATAGTAGAACCATCACTGATTCCAGCCATGGACAGAATCAATCAGAGGGATGACAAGATAATCTTTCTTCTCCCTCAAGAGGAAGTAGATGCATCCAGAAGCATTCGCGCTTTTGGATTACACCAAGAAATAGAAGTGGCAAAAAAGGGTGATGCTCAGCAAAACCCAAACGAAAGCTTCACACAACTGCTGAAAAATGGCCAAACTCAACATAGAATTGGGGTGAAGGTTTACCAGTTCAAGCCCAAAATGGTTCAAGACGCTGAGGAATAATTCACTTTCTGGTAGACGAAATCCACAATGCAATAAATCCTCAAAAAGCACCAGTTCATTTTCCTGAACGATTGGTGTTTCTTCCTTCTTTGTCAATCGACAGGGAATTAGTTGCCTTGAAGGCAAAATCTCTTCTTTCTTCAAAATCTCCAGATGCTCACTATCATAGAAAATGGATCAACTCCAGGATGTCATTTGATCAAAGATCGAAGAAAGAGGGGTTTTGGAAGGCGAGGGTTCTTGTCGGCGTAATGCGGCGAAGTTTGCAAAGGTAAGATTTTTGAGAGTTTTGACACTGTAGGTTGCCTTACACCCGTCTCTGGCATTAAATGTTTCCCATGATGGATCTGATGGGTGGACCCAAAGTCCTTCTTCAGACCTATTGGAATCTGAAACGAAGATGAATATTTTTGAAATATGAAGTCATTTGGTTTTGAATTCGGGGGCTAGCTGTCAGTCACTCATACTATAGCCAGGAATTCTATGGTCTTGATTTCTTATTGCCACGACCTTGATTATAGTTATACTTCCTGTGAATGTTATGGTCGCAGAAATATATTTGCTTGAGGTTATTTTTTCTCGCAGAGATTTTTTGCCTGCAATCATTTTTGATAGCAGAGATATAAATTGGATATTAAAAAATGATTATAGATCATATGTAATCATCGATTAAGGCTCTTAGTGTAAAGAAAATAACTTTATTTACAATCTTTACACAAGAAAGGGATACTGGCGACCAAAGAGTCAACCTGATCCGAAAGCAAAATACAAAGATCTCCAATGGACAAGTTATCGCTAGTAGGATTAACACTAGCTGCCCCAAGAGAATTAGTGACGTTCCTTAATCTTTCGACATCGTCTTTTATTGTGAGAAAACAGTGGGCTCTTACCGCGTTAGAGAGATCCCTCTGCTCTCACACGAGATGTCTCTCTTCACGAGCCAACCTTGCATCCTCACGAGCCCTATTATGATTCTCCCTCAGGCGCTCAACGACCTTGAAGGCAGTCTCGAGGTTGAGTCCTCGCCTGATGAAGCGCTCCTCGATCTCCTCTTTTTCTTCTTCGAGAATTCTTCATAAAGCAGTCTTCTCCCTCAAAAGAACCTAGATCTTAGCAAGTTGTTCACTGAGAACCCACAATGCCTTGTCCTCCTATAGACAAATGGTTTAATCCAGGTCGCATACAAGAAGAATTGAGGAAGAAAACTATCGTGGTATTGCGAATACCCTGGCAGGTTTTGTTGAAGTCCTTAGCGAAGGAAAGACGACGCGAGCTGACCGTGTGACCAGTCCTCTCCCGTCGGGCAAACACAGCAAATGACACGAAGGTTTATACAGGTTCAGGCCTCAGTGGAGGCCCTAGTCCTGTCGACGTGCTCCCAACTGGAGTTGGCTAGGGGAGCTCTCTCGGGGAGAGATGGCTCCGGAACACGCCTGTGTGATTGTGTATTAGAGACCATAAGATGCAAAAAGACTAAACTGCCCCGTCCGCAATTGTTGGATCGAGGGGCACTAGCATCCTTCTTCCGGTCAAGGGGCTTAGATGCTTGACTGCTGTCCCCGCCAATTCCCGAGGTGTTAGCGTGATCCTCACGTGACCCGTGAGTGGGCCTTGTCCCCGGGCGGGGGGCCTTGTCCCTGGGCAAATGGCGGTGCCCAGGAAAAGTCGCCGGGAGTCTTGCCTCTTACCTGAACTTGATCCCGCAGAGATTTCTCCCAACAACAGCCCCCCATGCCCTTCGGAGACACTGTTCGAGTCCCCGGAGAGGATGGTTCATGTTACTGGGAACATCACCTTCGGGGTGGATTTCCGGCGATTTAACTTTTTGATCTTCATGTCAGGCGTTTATGGCGGCGCCGTCGTCCATTAAGGCCCCCAATCTCGATTGGGGCGCACCATTCGACCATAATGTCCGCTCGCGGTTCGAACCGGTTACGCGTCGTTTCGGGCGTCCGTCCCTTCAATTCCCGCGGGATGTTTGAATTGAGCGGCGTGGATGTGCCGCGAGGAGCCACTTGGCACCATCGGGGCCATGTTCGAGCCCTATAAATAGGGCCTTGAGGGATCCAGAGGAGTCACTCGAACCTTCAATCCTCAAACACCACTGGTGCCCTAAGCTCTCCCGGTAGCTTTCTCCCGGAAGCCTAGTCTCTGGAAACTCAAGCCCATCCCTTTAGAGCCTACGCCACCGGGGAAAACAATGGGTCCCAAGGGTCACACTAAGGCCTCCGAGGTGCCTCCGGAGGAAGTCACCGCGGACTTCCTCTGGGCCTCTGAGTTCATGTCGGGGGACTTAGAGTCCCTCGTGGACAGGGGGGTTGTCGCGGATGGGGATATCCGGATCCTCTCCAAGAAGGATGGTGACCCCCGCCCTAGGCCCGGGGAAATAGTGCTGTCGTGGTATTACGAATACCCTGGCAGGTTTAGTGGAAGATCCTAGCGAAGAAAAAATGACGCGAGCTGACTGCGTGACCGGTCCTCTCCCGTCGGACAAACACAGCAAGTGACACGAAGATTTATACAGGTTCGGGCCTCAGTGGAGGCCCTAGTCCTGTCGGCGTACTCCCAACTTGAGTTTCCTAGGGGAGAGATGGCTCCAGAGCACACCTGTTAGATTGTCTATTCCAAGTAATAATGAATCGTCGCCCTTACATGAGGTGTTACAAGGGCTTATATAGCCCCAAAAGACGCAAAAAGACTAAACTACCCCGCCTGCCACTGTTGCATTGGGGGGCAGCGACGTCCTTCTCCCGGTAAGGAACCTTGAATGCTTGACAGGTGTCCGCCGGTTCCCGAGGCGCTTCTCGCGTGACCCTCACGTGACCCGGGACTGGAGACTCCTGTTTTAAGAAGACGGCGCCCGGGACAAGCCAACGGGGGGGCCTTGTCCCCGGGCAAAAGACGGCGCTCGGGACAAGCCACCGGGGGGCCTTGTCCCCGGGCAAATGGCGGCGCCCGGGACAAGCCACTGGGGGGCCTTGTTCCCAGGCAAATAGCGACTCCCGGGACAAGCCACCGGGGGCCGTTGGCCCCGGGCAAAATGGCGGCGCCCGGGACAAGCCACCAAGGGGTGTTGGCCCCGGGCAAAATGGCGGCACCCGGAACAAGCCACGGGGGGGTCTTGTCCCTGGGCAAATGGTTACACCCGGGACAAGCCACCGGGGGACCTTGTCCCCGGGCAAAAGGAGGTGCTCGGGACAAGCCACAGGGGGGCCTTGTCCCCGGGCAAATTGAACAGCCTCTTACCTGGACTTGGTCTCGTAGAGATTTCCCCCAACAACAGCCCCCCATTCCCTCCGGGGACGATGATCGAGTTCCCGGAGGGGATGGTTCATGTTACCATGAAAATCTCCGGGACAAGCCACTGGAGTTGTGACGCTTCGATTTCCGCACCACACGTTTATTACCACGTTGTCGTTCATTAAGGCCTTGTCTCGATGGGAGCGCGCCGTTTGGCCATAATGGTCGCTCGCGGTTTGAACCGGTGACGTCTCATTTTGTGCACCCGTCCCTTCGTTTCTCGTGCGCTGTTTGAATTGAACGGTGTGGATACACCACGAAGGACCACGTGGCACCCATCGGGGCCGCGTTTGACCCCTATAATTAGGGCCTTGTGGGCCCAGAGAAATCATTCCAAACTTCAAACCTCAACCTCCAGCACCTTTAGTTCTCCCAGTAGCCCTCTTCCAGAAGCCTAGTCCCGGAAGCTTATACACCAGAAAACTCAGCCCTTTTCCTTTAGAGCCTAAGCTACCGAAAGAATCAAATGGGACCCAAGGGCCGTGCCAAGGCCGTGGAGGTGCCACCGGAGGAAGTTACCGCGGACTTGCTCTGGGCCTCCGAGTTCACATCGGGGGACCTGGAGTCCCTTGTGGACCGGGGGGTGGTCGCGGACGGGGACATCCGGATCCCCTCGAAGAAGGACGGAGCCCCCCGCCCTAGGCTCGGGGAAGTGGTGGCCTTCGCGGCTTTCCTCGAGGCCGGGCTCTGGCTCCCAGTGCACCGATTGCTCCTGGAGGTTTTGAAGGACTACGGGGTGGCACTGAACCACCTGACGCCGAACGCTTTTGTCCGGATGGGCCTCTTCATATGGCTCTTCGAGACAGCCACCGGACGGGAGCCAATGCTCCGGCTATTCTGGTACTTCTACGAGCCGGCAGCGAGGAGCTCGCACCTGGTGAAGGGAGGGCCAAAGTCTCCGTTCGGCCCAGTGATGATCTAGCTGCTGCCGTCCCGGGTAGCGGAGTTCCCGGTAGGGGCCACCCGGGACCAGTGGGGGGACTGGATTCGGAGGTGGTTCTACCTCCGGATCCGGGACGACGAGGTGGTGTACTCCCCGGAGGCCCCCTCCTATAGCCGGTCGTCCGCTCCCAGGCCCCCGATGTGGCCCGAAGAGGAGCTGAAGCTCCTCAGCAAGGTGGTGGGCTCCCAGGGCATCTGCTCTATGAGGGACGCCGCCGAGGAGCTGACGCTGCTGAAGATTTCCCCCTTCTCGCACGGGAGGAGGGGGATCGGGATGTGTCCGGCCCAATGGCCCCCGCAAAAGCCGATGACCCGACGTAAGCTCCCGGCTACTTTGCTCGTTTTCTTTTTGCATATTTTTCTAACTCTACCTTTTTGCAGTCCGGCCGTACCCGGCCACCCGGCAGAAGGCGGAGAACCTCCTCGGGAGGTACTACGCCGATGAGCACGAGCGAATCGTGCGCGTCATCGGGGAGGGTCCTCCCCGGAACCTGGTGGCCGAGGCCTTCGGGCTGAGGCTACCAGCGAGAACGCCTCTCCCCACCCCCGGTTCCCACAAGAGGGGGAAGGAGGCCACTGGGGGCTCTTAGCCAAAGCGGGCCAAGGCTCAGAAAGCCCCCGGTCCATCGACGACACTGGGCGCCACGCCCGTGAAGGCCCGGGACGCAGCCCCCGGGTTAGGGCGTGCCCAGGAACCTCCCCGGCGTGAAGTGACGCGCCTCCCCCAGAGAACTCTGGGGTGGTGGAGGCGCATGAGCTTGCGCGCCTCCCCGAGGCCTCTGGAGAGGTCCAGGGGAAAGAACTAGCCAGTGAAGGGGGCGTCCAACTCGGTGGATTACGCCCCCTCCCCACCTTCGGCGGTAGCTGTAACACCCCTGTTTTTGCCAAACCCTAAAATAGCCAAAATCCACATCTTGACCCCAAACCCTAATCTGCTTCAGCCATTCCCTTCTAAAAGTTGTTCAAAACATTTTTCCCTTCGGGACCATCTCCAAAATCTCACCCTAACGCTGAGTTTCAAGCCTTGCCATTTTTAAAACCCTAATTACCCTATTTTACCCTAAACCGTTTTCCCCAATTGTGTCGAAACTCTTCAGATCTTGCCTGATCTTACCAAACTTTGGCCAAATAAGTTCTAATAATCTTTTGCAACTTAGCTGCAAAATCAGATTTCAGATCGGACCCTCAGATCTCCAAATTTGCAAACAGGCCCAAATCCTAGTCAAACTTTCCTCACAGAACAGCCCCTGGAACAAGTTCCAGAAATTACAAAACGGCCCAAACTTCTTTTCAGGTCTATTCGACCAGCCCCTGGTCGTTGCCACGACCAGTGCACGAGCCACCGTTGCCGCGCCGTGTTCTCGCCGTGTTTGCTCGCCGCCGGCCACCGCCTCTTGTCGCCTGTGTTGTGAGCTGCCGTGCCACCCCTTGCGCACGTGCCAGCGCCGTGGCATCGCCTTGCCCAGCGGTTAAACGGCCGCGCTCCCGTTGCCGTGGCAATTGCATGCATATACGTGTCATCGCCGGAGCCTTGCTGTTGCCTCCGCATCTGCGCCGTTCCAGGTGAAGTTCCAATGCAACTGGCAAAGCTGCAGCACCGCCTGAGCGCGATCGCATCGCCGTCGCCGTCGTTGCGCCTGCGCCCGACAAACTTCTCCCCGGCGCAAGCAACCTCTGTCGCGTAATCCCTCGCAAGCTCCGTCCCCGTGCCTATTTAAACCCCCCTCAGTGCTGTGAAGAAGCACAACCTCAGGACTTAGCCAAATTCCCAGTTAATTTCTCACCGCCGTCGAGTTTGCTTTCTTCTCCGGCGAGCAACCTCTGGAGCTCACGGTGCCAGCCCAATTCATTGCACCATTCTTCAAACCAAAGCCACCAGTGAGTTACCCTCTTTCCCCTGTTCGTGTCATAGCACCCAATTGCACCCCGGCGAACCTTAACGCCGGTGATCACCGGAAAAGCTCAAAACCCCTGTTCCGGCAATGCTACCTGATTTAGTCCAAATTAGCCTTAGTACCAGTAGAAGAAATTGATCAGCATACTCTTTTTAGCGAGCCTACCAATCTGGTTTTCAAAATCGAGCTAAGATCATAGCTCTCCCCAAATCGCGCGCCACCAGTAAACTGGCTCTCGTCGCCAGGCCACGCCGGCGATGATCCGTTCAAATTGACCTGTCCAGTAGCTTTGTTGTACCCTAGAGATCATCCCCAAGCTTGGAATTGAGCTCTTTCGCCCTGTATCGAAAACCCCCTTTGTCCAGTGTCGTCTTCTCCAGCGCCGGTCGCCGGAATTCTTTCCCGGCCAATCTAGCGCCTGAAACCTTGTCCCTTAGATAGATTCCAGTACCTTGAGCAATATTGTCCACTAGCTCGACACCTGGATCTGCCTAGATTGTGAGTTATGCCTATGCCAAGATCACTGTCCAGTAGCTTAGTTCATGTCCAGGCCACCGTAGTTCATCACCGGATTTGGCCGCCCTCCGGCCACTTTCAGCTCTTGTCCCTGTTGAGTATATTATTCCTGTTAGTAATGCCTACCTCCCAGACAAAGTGGTGCATCAATTGGAGCCCTGGATCAAAAGTTAAGCCATGCCCTAGTTTCTGGCCATGTCCAGCACTGTGTCAGTGCATGTCAGCCACTAGCATTAGCCTTGTTTGACCCCTTCTGGTTGAGCAATTGAAATGCCACCTTGTCCTTTAGATTCCTGGAGTTGTGTTCTACAACTTTCTCTACTATCACTTCTCCAGAAAACCATCCTAAGATCAGTTTGAAGTTATGCCAAAGCCATGAACTGAATGTCGACCCTTCGACGTTCAATCCTTTTTAGCCGTTTCTTCGACCAGAGCCCTTGTGACCTTGCCCTAACCTTTTCCCCTGCATGCATGACTTATTTACTTAATACTTTCTATAGAAACTATTTTCAGTATGCTTATGTGGTATGTGTTTGTGTGTTGATTGATTGCCGCAGAGTCAGAAGCTGAAGGAGCGGAAGAAGTCTTTGAAGATCCGTCTGAGTACTTAGACCCCACATTGCAAGGCAAGCCTCATTCCTTTGATCATGTCTCACCCAATATTTTCATATGAAGTATATTCACTATTTCTTACGATGCATGCTTATTTGAAATACAAGTTATGTTTGAATGACATGAGTAGATATTACCTAATGGATTACGAAACCCCTTTTGCTATTGAACCTTCATATATATGCTTTTGTCACCCTAGGACTCATATACTAAATATCCACATTAAACTTGAAATGGTCAAATACATGAGAAGTTATAATGAAAACCGTTTTGTCAAGAAAACTGATAAAAGGGATCAGTAGTGAGGATTGGATTGTATGGAGAGGGTGCGGTGCGCACCAGGGAATGTGAATGTTCCTCACTATTGGTTCATAAGGACGAGAATCTTGTGCTGTGTCTCTATGCGAATTGTAAATGTACCAAGCACTTGCCTGGTATGGGACAGGCACAACTTAGTAGCTTTTTGATATTAGCAGTTCCCTGCATGGTTTGTCGGTCAGGTTTCTCGCGTGGAAACTGGTGGGCCGCAGTTCGGCCATGAGTGATGTGAGTTCAGAAAAATAATGAGAGGTAAAGGTGGAAAGAAGGAAGACGCCCTACGCCTCAGATTAAGCCGTGTGCGGTTGTAATCTTGAACGGTCATATGTCTTGCGTGGACATAGACCAAGGCTATGTGTCTTGCGGGAACATAAGCCAGAGGCTAGGAAGTAAGGCAGTGGGGAGGACCCACAACGGTACTTGAGACTTAATTGTCTATTTACCGGGCAGGGATACTGTTAATACTGAACTGTAAAAGCGTTGTGTGTTCTCGGCCTTGTCACATGTGTATAAGTCACATGGAGCTGATCCGACTTGAAAGCCGAGTGAACCAGTGGATTTAAAAAGAGGTACACCTTTGCAAAGTATAAAAGAAGTATCAGATACTCTGTACTCCCAGGTTCAGGAGTCTTTTCGTAGTGGATGTTATCCATGGGTTATAGCACAAGTAATGTTTTGGAATGTTTTCATAATGCGGTTAACAAAGTAGTGACTCATGGGAGACCACTACATCTAATGTTTTTATTGAAAACCTGTTTAATGTTTAATGAGTATTATTTTCATGACAAAGTACCGTTTTACTGAACAAATGACTTGGAAATCTGTATATCTCTATCCATATGAAACTAAAACCCCTGAATCATATGTTTCACCCTCATATAAGTACAATTACAATAATCCCTGGAATGAGCGTTGCTGAGCACCAAGTGCTCACCCTTGCATTTACATCCAACTGTAGAAGAGGGATTCGAGGATCCCGATTCCTTCAGTTATGAGTTCCCGGCAGAAGATGGAAGTGCCCCGGACGAGCCCACGTTCTAGAAGGATTGCGCACCAAGTCAAGTCAGATGTGGGAGAAGCCCCTTCAACCCCGCTGCGGATGGAAGTCAAGCTGTTTGTCGTTGCTTTGTGCTTCATGTTGTGTGTTCGGTACTTGGATACCGATTCTGGTTCTGATAAACTAGTTATTTTCTTAGAAACTCTACTTAGCGCCATTTTTGGTGCTTTGGTTATGTAATATTGGCCATTTTGGCCTGATACTTGTTTAATGTTATTACTATGCTTGTCTGGTTTGGAGTTCATGTCACATCCTGCTGTGTGTAACCTACCTGGGCGGTTATCAAGGTGATCCTCAAATGGGGGGTCTCACAGCGAATGGTATCAGAGCATGAAGCTTGACTGTAGGTCGTGACCCTTACTAGAATGGGCGTCCCTAAAGTAGAGAATCGCTAGATTATTTGGTAAAAATCTAATTGTGAAAAACCTAATTTGTTTAAGAAAAGCATAATGAGTATTATTTGAAAATTTTCAAAACCATTTTCCTACTTTTAAGTGTTCCGTGTCTCATCATCGCAGATGGCCCCTGGTAAGAAGCTGATTCACGGAGACGAGTTGGGATCATGGGCATTGATGCTTTGGATGATGTTACAATTTCTGGGAGCAAGAGACAATCAGCGACCCGTCTACTACGTCCGTCGAGAAGAAGTAGATGGTAGACCTTTTGGTTTCCGTGCCTCGGTGATTGTGTACGAGATTCCAGAGATCGGGAGAGGATCAACAAGAAAGGAAGCTCGTAGAGAAGAAGAAGAAGATGCTATCCAAGACGCTGCTCGTCGTGCTATAGGTACCATCCGCCAGCTGTACGACGACTTTCTTATAGGTTCTCCTTTCTGTTTTGTACCCTACCAAGTTCCCGGATCAGATCGTCGAACTGTTCATCCCTCCACCAACCAGAGAGACGCCATCCTGACCAAAACCAGAGATGTAGTCCAAGTCTTGGAGTCGAGCTACACTCGGTTGTTGCGTGAGCATGAGAATGCTCGGGATGATCGTCACTATCTCGAAGGAGCGCTTGCAAAGGTCCGCTCAGAACTCCAAGAGAAAGAAAAGCAGATTCAGGAGTTGGCTGAACCTAGCAAAGTGCGAGAAGTCGAAGATGAAGGATCGGTGAACAAGAAGAACCGCTTGAAGATAAGACTCACAGCCCGCAAGAGTGTGGGAAGACCTAGGGATTACCTGGGTTATTTCACGCCTGCTTCGCGTGGCATTGTGATCAACACCCCTGCACCAGAATATCCTACTCTCACGAAAGGGAAAGAAGTTCCTGAAGGCAAAGGAAAAGAGATTGCTTCATGTAACACCAACGATTCATCTGAGGAAGAAGAGGACAATGATATGCAATGGGACCCTATGGATGCTGACGAAGATCAAGAAGAGGAAGACCCTGAGGAAGTGGAACCTTGCAGTTCTTCCAAGACCGAGAGGAGATCCTAGCTTTCTCTTCATCTTGACCCTTCTGCTTTAGCCCTTGTAATCGTTAGCCTTTAGCTCTTGTTGTGGTAGTTGCTTTGTTTGTATTGTTTGTTGGTAACTCTAAGGCTGTAAAGGTGAAAACCTTGTATCTTTTGAAAACCTTTGAAAATGGCAATTGCATGTTCCAATCCAATCTCTTGGATTGATCTTTTCTTTCAGCTTATGTTCAATCTGTGCTCTCTTGAATTAGTAGTCTTTTCTCAATTATCTTGTCAGAACAGAATGGTGAACACCAGAGGTAGAATCCAAGGCTCGGAAGAAGCCCCAAGGAACACATCAACGAGAAGGACTAGAGATGACTCAGATCAGCCAAATTCATCGACCTCAGTACCGCAAGGAGGAAATCTGACGGAAATATTAATATGGATGGAGCAAAACAGACAGAGATCTGCAGAGGTACAGAGTCAAATTCTGGAACAGTTGATGCAAAACTCCGCAACACGACGCGAGGAAGGTTCGAACATTGGAACAAGACTGATAGACTTTCAAAAGACGCGTCCTCCAACTTTCTCCTGCACTGAAGACCCGATTGTGGCAGACGATTGGTTAAGAGAAATTGAGAGGAAATTGGATACTGTCAGGTGTAATGATGAAGAGAAGCTGCTGTATGGACCCCATCAGCTCACAGGATCGGCTGCAGCATGGTGGGAAAATTACAAGACGGTACACCCTGATCAGAATTCCATTACCTGGAATGAATTCAAGGAACAGTTCCGTAAGTACCATGTCCCCAAAGGAGCTATCCAAGCCAAACGCAGAGAATTCTTGAATTTAAGGCAAGGAGGAAGGACGGTGAAGCAGTATTTGCATGAATTCATCAAATTGGCCAGGTATGCACCAGAGGATATCATGACAGAAGAGCGGAAGATCGACAGATTTTGCGAAGGCCTACAAAACTCATATCAGTATCACCTATCAACGCACGAGTTCACGGACTTCCAAGTCCTAGTGAATCGAGTGCTTAAAATGGAGGAGAAAAGAGGCATAGCAGAAGAAGACCGCAAGAGGAAAAGTATAGCATACCCTTTTCAAGGAAATTCTAGCCGAGGAAGACCAGCGCCATATGCCAGAGCCGCTTTCAGACCACCCGCACCTCCAAGACCCCAGAGGACTCCATCACCAACAACTCTAACATGTCCCGGATGCAAAGGGAGTCACCTCTATAAAGATTGTATGCTGAAGAATACAGAGTGTTTCCATTGTGGCAGAAGAGGACACCGCAGAGACACTTGTCCACTTCAACATCTACCTCCCAATGTTGCTAAAGCTCAGGCAGCCAAATCCCCTGCACCTACACGAACTATTGCCAGAGGAGCATCACAAGCCAGAGGAGGAAGATTCCAAACCAGCAGAGGAAGAGGAACATCAACCACCGGAGGAAGACTCAACTTCGTGACTGCTGCAGAAGCAGGAGAGGCAACTGACGTCGTGATCGGTAGACTCTTGATCTCCTCTCAGATTTCAGTTGTTTTATTTGATCCCGGTGCAACTCATTCATTCATATCAAAAGATCGCTTGTTGAGTAATAACTTGCCTGTGATTGCTTTAGAGCATCCTATCATCATTCAGTCACCTGGTGCTAGGATGATTGTTAATTCTATCTGTAGAAATGTTGCCTTCTGTATCGGCAATCTAGAATTCCTGGCAGACATGCTAGTTCTAAACCTTCAAGGATTAGATGGCATTCTTGGAATGGATTGGCTGGCCAAGCATAAGGGATTGATGGATTGTGAGAAGAAAACAATCACCCTGACGAATGCTATTGGAAAGCAAGTTACATTCCATGCAGACAGAACTCCAATCTGACACATCTGCAGAGATTGAACTGCATTGAAGAAGTGAAACTTGAAGAGGTACCGATTGTCAATGAGTACCCAGAAGTCTTCCAAGAAGAACTTCCCGGATTGCCACCAGATAGGGATATAGAGTTCACTATTGAACTGAAACCCGGATCTGCCCCGTATGCTAGGAAGTTGTTTCCGATGACAGGTCATGAGCAAGAGGAACTGAAGAAGCAGATAGCTGAATTGGAAGAAAAAGGATTCATCAGATCAAGCTCATCACCATGGGGAGCCCCAGTGCTCTTTGTTAAGAAGAAGGATGGTAGCATGCGACTTTGCATAGACTACCGCAAGCTAAATGACATGACCATTAAGAATAAATACCCCTTACCAAGGATAGATGACCTTTTTGACCAGCTCAGGGAAGCGAAAGTGTTCTCAAGAATAGACCTGAGATCGGGATACCATCAATTAAGGATCCGAGAACAGGACATCCCTAAAACTGCTTTCGTGACCAGATATGGGTTGCATGAGTTTACAGTGATGCCCTTTGGATTAACTAATGCACCCGCGGTATTCATGAATCTAATGAATAAGATCCTCATGGAATTCCTGGATAAGTACATCATTGTATTTGTGGATGATATCCTTGTCTATTCTAAGACAGAGGAGGAGCACGCACATCACCTGAGGATAGTGCTACAGAAACTGGCAGATCACCAGCTATACGCCAAGTTTAGCAAATGTGCTTTTTGGCTGAAGAAGATCTCTTTCTTGGGACACATCATCTCAGGAGAAGGAATATTTATGGACCCATCGAAGATACAAGCTGTTACTGAGTGGAAACAGCCTGAAACCGCAACAGAAGTTAGAAGTTTCTTGGGATTAGCGGGATATTATCGAAGATTTGTAGAAGGATTCTCGAAGATCACCAAACCGCTGACCCAGTTACTGAAGAAAAACGCCTCTTTTAATTGGACCGAGAAGTGCGAAAGAAGTTTTGAGGAATTGAAGAAAAGACTGACAACTGCACCAATCCTGATACTGCCGGACGTCAAAAAGGATTTTCAAGTCTTCTGTGACGCCTCCAAACAAGGATTAGGATGTGTGTTGATGCAAGAAAGGAAAGTGATAGCTTATGCTTCAAGACAGCTACGACCTCATGAGGAGAATTACCCAACACATGATTTGGAGTTAGCTGCTGTCGTACATGCACTGAAGATATGGAGACACTACTTACTAGGCAGTAAATGCGAAATTTATACGGATCACAAGAGCCTGAAGTATATCTTCACGCAACAGGAGTTGAATATGAGGCTGAGAAGATGGCTAGAACTGATCAAAGATTATGATCTAGAGATCCACTATCACCCAGGAAAAGCCAATGTAGTGGCTGATGCTTTGAGCAGGAAGTCTCGTTGCAACCAGATGACACAGTTAAAAGTGCCAACACAACTGATCGAGGACTTCGAAAGGTTGCAATTGGAATTAGTGAACCAAGGAACCATCACTACCCTGAAGATGGAATGTGAGTTGAAGGATAAGATCCGACAAGCTCAAGTGATTGACCCAGACCTTCAAGAGATGAAGGAGGACATGAAGAGCAAAGATACAACCAACCTTCGAGAAGATGAACAGGGAATTCTATGGTACGATGACCGTATCTGCATTCCAAATGACCACGAGATCAAAGACCTGATCATGCAAGAAGCTCATCAAACCCCATATTCCATACACCCAGGCAGCACCAAAATGTACAAGGACTTGAAGAAAAATTTTTGGTGGAAAGGAATGAAGAGAGAAATTGCCAAGTTTGTCGCAGCTTGTGACACATGTCAAAGAGTGAAAGCAGAGCATCAAAAGCCTGCGGGACCGCTACAACCTCTACAAATCCCAGAGTGGAAGTGGGATGAAATCGGAATGGATTTCATTGTGGGACTACCAAGGACGAGAAAAGGATTCGACTCTATATGGGTCATAGTAGATAGATTAACAAAGGTAGCACATTTTCTCCCAGTAAAGACCCTAGATACAGCTAAGGATTTAGCAGAGCTGTATCTCAACAGAATAGTTGTCTTACACGGAGTGCCGAAGACTATCGTTTCCGACAGAGGAGCCCAGTTCATCTCAAGATTTTGGCAAGAGTTGCAGAAAGCCCTGGGCACAAAGTTAAAATTCAGTACCGCTTACCACCCTCAAACTGGAGGTCAGACTGAAAGAGTAAACCAAATTTTGGAAGATATGTTGAGGGCTTGTGTTTTGGATTATGGAGACTCTTGGGAGTTATTTCTACCGTATGCAGAATTCACATACAACAATAGTTTCCAAGCAAGCCTACAGATGGCACCATATGAAGCTCTATATGGAAGAAGATGCCGCACGCCTCTGTATTGGACAGAAATAGGTCAAAAACAACATCTAGGACCCCAGTTGGTAGAAGAAGCCACAGCCCACGTCAGGATCATACAAGAAAAACTGAAAACAGCTCAATCTAGACAGAAAAGCTATGCAGATAATCGTAGAAGAGAGCTATCATTTGAGGAAGGCGATTATGTGTATCTCAAGGTGATGCCATACAAAGGAGTTCGAAGATTCCAGATGAAGGGAAAGTTAAAACCTAGATATGTGGGACCATATCGAATTCTGGAAAAGCGAGGCGAAATGGCATACAAGTTGGAATTGCCACCAGAACTGACCGGAATTCATGACGTATTTCATGTGTCTCAGCTGAGGAAATGCTTGAGAAAACCAACAGAACAGATATCTCCTGTAGAGACTGAGATTCAACCAGACTTATCTTGTCAAGAATACCCTGTTAGAATTCTGGAAACCAGAGAGAAAGTGCTGAAGTCAAGAACCCTCCGATTCTGCAGAGTCCAGTGGAACAATCACTCAGAGGAGGAGTCAACTTGGGAAAAAGAAGAAGATCTCCGCCGAGAATTTCCCTTCCTATTCTCTGACCTGCCCTAATCTCGAGGACGAGATTGTTTCTAAGGTGGGTAGATTTGTAACACCCCTGTTTTTGCCAAACCCTAAAATAGCCAAAATCCACATCTTGAGCCCAAACCCTAATCTGCTTCAGCCATTCCCTTCTAAAAGTTGTTCAAAACATTTTTCCCTTCGGGACCATCTCCAAAATCTCACCCTAAAGCTGAGTTTCAAGCCTTGCCATTTTTAAAACCCTAATTACCCTATTTTACCCTAAACCGTTTTCCCCAATTGTGTCGAAACTCTTCAGATCTTGCCTGATCTTACCAAACTTTGGCCAAATAAGTTCTAATAATCTTTTGCAACTTAGCTGCGAAATCAGATTTCAGATCGGACCCTCAGATCTCCAAATTTGCAAACAGGCCCAAGTCCTATTCAAACTTTCCTCACAGAACAGCCCCTGGAACAAGTTCCAGAAATTACAAAACGGCCCAAACATCTTTTCAGGTCCATTCGACCAGCCCCTGGTCGTTGCCACGACCAGTGCACGAGCCACCGTTGCCGCGCCGTGTTCTCGCCGTGTTTGCTCGCCGCCGGCCACCGACTCTTGTCGCCTGTGTTGTGAGCTGCCGTGCCACCCCTTGCGCACGTGCCAGCGCCGTGGCATCGCCTTGCCCAGCAGTTAAACGGCCGCGCTCCCGTTGCCGTGGCAATTGCATGCGTATACGTGTCATCGCCGGAGCCTTGCTGTTGCCTCCGCATCTGCGCCGTTCCAGGTGATGTTCCAATGCAACTGGCAAAGCTGCAGCACCGCCTGAGCGCGATCGCATCGCCGTCGCCGTCGTTGCGCCTGCGCCCGACAAACTTCTCCCCGGCGCAAGCAACCTCTGTCGCATAATCCCTCGCAAGCTCCGTCCCCGTGCCTATTTAAACCCCCCTCAGTGCTGTGAAGAAGCACAACCTCAAGACTTAGCCAAATTCCCAGTTAATTTCTCACCGCCGTCGAGTTTGCTTTCTTCTCCGGCGAGCAACCTCTGGAGCTCACGGTGCCAGCCCAATTCACTGCACCATTCTTCAAACCAAAGCCACCAGTGAGTTCCCCTCTTTCCCCTGTTCGTGTCATAGCACCCAATTGCACCCCGGCGAACCTTAACGCCGGTGATCACCGGAAAAGCTCAAAACCCCTGTTCCGGCAATGCTACCTGATTTAGTCCAAATTAGCCTTAGTACCAGTAGAAGAAATTGATCAGCATACTCTTTTTAGCAAGCCTACCAATCTGGTTTTCAAAATCGAGCTAAGATCATAGCTCACCCCAAATCGCGCGCCACCAGTAAACTGGCTCTCGTCGCCAGGCCACGCCGGCGATCATCCGGTCAAATTGACCTGTCCAGTAGCTTTGCTGTACCCTAGAGATCATCCCCAAGCTTGGAATTGAGCTCTTTCGCCCTGTATCGAAAACCCCCTTTGTCCAGTGTCGTCTTCTCCAGCGCCGGTCGCCGGAATTCTTTCCCGGCCGATCTAGCGCCTGAAACCTTGTCCCTTAGATAGATTCCAGTACCTTGAGCAATATTGTCCACTAGCTCGACACCTGGATCTGCCTAGATTGTGAGTTATGCCTATGCCAAAATCACTGTCCAGTAGCTTAGTTCATGTCCAGGCCACCGTAGTTCATCACCGGATTTGGCCGCCCTCCGGCCACTTTCAGCTCTTGTCCCTGTTGAGTATATTATTCCTGTTAGTGATGCCTACCTCCCAGACAAAGTGGTGCATCAATTGGAGCCCTGGATCAAAAGTTAAGCCATGCCCTAGTTTCTGGCCATGTCCAGCACTGTGTCAGTGCATGTCAGCCACTGGCATTAGCCTTGTTTGACCCCTTCTGGTTGAGCAATTGAAATGCCACCTTGTCCTTTACATTCCTGGAGTTGTGTTCTACAACTTTCTCTACTATCACTTCTCCAGAAAACCATCCTAAGATCAGTTTGAAGTTATGCCAAAGCCATGAACTGAATGTCGACCCTTCGACGTTCAATCCTTTTTAGCCGTTTCTTCGACCAGAGCCCTTGTGACCTTGCCCTAACCTTTTCCCCTGCATTCATGACTTATTTACTTAATACTTTCTATAGAACCTATTTTCAGTATGCTTATGTGGTATGTGTTTGTGTGTTGATTGATTGCCGCAGAGTCAGAAGCTGAAGGAGCGGAAGAAGTCTTTGAAGATCCGTCTGAGTACTTAGACCCCACATTGCAAGGCAAGCCTCATTCCTTTGATCATGTCTCACCCAATATTTTCATATGAAGTATATTCATTATTTCTTACGATGCATGCTTATTTGAAATACAAGTTATGTTTGAATGACATGAGTAGATATTACCTAATGGATTACGAAACCCCTTTTGCTATTGAACCTTCATATATATGCTTTTGTCACCCTAGGACTCATATACTGAGTATCCACATTAAACTTGAAATGGTCAAATACATGAGAAGTTATAATGAAAACCGTTTTGTCAAGAAAACTGATAAAAGGGATCAGTAGTGAGGATTGGATTGTATGGAGAGGGTGCGGTGCGCACCAGGGAATGTGAATGTTCCTCACTATTGGTTCATAAGGACGAGAACCTTGTGCTGTGTCTCTATGCGAATTGTAAACGTACCAACCACTTGCCTGGTATGGGACAGGCACAAGTTAGTAGCTTTTTGATATTAGCAGTTCCCTGCATGGTTTGTCGGTCTGGTTTCTCGCGTGGAAACTGGTGGGCCGCAGTTCGGCCATGAGTGATGTGAGTTCAGAAAAATAATGAGAGGTAAAGGTGGAAAGAAGGAAGACGCCCTACGCCTCAGATTAAGCCGTGCGCGGTTGTAATCTTGAACGGTCATATGTCTTGCGTGGACATAGACCAAGGCTATGTGTCTTGCGGGAACATAAGCCAGAGGCTAGGAAGTAAGGCAGTGGGGAGGACCCACAACGGTACTTGAGACTTAATTGTCTATTTACCGGGCAGGGATACTGTTAATACTGAACTGTAAAAGCGTTGTGTGATCTCGGCCTTGTCACATGTGTATAAGTCACATGGAGCTGATCCGACTTGAAAGCCGAGTGAACCAGTGGATTTAAAAAGAGGTACACCTTTGCAAAGTATAAAAGAAGTATCAGATACTCTGTACTCCCAGGTTCAGGAGTCTTTTCGTAGTGGATGTTATCCATGGGTTATAGCACAAGTAATGTTTTGGAATGTTTTCATAATGCGGTTAACAAAGTAGTGACTCATGGGAGACCACTACATCTAATGTTTTTATTGAAAACCTGTTTAATGCTTAATGAGTATTATTTTCATGACAAAGTACCGTTTTACTGAACAAATGACTTGGAAATCTGTATATCTCTATCCATACGAAACTAAAACCCCTGAATCATATGTTTCACCCTCATATAAGTACAATTACAATAATCCCTGGAATGAGCGTTGCTGAGCACCAAGTGCTCACCCTTGCATTTACATCCAACTGTAGAAGAGGGATTCGAGGATCCCGATTCCTTCAGTTATGAGTTCCCGGCAGAAGATGGAAGTGCCCCGGACGAGCCCACGTTCTAGAAGGATTGCGCACCAAGTCAAGTCAGATGTGGGAGAAGCCCCTTCAACCCCGCTGCGGATGGAAGTCAAGCTGTTTGTCGTTGCTTTGTGCTTCATGTTGTGTGTTCGGTACTTGGATACCGATTCTGGTTCTGATAAACTAGTTATTTTCTTAGCAACTCTACTTAGCGCCATTTTTGGTGCTTTGGTTATGTAATATTGGCCATTTTGGCCTGATACTTGTTTAATGTTATTACTATGCTTGTCTGGTTTGGAGTTCATGTGACATCCTGCTGTGTGTAACCTACCTGGGCGGTTATCAAGGTGATCCTCAAATGGGGGGTCTCACAGTAGCCCTCCCGTCAGCCCCGGCGCTACCGGAGCCGGAGAGACCGGAGGTTCGATTCGCAGAGGCCTCCCCCCCGCGCGTCGAGTGGCCAGTGGACGAGGGGGGGAGCCCCTCAGTCTATGAGGTCCCGAGGGCTCCACGACCCAGGAAGGGGAAAGGGCTCCTCATCCCGCTCGGGGAGGTACTCCCTCGGAGACCTCATCGGCCACCTCCTCGGATTCTTCTTCGGCTGCGAGGACAACAGCCGCCGCCACTCCGGTTCTCATCACCCCCGCATCTTTTGCAAGGCCGCCCACCGTCGGTCGCGATGGGTCCGGTGTTGTTGGAAGGGAGACCCCCCTGCTGTCCACGGGGGAGGTCGACCAGTACGCAGAAAGTGTGCAGACCCAGAAGGTCCTGGACTATGTCTCGCAAGGGAAGCTCCACGAGCGCTTCGGGGAGCTTCAATCCCTCCAGATCCAGGTTCTTTCTCGAGCCGGTGGATGGTTTCCTTCGATGCTCCCGACTCGGATTTTTCCTAACTCTTGCACTTGTACGGGGTGGCCATCACCTCGGGGATTGAAGCGCGCTTCAGCCGGGCACTAAAGGAAGCGGAGGAGAAGGCCGCTGCCTATTTGGAGCAGCGGGACGACGCCCTCCGGGAGCTGGCCCGGTTCTGGGCCCAGATCCACTCCTCTGAGACCTCCAACGACCGGCTCCAGAGGGAGGCGAATGCGAAAGAGGATGCCCTTGGGGAGCTCGAGGGCTCCGGCATCCGGGCCATAACAAACGCGGGACCTCCGTCCGCTCAGCCCTCGAGGGGCTTGGAGTGAGCCTGGGCTCGGGAGGTAGCTCTGAGGCGGGGCCGGCGACGCTCACGGAGGCTGTGCGTTTTCTCAACGTGCAAGTCTCCGTGATCCCGGAGGCCGCTAATGCTCGGGCGCGAGGCCGGGCGATCCCGGTGGTGGCCGCCGCGGCCGGGCTCGTGGAGCACCGGGGGGTAGGCGCACGGGCGATCGGGGGCCGAATCCCCCGGAGCTTCCCAGAGTTCTTCGAGCCATCGCGGTGAGAAGTGGAGCAGCTCGCCGGTGGCATCTACGACTGGATCATTCGGGTGCGATTGCCGGTGCCGGTGCCTCTGGGGGCAGATGTCACGGCTCCGGCGGGAGCGTCCCGGGGGGAGGACACCAATGCACAAGTATGAGCCTCCCCCCCGGGTCTTTAGATAGGGCCCTTTTTTGTTTTAGGCTTTTGTTCCAGGTAGCTTCTTAGAGCAAGCCCTGGACACTTGTACAAAAATATTTTGATGCAATAGAAATTGGATCTTTTGCTAAGTCTTCGAATCAAATTCACCAGGTTTCCCGGGAGGTTACTCCCGGGAGAAGGTCCCTGAGGTTACGGGGGATGCCCAGGGTGCCTTTATTTTGTTAAGTCTCCTCTCCGGGGGACGCGGCAGGGGCGTCTCCCGGGAACCAATCCAGTTGCAGTGGCATCCGGAGCGGCACCTGGACAATTTCGACAATCACCGCTCCGAACTATCCCCTCCGCGACCGGGGTCTCGGTGGGTTCCCCCGGTAGGCTACGAATATTGGCCCGAAGACTTGCTCCGGGAGGCCCAGCATCGTATACGAAGCTTGTACCAGGACCTAGCCCTGGCGATATCAGAGGGTCTCCGGGATTATTAGGCGTAGGGTCTTTCCGGGTTATATCCCGGGTTGTATCGCGTTTGATGTAATGATGCCCACCGGAGGGGGAAGATGTCCTCCGGTTAAATGGTCTTCAATACAGCTAAGTTTGCTCCTGTACTTTGATTTGTTTAATAAAGCTAAGTTTGCTTTGTACTTTGAATTCTTAGATGGTCCAGAACGGGGTGATTCCCAGGTGCTCCTTATCCCGCCCTCCACAGCGGGCCGGAGGGTAGCTCTGCGTGTTGTGGGGGTGACAAAGCCCACGGGGTAAGGACCCTTCACTTAAGAATTCCTCAAGTTTTCCCAAGGTGAAAATTTTCGGGAACGATTTTTCAAAAGCCCCGTTGGGATCCTTTGGTCGCCGTCAGAACGGGGAGCCAGGGATGAGGTCTCCGGGGAAGAACGTCCAAGGAAGTCCGAAATTCCACGAAATTTCCTCCTGGATGAAAATCCTCCGGTCACCTTGAAAATGGGAAACCGAGAGTGAGTTTTCCAGGAGGCCTGATATTTCCGAGAATTTTCCCGGGAGAAAACCCTCCGGTCACCATTAAAACGGGGGGCCGAGAACGAGATCTCCGGGAGAGAACATCCAAGAAAATCTGAGAAGGCGAAATTTCCGGGGATAATTTTTTCGGGAGACAACCCTCCGGTCACCGTGAAAACGGGGAGCCAGGAACGAGATCTCCGGGAGAGAACACCCAAGAAAATCCGAGAAGGCGAAATTCCCGGGGATAATTTTTCCGGGAGACAACCCTCCAGTCACCGTGAAAATGGGGAGCCGAGAACGAGATTTCCAGGAAAGAAGATATGAGAATTCCATCTCACTAAGGAGATGACTGACTCCCGGAGGAGGATGTGCCCGATGATGGATCTGAGTGTTTGAGTAGGGGACTAGTCTATCAAATTGACTCGTTACTGCGGTCCTTGAGGACCGGGTTGCCGCTTACACCCTCAGTCCACGAGGGGTGATCGTAAGCCGCCCTATAGGAGTGGGGACTCCTGTGGTAGGGACTTGTTGGGTTGTGATAGCCCACTTCCTCGCTTGGAGGGCATCCTCAAGGGGAGGGCATCGCCGTGAGAGATGGTAATGTAAAAACCTGCAATGAGTCGGAGCTGAGAAAAAACCAGTTGTATTGATAATGAATTAAAGTACAACACCTCCCCCCGTGAAATCGCGACAGGGGAGGGAATGGTGAGTAGAACCTCCCCTCCCCCTCTAGCGTAATCACTCTAGGGGAGGGGATGAGCCCGTAGGCTAGACGTAGAACTTGTGGAGCAAACACACGTTCCACGTGTGCTTCAGTTCCTGCTCTTGAAGGTTGGAGAGCTTGTAAGCCCCCGAGCCCAGGATTGCCGTGATCTTGTAGGGGCCCTCCCACTTGGGGGAGAGCTTGCCCTAGGCTTGGGGGTCTATGACGTGCTTGAGGACAAGGTCCCCGAGTCGGAAAGCGCTCTCGCGAACGGGCTGGTTGTATGCGCGCACTATTTCGCGCTCGTAGATGGCGTGGCAGAGGAGCGCTCGGTCGCGTTCGTCCTCCACGAGATCGACTTCCAGTCGTTGATTTGTCTCGTTGGCTTGGTACGTCGCGGTCGTGGCTCCGTCAAGGAGCTCGACCCGCAGTGATCAGAAGCCAATCTCCGGGGGGAGGACTACCTCTGCCCCGTATACCAGGGAGAAAGGAGTACGTCCCATCGCCCGGCTCGGAGTTGTGCGCATGGAATCGAGGATGCTGGGGAGCTCCTCTGCCCATGCACCCCGCTTGGAGGCGGCTTGCTCGAGCCGTCGGCACAACCCCTGTAGGATCACGCCGTTGACCCTTTCAGCGACCCCGTTGCTCTTGGAATGAGCTACCGAGGCGAAATGGATGGTGAGCCCCAAGCCTTCGCAGAATTCCCGGAAATATACTGAGTCGAATTGCGTCCCGTTATCAACAGTGATTTCTTGGGGAACGCTAAAACGACATATGATATTTTTCCAGAAAAACCACTGTACTGCCCGGGACGTGATACTGGCCAAATGTTCAGCCTCTACCCACTTAGTAAAGTAATCGATTGTGACCACCGCATACTTGTAGCCCCCGGGCGGTGGGGGGAAGGGCCTAGGAGGTCCATCCCCCAGTGTGCGAAGGGCCAAGTGATGGGGATAGTCTGCAGCGCTACGGGGGGGAGGTTCGAACCCTTGGCCATCTTCTGGCAGGCTTCGCATGCTGTAACGCCCTGAGTTAGGGGTGAAAATTTCCTTTTTCATAAATAGCATGCATGCATGTATCTGTAGTAATAGCCAGATCAGTATCTTTCTCAAGCCCTAAAATCTCCAAAATCTATCCTGTGACCTCAAATCAAGATCAGATTGTTCAGATGTGATCTATTAGTTATCCTGAATCTAAAAGTCTTCAGAACCTAGATCCAATTCTATCTCTAAATTCCAGATTTATCAACTTCTTCTGTTTTCGAAAACAGAAATACCTTGTATTACCCAAATACCCTAAGTTTCAGAAATACAGATTTAATCAAAATCTTGACCAAGTTCAGACCAGATTATTCCTGGAATATGATCATGGGTATGTTAATACCTTAATCTAAAAAGTTGACAGCCAGATTTCACCATCTAGACTCTTTTCACAAATCAGTCCAAGAGTTATCGCAAATTAGTCCTTATCTGTTATTTGAAAACCCAGAAAGGCTAAAATCTCCAGATTAACTCCAAACTCAAAATCTCTTCGGCAAATCTTCTCAAAATGCTATTTGCCACAAGTCTCTCTTATGTGCAGATATCAAAATCGAACCCTAAATGCCAGAATTCGAAATCGACAAAACTTAAATCTTATTTTACCCGAAATTACCCTATTTTCAGTTTGTATCGAAAACTATTCAAATGTGTAAAATCTTATCATGTACCTTTGCCAAATATCCTGTTGAATACAATCTACCAGATTAGTGAAATCAAATTCAACTCTAACCCTCCAAATCTCCAGAATTACAGATTGGTCCAAATGTGAAAATCAAATATTGCAAATCAGTCCATTTTCGACCAGGTCGTATACTGCTGTACACGACCAGAAGCCTCGCCGTGTTTTGCTTCCTTGCGCCGTGCACGCTCGCCAGCGGCCAAGCTTCGTCGCACTATGACCGTGCATGCCAGTACGCACGTGTCCTCGCTCCAGCTGGTGCCGTGGCAAGGTCGCTGCAACGTCGACGACTAGCGCCTACTTCCCTGCGCGACCAGCAGTGACTTTGTCAGCAATCCATCGCCACGTAGCCTCGCCGCGCCAGTACTTGTCGCCACCGCTTGCTACAAGCTTTGCCAGGTCCCGATGAGGCGACATTGAGATCAGTTGAAAGCTTGTCGCCGTCGCATCACCGCTCTTGCTGTTTCTTCGCCGCTACTGCTCCAGCACGCAAACGATCTCATCACAGCAGCCAATTACTTCATTGTCCCCTTTGCCATCTTCGCCGAGCCTATATAAGCACTCCTGTGCTCAGCAGTTTCCTCCACACATCACCAGGACTTAACCAATTTCCAAATTTCCTTGCCGCAGTCGTCTTCTCCGGCGAGCCATCGAGGAGACTCACGGTGCTAGCTCACTTCACTGCATCTCCTGCCAAATTAAAGCCATCAGTGAGTTCATCTACTCAACCACTCTGTGTAGTGCTGTCTAATTGCTCTCCGGTGGACTCTAACGCCGGTGATCGCCGGAAATGGCTGAAATTCGAAGAATGCCCTGTTCCGGCAATGCAGGCTAAATTACTCCAAATTAGCTCTCGTATCTGTAATCAAAATTGATCAGTAAACTAAATCAAGCATGCCTGTGAACTTAGAACAATCAATTGAGCCCAATTTGAAACTATCCTCGATTTTGCAATTTATCAGTTGCTGGCTCTCGTCGCCAAGCCACACCGGCGAACCTCCGGCCAAATTGACGTCGCCAGTAGCTTACTCATACCCTTCTATCACTCCTAGAGCAAGGAATCGAGTTCAATCGGCTTGTGTTGGAAATGCCCAAATCCAATGTTTCTTCTCCGGCGCCGATCACCGGAAAGCTTATTCCGGCCGTTTCAGCCCAAATCACCTTGTCATTTAGATGTGCCCTAGCCTCCTGAGCATTTTTGTCTTCTAGCCCGACACCTAAATCAGCCTAGATCAGAAGTTATAGCTTTGCCAAGTTTTTGTCCAGAACAGCTCCAGTGCAGCCAGTTCATCTCTGTTCATCATCAAATTTCTTGCTTTCCAGCCATTTCTTGCCCTAGATCCTGTTGACTTAATTGTTCCTGTTACTCAAGCCTACCTCCCAGACAAAGTGGTGCATCATTTGGAGCTCCAGATCAAAAGTTATGCTAAGCCCTAGTTTTTGGCATTGTCAGCTCTATGCCAGAGCTTGTCAGCCAGTGGCATTGACCTTGTTTACCCACTTCTGTTTGTGTAATTTGAAAACCACTTTGTCCACTGAATTTGTAGAGTTGTGATCTACATTTTCTTCTACTACCACAACTTGAGATAAGCATCCTAGCTTTTCTTAAAGCTATGTCCAAGCTTTGATCCGAATGTCGATCTGTTGACATTCGCTATTTTGATTAAACCAGCCACAAAATTGTTATCCCTATTGTAATCCTGAAACCCTAGGATTATCTAATCACCATCCTTAGCCCAAATTCCTTGAAACCCTAGAATCTCAGTTCAGTTGCAATTCAAATTATCTCTAGTTTAGTTCAATCATTCTTGTTGAGCATTTCTGCATATAAGTCATAAAACATTTTAAATATTATAAGTAATTATTGTGTGTTTGTTTGTCGTCGATCAGATTCAGAAGCTGACTTTGAAGATTTTGCTGTTAACCCGTCATCGACTGCTGTATTTTACGACGCGGAAGGCAAGTCATATCCTTGGTCATCTTGAACCTATATTTTAAATGTTGTTATAATATAACCTTGAATATAGGCAATATTGCATGTGAAAGATTGAGAATGATTGAATTATGAATTGGCAGTGCTAGACTGGTTATCTGTGAAATGTGAAATAAACAAGTTTTGAGCCAAGAACTATTATATATATTTATATACTAATATTCATGAAATAAAACCCCTAGCCGTGACCAGAAAAATGGTGTGGATGGCTGTAGCACTGGAGGTGCTAGACTGCAAAGGATATGAAGGCACTGAAGGTGCAGGGTTGTGGATGGTCTGGTCACTGGCATATAAGGACTAGAACCTTGTGTTGTGCATCTAGTGGCATGAACAACGTGCTAACCGCAAGCCTGGTATGGGACAGGCCTGAACAAGTAATTATGTGGATCGCACATGAAACCCCTGCATGAGATGTGTAGTGATGCACGATAAACACGGAGCGCGGCTCCCACACATATCACTGAAGGTGATCAAGCACGCTGACCCAGTAATGGGAATAAGCAATGGGGTGGAGGTTTGGATACAACCTGCCACAACTGTGCCTCGCTGAGAGCCACAGGGTCGGGGGTGAATTGTGAGTAAAACATAACAAAAGTTCTTGTTATTTCTACCTTGCCACTCACAGTATGAAGTGAGTCAGGGGTCCAATCATTTTGTTATGATAGGAAAGGTTTGAAAGTGGAATATCTTGCGGGTAAATTGGTACCTCTCTGCAGAGTTAAAAATGTATTCGAATACTCCGAGCTCCCGGGTTTATAGGAGTCTGCTGCGGTGGATTAAATCCACGGGGTGTGACACAAGTACTATTTTCTAAATAAAATATGTTTAAATCAAGATTACCCAAATGACATGTGTTGTCATGATAAGGAGTGCTGCCGTGGGCTGTCGTGTGTCGACGTGTCGCGGTAGTGCTATAATCTAGTGAACATGAATGATGATGTATATTATGAAAAGTGCTGCCATAAGATGAGATGAGAAAGGAAAAGATTATTTTACAAATATCCATAATTCTTGACTAGTCTAGGTTCATATCATCATTACTATATGTATCTACTCTTACCTATGACTTGCTGAGTACGTAAGTGCTCACCCTTGCAACATTCAACTCAATAGATGGAGCCTACTTTGATCAAGATGATGGCACGGAGTACTACGTGGATCCAGAAGGAGGAGAATCAGTTCCGCCAGAGCCCTGAAGTGTGTTGTTCTGCCGTCAACTTCTTTTGTGGGAGGGTCACCTATCTTCTACTGCGTAGTTAAATATTTTGCTAAACCCTGAATGCCTTATAGGCATTGTAATCCTCTTTATGTAATATTAAGGCCAGCAGGCCACACTGCTTAATATCTTGTAAGTACTCTGTTGCATTGTAATAAACTCCTGTGTTTGACTTATCCTGGGAAGTCAAAGGGTTGTGGTTTGAGACTAGCTGCAGCGAGCTAGGTCTCTACAGGAGTGGTCGTTGTCCCAGTCTCGGGGCGCGACACATGCGGAGACAAGGTCTCGCGCGTCACGAATCACCGTGGGCCAATAGAAACCCTGGCGAAGCGCCTTGGCCGCAATGGCACGCGGGGCTAGATGAGACCCGCAGCTTCCCGCGTGAATATGCTCGAGAAGCCGGAGCCCTTCCGGCCGTGGAAGGCAACGGAGAAAGGCGGAACCCCCCCGCTTGTAGAGCTTCCCCTCCAACAGGAGGTATGCCCGAGCTTTGGCCCAGAGGAGCTTGGCTTCGATCTCGTTGGGAGGGTCCCCCTCCCCCTTGATGAAGGAGACAAGGGGGTCCATCCAAGATGAACTCTGGGTGATTTCGGCGACTTCCGGAACGCAGGGTCCGTCACCCGCATCCAGGGAGGTCACCGAGTGCTTCGCATTGATCTCCAAGAAGGCCCCCTCGGGGAGCGGTTCCCGGGCGCTGGCTGCCCAGGCTTGGACATCAGCCCGGTCGTTTTCCCTTCACGGGATGTGTCAGGCCTCAAGGCCATCGAAGTGCTTCTCCATCTTGCGCACTTCCTGCAAGTAAAGGCTCAAATTCGCGTCATGGCACATGTAAGACTTGTCCATTTGGCAAACTACGAGCTCAGAGTCTCCTTTCACTAGGAGGCGTCGAATCCGTAGGGAGCGCGCAAGGTGCAATCCAAGGAGCAAAGCCTCGTATTCGGCGATGTTATTTGTGGCAGGGAACTCGAGCCGTGCCGCGTACTCTAATTCCCTCCCCTCGGGGCTTCGGAGGACTACTCCCGCACCAACCCCGGCGAGATACAGGGAGCCATCGAACATGAGTGTCCAATTTTCGCTGCGTTGGGGCAGCGCGAGGAGGTCTTCGTCCCCGGGGCCGGAGGCAAGAGTCCATTCCTCCACTAAGTCGGCGAGGACCTGTGACTTGATGGCGGAGGGCCCTGTGAGGGAAAGGGAAAAGGGGGATGACGGGACGGTGATGGGGTGCCCCAGAAGTAATGATGAAGCTTCCGGGACGCCATCAGGAGGGCGTAGTAGATCTTCTCCATCTCCGTGTACCGAGTTTTGGCCCCTTGGAGGGCTTCGCTCACGTAGTACACTGGACGCAGCTGCCCGTCTGGCTCCTTTACCAGTACCGCACTTACGGCGACCGGGGTTGCGGCGAGGTAAAGGACCAATTCTTCTTCCGGAGACGGGCTCACGAGCATTGTTGGGCTCGTGAGGTATTTCTTCAAATCGTCAAAGGCTTCTTGGGCTTCGGGGGTCCAGCGGAACCCCTCGAGCCCCCGGAGGATTTTGAAGAATTGGAGGCTGCGTTGCCCCGACTGCGAGACAAAACGACTCTGCGCGGCTAAGCGGCCGGTGAGTCATTGAACGTCCTCGACCGAGCGCGGCGGGGGCAAGTCCAGGATGCCCGGATCTTCTCGGGGTTGGCCTCTATGCCCCGCTAGGACACAAGGAAGCCCAAGAGCTTTCCCCCGCGCAGTCGAAGGCGCATTTCTCCGGGTTGAGCATCAACCCATATGCGCCGAGGTTGCAGAAGGTCTCCGCTAAATCGTCGACGTGAGCAGTCGCACGGGGACTTTTGATGACCGCGTCGTCGACATAGACTTCGACGTTGCGACCGATTTGGTCCTTGAAGACCAGTGTTATGAGCCGCTGGATGGTCACTCCAGCATTCTTCAGCCCGAAGGGCATGTGGACATACGAGAAGGTTCCGAGGGGAGTTATGAAACTCGTCTTTTCCTCGTCCCCTTCCGCCATCTGGACTTGGTGATAGCCCGAGTATGCGTCTAGGAAACTAATCAGCTTGCATCCCGCGGTCGAGTCGACCAACTGGTCAATTCACGGGAGCGGGAAATTATCTTTAGGGCAGGCGCGGTTGAGGTCGGTGAAGTCCACGCACATTCGCCATTTGCCGTTCGACTTCTTCACGAGGACTGGGTTCGCAAGCCATTCGGGGTGCAAGACCTCCCGAATGAACCCCGCCTCCTGGAGTCGGGCAATGTCTACCTTGATCGCCTCTTGGCGTTCAAGGGTAAGTTTCCTCAGCTTCTGCTTGATCGGGGGGTGACCGGGGGTCACCGCTAGCTTATGCTCGATGAAATCCCAGGCGACGCCTCGCATGTCGGAGGGCTTCCAAGCGAAAATGTCAGAGTTTTTGCGTAGGAAGGCCATGAGTTGCTCAACGTGCTTTTCATGGAGATCCGCCCCGATCCTAACTGTTTTGTCCCCGTCGTCTGGGGACAGTGGGATCTTCCGGAGGTCCCCTTCTGGGTGTGGCTTCGGAAGAGGCCTCTCGGAAGGTATCATGGCGGCGTCTGACTCCGGGGGAGATGCCTCCCCCCCCAGGGTTTTGATGATGTTGACGCTCCCGATCATTGCAGCGGCGCACTCGTACAAAGCGTGGGCCAAGTCTTGGTCTCCCCGGGCGGTGATCACGCCGTGAGGCCCGGGGATCTTCACACATAGGTAGTTCTGGTGGATCGCGGCCCCCAAGCAGTTGATTGTGGTCCTCCCCATAATCGCGTTGTAGGAAGAGGGGAGGTCTACCACATCAAACTGGACCATCTCAGTTCGGTAGTTGTCTGGGGTGCCGAAGGCCGTGGGGAGGTCCACCTTCCCCACGGGGTAGATCGTCTTCCCCGGGACGAAGCTTTGCAAGGGTCCTGCTACAGGTTGGAAGAGCTTCTCGTCCACCTGCATCTCCCTAAATGCTTTCAGGTAGAGGACGTCGGCGGAGCTCCCGCCATCCACGAGGATGCAGGCTAGGTAGCAGTTGTAGATGGTGGCGGAGACGATGAGCGTGTCATCATGGGGGAAGCGAACCCCACGCGTGTCTTCATGAGGGGGACGTCCGACCACTTGGGCGGCCGAGACGTATGCAGAACCCCCACCACCTTTACTTGCACTAGCTGTTAGAGTCCCGCCTGGAGGCGGACCCTCCCATGATGACGTTGACATGCCTTTGGGAGGTTTGGAAGGGGAGAGTCTCTAATGGCTCCCCCTGCCGCATCTGTCCCTGCTGTCCCCCTGCGGGGGTAGGAAGGGCTGGTAAGGCCGGCTGGGGCAAGGAGGTCGGAATTGTTGTAGTAGTTGATGGCATTCTGTCGCGCCCTGAGACTGGGACTACGACTACTCCTGTAGAGACCTAGCTTGCTGCAGCTAGTCCCATTCTCACAAACCTTTGACTTCCCAGGATGAGTCAAACACAGGAGTATATTACATTGCAACAGAGTACTCACAAAATATTAAGCAGTGTGGCCTGCTGGCCTTAATATTACATAAAGATGATTACAATGCCTACAAGGCATTCAGGGTTTAGCAAAATATTTAACTACACAGCGGAAGATAAGTGACCCTCCCACAAAAGAAGTTGACGGCAGAACAACACACTTCAGGGTTCTGGCGGAATTGATTCTCCTCCTTCTGGATCCACGAAGTACTCCATGCCATCATCTTGATCAAGGTAGGTTCCATCTATTGAGTTGAATGTTGCAAGGGTGAGCACTTACGTACTCAGCAAGTCATAGATAAGAGTAGATACATATAGTAGTGATGATATCAACCTAGACTAGTCAAGAATTATGGATATTTGTAAAATAATCTTTTCCTTTCTCATCTCATCTTATTTCAGCTCATGGCAGCACTTTTCTTCCCATTTCCATAATGGTATTGGTAGAGGTTGTAGCTTTCCTGCTATTTTCTGGTGTTCTGCTTTAACTCGCTGACATGTATCACAGTTTGCAATGTATTCTGCTATCTCCCTCTTCATGTTGGTGTTCTTCTGGAAACACATCAGAATATTGTTGCACTACAGGCACTTGTTCCAGGCATAACTTTTGCAATGCTTGAACAGATCTTAGTGGTTTCTTGACTCATGATCTTTCTGCATAGAATAGAACTCTCTCCCCTTGGCTACTGACAAGACTAAGGGTTTTCTCTTCACAGTCTACTAGACCTTTATGTTGGGACAACCAATCCATTCGCAAAATAATGTCTAGACCTTGCAGTTCTAGAACTAGTAGATTTGCCTCAAATTCTACCCCTTCTATATTGAAGGTTACATTTGGGCAGATCGAGTAGACAGATAATCTAGCCCCTGGAGTTTGTATAACCATAGAGTACTCTAGTGGTACTTGCTCTATATGCATTTCAACTTCAGATGCAAATGCTTTTGACATGAATGAATTTGTAGCACCAGGATCAAACAGTATTAAGGCAGATGCAGATTGAATCAGAAATCTACCTAGAAGAATGTCGGTGGCGTTGCCTGCTTCTTGAATTGAAGTATAGTTTAATCTTCCTCCTTGGGTTGTAGCTGGTGCTCTACCTCTTCCTCTTCCTCGATTAGCCATGTTTCCTCCTCTTCCTGCTGAATTTCCTCTAAAATTCTGTGATGGTGATGCTCTGGTTACTACTGGCTGTGTTCCTGCCTAAGATCTGGCAATGGACATCGGAAGTTGTATCCAAGGACAGAACTCTTTACGATGCCCACGCTGTCCACAATGATAACACTCAACACGAGGATGAGGGCAATCCTTCTAAAGATGATTCCCTCTGCAGTTGGGGCACAATGTCATTGCTGGTCTGGGATTCTGATAAGATGGTCGGAAATTGGGAGTGATAGGAACTCTTCCTCTGATTGGATTTGGCTGTGGTCGTGTTTGCTGGAACATCCTCCTCTTTCGGCTTTCTTCTCCCATATTCTTCTTTTCTTCTACCTTTAAAGCTCTGTTCACTAGGGTTTGAAATTCCGTAAGTTCATGAGAAGCAATTTGATACTGTAAATAGTGTTGAAGTGCTCTATCTTCTTCTCTTCAGTATCCACATCTCCAGGTGCGTATCGAGCCAAATGAGTAAATTGGTGTAGATACTCAGTGACTGACTTACTTCCTTGAGTTAAATTCCGAAATTCCCGACGCTTAGCTGCCATAACACCAGTAGGTATATGAAATTTCCAAAATTGATCCTTAAATTCCCTCCAAGAATTATTATCTTTATCAAGGTGGGCTTCCTGGTAGTTCATCCACCATGCAGCTGCAGCTCCTGATAACTAATGAGATCCAAACAAAACGTTCTCTCGTTCGTTGCATCGGACCGTGTCCAGTTTCCTCTCGATATCCCGTAACCAATCATCGGCAACCATGGGATCGGTCGCACTAGAGAATGTTGGTGGACGGGTCTTTTGAAAATCTGTTAATCTTGCTCCTACAGCAGAAGTAGTTCCTTCTGTTGTTCCAGTAGGCAGTTTCTGAACTATCTGGGCTAACAACTGGGTATGAGCTATCTGAGCTTCCTGTCGACTTTTCTCCATTGACAACAAAATTTCCTGAAGACTGGGTTGTTCATTCTGAGGTGGATTGGAACTCTGAGATCCTTGCTGAAACAAAGGGTCTCTTGTCATAGTTTCTTCTTCTTGCGGAGTCTGACCCATATCTTCTCTTCCACTTCGAGATCTCCTTCTTGTGTCAACCATGGTGGCTCTGAAAAAGGTTTAGACTGATCTAACTAACTAAGGCCAACTAAGACAGCAATGCAGAAATTAATGCAACTACTTTAATGCATAAAATTACCTAGGCTATTAGCCATAATACACAAATTAACCATTGCAAAGCAACAGCGAGTCACAAAGCTATCAAGAGCATCCACTAGCTCTGTCTACACCAACCCTTAAGACACTCTGAAACAACAGAACGCACTCTCACAATCTTACCGAATTTTAGAAAATCCAAATAAAATTTTGAAATGAAGGTTTTCAAGAGCTACAAAGCTCATTATTTTTATCAAAATACAATTTTCAACAATTAGTTTTCTGAATAAATTACGTCTTCCTGGCACGGCCAATCCCTAAAGGTGTCGTCCTACAGTCAAGTTCTCATGTTGCTCTGATACCAACTTTTCTGTCGCGCCCCGAGACTTGGACTACGACTACTCCTGTAGAGACCTAGCTCGCTGCAGCTAGTCCCATTCTCACAAACTTTTCACTTCTCAGGATGAGTCAAACACAGGAGTATATTACATTGCAACAGAGTACTCACAAAATATTAAGCAGTGTGGCCTGCTGGCCTTAATATTACATAAAGAGGATTACAATGCCTACAAGGCATTCAGGGTTTAGCAAAATATTTAACTACACAGCAGAAGATAGGTGACCCTCCCACAAAAGAAGTTGACGGCAGAACAACACACTTCAGGGTTCCGGCGGAACTGATTCTCCTCCTTCTGGATCCACGAAGTACTCCATGCCATCATCTTGATCAAGGTAGGTTCCATCTATTGAGTTGAATGTTGCAAGGGTGAGCACTTACGTACTCAGCAAGTCATAGATAAGAGTAGATACATATAGTAGTGATGATATCAACCTAGACTAGTCAAGAATTATGGATATTTGTAAAATAATCTTTTCCTTTCTCATCTCATCTTATTTCAGCTCATGGCAGCACTTTTCATAATATAACATCATCAATCATGTTCACTAGACTATAGCACTACCGCGACACGTCGACACACGACAGCCCACGGCAGCACTCCTTATCATGACAACACATGTCATTTGGGTAATCTTGATTAAACATATTTTATTTAGAAAATAGTACTTGTGTCACACCCCGTGGATTTAATCCACCGCAGCAGACTCCTATACACCCGGGAGCTCGGAGTATTCGAATATGTTTTTAGCTCTGCAGAGAGGTACCAATTTACCCACAAGATATTCCACTTTCAAGCCCATCCTATCAAAATGATTAGACCCCTCCTCACAACCATGTGTGAGTGGCAAGGTGGAGATAACAAGAACTTTTGTTATGCATCACTTACAATTCACCCCCGACCCTGTGGCTCTCAGCGAGACACAGTTGTGGCAGGTTGTATCCAAACCTCCACCCCTTTGCTTATTCCCATTACTGGGTCAGCGTGCTTGATCACCTTCAGTGATATGTGTGGGAGCCGCGCTCCGTGTTTATCGTGCATCACTACACATCTCATGCAGGGGTTTCATGTGCGATCCACATAATTACTTGTCCAGGCCTGTCCCATACCAGGCTTGCGGTTAGCACGTTGTTCATGCCACTAGACGCACAACACAAGGTTCTAGTCCTTATATGCCAGTGACCAGACCATCCACAACCCTGCACCTTCAGTGCCTGCATTCCTTTGCAGCTTAGCACCTCCAGTGCTACCACCATTCCATACAATTTTCTGGTCACGGCTAGGGTTGTATTTCATGAATATAAGTATATAAATACATATAATAGTTCATGGCTCAAAACTTGTTTATTTCACATTTCACAGATAACCAGTCTAGTACTGCCAATTCATTAATCAACCATTCTCAATCTTTCACATGCAATATTGCCTATATTCAAGGTTATATTATAGCAACATTTAAAATATAGATTCAAGATGACCAAGGATATGACTTGCCTTCCGCGTCGTAAGATACAGCAGTCGATGACGGGTCAACAGCAAAATCTTCAAAGTCAGCTTCTGAATCTGCTCGACGACAAACAAACACACAATAATTACTTATAATATTAAAATGTTTTATGACTTATATGCAGAAATGCTCAACACGAATGATTGAACTATACTGGAGATAATTTGAACTGCAAACTGAACTGAGTCGAGATTCAAGGGTTTCAAGGAATTTGGGCTAAGGATGGTGATTAGATAATCTTAGGGTCTCAGGATTACAATAGGGATAATAATTTTGTGGCTGGTTTAATCAAAATAGCGAATGTCAACAGATCGACATTCGGATCAAGGCTTGGACATAGCTTTAAGAAAAGCTATAGTACTTATCTCAAGTTGTGGTAGTAGAAGAAAATGTAGATCACAACTCTACAAATTCAGTGGACAAAGTGGTTTTCAAATTACACAACCACAAGTGGGTAAACAAGGTCAATGCCACTGGCTGACAAGCTCTGGCATAGAGCTGACAATGCCAAAAACTAGGGCTTAGCATAACTTTTGATCTGGAGCTCCAAATGATGCACCACTTTGTCTGGGAGGTAGGCTTGAGTAACAGGAACAATTAAGTCAACAGGATCTAGGGCAAGAAATGGCTGGAAAGCAAGAAATTTGATGATGAACTGAGATGAACACACTGCACTGGATCATTTCTGGACACAAACTTGGCAAAGCTATAACTTTTGATCTAGGCTGATTTAGGTGTCGGGCTAGAAGACAAAAATGCTCAGGAGGCCAAGGCACATCTAAAATACAAGGTGATTTGGGCTGAAACGGCTGGGAACACTTTTCCGGTGATTGGCGCCGGAGAAGAAACACTGTTAATTGGGGGTTTCTGCTATAGGCCAAAAGAACTTAATTCCTTGCTTGGAGAGCATCTAGGAGGTATAAGAAAGCTTCTGGTATAATTAGATTGGCCGGAGGATCACTGGAGAAGCCTGGCGACGATCGCCGGTTTCTGGTGAAGCTCGGTTTAGGGAAAAGCTTCGATTCTTGCTTAATTTCGAAATCTAAGTTCACAGGCTTGCTTGATTTGGCTTACTGATCATTTTTGTTTACAAAATCGAAAGCTAATTTGTACTGGATTGAGCCACATTACAGAAACAGGGCAAACTGCAATTTCCGGTGATCGCCGGCGTTAGAGGTCACCGGGGAGCAATTAGATAGTACTACACAGAGAGGATGAGTAGGGGAACTCACTGATGGCTTTAACTTGGCAGGAGATGATGTGGGTGAAGCTGGCACCGTGATCGTCCTCGATGGCTCGCCGGAGAAGAAAACGAAACAGCAAAGATTTGGAATTTGGCTAGTTTCTGGTGAAGTGTGGAGAAGCTGCTGCACACAGGAGCGTTTAAATAGGCCAGGCGAAGATGGCGAAGGGGACAATGAAGTGATTGGCTGCTGTGATGAGATTGTTTGCGTGCTGGAACAGTAGCGGCGAAGAAACAACAGGAGCGGTGATGCGACGGCGACAAGCTTTCAGCTGATCACAATGTCGCCTCATCGGGACCTGGCAAAGCTTGTAGCAAGCGGTGGCGACAACACTGGCGCGGCAAGGCGACGTGGCGAGGGGTTGCTGACAAAAAGACGTTGATCGCGCGCGGGAGCAGGCACTGGTCGTCGACGTAGCAGCGACCTTGCCACGGCACCAGCTGGAGCGAGGACACGTGCGCACCGGCATGCACGGTCACAAGTGCGGCGAAGCTTCACCGGCGGCGAGCAACCACGGCGCACAGGCACGGCGGTTTTTGGTCGTATGCTTGCTGCTGTCCTGGTCGAAAATGGACTGAACTGCAGTTTCAATTCTTTGAGTTTTGGACTGAAATGTAAATCTGGAATTCTGGGAGGTTTGAACTGAAATTGATTTCACTAATCTGGTAGATTATATTCAACAGGATATTTGGCAAAGGTAATTGATAAGGTTTGATACCTTTGAATAATTTTTGATACAACCGAAAATAGGGTAAATTAGGGTAAAGTAAGATTTGAGTTTTGTCGATTTTGAATTCTGGCATTTAGGGTTTGATTTTGATATCTGCACAGAAGAGAGACTTGTGACAAATAGCATTTTGAGAAGATTTGCCGAAGAAATTCTGAATTTGGAGTTAATCTGGAGATTTTAGCCTTTTTGGGTTTTCAGATATCAGATAAGGACTAATTTGCGATAACTCTTGGACTGATTTGTGAAAAGAGTCTAGATGATGAAATCCGGCTGTCAACTTTCTGGTTTAAGGTATTGGCATACCCATGATCATATTCTAGGAATAATCTGGTCTAAACTTGGTCAAGATTCGGATTAAATCTGGATTTCTGAAACATAGGGTATTTAGGTAATATAGGATATTCTGTTTTCGAAAACAGAATGGAGTTGATAATTCTGGAAGTTAAAGGTAGAATTGGATCTGGGTTCTGAAGGCTTTTAGATTCAGGATAACTGATAGATCACCTCTGAACAATCTGATCTTGATTTGAGGTTACAGGATAGATTTTGGAGATTTCAGGGCTTAGGATAGATACTGATCTGGCTCTTACTACAGATACATGCATGCATGCTATTGATAAAAAGGAAATTTTCACCTCTAACTCAGGGTGTTACACATTCCCGGGTGGCATGGGTATTAGACCTGTGGAAGGTACACCACAGACCTTCCCTGCCTCCCGTCGTGGGGCCTTCCCGATGGCGGGATTACTATCCTCCCCCACAGCCTTTCGGCATGCGGAAGGGGTGGTTGCCTTTGGAGACGTCGCGCAAGCCGCCTCCGCCCTCGGGGAAAAAGGTGTCCCGAGGCCGTGGCTCACTATGACCCCCCGCGCCCCCCCCCCCTGCTTAGTGCGTTTGAGGGGGTCCCTGGCGCTGTAGTCGACAGGGGTGGGAGCCCCCTGGTTCTTCTTCCAGAGGTCATCCTTCTCCACCCGAGCGTACTTCTCGAGTACATTGAAGAGCTCATCGGCAAATGAGGGGCAGCTCGAGAGAGTCTCCGGTGGAGTTCCCCCGGTAGGATCCCGCTCTTACACGCCTCGATAACAGTGGAGTCAGGGACGTGAGCCTCTTTGCTCTTGACCTGAGCAAAGCGCTTGAAGAAGCTACAGATGGTCTCCCCCGTCCTCTGCCGGAAGGTATACAACTGCGAGGAATCCAGGGGACGCACATAGTTCGCCTGGAAGTTCGTATAGAACTCGCGTTTGAGCTGCGTGAAGGACTTGATGGAGCCGGCCTTCAAGTCGTAGAACCACGAGCGGGCGATCCCAGTCAGGTAGAGGGGGAAGACGTTGCACTATATCGTCTCATCCCTCCTAGCCGCCGAGATGGCTGTGGAATACACCTGCACAAATTCATAAGGGTCGGCCTCACTGTTGTAGTGTTCGATGTGCAGCGGGCGATAAGGTCGCGTGCATCGAATGTACTGGAGTCTTCAGCACAGCGGCTGGTTAGCCCCTTCCACCTCTCAGGGGGAGTCCTGGTCGCTGTCGCCTTTGACAGGGGATGCCCGCTCGTTGTCGGAGTCGGGAAGAGGTCCAAGAGGTCCGCCATCATGGCGGTAACGGCGCTATTCTTCCGGGTTGGTGCAGCTGACCTCCAAGATGTCCAGGCGCTCCCCCCTAGAGGTTGGTTCTTCGGTAGGTCTCTTCCCCAGCTGAAGCGGGAGCGAGGCTACCCGCGTCCGCGCCCCGGGGGAAGCTCTTCCCCAGACGTGGCGATGCGTATTTGCTCAACCTCTTCCCGGGTGAAGCGGACTTGGTCCGCCGGGGGAGCCCTTGGGGTCGGCCCCGGGGGAGGAGGGAGCTCATGCACTGCAGCAACCGACCCGGGCACTACCGGGGCCATTGAGGGGGAAACCCCTGTGGCGACGTCCAAAACTGGAAAGGGGGAACCCCTGTATCATCTAGCACCAAAGAGGGGGGAATGCCCGCGGTGACGTCTGGAGCCGGGGCGTCGTTGAGGGGGAGGCCCGCTGCGACGCGGGAGTTGCTCTATCAACCACCCTCGGTGGGGTAAACGCGACCTGTGGGGCGGGACTGGCTCCTGGCGCAGGGAGAACCCCCATCATGTAGTGGGCCCCCAGCCCCGGGAAGGGGCCCGGAGCAGGGTGTCCCGCCGGTACTGCGAAGGCCCCGGGCATAAGGTAACCCCCCAGCATCGGGAAGGCTCCCTGCACCGAGAAGGCTCCAGATGGGTGGCCCGCCGGGGGAGGATACCCTCCGGTGGGGTCGTACGGAGTGGCCGGGCCTCCGTGGGCCAGAGGGGCCACCGGGTGACCGATAAACGGGGGCATAGCCCCCAGGAATGGGTACTGTGGGTATGTGGGGGCAGGTGGCCGCGCCAAGACGCGAAGCAGCTCGTCCATACAACGCTGGGCGCGGAGCTGGCCCTCCACTAGGGCCTCAAGCAAGGTGTCCTGGGGAGCCGGGGAAGCCGTCGGGGGGAGACTGGTCCCGACCGAGGCGACCGCGGTCACTGGGACTAACTCGGAGGTCGAACCGCCGAAGTTAACAGGGAAGGTGGGAGGCGGTACCTGGGTCTGGCCGCCTCCGGGTCGAAGCGCGCGGGACGGTCATGTCTCGGACGGGCGGCGCCGGGTCACCGGGAAGGGCGCGAGTCCTCGTTCTTGGGGGAGCCATGGCGTCTCGTCACAAATCGCCATGGTCGGCACCAACTGTCGTGGTATTTCGAATACCCCGGCAGGTTTAGTGGAAGATCCTAGCGAAGAAAAAATGACGCGAGCTGACCGCGTGACCGGTCCTCTCCCATCGGACAAACAAGCAAGTGACATGAAGATTTATATGGGTTCGGGCCTCAGTGGACGCCCTAGTCCTGTCGGCGTGCTCCCAACCTTAGTTGGCTAGGGGAGCCCTCTCAGGGGAGAGATGGCTCCGTAGCACACTTGTTAGATTGTCTATTCCAAGTAATAATGAATCATCCCCCACACATGAGGTGTTGCAAGGGCTTATATAGCCCCAAAAGACGTAACAAGACTAAACTACCCCACCTACCACCGTTGGATCTGGGGGCAGCGACGTCCTTCTCCCGGTACGGAACCTTCGATGCTTGACAAGTGTCCGCCGGTTCTCGAGGCGCTTATCTCGTGACCCTCACGTGAGCCGGGACCGGAGACTCCTGTCTTCGGTAGATGGCGGCCGGGATAAGCCACCGGGGGGGCCTTGTCCCCGGGCAAAAGGCGGCGCCCGGGGCAAGCCACCGGGGGGCCTTGTCCCCAGGCAAAAGGCGGCGTCCGGGACAAGCCACCGGGGGGCCTTGTCCCCAGGCAAATGGTGGCGCCTGGGAAAAGCCTCCGGGGGGCATTGTCCCCGGCCAAATGGCGACGCCCAGGACAAACCACCAGGGGGCCTTGTCCTCGGGCAAATGGTGGCGCCCGGGACAAGCCACTGGGGGGCCTTGTCCCTGGGCAAAAGGCGTCCCCAGGGGCAAGCCATGGGGGGCCTTGTCCCCCGGGCAAAAGGCGGCGTCCGGGACAAGCCACTGGGGGGCCTTGTCCCCGGGCAAAAGACGGCCCCAGGGGCAAGCCACGGGGGGTCTTGTCCCCGGGCAAAAGGCGGCGTCCGGGACAAGCCACTTGGGGGCCTTGTCCCTGGGCAAATGGCAGCACCTGGGACAAGCATCTGGTGGGCCTTGTCCCCCGGCAAAACGCGGCACCCGGGACAAGCCACCGGGGTGCCTTGTCCCTCGGCAAATGGCGGCACCCGGGACAAGCCACCGAGGGGCCTTGTCCATGGGCAAATGGCGTCGCCCAGGACAAGCCACAGGTGGGCCTTGTCCCCGGGAAAACGGCGGCACCCGGGACAAGCCACCGGGGGCCCTTGTCCCAGGGCAAGTTGAACAGCCTCTTACCTGGACTTGATCTCGTGGAGATTTCCCCCAACGGGTGGTCTTCGAGGCTTTTCTCAAGGCCGGGCGTATGGAGTGGCGCTCAACCACCTGACGTCGAACGCCTTCGTCCGGATGGGTATCTTGATCTGGCTGTTCGAGACAGCCACCGGACGGGAGCCGACGCTCCGGCTGTTCCTGTTCTTTTATGAGTTGGCGGGGAGGAGCTCCCATCTGGTGAAGGGAGGGTTGAAGTCCCCGTTCAGCTCCATCATGATCCAGCTCCTGCCATCACGGGTGCCAGAGTACCCGATGGCGGCTTCCTGGGACAACTGGGAGGACTGGGTCCGAAGGTGGTTCTACCTCGGGGTCCCGGACTCCGAGGTGACCTACTCACCGGAGCCCCCCTCCTACAGCCGGTCGTCTGCCCCCAAGCCCCCAGTGTGGACCAAGGAGGAGCTGAAGCTCCTCAGCAGAGTGGTGGGCTCCCGGGGAGTCCGTTCCATGAGGGATGCCGCCGAGTAGCTGAGACTACTGAACATCTCCCCCTTCTTGTACGAGAGGAGGGGGATCGGGATGTGCCCGGCGGAGCGGCCCCCGCAAAAGCCAGTGACTCCCCCGGAAGTTCCTGGCTACTTTCTTTGCTATTTTGTTGATTTTTCTAACTCTTTGCTTTTGTAGTCCGGCCGTATCCGGCCGCCCAGGAGAAGGCGGAGAACCTCCTCGGGAGGTAGTACGCCGATGAGCACGAGGCCTTTCGGCTGAGGCTACCGGAAAGGACTCCTCTCCCCACCCCTGGCTCTCACAAGCCGGGGAAGGAGGTCGCCAGGGGTTCTAAGCCGAAGCGTGCCAAGGCTTAGAAGGCCCCTGGTCCGGCAACGACGCCGGGTTCCACGCCCGTGAAGGCCCGGGACGCCGCCCCGGGACAGGGTGCGTGCGGGTGCCTTCTGGGTGCGAAGTGACATCGCCCCTCCCAGAGAACTCCCGGGGGGGGGGGGGGGCGGTGGAGGCGCAGGAGCTCGTCCGCCTCCCCGAGGCCTCTGGGGAGGCTCGGGGCAAGTAGCTGGCTGATGCTGGTGGGACATTCGACTCAGCGAATTACGCCCCCTCATCGCCTTCGGTGATTGATCTTCCAATGGCTCCGGCTGGAGCCGGAGAGACCGGAGGTTCGATTCGCGCAGCTTCCCCTCCGCGCATCGAATGGCCGATTGACAAGGGGGGAGCCCCTCGGTCTACGAGGTCCCCACGGTGACGGAGGTTCTGGGAGCCCCGCGGCCCAGAAAGGGGAAAGGGCTCCTCATCCCTCCTGGGGGGGGACCCCTCGGAGAGCTCGTCGACTTCTTCTTCGGCTACCTCCTCGGCAGCGAGAACTCCGGCTACTGCCACCCCGGTCCACATCACCCCCGTGACTTTCATGAGGGGGCCGCCGGTGCTAGTGGGTCCGGAGTTGCCGGGAGGGAGACCCCCTACTGTCCACGGGGGAGGTCTTCCAATTCGCGGAGGGGCTCCAGACACAGAAGGTGAAGGATTACGTCTCGCAAGGGATGCTCCGCGAATGTTGCGGGGAGCTATAGTCGGTCCACATCCAGGTTCGTTCTCAAACCAGCGGTTCATATTTCCCAGGATCGTAACCCACGGGTTTTGACCAACTCTCGCATTCGTAGGGGCGGCCATCGCCTGGGGCATTGAGGCGCACTTCGACAAGGCACTAAAGGAGGTGGAGGGGAAGGCCGCCACCTTTTTGGAGGAGCGGGACGGTGTGCTTTGGGAGTTGGCCCGAGTCCAGGCCCAATTCCACGCCTCTGAGAACGCCAACGACCGGCTTCGGAGGGAGGCTAGGGCTGAGGAGGATGCCCTCCGGGAGCTCGAGGGCTCCATTGCTCGGGCGGTGACGGACGCGGGTCGCTCCGTTTTCTTGGCCCTCAAAGTGCTCGGGGTGCGCCTTGGCCCGGGGGGCAACTTCGAGGCGGCGCCGGCGACGCTTGCGGAGGCTGTGCATTTTCTTAACGCACAAGTCTCCGTGATCCCGGCGGCCGCCGATGCCCGAGCACGGGGCTGGGCGATCCCAGTGGTGGCTTCGCGGCGGGGATTGTGGAACACCGGGGGGTCGACGCCCGGGCGATCGGGGGCCAGATCCCCCAGAGCTTTCCCGAGTTTTTCAAGTCGTTCCGGCGAGAAGTGGAGCAGCTCACCGATGGCTTCTACCACCAGATTGTCCGGGTGCGATTCTCGGCGTCGGCCCCTACGAGGGCGGACGCTACAGCTCTGGCGGAGGCCTCCCGGGGGGAGGACGCGATTGAACAAGTATGAGTCTCCCCCCGGGCCTTTAGATAGGTCCCCCTTTTTTGTTTTAGGGTTTTTGCTCCCGGTAGCTTCTTAGAAGAAGCCCCGGAGATTTGTACTAAAACATTTTGATGCAATAGAATGAATTTTTTGCTAAGTGTTTTGAATTGAATTTACCAGGCACCCTGGGAGGTTACTCCCGGGAAAGAGCCCCCGAGGTTTGAGCGCGATCTTTAGGATGCCCCAATGCTGCGGGGTGCCTCCCCGGTGGTAAGGCCCCCGGACTCCAGCTGTTGTCACCCGGGGGATGCCCAAGTCGCCTTCATTTTGCTAAGTCTTCTCTCCGGGGGACATGGTAGGGGTGTCCCCCGGGAGCCAATCTGATTGCGGTGGCTTTCGGAGTGGCACCTAGACAACTTCGACAACCACCACATTAAATTATCCCCTCCACGACCGGGGTACCGGAGGGTCCCACCGCTTCGAATACTTCCATGGGCGGGCTATGAATATTGGCCCGAAGACTTGCTCAAGGAGGCCCAGCGACGTATACGAAGCTTGTATCGAGACCTGGCCCGAGAGCTATCAGAGGGCCTCTGGGATTATTAGGTGTAGGAGCCTTCCGGGTTGTATCTTGCATTTATCGTATCGATACCCACCGGAGGGGGAAGATGTCCTCCGGTCAGATATTTTAATAAAGCTAAGTTTGCTTGTTTACTTTTGTGAATTCTCAAATGATGGTCTGGAACAGGGAGTTCCCCAGGCACAAGTTAGGCACAAGTTACCCCCCCTCCACAGTGGGCCGGAGAGTGGCTCTGTGTGTTGTGGAGGTGACAGAGCCCGAGGTAAGAATTCCCCAAACATTTTCCAAAGGTCCCGGTGAGAAATTTACCGGTCGCCATGAGGATGGCGGGTCGGGTAGAAAACTTCTGGGAACGATTTTTTGGAAATCCCAGTGAGAAATCCTCCGGCCACCATAAGAACGGGGGGTCGGGTAGAAAACTTCCGGGAACGATTTTTCGGGAATCTTGGTGAGAAATCCTCCGGTCAGCGTGAGAATGGGGAGCCGGGGATAAAACTTCTGGGGGAAAGTCTCTGAAATTTCCCAGGGTGATTTTTTTGGGAGAAAATCTCCAAAATTCCAAGGGATAATTTTTCCTGGGGAAAACCCTCTAGTCGCCGTGAAAATGGGGAGCCGGGGATGAGATCTCCGAGAATGAATATCCGAGAATTCTGTCTTTCTAAGGAGAAAGTCGACTCCCAGAGGAGGATGTGCCCAATGACGGGTCTGAGTGTTTGAGGGGGGCCTAGTCTCTCAAGTTGACTCATTACCATGGTCCTTGAGGACTGGGTTGCCGCTTACACCCTCAGTCCACGAGGCGTGATCGTAAGCAGCCCAACGGGAGTGGGACTCCCATTGTAGGGACTTCTTGGGTCATGATAGCCCACTTCCTCACGGAGAGGGCATCCTCACTAAGAGGGCATCGCCGTGAGTGACGATAATGTAAAGACCTGCAGTGAGCCAAAGCTGAGGAAAAACCAGCTGTATTAATAAGGAGTTAAGATACAACGCGTCCCCCCGCAAGACTGCGATGGGGGAGGGAATGGCGAGTACAATGTCCCCGTCCCCTCCGGCGTAACCACTCCAGGGGTGGGGGCGAGCGTATAGACTAGACGTAGAACTTGCGAAGCAAGCGTATGTTCCACGTGTGCTTCAGCTCCGGCTCTTGAAGGTTGGAGAGCTTGTAAGCTCCCGAGCCCAGGACTGCTGAGATATTGTAGGGGCCCTCTCACTTGGGGGAGAGCTTGCCCTGGGCTTGGGGGTCAGTTACGCGCTTGAGGACAAGGTCCCCGAGGCGGAAAGCTTTCTCACTGATGCGCTGGTTGTATGCGCGCGCCATTTCACGCTCGTAGATGCCGTGGTGGAGGAGTGCTCGGTCGCGTTCCTCTTCGACGAGGTCAACCTCCAGTCGCTGATTTGCCTCGTTGGCTTGGTATGTTGCGGTCGTAGCTCGGTCTGGGAGTTTGACCCGCAGTGGCCGGAAGCCAATCTCTGGGGGTAGAACCGCCTCGGCCCCGTACACGAGGGAGAAGGGGGTGCGTCCCGTCGCCCGGCTCGGGGTCGTACGCATGGAACAGAGGATGCTAGGGAGCTCCTCCGCCCACGCGACCCGTTTGGTGGCGGCTTGTTCGAGCCGCTGGCGTAACCCCTATAGGATTATGTCGTTGACCCTTTTGACGGCCCAATTGCTCTGGGGGTGAGCTACCGAGGCAAAGTGGATGGTGAGACCCAAGCCTTTGCAGAATTCCCGAAAGTATACCGAGTCGAATTGGGTGCCGTTATCAACAGTGATTTCTCGGGGGACCCCAAAACGACACACGATATTCTTCCAGAAAAACCACTGTACTGCTCGGGACGTGATGCTGGCCAGAGGTTCGGCCTCTACCCACTTTCTAAAATAGTCGACCGCGACCACCGCATACTTGTAGCCCCCGGGTGTTGGGGGGAAGGGGCCCAGGATGTCCATCCCCCAGCGCGCGAAGGGCCAAGTGATGGGGATAGTCTGCAGCGCTACAGAGGGAAGGTTGGAACCCTTGGCCATCTTCTAGCAGGCCTTGCACGCGGAGACAAGGTCTCGCGCATCGCGAATCACCGTGGGCCAATAGAAACCCTGGCCAAGGGCCTTGGCCGCGATGGCGAGCAGGGCTAGATGAGACCCACAACTTCCTGAGTGAATGTCCTCGAGGAGCCGGATCCCTTCCGGTCGTGGAAGGCAGCTGAGCAAGGCGGAAGCCCCCTACTTGTAAAGCTTTCCCTCCAGTAGGAGGTATGCCCGAGCATTAGCTTGGAGGCGCTTGGCCTCGGTCTCGTTGGGAGGGTCTCCCTCCCCCTTGATGAAGGAGATGAGGGGGTCCATCCAAGATGAGGCCCGGGTGATCTCGGCGACTTCCGGGACGTAGGACCCATCGTCCGCGTTCGGGGAGGCCACCAAGGGCTTCGCGATGATCTCGAAGAAAGGGCCCTTGGGGAGTGGTTCCTGGGTGCTGGTTGCCCGAGGCAGGGCATCGGCCCGGTCGTTGTCCCTCCGCGGGATGTGCCGGGCCTCTAGGCTGTCAAAGTGCTTCTCCATCTTGCGCACCTCCTGCAAGTAGAGGCTCAAGTTTGCGTCATGGCATAAGTAGGACTTGTCCATTTGGCAAACTACGAGCTGGGAGTCTCCTTTCACGAGGAGGCGTCAAATCCCAAGGGAGCGCGCGAGGTGCAACCCATGGAGCAAGGCCTCGTATTCGGCAACGTTGTTCGTGGCGGGGAACTCGCGCCGCGCCGCGTATTCCAGTTCCCTCCCCTCGGGGCTTCAGAGGAGTACCCCCGCGCCGGCCCCGGCGAGGCACAAGGAGCCATCAAACATGAGCGTCGGGGCGGCACGGGAAGGCTTTCGTCCCCGAGCCCGGAGGCAGGGGTCCACTCCGCCACAAAGTCGGCGAGGACTTGTGACTTGATGGTGCAGCGCCTAGTGAGGGAAAGGGAGAAGGGAGCAAGTTCAGCCCCCACTTACCTATCCGGCCGGTGGCTTCCTTGTTCTGGAGTACCTTCCCCAAAGGAAGGGATGATGGGACAGTGATCGAGTGCCCCAGGAAGTAGTGACGAAGCTTCCGGGACACCATTAGAAGGGCGTAGCAGATCTTCTCCATCTCCGTGTATCGAGTTTTGGCCCCTTGGAGGGCCTCACTCATGTAGTACACTGGATGGTGTTGCCTGTCCTGTTCCTTTACCAATACCGCGCTTACGGCAATCGTGGTCGCGGTGAGGTAAAGGAGCAAGGGCTCTTCCAGAGACGGGCTCACGAGCATTGGGGGGCTCGCAATATACTTCGTTAGATTGTCGAAGGCCTCCTGGGCCTCAGGGGTCGACCGGAATCCTTTGAGGTCCCAGAGGATTTTGAAGAATTGGATGCCACGTTCCCCCGACCGCGAGATGAAGCGACTTAGCGCGGCCAAGCGGCCGGTGAGCCGTTGAACTTCTTTGAACGAGCGTGGTGGGGGCATATCCAGGAGTGCACAGATCTTTTTGGGGTTGGCCTCTATCCCCCGCTGGGACATGAGGAAGCCCAGGAGCTTCCCCCCGCGCACGCCGAAGGTGGATTTCTCCGGATTGAGCTTCAACCCGTATTCGCGGAGGTTGCGGAATGTCTCCGCTAAATCGTCGATGTGAGCAGCCGCGCGGGGACTTTTGATGACTGCGTCGTCGACGTAGACCTCGACGTTGCGACCGATCTGGTCTTTGAGAACCAACATCATGAGTCGCTAGAAGGTCGCTCCAGCATTCTTTAGCCCAAAGGGCATGTGGACGTAGTAGAAGGTCACGAGGGGAGTTATGAAACTCATCTTTTCCTCGTCCCCTTCTGCCATCCGGACTTGGTGATAGCCCGAATACGCATCTAGGAAGCTCATCAACTCGTACCCCACGGTCGAGTCGACCAATTGGTCAATCCGCGGGAGCGGGAAGTTGTCTTTGGGGCAAGCACGGGTGAGGTCGGTGAAGTCCATGCACATTCGCCACTTACCATTCGACTTCTTCACGAGGACGGGGTTCGCAAGCCACTCGGGGTGTAAGATCTCCCTAATGAACCCCGCCTCTCTGAGTTTGGCGATCTCGACCTTGATCGCCTCTTGGTGTTCAAGGGAGAGTTTTTTCAACTTCTGCTTGACCGGGGGGTGACCGGGGGTCACCGTGAGCTTATGCTCGATGACGTCCCGGGCAACGCCTCGCATGTTCGAAGGCTTACAGGCAAAAACATCGAAGTTCTTGCATAGGAAAGCCGCGAGTTGCTGTGCGTGCTCCTCGTGGAGATCCGCCCCGATCCTGACGGTCTTGTCTCCGTCGTCTGGGGACAGCGGGACCTTTCGGAGGTCCCCTTCCAGACACGGCTTGGGGAGAGATCTCCCAGAAGGTGCCGCGGCGGCGTCTGGCTCTAGGGAAGAGGTCTCCCCCCCAGGGTCTTGATCATGTTGACACTCCCGATCATTGCGGCGGCGTGCTCGTATAGAGCGCGGGCCACATCTTGGTCTCCCCGGGCAGTGATTACACCGTGAGGCCTGGGGATCTTGACACAGAGGTAGCTCTGATGGATTGCGGCCCCCAAGCGATTGATCGTGGTCCTCCCCATGATTACGTTGTATGAGGAGGGGAGGTCCACCACGTCGAAATGGACCATCTCTGTCCGGTAGTTGTCCGGGGTGCCAAAGGTCATGGGGAATCCACCTTCCCCACGGGGTGGATTGTCTTCCCCGGGACGAATCCATGCAAGGGCCCTGCTGTGGGCTGCAGTAGCTTCTCATCGACCTGCATCTCCCTAAACGCCTCTAAATTCAGGATGTCGGTGGAGCTTCTGCCATCCACGAGGATGCGTGCCAGGTGGCTGTTATAGACGGTGGTGGAGACAATGAGCGCGTCGTCATGGTGGAAGCGAACCCCACGCTCGTCTTCTGCCGTAAAAGTGAGGGGGACGTCCGACCACTTGTGTGGCCGAGACGTATGCAGTAACCCCACCACCTTTACTTCACGCGCGTACTCCTTGCGCTGACACTTGGAGTCCCGCCCAGAGGCAGACCCTCCCATGATGACGTTGACACGCCTTTGGGAGGTTTGGAAGGGGAGTGTTTCTGACTGGTCCCCTTCCCGTGCTTGTCCTTGCTGTCCGCCCGCGGGTGCAGGAAGGGCCAGTAAGGCCTGCTGAGGGGGCAAGGAGGCAGGAGTCCCCCCCTGCCCATGCTGGTCAAGAAATGTAGCGAAGTGTTGGAGCAGTTGGTGGCATTCTCGAGTGGCGTGGGTATTGGACTTGTGGAAGTTACACCATAGACCTTCCCTGCCTCCTGCTGGAGGGCTTTCGTGGCCGCGGGACGACTGCCCTCCCCCACAAAGGTGTCCAGACATTGTTGCTTGCTACGATTGTCCCTCTTGGGGCGTTTGAGGGGGTCCCTGCCTTCTCGGTCGACGGGGGTGGGGACTCCCTTGTTTTTCTTCCAGAGGTCATCCTCCTCCGCCCGAGCCTACTTCTCGAGTATGGTGAAGAGCTCGTTGGCAGAGGAGGGGCAGCTTCGGGAGAGCCTCCGGTGGAGCTCCCCGGGGAGGATCCCACTCTTACACGCCTCAAATGACTGTGGAGTCGGGGACGTGAGCTACTTTGCTCTTGACCTGAGCAAAGCGCTTGAAGAAGCTACGGATGGCCTCTCCCGTCCTCTGGCGGACAGTGTATAGCTGCGAGGAATCCTGGGGCGCACGTAATTCCCTTGGAAGTTTGCGCAGAACTCGCGTTTTAGGTACGCAAAGGACTTGATGGAGCCGGCCTTCAGGTTGTAGAACCACGAGCGGGCGATCCCAGTCAGGTAGAGGGGGAAGACATTGCACTGGACTGCCTCATACGCCCTAGCCACCAAAATGGCTGTGGAATACACCTAAACAAACTTGTAGGGGTCGGCCTCACCATTGTAGTGCTCGATGTGCGGCGGGCGGTAAGGCTGCGGCCATCGAATGCATCAGAGTCTACGGCACAGCGGTTGGTTTGCCCCTTCCACCTCTCGGGGGGAGTCCCGGTCACTGCCCCCTTTGATAGGGGACGCGCGTTCATTGTCAGAGTCGGGGAGAGGCCCAAGAGGTCCGCCGACATGGCAGTAGCGCCATTTTTTCTCTGGGTTAGTCGAGCTGACCTCCAAGATGTCCAGGCACCCCCTAGCGGTAGTTGGGTCTTCAGCGGGTCCCTTGCCCCGGCCAGAGCGGGAGCAGCGCTCCCGCCTTCTACGACCCGGGGGAGGCTTCGGGAGGTCATGCGAGGGAACCTCCCCAAACCTGTTGGTGCGCATTTCCTCGACCTCCTCCCGGGTGAAGCGGACTTGATCTACCGGGGGAGCCCTCGGGGGCGGCCCTGGGGGAGGATGGAGCTCAAGCGCATCGGCTGCGAGTGCGGGAGGCGCAACCGGGGCGTGGGAGCAATCCATTACCGGGCGGCCCCCGGGAGAGCCGCCCTGAACCAGAGAGTGGGGGTCCTGACGGGGAAGGTCTGGCGACGGTGCGGGAGTCGTTCGGTGGGCCACCTCCGGAATGACGGGCATGACTGGCGGGGAGAAGCCGGCTTCCGGTCTCGGGAAGACCCCAGGCGCGGAGTGGATCATCGCCATGGGGAAGACTCCGGGGACGGGGTAAGTCCCTGGCACCAGGAACGCCCCCCGAAGTCGGGAAGGCTCTGGATGGGAGGCCAACCGGAGCGTAACCCCCGTTGGAACCACAAGCCCCGGGAGCGACCTGACCTCTGAGGGTCGGAGGGGCCGCCGTGTGTCCCATAAACGGGGGCATTGCCACCATGAATGGGAACTGTGGGTAGATGGGGCCCGTCGGCCGCCCTAGGACGTGGAGGAGTTCATCCATCGAGGGTTGGGCACGGAGCTGGCCCTCCACAAGAGCTTCGAGTAGCGCATCCCAGGAGGATGGCGGAGCCACCAAGGGAAAGCCAGTCCCCCCGGGAGCGTCCGAGGTCGCTGGGTTGGACCCGTAGCCCTGTCCGCCGGAAACTACCGGAAGAGTTAGAGGTGGTACCTGGGTTCGGCCGTGTCTGGGCGGTAGTCCCGGGATGGCCGCGCTTTGGAGGGGTGACGCCGGGTCACTGGGACCGGCGTCATCGGGAAGGGCGCGAGGCCTCCTTCTTGGGGGAGCCATGGCGATTTGTCACGAAGTCCCCACAGACGGCGCAAACTATCGTGGTATGGCGAATACCCCGTGTCGCGCCCCGAGACTGGGACAACGACTACTCCTGTAGAGACCTAGCTCGCTTCAGCTAGTCCCATTCTCACAAACCTTTGACTTCCCAGGATGAGTCAAACACAGGAGTATATTACATTGCAACCGAGTACTCACAAAATATTAAGCAGTGTGGCCTGCTGGCCTTAATATTACATAAAGAGGATTACAATGCCTACAAGGCATTCAGGGTTTCGCAAAATATTTAACTACGCAACAGAAGATAGGCGACCCTCCCACAAAAGAAGTTGACTGCAGAACAACACACTTCAGGGTTCTGGCGGAACTGATTCTCCTCCTTCTGGATCCACGTAGTACTCCGTGCCATCATCTTGATTAAGGTAGGCTCCATCTATTGAGTTGAATGTTGCAAGGGTGAGCACTTACGTACTCAGCAAGTCATAGGTAAGAGTAGATACATATAGTAGTGATGATATGAACGTAGACTAGTCAAGAATTATGGATATTTATAAAATAATCTTTTTCTTTCATACCTCATCTCATTTTATGACAGCACTTTTCATAATATAACATCATCATTAATGTTCACTAGATTATAGCACTACCGCGACACGTCGACACACGACAGCCCACGGCAGCACTCCTTATCATGACAACACATGTCATTTGGGTAATCTTGATTTAAACATATTTTATTTAGAAAATAGTACTTGTGTCACACCCCGTGGATTTAATCCACCGCAGCAGACTCCTATAAACCCGGGAGCTCGGAGTATTCGAATACGTTTTTAACTTTGCAGAGAGGTACCAATTTACCCGCAAGATATTCCACTTTCAAACCTTTCCTATCATAACAAAATGATTGGACCCCTGACTCACTTCATACTGTGAGCGGCAAGGTGGAAATAACAAGAACTTTTGTTATGTTTTACTCACAATTCACCCCCGACCCTGTGGCTCTCAGCGAGGCACAGTTGTGGCAGGTTGTATCCAAACCTCCACCCCTTTGCTTATTCCCATTACTGGGTCAGCGTGCTTGATCACCTTCAGTGATATGTGTGGGAGCCGCGCTCCGTGTTTATCGTGCATCACTACACATCTCATGCAGGGGTTTCATGTGCGATCCACATAATTACTTGTCCAGGCCTGTCCCATACCAGGCTTGCGGTTAGCACGTTGTTCATGCCACTAGACGCACAACACAAGGTTCTAGTCCTTATATGCCAGTGACCAGACCATCCACAACCCTGCACCTTCAGTGCCTGCATTCCTTTACAGTCTAGCACCTCCAGTGCTACAGCCATCCATGCCATTTTTCTAGTCACGGCTAGGGGTTTTATTTCATGAATATAAGTATATAAATACATATAATAATTCATGGCTCAAAACTTGTTTATTTTACATTTCACAGATAACCAGTCTAGTACTTCCAATTCATAAATCAATCCTTCTCAATCTTTCACATGCAATATTGCCTATATTCAAGGTTATATTATAGCAACATTTAAAATATAGGTTCAAGATGACCAAGGATATGACTTGCCTTCCGCGTCGTAAAATACAGCAGTTGACGTCAGATCCGCAGTGAAGTCCTCGAACTCGGGCTCTTGATCTGCTCTCCAATCAAACAAACAATCAATAATCATAATCTTTTCAATACATTATTATATTATATGCAATGATGCAAAGATGAAGTCATGATGATTCTTAAATGATTGGGTTTAGAGGCTGATTAGGGTTAAGTTAAGGAAACCAATGTTAAGATTAGCTGTCAAAGGTTTACAAGGTTCCAAATGTCTCAAAATATCAGAATGATATCAAGGTTGCGACTGGTTCGCTCAAAAACAACGAACGTTTTTTAGGTCGACATTCGGTTCAAAGCATCGACATAGGGTCGGTGAATGATAGAAGGGTTATCTCAACTTGTGATAGAAGAATAAAATGTTGATCACAACTCTACAAATTTAGTGGACAAAGTGGATTTCAAGTTGCACAACCAGAAGTGGGTAAACAAGGTCAATGCCACTGGCTGACAAGCTCTGGCATAGAGCTGACAATGCCAAAAACTAGGGCTTAGCATAACTTTTGATCTGGAGCTCCAAATGATGCACCAATTTGTCTGGGAGGTAGGCATTGATAACAGGAACAATTAAGTCAACAGGATCTAGGGCAAGAAATGGCTGGAAAGCAAGAAATTTGATGATGAACAGAGATGAACTGGCTGCACTGGAGCAGTTCTGGACAAGATCTTGGCATGGCTATAACTTCTAATCTAGGCCGATCTAGGTGTCGGGCTAGAAGACAAAAATACTCAGGAGACTAAGGCACATCTAAATGACAAGGTTTCGAGGGCTGAAATGGCCGGAACAAGCTTTTCTGGTCTTCGGCGCCGGAGAAGAATCACTGGATTTGGGCATTTCCAACATAGGCCGTTTGAACTCGATTCCTTGCTCTAGGAGTGATATATGGGTAAGAGGAAGCTACCTGCACGATCACTTTGGCCGGAGGTTGGCCGGAGAAGCCTGGCGACGATCGCCGGTTTTCTGGTGAAGCTCGGTTTAGGGAAAAGGTTCGATTCTTGCTAAATTTTGAAATCCAACTTCATAGGCTTGCTTGATTTGGCTCCCTGATCAATTTGCTTCACAGGTTCGAGGGCTAATTCGAATTGATTTGGCCTGCATTGCCGGAACAGGGCAATCTTCGATTTTCAGCCATTTCCGGTGATCGCCGGCGTTAGGGGTCACCGGGGAGCAATTGGATAGTACAGTACAATCAGGAGGATGAGAGGTGCTCACTGTTAGCTTCAATTTGGCAGGAGATGCAGTGAAGTGAGCTGGCACCGTGAGCCTCCTCGACGGCTCGCCGGAGAAGAAAACGAAAACAGCAAATTCTGGAACTTGGCTGGTTTCTGGTGAAGTATGGGGAAGCTGTTGCACACAGTAGGGTTTAAATAGGCCAGGCGAAGATGACGAAGGGGAACAACGAAGTGATTGGCTGCTGTGATGAGATCGGTTGCGTGCTGGAGCAGTAGCGGCGAAGAAACAGCAAGAGCGGTGATGCGACGGCGACAAGCTTTCAACTGATCATAATGTCGCCTCATCGGGACCTGGCAAGGCTTGTAGCAAGCGGTGGCGACAAGTACTGGCGCGGCGAGGCTACGTGGCGATGGATTGCTGACAAAGTTGCTGCTGATCGCGCGCGGGAGCAAACGCTGGTCATCAACGTAGCCACGGTGACGGCTGAGGTGAGGACACGTGCGTACTGGCATGCACGGTCACAAGTGCGGCGAAGCTTGGCCGGCGGCGAGCAACCACGGCGCAAAGAAACACGGCAAAGCTTCTGGTCGTGTACAGCAAACGGCCTGGTCGAATGCTGCTGTTGACCTGGTCGAATTAGGGGCCTGATTGCAATATTCGATTTCTTGTTTTGGACTGAAATGCAAATCTGGAATTCTGGGAGGTTTAAACTGAAATTGATTTCACTAATCTGGTAGATTATATTCAACAGGATATTTGGCAAAGGTAAATGATAAAATTTGATACATTTAAATAGCTTTTGATACAAACTGAAAATAGGGTAATTAGGGTAAAATAAGGTTTAAGTTTTGTCGATCTCGAGTTCTGGCATTTAGGGTTCCATTTTGCTATCTGCACAGAAGGGAAACTTGTGGCAAATAGCATTTTGAGAAGATTTGCTGAAGAAATTCTGAATTTAGAGTTAATCTGGAGATTTTAGTCTTTTTAGGTTTTCAGATATCAGATAAGGACTAATTTGCGATAAGTCTTGGACTGATTTGTGAAAAAGGTTTAGATGATAAAATCTGGCTGTCAACTTTTTATATTAAGGTATTGACATACCCATGATCATATTCCAGGAATAATCTAGTCTGAACTTGGTCAAGATTTTGATTAAATCTGTATTTCTAAACTTTGGGTAATATAAGGTATTTCTGTTTTCGAAAACAGAAGGAGTTGATAATTCTGGGAGTTAGAGATAGAATTTGATCTGGGTTCTGAAGAATTTTAAGTTCAGAGTAACTGATAGATCACATCTGAACAATCTGATCTTAATTTGAGGTCATAGGATAGATTTTGGAGATTTTAGGGCTTGAGATAGAAACTAATCTGGCTATTACTACAGATACATGCATGCATGCTATTGATGAAAAAGGAAATTTTCACCCTTAACTCAGGGCGTTACACCCCGGCAGCTTTTGTGGAAGTCCCTAGCGAAGGAAAGACGACGCGAGCTGACCGCGTGATCGGTCCTCTCCCGTCGGGCAAACGCAGCAAATGACACGAAGGTTTATATAGGTTCAAGCCTCAGTGGAGGCCTTAGTCCTGTCGACGTGCTCCCAACTGGACTTGGCTAGGGGAGCTCTCTCGGGGAGCGATGGCTCCGGAACGCACCTCTGTGATTGTGTATTAGAGTAAAAATGAGTTGTCCTTGGTACATGAGGGGTTTCAAGGGCTTGTATAGGCCCAAAAGATGCAAAAAGACTAAACTGCCCCGTCCGCAACTATTGGATCGAGGGGCACTGGCGTCCTTCTTCTAGTCAAGGGGCTTAGATGCTTGACAGGTGTCCCCGCCAATTCCCGAGGTGGTAGCGTGATCCTCACGTGACCTGTGACCGGGGACCTTGTCCGGGGCAAATGGCGGCGCCCGGGACGGGGCACCGAGGGGCCTTGTCCCCGGGCAAATGGCGGCACCCAGGAAAAGTCACCGGGAGTCTTGCCTCTTACCTGGACTTGATCCCACGGAGATTTCCCCCAACAAAAACATAATTACCTTGAGGCAGATGCTGGTTGGACCACTGAAGGGATTGGTACAAGAATAGTACCATCCGTGGTGCATATTCGATTAAAGTCTGAGTTATTTCTTGATTAAACCACTTAGTTAGTGAAATAATCAATACCTCATCTTTGATTCAGAAGGATATGAGCCAACAGTCAAAGACTGTAGGTTGTTAGCCACTTTCCTTCTATCACAATCACTTTGAGTAGAACAGGCTGACACCATGTTTTGAGAAGCGGTGGCAGCTAACTCCTTGTACCTCATTAGTTTCTTCAATGAGGATCCACTAGATGATCCAATATCATCACCAGTTCGCTTCTTTAAGATCCTAAATAAGTCCATAAAGTATCAGTTTGAAGGAAGAAAGGTTAATGCAGATTCTTCAAAAGGGAGTTACCTCTTGAAATGCCTGCCTAAGACTATCTTCTACTGCTAATTCCTCTTTGTCACTCTCAACAACTTGCTTAGAGCTTTGACCCGCCATTAAAGAGAGAATAGTGAAGAAGAGATGAGATTAGAAGATGAAAGAAGTTCTAAAGACTTGACAAGTGTAAAGTTGAAGATCCTAAAACGCAAAAGCTCAGGATTTATAGGACCAGAAGCTATTACAAAGTATTTATAGTCCAATCATATGAGTACGTATCAGACTCTATAACCTAAATGTATTAGACTCAGACAACTAACTAAACCTAAATACGTAAGACTTAGTTATATCTATATGGATCGGACTACAATTCTGACTAGAGATCGAATCCTTCCCAAGGTCGCAAACCTTTTTAAGGTTGTAAACCTTTCTGAACTCGATTAGGTCATGGTTGCGAAGCCCTTGCGAACTCGTCCTGAGAAACCTAAGGATCCTCCCGGATCATGACTCCCCTGTTGAGAAGGAGCCAACCCCTGTTGGTGACCATGTGATCAAAACTGGAGATGTGGAAATTGAACTTGACCATCTTCTTGGGTGTACCACATTGTCGCACGTGCTCGTTGACCTTTCTGTCCGATGTGAAAAGACTCTAGTGTACCATTGTGGGTGGTCGTCACCTTCTTCTCCAAGATCACGCCGTCAGGTAGAGGTTCTTATCATTGATAGACCAAGTCTTCAATAGATGGTACTATGGTATCTGGCTCATCATCCAACATTCAGGATCGAAGAGTTCGAGGTGCTCAACATTGACAACCAAGTAAATCTCCATGTACGGAGGTAACTCGGGCTGACAAGCATTATTACCAGCTTTCCGCAAAATCCGAAAAGGACCATAATGAATTGGTTTTAGATTTTTACCTTCACATTTAAGTCTCTCCTTACTCATATGTAACTAGACCATATCACCTTCTTGGAATTGAGTAGCAATTTGGTGCCGATCATGTCGCGCCTTATACTTGAGTTGAGCTTTCAGCAAGTACTGTTCAGCCTCAACATGGAGTCGTTGAATACCTTCCAGGAACTTTTGTGCACGATCCTGATAAGAGACTTCCTTGTTGTTCTGCGCTGAGGTAGGGATCACAAATGCCATGTCGAATGGACTCTGTGGTAGAAATCCCAAACAGACCTCAAAAGGCGACTTTCCGATCGAACCATGTATTGCTCTGTTAAAAGAAAACTTCAGGTACGGTATGCTTCCATCCCAGGTCTTCGGATGCTTAGAGTTAAAGCCCCCTCAAGAGATGAACGACTGTTTGATTTACCACCTCAATTTGACCATCAGTCTGAGTATGAAAAGCAGTAATCCTCTTAGCTTTGTGTCCATCATCATCCAAAGTGATCACCAAAAGTGACTAAGGAACCGGTTATCACGAGCAGACACAATAGAAGTTGGCACTGCGAAATGTGTCCTAACGTGCTAAAAGAATACCCGAGCTGCTTCTTCTCCCATGATAGTCTTTCAACAAGGTATGAGAATAATCATTTTGGAGAACGGATCAATGACCATAAAGAGATAGTCGTTGCCACATCGGGTCTTAGGCAATCCTCCCAAGAAATCCATGGATATGCTTTCCCATGGTGGTGATGGAACTAACAAAGGAGTGTACAAACCTAATTTTTGGCTTGCTGATTTCGAAATGCTGCAGAGACCACAACCTCGAAGAAAACTAGCCACATCTTGCTGCATTCACGGCCAGACACATATCGATGTAGATTTTACAAAGTCTTCATAACCCCAAAGTGTCCAGCAACCTTCAATGTATGCGCTTCTCGCAACCATTGAATTTGAGGTGCTCCACGAGGTATACAAAGAAAATTGCCTTTGTACAAGAGTCCTTATCGACAAACAAACTCTGTAGGTTTCGCTGTTTCGAGCTTAGCTAGTGCTAATCAAACATCAGGATCTTCACTGTACATTGTGGCATAGTCATCATGACATGAGGGCTCGATCTGCATGAACGCTGATAAGCAGAGGGTTGTAACTGGTGGTCATGACAACATGTTGGCCAGTTTACTATGTATGCCCTTCTCTTATTTAATCACCAGATTAAACTGCTGTAGATATGACATCCACTTCATATGTTGAGCTTGCTGTAGCTTTGATTGCGCTTGCAAATATTGCAAAGAATGGTGGTCAGTGTGGACAACAGTCTCTTTACCCAAAAGGTAGCACCGCTAATGCTTTACGGCCTGATGCAGTGCACACAACTCCTTGTCATAGGTTGGATAGTTCTTCTGAGCTCCCACAAATAACTCAGAGTGATATGCTCCTGCCTAACCCTCTTGCATGAGCACTACACCCATTGCATAACCTATGGCATCACTTTCTAGCTCGAATGGTTTCTGTAGATTCGGCAAAGCTAGACCAGGATCTTTACTGATCTTCCTCTTCAGCAAGCAAAACTTGTCCTCATGTTTCCCTGTCCACTCGAACTTCTGGTCAATCCTAGTTAATGCATGAACGGAGAAGCCACTATCGAGAAGTGTCGTATCAACATCCGAAGGTATTGGCATGCTCGTTCAAAACTACGCACCTCTATAATAGTTCGCGGTTGTGGCCCCTTGTGAATCACTTTTACCTTATCTTGGTCGATTTGCAACGTACCATTGCCGACCACGAATCCCAAGTACAGTAGAGTTTGTTGGCTGAACTCGCACTTCTTACGGTTGAGGCTAAGTTGATGTTGTTGAAATTGTTCGAACACCTTTTTGACATGAATGAGGTGCTCGTCCCATGAACGACTATAGACCAGTATGTTATCGAGGTAAACGATCACAAAGTTGTTGATGAACTATCGCAATACATCATTCATGAGACACATGAAACTTGCCGGGGCGTTGCAGAGGCCAAACGGCATGACCAACCATTCAAACAAATCTTGTCGCATTTTGAACATGGTTTTCCAAGTATCCTCTTCTCGAATGCTGACTTGATGATATCCTGACTTGAGATCCAATTTTGAGAAGATAGCAGCATGCTTCAATTGGTCTAGTAGGTTGTCAATACGTGGAAGGGGGTACTAGTTCTTGATGGTTATCTTGTTCAGTGCTCGATAGTCGATGCACATACGCCAAGTCTCATCTTTCTTCGGCACTAACCCCACAGGAGATCCACAAGGCGAACTACTTGGTTGGATTACACTATCTATTAATAACTCACGAAGCTGTCGTTTGATATCTTCATTATCTAATATGGAGTTGCGATACATACTCAAATTGGGAAGTGTCTCATTGGACACGAGTTGAATTCCTTTCTCAACTGGACGTTTCGGCGGACGACCTTGGGCACTCTCGAACAGATCACTGTATTTCTCTAGTAGTCCTGACAAACGATCAAAATCTTCTCGGCACACCAACGACAATGCTGCTCGAGTACTATCACTTTGACCAAATGGTCGAATCATAACCAGCACGTATTTGTGACATGCATTAACGATTCGTTTGGCCTGATTTGTGGTAATCAAGTTCGAAGTGTTGACGTGGACGTCTCTACTGATCGCAAACTTAACTCCGTCTTTAGTGAGCTCGTACAATTGCACTCGCCGATGGAAGTGAGTGCCACGATCATATAGATACAGACTACCAAAGATCACTTGACAACTATCGATAGGAACAACATCGCATTCCACCTCATCGATATATCAAGCAGATATTGCAAATTTCAACACACACTGACTCGTAATCTGTTGGTTCACATCGGATGTAAACCAACCCAGTGGATACTATTGCGGGTGTGTGGTTATCTTCAAACCAAGTAATCGAACTAGTCCAGCGGAAACCAAATTCTTCTAACTTTCGGGATCGAATATTGCTGCGACCACTTCATGCTTCACCTGGATGTTGAATGTGAACAAGTCCTTCATTGAGTGACGGTTGTCAGGTGAATCCGAGCCTTTCTCCTGTGGCATTTCCATCAGAGACAAAGTCGTATCCGCCTCATCGACCGAAGTTACTCGGAAAACTCCTTCCGGTGGAGCCATAGTAGCTGTAGCTGTTCTTTTCCTGGTCCCTTCTTATTTAGTTGAAGCTCAAGATTGAGCTTATAGCACTTATACTTTGTATGTCTAGCAATGTGACAATGATCACAAGAGATGCTCGTACTAGACTTTGGAGTGCTCTTCTTCGAACTCAACTTTCCCTTTGATGAGGTTGCAGTGCTTTCCAAGATTCTTATGTAGGTTGTAAAGCATTCTTGCCAGGGCTCCGTGCGGTGGTCTAGACAGATAAGTTTAAACCTGGTGTGATCAAGAGATTTGATGGAACCCAGAATCTATCGAAATTTCTTCAGATCTATATTACTGCCATTCAAGCGGCAGGAGGAGACGACCGGGTCGTGGCGAACTATTTGCCGACGGTCCTTGAGGGACCTGCAAAGACCTGGTTGTTTAATCAACCAAAAGGGTCAATATACAATTGGGAAATGTTGTGTGGTCCAATCCTCAATAACTTCCAGAATTATTATGAGAAGGCTGGTAAGAAAGATGACCTTCATCAGTTACACCAGACTTCGACTGAAACCTTTTGATAGTTTGTGAAGAGGTTTGTTGGGGTTAGGAATACCAACCCCAACATTTCAGATACTTCGGTTATTAGAGCTTTTAAGCATGCTGTTCGGTATCGAAGGTTCACTGAAGACTTGAGTATTCATCCACCATGGCCGGTATCAAATCTCTTTGATATGGCAGACCACTACTCTGACGCGGCCGAGGCCGTGGAATGGAATATAATGGTGGACAAAGAAAATTTGCCACCTCAGCCAGGTCTCAAGAACAACAAGAAGGATGATTCTAGCAAAAAGACAGAACCATTAGTAGGCGGCAAATCTAAGAAGCCCAAGAAGAATGGGGCTGGACAATACCAAGATGTTTCGGTTGCCGATAAACCGCTGCCAGGAAAAGGTAATAAGTTTTGATTTAAAAATAAGAAACCTCTTTCTAGTGGTCACGAAAACGACCATTCGGGAAAACAAGCTAACCCGCAGGGCAATAAGAAGTTGTGTCCATTACACAATACTTCTGGAGATGACCTCAACAACTGTCACAACTGGTTGAAGTGCTTGGAAGACTTCTATCAGGGAAATGGATCCATGGTGACCATACCAGAGCAAGAACAATCTTGTGGAGTTAGGGACGCTGACGGAGATGAAGTTATGCCATATCAGGTACCACAAAATCATGTAAATATCATTTTTGGTGGTTCTTCTTATTCTTCTAAGCGTCAATTCAAATCCTTTTACCGTGAGGTAAATAAAATTGAAACTCCAATAGGAGAGCCTCAATTTCCCCGTTGGTCAAAAACCCCCTTAACTTTCGACCAGGACGATTGTCCCAAGGGGCTAACGTGACCATTGCGACTCCCTCCGATCATCACCCGTATCATTAGCAATGCTAAGGTCGAGAGGGTATTGATCGATGGGGTAAGATCTCTGGATGGACGGGGGTATTGATATATTATTATTGGGCCTTAGCTACAAATTCCTTGAATTTTTGGACTTTTCTAGAAAAATCAATTTGTCAACTAGCTACCTTATATCATTGTGCACCCAATGCCTTAAGCCCAACTTGTTTGGTCCACTAAAAACCTCCTAAACCATGTCTATGCCATTCTTGACTTTGCCAGGCTGCAAACCGAATGTCAATCGGCTGACATTCGCTATTTTTGAGCAAACCAACCGTGAACCAAATGTCAAATCTTATGTCTTGAAACCTTAATAACCTCCAGCATCCAACCTCAGCCCAGAATCTACAAAACCCTAGAGTTTCAACCCAGTTCAGCCTGCAGTCTCATCAACTTCGACATCATTCAGTTATTCTTTTAAAGCATATCTGCATATAGATCATAAAACATTTTAATATATCTTGTAATCATTGACTGTTTGATTTGTTGCTGAGTAGATCCAGAGGCAGAGTTCGAGGACTTCACTACTGACCCAACACCAGTAGCTGATTTTTATGACGCGGAATGCAAGTCATATTCTTGAACATCTTGAACCTATATTTTATGAATTGTTATGATATTGCCTGTGATGAAATGAGGAAAGTATGAATTGGTAGTACTAGGTTGGATGCCAGTGAAATGTGAAATGATCAAGTAGTGAGCCATAAACTAATATATATGTATATATGTATATTCATGAAACAAAACCCTAGCCGTGACCATGAGTTTGGTATGGAATGGTGGTGGCACTGGATGTGCAGGGTTGTGGATGGTCTGGTCACTAGCATATAAGGACTAGAACCTTGTGTTGTGCTTCTAGTGGCATGAAAACCGTACTAACCGCAAGCTTGATATGGGACAGGCCTGAACAAGTAGTATGCGGATCGCACATGAAACCCCTGCATGAGATGTAAAGTTGTGCAGGATTTGACACGGAGTACGGCTCCAACACATATCATAGGATGTGATGCATGCTGACCCAGTAATGAGGAGATGCAGTTGGGGTGGGGGTGCTGCCGTGGGCTGTCGTGTGTCGATGTGTCGCGGTAGTACTATAAATAGTGATAACATGAATAGCAATGCTATGTTATGAAAAATGCTGCCATGAGATATAAAGGAAAAGACTATTTACAACCATCCACACTCCTTTACTAGCATAGGTTCATCACATTACTATTATATGTATACACTCTTATACACTATGACTTGCTGAGTACGTAAGTACTCACCCTTGCAACCTATCATCAAATAGATGGAGTGCTCCACAATCACGATGAATGCATGGAGAACTTCTTGGATCCAGAAGGAGGAGAGCCAGTTCCGCCCGAGCCATGAAGAGTGTTGTTCTGCTTTCAACTTCTTGCTATGGGGGTTCACCTCGCTTTTGATGAGTAGTTGTTATTTTGCTTTAACCAGACTTATTTATGCCGTGATGGCATTGCAATCCATTATGTTGTACAAAGGCCAGGAGGCCATACTGACGAGGATTGTTACTCGAGCTGGCTTAGAATGAATGCACGTCTGGTTCAAGACGGAACCAGGTGAATGTCCGTTGATATGATCTCAGCTTTCCTGGGAAGCATGGACACATGGTCGCAGGCTTTACGCGATCAGGCATAGATAGTATGCGATCAGAAGCCCGTATGTGATGCGCTGATAGAAGGTTGCAGATAATACCCAGTCAGATGACTGTGGATAGTACGCGGTCTGAATACTCTCGACCAGGAGACGCTGGGTTTCTTAGACCCCACAACAAGCATATCCCGAGTATCCTGAGGATTCCTCCACGTACGGGACAACCGTCAGGAGGTTAATATGTGCAGTTATTCCATAATTGCACGTGTTAAGCCTGCGTGGAAGTTAAGTGCAGTTGCCAAAACTGCACCCGAGCAACTGTTCGAAGCCGTTATGCATTGGCGCCCTTTCGACCAGTATAAATGGGCAAGTTAATGCACCAGACGAAGAGAACACACATCAATGGAAGACATTGAAACAAATCGACTAGCTTTCATAGGCTATTTTTAGCAGTGTTTTACATAACCACACGGAAAAGATCTTCGCCTGTGATGATCTTTTCCGCAACCTTGTAATCCTTTTTCCTACACATAGTGAAATCCCAACAGGACGTAGGGCTATTACTCCCACCATCGAGGGCCCGAACCTCTATAAATCTCTCTGAGCTCTAACTGACTTTGGTTCATCATCCCTTCCCGAAAGGACACCCTGAAAGGTCTCACAACTCACAAAATTTTGCATAACTTCGACTAAGGACCCCGAGTCCGAATCGTCGACACATACTGCTCAAGATATTTTGTAAGTTACTCTACTGCAATATACTCCTGTGCTTGACTTACCTTGGGAAGTCAATGGTATGTATGTATGGGACCAGCTGCAGCAAGTTGGGTCCCAACGGGAGTAGTCGTGGTCCCCAAGGCAGGGGCCCAACATAATGTCAAGGACAGGGGAGACCCTGTGTCCGGTGGCGGCGCCTGGGACTGGGGAGACCCTATGCCCGGTGGCGGTGAGGTTCCAGGGACTAAATACGATGGGGATTTCCTCCAGCAGTAGGCCCCAGGGGGAATGAGATCACCGGGAACCCTCTGGGCAGCAGGACGCCTCGATTCCTATGTGCCGCTTTAACGCTGGCGCAGCCAATAATTACACCCTCGAGCGCATCGATTCTCGTGACGTTTCATTTCTAGTGCGTCCCATTGATTCTCGCGTGGCTGTTTGAATTCGATGACCTAGATCTCCTCGAGGTGCCATGTGTCACCCATCGGGGACGCGGTCGTCACTTATAAATCGGGCCATGGGGGGCTCGGGGAGTTCACACTCGAATCCTAGCCCCCAAGGTCTTCATCGCCCACGAGAGTTCTCTCAGAGACCTAGCCCCCGGTGAATGACTTCGCCACGTGACTTTTGTCCGGACAGAGGGATGGCACCGAAAGGCCGAGTGAAAGTTGCGGAGTTGCCATTGGAGGAAGTCACCGCGAACTTCCTCGGGGCAACTAAGTTCACCACGGGGGACCTTGAGTTCCTCGTGGCCCAGAGGGTCTTTGCAAACCGGGACGTCTGGATCCCCTGGGAAGACGAGATGACCCCCCGCCCAAAGGCCAGGGAGGTTGTTATCTTTGAGGCCTTTGCAGAGGCCGGCCTCCGGCACCTGGTGCATGCGATGCACTGAGAGTTACTCCGGGAGTACGGGGTGGCGCTGAGCCACCTGACGCCGAACACCCTCATCTGTATGGGACTCTTCATCTGGCTGTGCGAGACAGCCACCGGGCGGGAACCGATGCTCCAGATACTTCGGTACTTCTATGAGCCCTCGGCGAGGGGTTCACTAGTGATGAAGAAAGGGCCGAAGTCCGTCTTCGGCTCGATCATGTTGCGGCTGCTGCCAGCCCGGGAAGACGAAGACCCGGTGACGGCCTCCCGGGACCATTGAGTGGACTGGCTCTAGAGGTGGTTTTATCTCCGGGTCCGGGACCCGGGGGTGACCTACCCTAGGGAGCCCCCTTCCTATTGCCCGTTGTCCGTCCCCAAGGTGCCGGTTTGGGCCGACGAGGAGCTGGGGCTCCTCTCTAAGATGACGGGGGTCCCAACCCGGAGGTCAATGAGGGGCCTCACAGAGGAGTTGGCCCTCCTCCGGATCGCCCCCTTCACATACGGGCTAAGGGGGATCAGGATGTGCCCAAAGCACAGGCCCCTACAAATGCCGGTGGCCCATAGTAAGTATCCGATGACTTACCTTTCTTCTTGTTACCTCGGCTAACCCTTTGTCCTTGTCCTTGTAGTCCGGCCCTACCCAGCCTACCGGGAGAAGGCGGAGAACCTCCTCAGAATATATTACAGTGATGAGCACGACCGTGTTGTCCGAGTCATCGGGGCGGGTTTCTCCCGTAACCTGGTAGCGGAAGTCTCCGGACTAAATCTACCGGAGAGGAAGCCCCTCCCCTCCACCGTCTCACATAAGTGGGTGAAGGATGCTATCAGAGGCTCAGAGCCGAAGCGCGCTAGGGCGCGGAAGGCCCCGGGCCCAGCTATGACCTCGAACGCCACACCGGTGAAGGCACCAGGCCCCCCCGGTGGGGGTAAACACCCCCTCTTCATTCTGGGAGATGACTCCCGGGCCGGATTTAGCACAAGTAAAATGAATTGACGATTGATAAACCCTGAAATGGATGTTTTCTTAGTTGTGGGTTTAATATTGACGCATAGGTAGAGGGGGAACTCGATGGTTGCATCAAACTTGTGTTAAGTGCAAATTGAAATGTCATATGTTAAATCCTGAAGTTGATGACTTCTTTTGTCGTAATCTTGATATCGATGCACATGTTGAGGGAGAGCTCAGGATGATTAGTTATCTATGTTTGTGCAAAAGTTTGATGACTCCTTATTCTAGATTTGATATCAATGTGTATGATTGAGGGGGAGCTCATCATTTTAGTCATCTCTATTGATTAATATCGTGACTTGAGTAATATGAATCGTGTGCATATTTCTTGTATCATATATGGTTCTATATGATTGTGGGATTCATATCTTACTCGTTTATCGCTTATTGAAATTGGTTTCATCATTTCACCGAAGAGAGAAATCGTTGAGTTAACTCCTGTGTGGAGTGATTTCTCTGGTGGTGATTAATGACGAGCTGTATATGAGACTAACGTTTGTGCATTGAGTGTATGTGTTCTAGTCTCAGAATGGTTGCAGGCTGAAAGCAAGCAAGGGCATGATGAGGATGATGCCGACATGAGACATGTCAAGTGAGATCAAGCTTATCGAGGTCGAGCTTTGCGAGGACAAACTTTGAGTAGTTGAGCTTCATGAGGTCGAACTTCACCGAAGGTAAAATCAAAGATTAAGGATTATGTTCTTAGGATTTTACCCGTCTCGGTGTTTGGAGATAGACTGGGATGATAGGATTATTTTTACTAGTTTGATCGTACTATTAAGAGGGGTTGGAAACTAGTAGCTTGAATCTATCTAGTGCGGAAACTCAAATGCATTCATATCATCTTGCACTAGTGTTTTATCGCCTCTTGCATTGCTAGAGAGTCTAAGTGTAGTTTGTGGTGCATTAGAGAAAATGCTTTGAAAACTGCACTTAGTCTTGATCGCCAGCTATTTAAATTGGTTTATTTTCTAGAGCTGGTCGTGGTTGTACTTGCACATTCTGATTGTATCCTTGCTTGATACGTGGTCATGATCATGTTGCCAGTTTGGCGGTTTTCTGTTTAGGGTTTGGTCGTGGTCGTAGGAGTTCGAACTAGTTGTACCAGTCTTCGGCTCGCTTGCCTACACTCGACCAAACCCACTCGACCACCTGTTTTCGATCGGATATTTGACCTGTGGTTTAAGTTTGTAAATCATATTGGTCGTGGTCATCGCTGAGTGTCAGCTGAGATATCCGCGAGAAAACAACAAATCTGTATGTGCAAATACCCTAAATTGCATTAGAGTTGATTTTTGGGTTGGACATTTTGGCAGTAGGAAGGTTTTTGAGTTTTATAGAAGTTTCTAGACCTTTCTTGTTCTTTCTCCTGGTGACAAAATTGTAGATCTCTGAGTTATCTTTCCAACAAGCCAAAAATCACCTCAATCGGATCTCTGAATCAAAAGTTATGTTTGTTTTACTGTCAATGTGCAGTGGCCGGACAAACAATTTTTTTCAGCCTATTGCGAAATTAAACCAGAGACGTTTGCATCCATCTGGGGCTTTTGTCCGGGAAGGCTGGACTTTGTCCGATATGGCCGGACATTGTCTGGCCTATACAATTTGTTCGAGCCGAAAGTTAACAGAGACATATTCATTTGTCCGGGGCTTTTGTCTGGACAAATGTTATTTGTCCGGCCTTCACAAATTTCGTTGAAACGGTAACTGACAAGGTTGCCGTTGTGAGTAACGGTTGCTATTGAATTGTACTGACCGGACATTGTCCAAAATGGCAGGACAATGTTCGGCCTGTACAATTTTGGCCCGGTTTCTTGCAAACGGCTAGTTTTCTTTGAGGGATATATATATCTCGTGTTTGCTTTCATTTGGGGCTGCTCAAACACCTGATATTCCTGTGTATAAGTGTAACATCCTGAATTTTGGGGTGAAAAGTTTCTTTCTTAAAAATCAAGCATGCATATGTCTCTTCTAGATCAACCAAATCAGCCTCAGCTTTATTCTGTTCTAGCCCTAAAATCTCCAAAATCTATCCTGTGACCCCAAGTCAAGATCTGACTTTCCAGATTTGATCTATCAGTTATCCTAAATCTAAAAACCTTCAGAACCCAGATTCAATTCCATCTCTAACTCCAGATTTTTCAACTCCTTTCTGTTTTCGAAAACAGAATATCTTTTACCCTAAGTTTTAGAAATCCAGATTTAATCAAAATCTTAGCCAAGTTCAGACCAGATTATTCTTGGATTATGATCAAGGGTATGCCAATACCTTAATCCAAAAAGTTGGCAGCCAGATTTTACCATCTGAACCGTTTTCGCAAATCAGTCTAAGAGTATCGCAGATCAGTCCTTTTTTCAGATTTTCCAAAAGCCTAAAAAGGCAAAATGTTGCAAATCATCTCCAAATTCAAATCTGATTCAGGGAACACCTCCCAAATGCTTTTCAACACAAATTCTTCTTTTATGAGTATCTCAAAATCAAACCCTAAATCCCAGAATTCGAAATCAATTGAAATTCAGATTTCAATTACCCTAAAATACCCTATTTTCAGTTCATATCAAAAATCATCCAAACATTTCAAATTTTATCTTCAATCTGTGCCAAATCATCTGTTGAATCAAGTTTGCCAAATCAGCAGAATCAAAATCAGATCAAACCTGCCAAATCTCCAGAATTACAGATCAGTCCAAATCAAGGATTGGAAATTGCAAATGAATCCAGATTCGACCAGCAGCTGCTGTGCACGACCAGAACCTCGCCGTGCGTTTGCGCCGCGCTTGCTCGCCGCCGGCCACGCCTCGCTTCGCCTGAGCTCGTGCTCACTTGAATTTGCATGTGCACACGCGTCCACGCCCCAGCTATCACCGTGGCAACGCCGTTGAACAGCTTGCTCGCGTGCGCAACCATTGTTAGCAACTCTTCGCCACATTGCTGTGCTTTGCCAGCCCTTGTCGCCACTGCCTTGCACCGCCCAACAGCATTGCGTCCCGATGAAGCAATAGTTTGATCAGCAGTCACCTCGCCTGTGCGCCGTCGCGTCACCGCTCGCCGTTGTTGCATCTGCGCCCAGCAACTCATGTCAACTGACACCAATTCAATGCTGCTTAATCCTTGCAAGCTTCGCCCTCTGCTCTATTTAAGCCACCAGTACCCTGTGTCATCTCCCCTTCACCAGGACTTAGCCAACTTTCCAAATCTCCTCGCCGTCGTCTTCTTCTCCGGCGAGTCCAGATTGAGGCCTCACGGTGCCAGCACGCCCTGCTGCACCTCTCACCGAATTAACAGCACCAGAAGGTATAGCTCATCTCCCTCATCGTGCTGTACCATCTAATTGAGTTATCTTGCATCCAGTCGCCGGTGATCGCCGAAAATCCCGATTACCCTGTTCCGGCAATGCAGGCCAATTTACTTTGAATTAGCTCTCAATCCTGTGAAGGAAGATGATCAGTGAACCTTTTGAAGCAAGCCTATGCATCAATATCTCCAGATTGAGCTCGAATTGAAGTTTTCCCCAGTTTTGAGCTTCTCCAGAAACCGGCGATCGTCGCCAGGCCACACCGGCCATCCTCCGACCAAATTGATTGTGCAGATAGCTTTCTCTTACCCTTCTATCACTCCTCAAGCTTGGAATCGAGTTCTTTCGGCCTGTATCAAAAAGCCCCAAATCTCATGTCATCTTCTCCGGCACAGTTCACCGGAAATCCTTTCCCGGCCGTTTCAGCTTCATCCACTTTGTCATTCAGGTGTGCCTCAACTTCCTGAGCAAATTTGTCTTCTAGCTCGATCTCTGAAACTGCCCAGAATTCAAGTTATAGCCATGCCAAGATTTTTGTCCAGTGGCTTCACTGTGCCGTGTCGCCACCACACTTCTCCTTTGAATTTCATCATCTTCCAGCCATTTTCAGCTTTGGATCCTGTTGAATGATTTTTTCCTGCTATCAATGCCTACCTCCCAGACAAAGTGGTGCATCATTTGGAGCCCTAGATCAAAAGTTATGCGAAGCCCTAGTTTCTGGCGATGTCAAGATCAATGCCAGACTATGTCAGTCAGTGGCATTAGCCCTTTTCACTCCCTTACCGATGTGCATTTTGGGCATAACTTTGTCCCTTAGATTCCTGAGGTTGTGATCAGCATTTTCTTCTTCTATCGCAACTTGATTTGAGCCCTTGAAATGCATGTTATGCTAAACCCTAGCTTTTGACACTATCTCAGTGCATGCCAGCCAATGGCATTGGCCTTGTTTACCCACTTCTGAATGTGCAATTTGAAAACCACTTTGTCCACTGAATTTGTAGAGTTATGATCTACATTTTCTTCTACCGTCATAACTTGAGATAAGCTCTCTAGTTTTTCTTGAAGTTATGTCAGATTCTTGATCCGAATGTTAATCTGCTGACATTCACTGTTTTTGATCAAACCAGCCACAAAACTGATGTTCTTATTGTAACCTTGAGATCCTAAGAGCATCTAACATCCATCCTTAGCCAATTCCTTGAAACCCTAGATCTCAACTCAGTTCAGCTTGTAATCTCAATTATCTCCAGTATCGTTCAATCTTTCTTGTTGAGCATATTTGCATATAGATCCTAAATCATTTTAATATATAAGTAATATTTGTGTGTATTGTTTGTTTGTCGCCGAGCAGATCCAGAAATCAAGTTCGAGGACTTCGCTGTTGACCCGTCATCAACTGCTGTATCTTACGACGCGGAAGGCAAGTCATATCCTTGGTCATCTTGAACCTATATTTTAAACGTTGCTAAAACATAACCTTGAATATAGATAATACTGCATGAGAAAGATTGAGAATGGTTGATTTATGAATTGGCAGTACTAGACTGGTTATCTGTGAAATGTGAAATAAACAAGTTTTGAGCCATGAACTATTATATATGTATCTATATATTTATATTCATGAAATAAAACCCCTAGCCGTGACCAGAAAAATGGTATGGAATGGCGGTAGCACTGGAGGTGCTAAACTGCGAAGGAATGCAGGCACTGAAGGTGCAGGGTTGTGGATGGTCTGGTCACTGGCATATAAGGACTAGAACCTTGTGTTGTGCGTCTAGTGGCATGAACAACGTGCTAACCGCAAGCCTGGTATGGGACAGGCCTGAACAAGTACTTATGTGGATCGCACATGACACCCCTGCTGGAATTGTGTAGTGATGCACGTTTGGGCACGGAGGACGGCTCCCACACATATCACTGAAGGTGATCTCGCACGTTGATCCAGTAATGGAAATATATGTAGGGGTGGAGGTTAGGGTACAGCCTACCACAACTGTGTCTCGTGGAGAGCCACAGGGTCGGGGGTGAATTGTGAGTGATACATAACAAAAGTTCTTGTTATTTCCACCTTGCCGCTCACAATATGAAGTGAGTCAGGGGTCCAATCATTTTGTTATGATAGGAAAGGCTTGAAAGTGGAATATCTTGCGGGTAAATTGGTACCTCTCTGCAGAGTTAAAAACGTATTCGAATACTCCGAGCTCCCGGGTTTTATAGGAGTCTGCTGCGGTGGATTAAATCCACGGGGTGTGACACAAGTACTATTTTCTAAATAAAATATGTTAAATCAAGATTACCCAAATGACATGTGTTGTCATGATAAGGAGTGCTACCGTGGGCTGTCGTGTGTCGACGTGTCGCGGTAGTGCTATAATCTAGTGAACATGAATGATGATGTTATATTATGAAAGGTGCTGCCATGAGATGAGGTATGAAAGAAAAAGGTTATTTTACAAACATCCATAATTCTTGACTAGTCTAGGTTCATATCATCACTACTATATGTATCTACTCTTACCTATGACTTGCTGAGTACGTAAGTGCTCACCCTTGCAACCTACAAATCAATAGACGGAGCGTTCCATGATCAAGATGAAGGCGTGGAGAACTTCTTGGATTCAGAAGGAGAAGAGTCAGTCCCGTCATTGCCCTGATGTGTGTTGTTCTGCCGTCCACTTCTCTTTGTGGGTGGGTCACCTATCTTCTGCTGTGTAGATGTTATTTTGCTAAACCATGTATGCCGTGAAGGCATTGTAATCTTCTTATGTAATATCAAGGCTAGCAGGCCACACTGCTTAACTATTTTGTAAGTTACTCTGTTGCAATGTGAATATACTCCTGTGCTTGACTTATCCTGGGAAGTCTAGGGTATGTGTATGCTATGCATATATGAGTCTAGCTGCAGCGAGCTAGGTCTCTTCAGGAGTAGTCGTAGTCCCAGTTTTGGGGCGCGACAATAAGCTAGCCAAACTCTTTGGAATCAATCTATTGCATTTAGAGCCAAGATTTGAGCCAAATCTTTGAGGGCACTTAGAGGAGAAGCAATTGTGAGAGGCTAAGAGTGTTTAGTGCACTTCATCTCCATTTGCATGCTAGTGCTAGTGTGTGTGCATTCATTTGCATCCTTGAGCTTCTAGCACTTGATTTGTTCCAGTGAGTGCATCTGACTTGTTACTCTTGGCGATCGCCTCGGCCTAGACGGTGTCGGAGGAGAGTCGTGATCTCTCCGGTTGAAGTTTGTTGGAGAGGCCGACAAACAACGTGTGAAAGGTTTGTTGCTCACCTATCCGGTGTGGAGAAGGAGGAACCCGAGCGAAATATCCTTCGTGGATATAGAAGCAAGGCTCACGAGTGAGCGCTTCAACGAGGAGTAGGGGAGACCGGGCGAGTCTCCGAGTCCTCGGTAAAAATCATTGTGTCAATTGTCTCTCTTTTGTATAATTCGTATTCATATTGACACAATTGCTTGAATTACTATTGTTTCATGTTATATTGAATATTTTATATGGTTGAATGCAACTAGATGTTTGATTGCTAAACTTTTCCAACCCTAGATTATCCTAAATATCTTTTAAAATTGTTTAGCTGGAAGGAAATTTTAAAAGCCTCCTATTCACCCCCCCTCTAGTTGCAATCCTTGATCCTACAAGCTCTCCACTGGCCAGGGGATGACGGCAGAGTTCATGGCCCTTCTTCATGCCTCCGTCGAGTCGGGTGAGAAGAGGGAGGCGACCAGGGGTGGGGAGGAGTCCGACTCAGGTGACTGCACCCATCACTCTCCCCAGTGCCAGGACCTACGGTAGCACCGGCCCCAACGAGCCCGGACCGCCCAGTGGTGCTCTTCCTAGCGATGCCCGCTCCCCGTTTTGGGTGGTTCGTTGACGAGGAGGTGAGCCCTCCGGCGGGGCACCTCCTGGTGGCCTCATCGGTCCCACAACCTGGGAGGGGCAAAGGACTTTTATCCCCCCGAAAGGTCACGTCCCACCAGAGGAGTTGACGTCCAGCTCCTTGGATGAAGACCTCCCAGGGGCAGGGGCGGCGACCGGAGCCGGGCCAGTCCACATCACCCTCTGAGATCGGTGGAGGGGACCCATGGGCGGGGACAGCTTCGGCGCCCTCGGGAGGGAGACCCCTCTGCTGTCCCAGGGCGAGTCCCAGAGGTTCACCGCAGGCCTCCAAACCCCGAAGGTCCGGACCTACGTCTGGCTGGGGATCCTCAGTGAACACTGCTCAAAGTTGATCTCCCTCAACCTCCAGGTGAGCTTATCCCCCAGCTCCTCACCTCGAAGGAGAACAACACACGCCTCCGAAGGGAGCTGAAGGCGAAGTAGGGTGCCTATGAGAGCTAGAGGGCACCAGCTCCTGGGCGATTGCCGAAGCGGGGCTGTCCGTCCGCTTGGCCCTCGAGGAGCTCGGGATCGACCACGGGCCGGAAGGAGGCTTCGGCTTGGCGCCGACCTCGGTTGCAGAGGCCAAGCGCTTTTTCAAAGAGCAAGTCTCAATGATCCTGGAGGTTGCGGATGTCCGGGCTCGGGGCCTAGCGGTCCTCATGATAGCCGCAGCCGCGGCTCTCGTGGAGCACTGGGGGGTCGGCACCCGGGTGGTCGGGGGACAGCTTCCCCGGAGCTTCCCCGGTTTGTTCGAGCCACTGCGGCGCGAGATAGAAGAGTTAGCAGGGGCCTTATACGACCGGATTATCCGGGTTCAGCCCCCGCTACCGGCGCACCGGAGGACGGACGCTCCGGCGGCAAGGGGGGCCTTCTAGGGGGGAGACGACGACGGGCTAGTATGAGTCTCTCCCGGGCCTTAGATAGGTCCCTTTTTCTTTTGTTAGGATTTTGCTCCTGGTAGCCTCTTAGAAGGGGAGCCAGAGAATTGTAATTAACATTAACGAAATGAAAAGGATTTTTTGTTCTAAGTCACTGGTTGCAAAACAGGTGTCCAGAGAATGTACCTCCGAAGGGGAGTCGTTCCCGAGACCCGATGGGTCTGTGGAACACAACCCGAATCGTGCTAAGGCTGCTCTTACTGATGGGGATGGGTTCCCGATCTTCCGATAGGTAAGGGTAAACGCGATTGGCGGAGAACTCGACGTTGACGATCCGATTTGACCAGAACCAATCTAAGCCTGCAATCGCTACACCACCGTCTCCGATCGTTATCAACCACGCAAACGCACGGTCGACCTCACCACGAAGGCTAGTTCCTGCAAGCGAATCGAGAACACAAGCAGGAACGAAGAAGAAGCAATCTCGAATTGCAATTTGATATTAAGCACACGAATTTGGGGTTCCACAAACCGAAGATCGGCGATACTGCAATGGCAGAAAATATCTAAGCAAAAGCCAAGTCTAAACGATGACGGCTACTGAATATATAGCGACGGCTAGGGTTTGGGGCATTAAACCCTAGGGTTACACGGGCCATGGGCCCAAAGTGGAGCATCGCAGCGCCCGGCAGATTCTGGTCGTCATATTTTTTTTACAATTCCCATTGATCCGTAAGGAATTTTTACATGGGACTGGATCCGTTGGAAATATCTCGTCGAGGGCTTCTCCGTGCTTACAAAGAATGTCCGAAAGAGAGTCCGTATGCGCCCTGGACATCCGTTTTAAGTTGACTACGCGGAGATGGCCGAACCCGACTCGTGGACAAATTGGGCTCTCTCTTGGGCCGGCCTTGCAACGACGTGGCTTGTGGGACCAGAGGGCGTCGAAGTGGTGGAGATGCGCCTTTCTTGAATACGTCTTGAGCTTGGGGAGGTGGCCACGGTGGAGGCTGAACTGCTGGCGGCGATAGCGCAATATCAGCATGATGAGCTTGCCTACTGTGCACGCGACCTGGCCATGGTGCGGGTCGATGATGCCATATAGTTGATGATGACACCATAGTTGATGTAGATGATGTCGAGGATGCCGTGAAGTGTTGCCAACTTGTCGTAGATGTCCTAGAAGAAGTTACACTAATCCATGTTGGCGAAATGATCGTGGTAGCACTCGGCGACGACCATGCTGACGAAGAATTGAATGAAACTCTTGATGACCACCATGTTGATGTAGTGTTGGTCCTATCTATGATGTGCATGGTCACATCATCCTCCCCTTCTTGATTGTGAGTCGTCCTCGACTCATGCTCGGTCGTCTGTAAAAGGTTAGCTCCGAAGGAAGGCAAAACAATATGCATATCGTTTGTAATCAAATTGTTAGAATCAGATTCATCGAGATTCATATCCTCCCTTTCTTGAAAAAGTTCATATGCCTTAAAAATTGAACCAGATGTACTCAACATGGAATGATAGGTGATAGTATAGCTCTCTAGTTCATCACATGGTTGTACATCATAAGCAAAATTCATATTTGAGCAAATGTACACTCGATTAACCATGTACTTTCCATTATCATTATATTTGCCTATAATATGAAAAATGTTTCTTGATAAGCAAGGCAAATTATATGGATCAGTAAGTCTCTCCTCTAAATTGTCTAGATCACATAGAACATCAAATTCAATATAACCCAGAATATTTAAAGAAGACAACAATTTCAGCTCATCATTTTCGTTTGCAACGTGAACAACATGTTTATTTTGAGCACAAGTGTTATTATGTTCCAAAGTAAGAGTAACATGTTCATTCACTAGTTGTGGCATGAATATAAGTGAAGCATTATCACACAACTCTTCTTTATCCCAAGAAACATCGAGCAAATCTTCTTGTGACAAAGGTAAATCAGCAACTGGTTCCACAATTTGTTGCTCTAACAAAGCATGATTCGTGGAAAGTTTCAGCACATCAATATCGTTCTCATCTTGAATGAGTGCCTTTTTCATTATCTTTGTTTTCCTTCTCAGCTGATGTAGGTACATCTTCAGTTGTAGGTGATCGAAGCAGGGGTGCTGCAACAAGCATCTCTTCATTTTCCTCATTCTCAATTTGATCATTTGCACTTGCCTGCAGAACATTAGTCGTGCAAGGATACACACCATTCTTGCAAACAGATGTATTGATTTTCCGTACAACTTTCTTACGTTTTATTTTATTTTCAGCTGCACAAGCAAGAGCAAATGTTTGCAACAGAGAAACATATTCTTTATCAATAACAATATTGTATATTTTCTCATTAAGTCCACGTAAGAATCTAATCTCTTTTTCTCCATCAGTTTCTTCTAAATCACAACGACACATGCATATCTGTAACTCTTGATAGTACTCCTCTACCGATTTTCTACCTTGATTCGAGCATTCTAATTTCTTATGCATATCACGTTTAAAAGAAGGAGGAACAAATTTATGACCCATAACTCGCTTCAACATATCCCAATTATAAGGTTGTATGTCCATAGTGACTAGTTCGTTCCACCATAAAATAGCACGATCTTTGAACTTACTAGTAGTGTGTCTGACCCAATGGATTTGAGGAACTTGATGGGAATTAAATTTTTGTTCAACTATCATCTCCCAATCAAAGTAAACTTCACCATCATATGCACCATAAAAAGAAGGTAATGCTATTTTACCATTGGCATTGTCACCTCCATTATCTTTTCGATCGTGATTCCAGCGTTGATATAGTTGTACATTTTCCCCAATGATCCATGAACCTGCCATTGTCAGTAGAAAACAAAAGATAACACAAAAGTATTATACCTATCAACTACTAGTTGGTAGAAGGTGGAATCACACGCTCTCAAGCGTCTTACCACGCTCTTACAAGTGTTCTTACCAACGCTGCAGGAGGTACAACCGGTGGCTGGTTCATGATAACAGGACGGATATGAGCAAAGCGATTACAAGTTCGAACCAGAACTGATAAGAAGTATGTGGAGCTTGGATATGCAATATTTAGTAGCAAGGAATATGCAATGATCGAAATCAGAATAGCAAAGCTGAATAAATATCCAAAGTTCTTGTCAAAATTGCTGGCCTAAACTCGTTCTCAGACCTAGCTCAAGCAAGCAAAACGAATGACGTAACACTGTCGATACAAAGGATGCAAGCACTTCTGATTTTTTTATTTCTTTTTTTTCCTTGCTTTTTTTTCTTTTTTTATCTTTGTGCGGCTTCTTTTTTATGCACTTGCCTTTTTCACCTTGTTTTTTAAATATCAATAGTGCCGCATATGAGAGATTACAAGATATATACACAGACACTCAATTTTTTCTCGCTGGAAAAACAGATCTACTATGCAGAAACTTCCTATGCTGTTTTCGGATTTTTTGAAGCCTCAAAAGCTAAAACGTATAACAGAAAAGTTGTAGATAGTTTCGTGCTTATCAATTTGCATATATGGAACACCAATTTTGGGTAACGGATCTAGGAGATATGGGCCCCGCAATACAGTCTGTGTAGGAAATCAGAAATCACACAGATTCACTTCCAACGCGATTTCGGACTTGAAAACGGCGTTTCTAGAACTTCTCAGAATGGACAAAGTTGTAGATAATTTTCTGAGCTACAATTTAGACTCTGAATTCGTCCAATTTGGAGTTCATACGAAGGAGATAAAAGCAAAATACCGAACTTGACAGATTGACACCCGATTTGGACGCGGCGGCGACGACGACCTGATGGCGTTAGACTCGACGTCAAGATGCAAGACTCAAACTAGATCAAGAACTTACTCTCAACCAGCAACAAGATGATGACGATGGATACAAATTCAACAACGCGAAACTGAAAACGAAATCGCGAAGGGCACAAAGTGGCTTGGACGATGGATATGACGGCGAACTCAAATATTTTTATGGGGCAATTTTCTGGACTCTAGGTGAAATATGAATAATGAACGAAGGGAATACAAATATACCTGATGGGAAACCGAGGCTCTGATACCACCTGATGGGGACGGGGTCCCGATCTTCCGATAGGTAAGGGTAAATTCGATTGGTGAAGTCGACGTTGACGATCTGATTTGACCAGAACCGATCTAAGCCTGCAATCGCTACACCACCGTCGCCGATCATTATCAACCACGCAAACGCACGGTCGACCTCACCACGAAGGCTAGTTCCTGCAAGCGAATCAAGAACACACGCAAGAACGAAGAAGAAGCAATCTCGAATTGCAATTTGATATTAAGCACACGAATTTGGGGTTCCACAAACCGAAGATCGGCAATACTGCAATGGCAAAAAATATCTAAGAAAAACCCAAGTCTAAACGATGATGGCTACTGAATATATAGCGACGGCTAGGGTTTGGGGCATTAAACCCTAGGGTTACACGGGCCGTGGGCCCAAAGTGGAGCGTCGCAGCGCCCAGCAGATTCTGGTTGCTATATTGTTTTGACAATTCCCGTTGATCCATAAGGAATTTTGACATGGGACAGGATCCGTTGGAAAGATCTCGTCGAGGGCTTCTCCGTGAATACTAAGAACGTCCAAAACATAGTCCGTATACACCCTGGTCATCCGTTTTAAGTTGACTGCACGGAGATGGCCGAACCCGACTCGTGGACAAATTGGGCTCTCTCTTGGGCCGGCCTTGCAACGACGTGGCTTGTGGGACCAGAGGGCGTCGAAGTGGTGGAGATGCGCCTTTCTTGAATACGTCTTGAGCTTGGGGAGGTGGCCACGGTGGAGGCCGAACTGCTGGCGGCGATAGCGGAATATTAGCATGATGAGCTTGCCGGCTGTGGACGCGACCTGGCCATAGTGCGGGTCGATGATGCCATATAGTTGATGATGACACCATAGTTGATGTAGATGATGTCGAGGATGCCATGAAGTGTTGCCAACTTGTCGTAGATGTCATGGAAGAAGTTACACTAATCCATGTTGGCAAAATGATAGAGGTAGCACTCGGCGACGACCATGTTGACGAAGAATTGAATGAAACTCTTGATGACCACCATGTTGATGTAGTGTTGGTCCTATCTATGATGTGCATGGTCACATCACTTACATTGTTGAGTCTCGCCTCCAGAGAGACGACCGGTGATACCATTCCGGCGAACATTAGGGAAGTTTTTGCTTCTGGGGAGTCCGTGGCGCCAGTGACCCCCCGGGAGTGCTTTTGTTCAGATGGCTCCCCGAGTGGCACTTAGGCAACTCTGACGACTCTTGAGCAAAGTTAGCTTTGTCGAAGCCAGGAGCCTGACGTGTTCTGCCTCTCAAGGTACTTGCCTCCGCCGGGTTTGAGTATTAGCTGGAGGCTAAGCTTACGAAGGACTTCCGGAGGGTGAGGAGCTTGTATAAGGACATCCCCCGTGAGCTTAGAGAGGGGCTCTAGGAGTATTAGTTTTCCATACCGGAGGGTGTTGTCGTCCAGGACATTTTCGTAGTTTAGCCGTCATTTGTATTTGTAGTGACTCCCGGGTGTAGCTACCCGGGGAGACTTCATCTACCCCGGGGGGGGGGGGGGGGGGGGGGGCTATCCCCCGGCTCACCTACCGGGGGAAGTTGTCCCCCGGATTGTTTTCATTAATAAAAACGGTGAGTTTTATTTCCTTGTGCGTTGCCGGCATATGGTGGTCTAGCCCATCCCCACCCCCAGCGACGAGTAGTGACGGGTGCATGATTCGTCCTCGGGACTAGGGGTCGCTGTAGGAATATAAAACCATGTCCGGGGAGTAGGGAGCCTCAGGACAGAAAAACCCTCTCCTGGGACTTTGAGTCGCCCGGGAAGAGGTCACCCGGGCCCGGCAAACCGGGGATCTCTGGGTGCATAATTCGTCCCCGGCACCGGGGGTCACCGGGCTAATAGAAAACCATGTATGAGGCATCGAGAGCCCCCAGACGGAAAGACTGCCCAGGAGGAGAGATACGATCCCTGGAGGGCCGGATGTATAATTCGTCCCCGAGACTAAGGGTCACCACGGGAAAGCCATGCCCAGGGGTCAGAGCCCCCGGAGGGGCCAAACCATCTCCTGGGACATTGCGTCGCCTGGGGAGAGGGTTCCCACGCCCGGGGGGAGAGATAGCTGTGTCCGGGGGGCTGAGAGCACCCACGCGGAGCAAACCATGTCCCGAGACATTGCATCACCTAGGGAGAGGTGTTCTTCCCCAGGACATGAAGTCACAGAGGGAAGCGGGCAGTGTCCATTAGACCGGGGATCTCCGGACAACTGGGAGTGTATGAGGGGAGACTAATCCCTCAAAGTGACTCATTACCATAGCTAGTGTGCGCTGGGTTCCTACTTACCCCCTCAGGCCACGAGGGGTTATCGTAAGCCGCCCTAGGGGGACTGGGCCCCACCATCAGGATTTGAGGGTTAGTAGGAACACGTAACGTCCTCATTAATAGGGCTTCCTCACAAGGAGGGCATCCTCGTGAGAGGGCAACCTCTGTGCGAGGGTTTTGCCTTGGAGGAAGTGAGGGAGCTGAGGAAAAGATTCCATTTGTATTAATAAAGAGTGATACAACACCTCCGCTTGCGAGACTGCAAGAAGGGGAGGGAAAGGGCCCGAAGACCAGATGCAGGACTTTGTGTGACGCTCTCATCCCAAGTGTGCTTCGTCCTCGAGATGGCGTCCTTCAGGATGATGTCAATAAATCCACCTTTCAGTGGTTTGGAAGGGGAGCTACTCATTAGGGCCCCTTTCTTGTGCACGTCCCGACGGCCCCTCCACCGAAGTAGGGAGTGCCGCGAGTGTCGCTGCTGGGGGTAACGAGGTGGTATCTCCCCCCCCCAATCCTTTGCTGCTCGAGATAGGTTGAAAAGTGATGCAAGAGCGTCTTGCACTCTCGAGTAGATTGGGAGGTGGAAGGCGCACCACGTGGTGGTTTTGGTTTCCTTGCCCCCCCCCCCCCGGAGCCTCCTCCAGAGCAGGAGAGCTGGCCTCCCCACTGCATGTAACATCCCAGTTTTTACCACCTCTTAGCTTGCCAGCCAGCATATCTTCATTGGATTCTTGGATGTCTCAACCCCATTTTTTATCTCTTATCTCAGAATTATGATCCTAGGTATGCCACTACCTTAATTTAAAAAGTTGGTAGCTAAACTCCACCTTTCATACCATTTTCGCATTTTAGTCCAAAAGTATTTCAGATTGATCCTTTTCTGATTTTCCCAGAAGCATGAAAAGGCTAAAAGCCACAAATCAGCCCCAAACCATGATTTGATTTAGGGAATATCTCCCAATTGCTATTCTGAACAGTATCCTCTTCAGACAAAATCTCAAAATCTCATCCTAGGTCCCAGATTTCGGCCTTGACAAAATTCCGGCCCTGATTACCCTAATTACCCTAATCTTTCTGTTTTCGTTTTGCTCAACACCTGATCAAAAACACCAGATTGTGTCGCCTATCCCTGCAAACCTACTTACTGAATTTAGTGAGTCCAATTGGCAAAGCCAGTTTCAACCGAAACCAAGTTTATTGGCAGATTTACAATTCAGTCCAAGAATCAAGTTCCACAAATTGCAGATCGGCCCAAAACTTCTTTTTCAACCCCTTCTTTCGACCAGGCCGCTACTGTTTCGACCAGGCCCCAGCAGCCGTTCGACCAGCGCCATTCGCCGCAACCTTCACCGCCGGCCAGCACTCGTCTCCACCTGTGATCGTGTCCGCGGGTGGTGCTCACGTCGCGCAAAACCTTCCACCGTGGCAACAACCGACGACCGCCGACAGCGCTGTTTTGTTCTGTGCGCGCACGTGCCTACAGCCATCAGAAGCTTTTCGCCACATCGCCACCATGTCGAAGCCAGCCATCCCGTCGCCCTGCTCCAGCCAGATCTTGCGTGATCCTCTTCTCTGGCAGAGCCGCCGCTGCGTCCCAACGCCGTCTCGATCCAGCCACCGTCGCCAGTCACGCCGTATCCCACTCGATTTGCTTCAAGTCTTGAAGCCCCAGCCTGCTGCCTATACAAACCCACCGCCTTGCCCAGAACTTCTTCACACCTCCAGCAGCCACTTAGCTCCAGCCCCTCCCGTGTTTCTTCTTCGTGTCCGGCGAGCCAACGGAGAGGTGCATGGTGCCAGCCGGTTCTACTGCACCAGACCTCAAACTGATCACACCGGTGAGTTCCTCCATTCCATATCTTCGTGTCATAGCGTTCAATTGCATCCCGGTGGACCCTGACGCTGGTGATCGCCGGAATTCTCTAAAACCCTGTTTCGGCAACGCTGATCAAATTAGCCTGAATTAGCTGACCTTTCTGTAGAAGTTTGTGACCAGTGAAGTCTCCTAGCAAGCCTGTGCAATAGAAGTTTGTGACCAGTGAAGTCTCCTCCCCGCGACCGGCTCACGTCGCCAGGCCACGCCGTTGATTCTCCGGCTGAATTAACTTCGCCAGTAGCTTTCGTATACACCTCTATTGCTCTCACCGTGAGCAATTAACCCCTGAAGCCTTGTAGCAGAAATGGCCAATTCGACTATCGTCTTCTCCGGCGCCGATCACCGGAGATCTGTTCCCAACCGTTCTAGCTGATGCCATCTTGTCCTGTATGCTTGCCTCGATCTCCTGAGCATTATTTTCTTCTAGCCCAACCTCTGGATCTGCACAAATTGCAACTTATAGCCATGACAAGTTTGGTCGAGAACCTGTGTTTGTGCCATGTCGCCACCGCAGTTCATTACGGCCGTTCGTCGCCGTCCAGCCACCTCAACCCTTGAAACCACCACCATCATGTTCCTATTTCTCTTGCCTACCTCCCAAACATAGTTGGCGAAGCATTTGAAGTCCAGAACCAAATCTACTACTTTGCCCTAGCTTTTGACAATGTCAGCTCAATGTCAATGCATGTCAGGCACTGGCATTAGCCCTGTTTGACCCCTTCTGGTTGGACAAATGAAATGCCACTTTGTCTACTAGATCCCTGGAGCCATGTTCTACAACTTACTCTACTGCCACATCTTCAGAAAACTCACCTAAAGCCGAGCTAAGGCCATGTCTAGCCGTGAACCGAATGTCGACCCTTTTAAACCCATCTCTTCGAGCAGCGCTCAAGTATCCTTGTCCAGATTATTTTTCCTGCATGCATGCTATATTTTACTATTATTTTCTATAGAAACTATTTTTGTATGTTTCTGTAGTGCGATGTGTTGAATTGTCTCGTTGTTTGTGTGCGAGAATAGAGCAAGAAGTAGAAGAGTCAACAGAAGACTTCGGAGAACCCTTAGAGCCATCAGACCCCACACTGCAAGGCAAGTCTCCAACCTTGATCATGTCTCTCACAGTATTTTGAGAAAACTAGACTAATTTCTGTTTTAAAGTATATGCATGCTCTATGTTCAAATATAGTGCTATATTGAAAGAATGTGAATAGATATGACCTAATTCTTTGTTAAGCCCCTCGTGTCTGTATATATCATGCACCCTTGTAACCCTAGGATATCATGCTTAGGCTATGCTTATGCTCAAGATTATGTGTTAAGTGCTAAATGGTCACATGTGAGAAAAGTATGTTCAAAACCCCTTTTGTGAAAGAAAATGTGATTGGAATCAATAGTGAGGATGGTTTGATTGGTTGGTGCTGTGTGCAAATAGGGAATGTGAAAGACTCCTCACTAAAGATTCATAAGGACAAGAACCCTGTGTTGTACTTCTATGTGGCTTGCAAAGCGTACTAACCACTTGCCCGGTATGGGACGGGCGCAACATAGTAACTCTCTCAGTATTAGCTTTTTCCCTGAAATGGTTGTCAGTCTGGTTTCTCGACAAGAAACTAGTGGGCCACAAAGGGCCACGAGTGGTGTGAGCTAATGAGTGAATCAGGCGTATTGAAGGAAGATGCCCTACACCAGGATTCCGAGTCGTGCACGGCTGAATCCATAGGCTATGTGTCTTGCGGGACCATAGGCCAAGGCTAGGAATATTTGTCTGTGGGGAGTACCCACAATGGTAATAAGGACTGGAATGTCTACTTACCGGGCAGGGAATTGTTGATGTTATAATTGTAAACTGTTGTGTGATCTCAGCCTTGTCACATGCGTAAAAGTCGCATGGAGAGGTACCGACTTGAAAGCTGAGTGATCGGTGGATTAAAGTGGTACACCTTTGCAAAGTTACAAAAAGTATCGGATACTCTGAGCTCCCAGGTCATAGAGTTTGCGCGCGGTGGATTCTATCCACATCGATGCAGCAGAAGTAGCTTTTGGGAAAGTTTTCATAATATTGATTAAAGTGGTGACTTATGGAAGACTGCCACGCATAACATCTTCTGAAAATCTAGTTTAGGATTTTAAAAGCCTCGCTTCTTGAAAGAAAAACTTTTTCCTCAAAACTTATATTGAAAAATTATTCTATCCTTATCTATGAACCAAAGAGCCCATCTTTTGGAAATTTCCCCCCCATCTATAAACGTGCATTCTTATTTGAGACTTATTGAGCACTAAGTGGACAATGTGCTCACCCTTGCTTTTGCAAACAAATTTAGAGGAAGGATTTATTGATCCCGAGTCCTACGGTCTTGAACCCAATATGGAAGAAGAAGAAACTACCCCTGAGGATCCAGCTTACTAGAGGGTCACTCACCAAGTTGAGTCCGATGTGGAGGGAGCCCACGCAATACCACTGCAGTTGAAGATGAAGATCGTTACAACCCTTTTGCTTGAGGTTGTTGTTTCATTTTGTGCCGACCTCCGTGTCGAAGAAAACTCCTGGATTTTGTATCTACACTAAATTGTGTCATTTTGGCGCTATGTTATTGTAAGGTTGGTCCATGTGATCAGCATCTGTTTTATTTACTTGCATTGTTATGTAATGCATCTTGTTGTTGTTAGCATGGAATGTACCATTCTGAGTGCAACCTACCTGGGCGGTTGCCATCGGATTCCTCAAATGAGGGTCCCACACTGCCTTTCGGCTTGGGGAGAGAGCGCTCGCCTCGGTTGGTGTCACCTGAGCTACCTCCGCCTTCGAGGACATAAGTGTCCTGAGGCCTGGGCTCATCGTAGTGCTCCCTCTTGGGGCGCTTGTCAGGAGGACTTCTGGAGTCTCGCCGCGAACAGGGGGATGTTTCCTGGTTCTTTTTTCAGAAATCGTCCTCTTCCGCCTGAGCGTACTTTTCGAGTACTTTGAAAATCTCTTCGGCAGAGGTGGGAGAACTGCGGGAGAGTCCTCGGTGGAGATCCCAGGGTGGATTCCATTCTTGCACGCCTCAATGATCGTAAAGTCGGGGACGTGAGCCACTTTGCTCTTAACTTGTGTGAAGCATTTGAAAAAGCTTCGGATGGTTTCCCCCGTCTTCTTCATGATGGTGTAGAGCTGTGATGAATCTAGGGGGCAGACATAGTTCCCCTGGAAGTTCCCACAAAACTCGTGTTTGAGTTGTGCGAACGATCTGATGGATCCCCGTTTCAGGTTGTAAAACCATGAACGGGCAATGCCTGAAAGGTAGAGGGGGAAGACGTTGCATTGAACGATTTCGTCCCCCCGCCATTGAAATGGCCGTAGAGTACACGTGCACAAATTCATAGGGGTTAGTTTCCCCATTATAGTGCTCGATATGCGTTGGACGATATGGTCGCGGCCACCAGATGCACCGGAGGTGGTGACACAGGGGCTGGTTGGCCCCGTTCACCTCCCTGGGGGACTCCCAATCGCTGTCCCCCTTTACTGGGCAGGTGCACCCGTCGTTGGAGGCGGGGAGTGTTGGATCAAGGATGCCGACTAGAGGGGGGGGGTGGATAGGAGGCTTTAAAAACTTTAAAACTTAAAGCAAATAAAGAACGAATTAAGTAAATAAGAGAAAGAGAACGAACACAATGATTTTTACCGAGGTATCGGAGACTCGCCCAGTCTCCACTAATCCTCGTTGAAGCACTCAAATCTCTTGAGTCTCGCTTCAATATCCACAAAGGATATTATCACTAATGGTTGCTCCTTGTCCACTCCGGAAAGGCGAGCACCGATGCCTTGTACACACTTGCCGAGCCTCTCCGACAATCTCCGAACGGAGAGATCAACGGCCACGCCTCCGAACCGTCTAGGTGAGGGCGCTCACCAAGAGTAACAGGCAGCGAGGTTTTCTCTAGACCTCCAAACACGCACCGAGAAGCTAAGTATATGCAAATGCAAAAGGAACGAAACTCTCGGTGGATCGAAAAGCACTCGACTTGATCAAAAGATCAAGATTTTACATAAGAAACTAATGCTCAAGAGTGTATAAGAGAGGAGGCTGCTTATTATATAAAACTTATGCCCAAAGCCCCTTTTTATAGCCTCAAGAATCAAAAGAACCATTGGAGCTAGGGCTGAAAATCAGCAACCCAAACTGACAGTCAGTTATTCAAACTAACAGTCAGTTTAGTACACAACGGCCGACAAAATTTACGGATAAAAAATAGCTAGCCGTTTGCAGCCAAGACAGGAAAGCTGGAACACGAAACTGACAGTCAGTTACACAAACTGACAGTCAGTTTGTGTACTAGCTCGACCAGAATCAAATAGAAACACAGTAAAACACTCTCTGGTCGAAACCCCAACTGACGGTCAGTATGGACAAACTGACAGTCAGTTTAGTACAAAAAATTTGAGACCAAAAAAACACCCTCTCTGGACAATTGTCAGTTACACTAAACTGACATTGAAACTGACAGTCAGTTATGCAAACTGACAGTCAGTACGAACAAAAACAGCTATAACTTTAAATCCAGAAATCCAAAAGAGGTGTTTAATAGCTCGTTGGAAAGATAATTTCAAGGGCTACATTTTTATCAACAGAAGCAAAAGCCAGATCTGCCTAGATCTTTCTTAAAAAAGAAAATACTCTTCTGCTGTCAAAAACTGAACTGAAAAACAGATTTTTCCAAATAAGACCAAAAGCAAATCCACATAAAAATGATGCGATGCAATGACTTAACATTCTCGGTTTGTGCTGGAGATAAAAAGAAGACTTTCGCTACCCCTCTTTATAGTACGGTTAAAGCTAGAAAGAATTTTTCCTAACCGATCATCTCCACACGCCAAGATCGGTAAAATATAAAAACTTGTAATACCTGAGGTCTTTCGCATCTTCACGATTTTTGACTTGTCTTTTGCTCTTTGCTACTTGTGCTTTTATTTTACGTCGGGTTCTTCTTGTATTCCGTGCATATCTTCCCAACGCAACTCTGTATCAAATAAACTCAATAGCACAATTAGTCCGGAACACTTTGTTTTCATTAATCATCAAAATTAGGGTTAGGCATGAAGGCCTAGATGCAACAGGGAGCGGCCCAAGAAGTCCTCCAACCCGATGAAAGCGTCGCTTTTCTTCGGTGTTGGTTGAGCCGGTCTCCTAAACTTCGTGGACCGTCCGCTTCTTCTTGTCCGGCACACGACGTTGTGGGGGGATTCCCCTAGGCTTCGTAGTTTGCATTCGTTCTACCTCCTCCTGGGTGAAACGCATCTGGCTCACAGGCAGAGCCTAGGCAGGCAGCCCTGGAGGAGGGAGCTGGCACCCATTGGTCTCAGGGAGTGGAATGGCCCCCGTTGGAAGGAGAGCCTCTGAAGCAGACAGAGCGCCAGGCATGGAGAACACCACTGATGCGCCAGCATGGGGATGGGCGGCGGGAAGCCATCCAGTGGGGGAACCCCTGGCGAGGGTAGGGTTCTTGACAGGGGATCAGCCCCTGGGTGGGGATCGCCCCCGACACTGGTACAGTTCCCGTGGACGTTGGAAGGAAAGCCCCCGGCATAGGGAACGGGAATGTAGGCGGATAGGCAGGAGCTGGGGGACATGTTAGGATGTGGAGCAGAGCGCGCTGGGTGTGGAGTTGGCCCTCCACCAGTGCCCTGAGTGTGGAGTCCTTGGAGCCCAATAGAGCAATATGGGAGGCGCATGGCCTTGCAAAGTCAGCAAAAGTTAACTGATTTGGGGGAGCTACCGCGTCATTGAGGGCTCCCTGGAATCTTGGTTACGCGACATTCCCCCCTGAAACAGCGGGTGGAGGAAGCGTTGCTTCCCCCCAGAGGTTCCCGGGAGGGGCTGCAGTGACGACGGCCACTTGTGTAGGTGGAATCGAATCGCTGGGACCAGCATCATTGCATAGGGACGGAAGGTTCCGCATTCTTTTTTGGGGAGCCATGGTGAATCGTCACGAGTCCCCACAGACGGCGCCAACTGTCGTGGAATTAAAAATACCCCAGCAGGTTTGATGACGTGTTTGACACGTGTACAGCAACGCGAGCTAACCTTGCGACCGGTCACCTCCCATCGGACAAGCACAGAGATTGACATGGAAGATTTATACAGGTTCAAGTCCCAGTGGGAACCCTAGTCCAGTCGATGCACCCCTGACACGAATCGGCTGGGGTGGCTCTCTCGCGGGGAGAGTGCTCCAAGACGCGCCTATTCTATTAGTGTATTGATTGCGAATGAGAGACTCAGGTTACAAAAGAGGAATACATGGGGTATAAATAGCCCCAAAAAGATGCAAAAGGACTAAAACGCCCCAGCCACGACCGTCGGATCGGGGACGCGACGGTCTTTGCACGGATCAGTGTGCCTGGATGCTTGACCAGTGCAGGCTTCGATTTTCGAGGATGCTCCTAGGACGGAGGAGGCCCGTTAGCCGGGAGCAGCGTCTGGGATAGGGGAGGCACCATGCCCGGTGGCGGTGCTTGGGACGGGGGAGCCCATTGCCCGATGGCAGTGCCTGGGATGGGGGAGGCCTCGTGTCTGATGGCAGTGCCTGGGACGCGGGAGGCCCCGTGTGTGGGACCCTCATTTGAGGAATCCGGTGGCAACCGCCCAGGTGGGTTGCACTCAGAAAAGGTACATTGCAGCTCACAACAACAAGATGCATTATATAAAAATGCGAGTAATTAAAAACAAGTGCAGATCACAAGGACCAACATTACAATAACTTAGCGCCAAAATGACGCATTTAAAAGTTGATACAAATCAAGGAGTTTTCGACACAAAGGTCGGCACAAAATAAAACAACAATAACAAACGAAAAGACTTCATCAGTCTTCTTTTTCTGCAGCAGCGGTGTACGGGCCTTCTCCACATCTGACTCCACCTTGGTGCATAACCCTCTATCAAGGTTGGTCTTCAGTTTCTTCTTCTTGTTCCACATTGGGTTCAAGACCGTAAGATTCAGGGTCGACGAATCCTTCTTCTAAATTCGTTTGTAAAAGCAAGGGTGAGCACATTGTCCACATGGTGCTCAACAAGTCCCAAATAAGAATGCAAGTGTATATATATAGATGAGGGGGAAATTTCTCAAAGAATAGCTCCTTGGCTTCACATATGTATATAGAATAGATTTTCACACTTAGTCTTTGGAGAAAAGACCTTTATTTTCAAAAGCGGTGCTTTTAAAACCCTAAGCTAAATTCTCAGAAAATGTTGTGTGTGGCGGTCTTTCATGAGTCACCACTTTATTCTGATTTTGTGAAAACTTTGCAAAAGCTACTTGTGCTGCATCGACGTGAATAGAATCCACAACGCGCAGACTCCATAACCTGGGAGCTCAGAGTATCCGATACTTTTTAAACTTTGCAAAGGTGTACCACCTTAATCCACCGATCATTCGGCTTTCAAGTCGGTACCTCTCCATGCGACTCTTATGCATCTGGCAAGGCCGAGATGACACAACAATTTAGAGTCCTAGCATTAACTATTTCCCTGCCCGGTAAATAGATAGTTAAGTCTCAAGTACCGTTGTGGGTCCTCCCCACTGCCTTACTTCCTAGCCTGGGTCGATGTTCTCGCAAGACACATAGCCTCTCTTGATTACAGTCGTGTACGACTTAATCTGGCATAGGGCGTCTTCCTTCTTTCCACCTTTTCCTCTCATGATTTTTCTGAACTCACATAACTCATGGCCTTCTGCGGCCCACCAGTTCTCGCAAGACACTGGATCGACAACCATTGCAGGGAAAAGCTAATACTAAAGAAAGCTACTAAGTTGCGCCCGTCCCATAAACAGGCAAGTGGTTGGTACGTTTTTCATGCCGCATAGAAGCACAGCACAAGGTTCTAGTCCTTATGAATCTCTAGTGAGGAGTCTTTCACATTCCCAGTGCGCACACAGCACCATCCACTCAAACCATCCTCACTATCGATTCCAATCACATTTTCTTTCACAAAAGGGTTTTGAATATACTTTTCTCATATGTGACCATTCAACATTTATCATATTATCTTGAGCATAGTATAGCCTAAGCATCATATTCTAGGGTAACAAGGGTGCAGGGGTATTCAATGTCAAAAGGGGCTTTACAATCATTTAGGTCATATCTAATCATTTTATTGAAACATAGTTTTTATTTGAATCTAAGGCATGCATATACTTGAAAACAGATAACATACTTCATTTCAAAATAATAGGCTAGACATGATCAAGGGTTTGAGACTTGCCTTGTAGTGATGGGTCTAGCTGCTCAGATGAATCCTCAAAGATCTCCTCGGTTCCATCAACGTCTGATTCCACGGTGGATACAAACAACACATACACACTATATAAGCATACAAGTACTAGAAAATAATACGTAAATACATCATGCATGCAGGGGTAAGGGTTTGGACAAGGCCACTTGACATTGGTCGAAGAGATGGGCTCAAAGGGCTTGAATGTCGAAGTGCTGACATTCGACTCATAGCTTGACATTGCCCTAAATCGGTTCTAGGTCTGTTTTCTGGAGATATGGTAGTAGGGAATGTTGTAGATCATGGCTCAAAGGACTTACTGGACAAAGTGGCATTTCAATTGCTCAAATGAAACAAATCTAAATCATCCAATGCCACTGGTGGTCATGCACTGACATAGTGCTCGACATGGCCATAAACTAGGGCATTGCATAAGTTTTGACTCAGGCCTCCAATTGATGCAAAACTTTGTCTGGGGTTTAGGCATTGATAACAGCTACAAAATTCTCAACAGGCTCAAGGGCTGAAAGTGGCCGGAGGGTGGCCAAATCTGGTGAGCAAACACGGTGGCCTGAACATGAACTGAACCACTGGACAGCAACTTTGGCATGACCATAACTTTTGATTCAGGTCGATTCAGAAGTCGAGCTAGTAGAGTAAATTGCTCAGGGGGTTGAGGCCTAGCTAGTTGACAAAGTTTCATCGGCTGGTTTGGCCGGAAAACGAACTCTGGCGATCGGGGCCGAAGACGAAGGCACCGATTTGGGCATTTTTGCTCCAAGGCGTTCGAACTTAATTCCACGCTCGGGAAGCATCTAGAGGCTGTCACGAAGCTATTGGCGCACTCAATTTTGCCAGAGAATAGCTGGAGAAGCACGGCGGCGTTCTCCGGCGAACTGCCGAGGCTCAAACATGGAATTTCCAAGCTTGGGGCAAAATTGGCGATTCTAAGTTTACAGGCTCGTTCCTCCTAACTCACTGGTCATTATTCCCTACTGTCACGAGGATCAATTTGGCTTGAATCACTCGGCATTAGGGGAACAGGGGATCACGGCTTTTCCGGTGATTGCCGGCGTTGAGGTTCGCCGGGGATCAATTAATGGCTATGAAATGTACAGGGGAACAAGGGGACCTTACTGGTGGTGTTGGCTTGAAGGGGGAAGCTTCGGGCGAAGCTGGCGCCATGAGCTTCAGGAACTGCTCGCCGGGGAAGAAGGTCTTCGCGGCGGCGCTGGAGAACTCAGCTGCTCTCTGGTGGTGGAAGCCAAGGCTTACAACTGCGGTGGTGTGAGAAGAAACGCTGGGTAGGGGGGGGGGGCTTATATAGCCGCGGGATTGAGCTCTTGGGAGCTGCAGCAATCGCCGGGTAGATTTTCCTTCTGGCGCTGGGGCGGTCATCGAGGTACTTGGGGACACGGCGGGGCTCTGCCAGAGGCGGAGCATCGCGCGAAATCAGGATTCCGTCAGGAAGGTGAGGTGCTGATCTCCTGGATGGCAGCCATGTGGCGTGGAGCTCCTGACAACAGCGGGCACGCGTGCGCGCGGGGAAGAACACGGCACGGTGAGGTTGAAGCGTTCCACGGTGGCGGTACAGCTGTGCGCGGTTGATAGCTACGTGGCCGTGAAGGTGGCAGCGCGAGGAACTTCGCTGGCGGCGAGCTCAACGGTGCGGCAAATGGCAGGGCGCTGGTCGAACGAACATTGGTCGCGGTCGTGCACGCGGTCTCCTGGTCGTGGTCGAAGAAAAGGCCAGGGGCTTGTTTGCAAACTTTGGACTGATTTGAGACGGTTTGGACTGAACTGTGAAGGTTTTGGCTCGGGAATTTGGGCCTATTTGCAATTCTGAAGAACTGAAGTGCTGATTTGAATTCTGACTTTGCAGATGAGCACTACTAAATGTCTTAGACTCATCCAGCAGGAAAAATGGTAAAATTCGATAAGATTTGGTGGTTTTGACAAAAATCGAAAACAGGGTAATTAGGGTAAACATGGTAATTAGGGTTTGAGACTTTTGTCGAGGCTGAAACTAGGGTTTCGGTCGAGATTCTGGAATTCTTCCAGAAGGGAAAAATGTTTAGAAAAACGAAAGAAAGGTAATCACTTGATCAGATCTGGATTTGGAGATGATCTGAGACTTTTAGCCTTTTTGGGTTTTCTGAAACTTCTGAAAAGGACTCAATTGAAACACTTTTGGACTGAAATGTAAAAACGATCCTGGAGATGAAGTTTAGCTGCCAACTTTTTAGGTTAAGGTAGTGGCATACCTAAGATCATGATAGGGTTGAGACAATAGGGATTTCAAAGAAGATATGCTGACTCGCAAGCAGAAAAGATAGCCAAAAATAGGGATGTTACAACGTACCCTCCTTAGGAATAATCTCGTCCTCGAGATTCCAATGAGTCTGAGAGCAGGTAGGGAAAATTCTGACGCAGTTCTTCTTCTCTTTCCCAAGTCGATTCTTCTTCAGTGTGGTTATTCCATTGGACTCTGCAGAATTTTATGGTCCTTGATTTTAACCTCCTTTCACTGACCTCTAACACCTTGACTGGGTATTCTTGATATGTTAGATCTGGTTGAACCTCTGTTTCTGTTGGAGACACTTGCTCCGTTGGTTCTCTCAAGCATTTCCTTAGTTGGGATACGTGAAAGACATCATGGACTCCTGCTAATTCAGGCGGTAGCTCCAGTTTGTATGCCACTTCTCCTCGTCTTTCCAAAATCTTGTATGGTCCTACGTATCTCGGACTTAGCTTTCCTTTTATTTGGAATCGTCGAACTCCCTTGTAGGGTGTTACTTTGAGATATACGTAATCACCTATCTCGAAGGATAATTCTCTCCTTCTTCTGTCGGCGTAACTTTTCTGTCGAGACTGGGCCATTTTCAATCTCTCTTGTATGATCTTCACGTGGGCTGTGGCATCCTCCACTAATTGCGGTCCTAAAAATTGTTTCTGTCCAACTTCGGTCCAATATAGTGGCGTGCGGCACTTTCTTCCATAAAGCGCTTCATAAGGAGCCATCTTTAGACTCACTTGATAACTGTTGTTGTAGGTAAATTCCGCGTACGGTAGAAATTGTTCCCAAGAATTTCCATAGTCCAAAGCACACGCCCTCAACATGTCTTCCAAAATCTGGTTCACTCTTTCCGTTTGACCTCCAGTTTGCGGGTGGTAAGCTGTACTGAACTTCAACTTTGTTCCCAGGGACTTTTGTAGTTCTCCCCAAAATCTTGATACAAATTGTGCTCCTCTGTCTGAGACGATTGTTTTTGGCACTCCATGTAGCGTGACAATTCTGGTAAGATATAGTTCTGCAAGCTTTTTCGTCGTGTATTGCGTTTTTACAGGTAGAAAATGAGCTACTTTCGTCAATCTATCGACTATAACCCATATAGAATCATATCCTTGCTGGGTTCTTGGTAAACCATCTACAAAATCCATTCCAATCTCGTCCTATTTCCACTCCGGGGTTGGTAGGGGTTGCAGCGGTCCTGCAGGTTTCTGGTGTTCTGCTTTCACTGTTTGACAGGTATCACAAGAAGTTATAAACTCGGCAATTTCCTTTTTCATTCCCTTCCACCAAAACCGATCCTTTAGATCTTGGTACATCTTTGTACTGCCCGGGTGAATAGAGTATGGGGTACAATGGGCTTCTTGCAGTATCATGTTCTTGATTTCCTTGTCTTCTGGGACACAGATTCGGTTATGATACCACAAAATTCCTTCCTCGTCTTCACGAAGGTCAATTGCATCTTCGTGTTTCATGTCCTCTTTCATCTTTCGAATACTCTGATCTACTTCCTGAGCCCTTCCGATTTGGTCCTTCAGCTCGCAATTCATTGTTAACGCGGCGACGGTTCCTTGTTCAACAAACTCCAAATTCAACTTCTCGAAATCTCTAAGCAATTGGGGTATTCCTAATGTCCGTGCCTGATTGCAGTAGGATTTTCTGCTCAAGGCATCTGCTACTACATTTGCTTTTCCAGGGTGGTAGTGTATTCCAAGGTCATAATCTTTAATCAGCTCTAGCCATCTTCGCTATCTCATGTTCAAGTCTTGTTGGGTGAAGATGTATTTCAAACTCTTGTGGTCCGTGTAGATTTCACATCTATTTCCAAGTAGATAGTGTCGCCAAATCTTTAGCGCATGAACAACGGCGGCTAATTCCAAATCATGAGTTCGATAATTCTCCTCATGTGGTCGCAACTGTCTCGATGCGTAAGCCACGACTCTCCCTTCTTGCATAAGGACACAACCTAGTCCTTGCTTTGATGCATCGCAGTAGACTTCAAAATCCTTTTTGTTATCTGGTAACGTAAGGACAGGTGCGGTTGTCAATATCTTCTTCAACTCTTCAAAGCTCTTTTCACATCCTTCTGTCCAGTCGAATGGAACATCTTTCTTTAGTAGTCTGGTGAGTGGCTTTGTAATCTTGGAGAATCCTTTGACAAATCTCCGGTAATATCCGGCTAATCCTAGGAAACTTCTCACTTCAGTCACTGTCTCCAGTTGTTTCCATTCCAAGATAGCCTTAATTTTTGATGGATCCATTGAGATTCCTTTGCCTGAGATAATGTGGCCTAAGAATGAGATTTCTTTTAACCAAAAGGCACACTTATCGAATTTGGCATATAGTCGATGTTCTACTAACTTTTCCAACACCATCCTAAGATGTTGTGCGTGTTTTTCCTCTGACTCCGAAAAGATGAGGATGTCGTCGACAAACACAATGACAAACTTGTCCAGAAATTCCATGAGAACCTTGTTCATCAAATTCATGAACACTGCTGGTGCATTCGTTAAACCAAATGGCACCACGGTAAACTCATGCAATCCATATCTCGTTATGAATGCAGTTTTTGGAATAATTTGTTCTCGAATCTACAGTTGGTGGTATCCGGACCTTAGGTCGATCCTTGAGAATATCCTCGCTCCTCTTAGTTGATCAAAGAGATCATCAATCCTTGGCAAAGGGTACTTGTTCTTTATTGTCATATCGTTCAGTTTCCGGTAGTCGACACAAAGTCGTAGATTGCCGTCTTTCTTTTTAGCAAAAAGTACAGGGGCTCCCCAAGGTGAGGAACTTGTTCTAATGAATCCCTTTCTTTCCAATTCTTCCACTTGCCTTCTTAATTCTTCTTGTTCTTCACTTGTCATACGTGCAAGCTTTCTCGCGTAAGGGGCAGATCCGGGTTTTAATTCGATTGAGAACTCAATGTCCCGATCTGGTGGCATTCCAGGAAGCTCTTCTGGAAAAACTTCTGGATATTCATTTACTATTGGAACTCCTTCAAACTCAACTCCTTCCAAGCTGTTCAAACTACACACTCGGTTGTTCACCATTGATCTCTGTGCGTGGAATGTGACTTGTTTTCCTTCAGCATTCGTCAGGGTTATTGCTTTCTTTTCACAGTCCATCTGACCTTTATGCTTGGCTAACCAATCCATTCCAAGTATAACATCTAATCCTTGAAGGTCCAAAACTAGCAGGTTTGCTAGGAATCCTAGATTGACAATACTAAAGGCGATATTTCTACAGATAGAGTTGATAGGAATTCGAGCTCCAGGGGATTGAATTAGAATAGGGAACTCTAATGCGGATACTGGCAACTTATTCCTGAGCACGAAAGGTCTTGACACAAATGAATGAGTAGCACCAGGGTCAAATAATGCAACTGAAAGTTCAGAGTGAATAAAGATCCTACCGATCACGACGTCCGATGCTTCTCCTGCTTCAACAGCAGATGCGTAGTTGAGTCTTCCGCGACCTGCAGCAGGCATTCCTCTTCCTCGGCCATTCTGGAACCTTCCTCCTCTGGAGGGTGGAGTATTTCTAGCGAAGCCTTGGGCTGGAACAGGGGGTCTTGCTGGTTGTGCTCGGGCAACATTGGATGGCAAGTGTTGTAGCGGACAAGTGTTCCTGCGATGTCCCTTTCTTCCACAGTGAAAGCATTCTTCATTCTTCATGGGACAATCTTTCAAGAAGTGGTTTCCTCTACATCCGGTACATTGAGCTATTGCAGTAGGCGCAGGCCTTTGGGGTCTTTGAGGTGGTCTGAAGGCTGGTCGGTAAGTAGGCATTGGCCTCCCTCGACTAGCACTTCCTTGGTAAGAGTTGGGCAAAGCCTTCCTCTTTCGGTCTTCTTCAATTATTCCTCTTTTCTCCTCCATCTTAAGCAGCCCGTTTATCAGGACGTGGAAGTCCGTAAATTCATGAGATGATAGCTGGTATTGCAAGGAGTTTTGTAGTCCTTCGCAAAACCTGTCGATCTTCCTTTCCTCTGTCGCAATATCTTCAGGGGCGTATCTTGCCAGTTGAATAAATTCATGCAGGTACTGTTTCACGGTCTTATTCCCTTGTCGCAGATTTACGAATTCTCGGCGTTTTGCCTGGACAACGCCTTTTGGGACGTGGTATCTACGGAATTCCTCCTTGAACTCGTTCCAGGTGATTGAATCTCTGTTGGTGTGCACAGTCTGGTAATTCTCCCACCAAGTAGCAGCGGGTCCAGCTAGTTGGTTTGATCCATACAGAAGCTTCTCTTCGTCACTGCACCTAACAGTATTCAATTTCCTTTCCATGTCTCTCAGCCAATCGTCGGCTACTATAGGGTCTTCTGTACTCGAAAAGGTTGGGGGCCATGTTTTCTGGAAGTCAGTTAACTTTGCGCCCGTTGCGGATCCTTCAGCTTGTCCAGATGCGATATGTTGCATCAACTATCCCAAAATTTGGTTCTGTATAGTAGCTGATTCCTGTCGGTTTTGCTCCATCCATAGCAGTACATCATTGATGTTGCCTCCTTGTGGCATCATCGAAGATCCTGGTCTATCTGGGTTGGTGCGGCTCCTCGCTCCGGGTGTAGCCCTTGCATTGCTAGGGTTTCCCTCTAGCTCTCCTTCCTGGGGTCTTGCTCGCGTGTTAACCATCCTACCCAAATAGGAGGTTAAGAATAGAGACATTGATTCGGAAAGAATCATTTACACAGGTGCTAGCAGAATGTTGGCATTAACTCAAGAAGTAAGAATAAGGATATGCAAAATGACCTTTTCATTAATCAGCTTTTCAAAAGATACAAAGCTTCTAGTCTCATCGGCTTACAGAGCTCATCTAACATCCAGCATACATCAACCATACTAAAATAACTACTACAACAAAAGGAAATCTAGTGTCTGCTAGGTTAGGCACAAAAGGTCGAAAGGAAGTCTGCAGTCACTCCTCAGCATCATCAGAAGAATCACAAGGCTCTACCTCCTCGGGATCCTCCTCCTCATCGTCATCTGCATCCATCGGATCATCTTCTTTGTCGTCGTTGATGTTGACAATCTCCTTCCCTTTTCCCTCAGGGGTCTTCTCTTTCTTTGCAATGCAGGGAAGCTCGATCGTCTGACCGTTGATGACTATGCCATGCGACGCAGGCATGAAACCGCTGAGATACTCCTTCAAATTTCCTACCTTCTTGCGAGCGGTGATCTTCAACTTTGGGCGACTCTTCTTGGCTACTGACTCTGCAGCTTCGAGGTCCTTCTCTCCACTTGATTCAGCCAATTCTTGAATTTGTCTTTCCTTTTCTTGGAGACTCGCACGAGCCCTAATAAGCATGCCCTCAAGGTAGTGGTGATCATCGCGAACACGCTCGTAGTCTCGAAGTAGGCGGGTGTATCCGATCTCCGAAGCACGAACGACGTCTCGAGTCTTCGTTAAAATAGCATTCTCCTGGTCGCTGGACAGAAGAACAACTCGGTACTCTGATCCGGGGACCTGGTAAGGTACGAAGTGGTAGGGGGGATCAGAAAGGTAGTCGCTGTACATCTACCGGACGGAACCTACAGCACGACGGGCAGCGTCTAAGATAGCATCCTCCTCTTCTTCTCTGCGGGCTTGACATCTCACTGAGCCACTCCCGTGCTCGGGAATCTCATAGACAATCACTGAAGCCCGACAACCAATGGGTCGTCCGTTGATCTCATCCTGCCAGACACAATACACTGGTCTCTGACTGTCCCGTGCTCCAAGAAATTGCAGCATCATCCACAGCAACAGTGCCCACGATCCAAGCTCGTCTCCGTGAAGGTATCTCCTGTCGGAAGCCATCTGAAGACAGAACGAAAGGCATCTATGAGTTTAAAGAGAAGTCTAAAGCCTTTTTCCAAAAATCGAAAATAACATTTTTCTTAAGGAAAATAGGTTTTCGTAAACAATTTTTGACAAAGAACTAGCGAACTTTTCTTCTAGGGACGCCAAAGTCTATCTAAGGGTTACGACCTACAGTCGAGTCTTCCGCTCTGATACCAAGTTCTGTCGGACCCTCATTTGAGGAATCCGGTGGCAACCGCCCAGGTGGGTTGCACTCAGAAAAGGTACATTGCAGCTCACAACAACAAGATGCATTATATAAAAATGCGAGTAATTAAAAACAAGTGCTGATCACAAGGACCAACATTACAATAACTTAGCGCCAAAATGACGCATTTAAAAGTTGATACAAATTAAGGAGTTTTCGACACAAAGGTCGGCACAAAATAAAACAACAATAACAAACGAAAAGACTTCATCAGTCTTCTTTTTCTGCAGCAGCGGTGTACGGGCCTTCTCCACATCTGACTCCACCTTGGTGCATAACCCTCTATCAAGGTTGGTCTTCAGTTTCTTCTTCTTGTTCCACATTGGGTTCAAGACCATAAGATTCAGGGTCGACGAATCCTTCTTCTAAATTCGTTTGTAAAAGCAAGGGTGAGCACATTGTCCACATGGTGCTCAACAAGTCCCAAATAAGAATGCAAGTGTATATATATAGATGAGGGGGAAATTTCTCAAAGAATAGCTCCTTGGCTTCACATATGTATATAGAATAGATTTTCACACTTAGTCTTTGGAGAAAAGACCTTTATTTTCAAAAGCGGTGCTTTTAAAACCCTAAGCTAAATTCTCAGAAAATGTTGTGTGTGGCGGTCTTTCATGAGTCACCACTTTATTCTGATTTTGTGAAAACTTTGCAAAAGCTACTTGTGCTGCATCGACGTGAATAGAATCCACAGCGCGCAGACTCCATAACCTGGGAGCTCAGAGTATCCGATACTTTTTAAACTTTGCAAAGGTGTACCACCTTAATCCACCGATCATTCGGCTTTCAAGTCGGTACCTCTCCATGCGACTCTTATGCATGTGACAAGGCCGAGATGACACAACAATGAACTATTTCCCTGCCCGGTAAATAGACAGTTAAGTCTCAAGTACCGTTGTGGGTCCTCCCCACTGCCTTACTTCCTAGCCTGGGTCTATGTTCTCGCAAGACACATAGCCTCCCTTGATTACAGTCGTGCACGACTTAATCTGGCATAGGGCGTCTTCCTTCTTTCCACCTTTTCCTCTCATGATTTTTCTGAACTCACATCAGTCATGGCCTTCTGCGGCCCACCAGTTCTCGCAAGACACTGGATCGACAACCATTGCAGGGAAAAGCTAATACTAAAGAAAGCTACTAAGTTGCGCCCGTCCCATAAACAGGCAAGTGGTTGGTACGTTTTTCATGCCGCATAGAAGTACAGCACAAGGTTCTAGTCCTTATGAATCTCTAGTGAGGAGTCTTTCACATTCCCAGTGCGCACACAGCACCATCCACTCAAACCATCCTCACTATCGATTCCAATCACATTTTCTTTCACAAAAGGGTTTTGAATATACTTTTCTCATATGTGACCATTCAACATTTATCATATTATCTTGAGCATAGTATAGCCTAGGCATGATATTCTTGGGTAACAAGGGTGCAGGGGTATTCAATGTCAAAAGGGCCTTTACAATCATTTAGGTCATATCTAATCATTTTATTGAAACATAGTTCTTATTTGAATCTAAGGCATGCATATACTTGAAAACAGATAACATACTTCATTTCAAAATAATAGGCTAGACATGATCAAGGGTTTGAGACTTGCCTTGCAGTGATGGGTCTAGTTGCTCAGATGAATCCTCAAAGATCTCCTCGGTTCCTTCAACGTCTGATTCCTCGGCGGATACAAACAACACATACACACTATATAAGCATACAAGTACTAGAAAATAATACGTAAATACATCATGCATGCAGGGGTAAGGGTTTGGACAAGGCCACTTGACATTGGTCGAAGAGATGGGCTCAAAGGGCTTGAATGTCGAAGGGCTGACATTCGACTCATGGCTTGACATGCCCTAAATCGGTTCTAGGTCTATTTTCTAGAGATGTGGTAGTAGGGAATGTTGTAGATCATGGCTCAAAGGACTTACTGGACAAAGTGGCGTTTCAATTGCTCAAATGAAACAAGTCTAAATCATCCAATGCCACTGGTGGTCATGCACTGACATAGCGCTAGACATGGCCAGAAACTAGGGCATTGTATAACTTTTGACTCAGGACTCCAATTGATGCAAAACTTTGTCTGGGGTTTAGGTATTGATAACAGCTACAAAATTCTCAACAGGCTCAAGTGCTGAAAGTGGCCGGAGGGTGGTCAAATCCGGTGAGCAAACATGGTGGCCTGAACATGAACTGAACCACTAGACAGCAACCTTGGCATGACCATAACTTTTGATTCAGGTCGATTCAGAAGTCGAGCTAGTAGAGTAAATTGCTCAGGGGGTTGAGGCCTAGCTAGCTGACAAAGTTTCATCGGCTGGTTTGGCTGGAAAACGAACTCCGGCGATCGGGGCCGAAGACGAAGGCACCGATTTGGGCATTTTTGCTCTAGGGTGTTTGAACTTAATTCCACGCTCGGGAAGCATCTAGGGGCTGTCACGAAGCTATTGGCGCACTCAATTTTGCCAGAGAATGGCTGGAGAAGCACGGCGGCGTTCTCCGGCGAACTGCCGAGGCTCCAACATGGAATTTCAAAGCTCGGGGCAAAATTGGCGATTCTATGTTTACAGGCTCGTTCCTCCTAACTCACTGGTCATTATTCCCTACTGTCACGTGGATCAATTTGGCTTGAATCACTCGGCATTAGGGGAACAGGGGATCACGGCTTTTCCGGTGATTGCCGACGTTGAGGTTCGCCGGGGATCAATTAATGGCTATGAAACGTACAGGGGGACAAGGGGACCTTACTGGTGGTGTTGGCTTGAAGGGGGAAGCTTTGGGCGAAGCTGGCGCCGTGAACTTCTGCAACTGCTCGCCGGGGAAGAAGGTCTTCGCGGCGGCGCTGGAGAAGTCAGCTGCTCTCTGGTGGTGGAAGCCAAGGCTTACAACTGCGGTGGTGTGAGAAGAAACGCTGGGCAAGGGGGGGCTTATATAGCCGCGGGATTGAGCTCTCGGGAGCTGCAGTAATCGTCGGGGAGATTTTCCTTCTGGCGTTGGGGCGGTCATCGAGGTACTTGGGGACACGGCGGGGCTCTGCCAGAGGCGGAGCATCGCGCGAAATCAGGATTGCGTCAGGAAGGCGAGGTGCTGATCTCCGGGATGGCAGCCATGTGGCGTGGAGCTCCTGACAACAGCGGGCACGCGCGCGCGCGGGGAAGAACACGGCACGGTGAGGTTGAAGTGTTCCACGGTGGCGGTACAGCTGTGCGCGGTTGATAGCTACGTGGCCGTGAAGGTGGCAGCGCGAGGAACTTCGCCGGCGGCGAGCTCAACGGCGCGGCAAATGGCAGGGCGCTGGTCGAACGAACACTGGTCGCGGTCGTGCACGCGGTCTCCTGGTCGTGGTCGAAGAAAAGGCCAGGGGCTTGTTTGCAAACTTTGGACTGATTTGAGACGGTTTGGACTGAACTGTGAAGGTTTTGGCTCGGGAATTTGGGCCTATTTGCAATTCTGAAGAACTGAATGGCTGATTTGAATTCTGACTTTGCAGATGAGCACTACTAAATTTCTTAGACTCATCCAGCAGGAAAAATGGTAAAATTCGATAAGATTTGGTGGTTTTGACAAAAATCAAAAACAGGGTAATTAGGGTAAACTAGGTAATTAGGGTTTGAAACTTTTGTCGAGGCTGAAACTAGGGTTTCGGTCGAGATTCTGGAATTCTTCCAGAAGGGAAAAATGTTCAGAAAAATGAAAGAAAGGTAATCACTTGATCAGATCTGGATTTGGAGATGATCTGAGACTTTTAGCCTTTTTGGGTTTTTTGAAACTTCTGAAAAGGACTAAATTGAAACACTTTTGGACTGACATGTAAAAACGATCCTGGAGATGAAGTTTAGCTGCCAACTTTTTAGGTTAAGGTAGTGGCATACCTAAGATCAAGATAGGGTTGAGACAATAGGGATTTCAAAGAAGATATGCTGACTCGCAAGTAGAAAAGATAGCCAAAAATAGGGATGTTACACCGTGTTAGGTCGCGAAGCCCGGGACGGGGGAGGCCCCTTATCCAGGGGTGGTGCCTGGGACGGGGGAGGCCCCTTTCTAGGAGGCAGCGCCCGGCACGGGCGAGGCCTCGTGTCTGGTGGCAGCGCCCGGGATGAGGGAGGCCCCTTACTCGGGGGCCATGTCCGGGATGAGGGGTGGCCCTGTATCCAACGGCGGCGCCTAGGACGGGGGAGGCCCCTTACCCGGGGAAAACGTCCGGGACAGGGAAGGGGCCCATGTCCGGCGGCCATGCCCCGGACGAGGGAGGCCCCGTGTCTTGCAGTGGTGCCTGGGATGGGAGAGGCCCCATGTCCGGTGGCGTCTCCCAGGACTGGGGAGGTCCCTTTCCTGGAGGCAGCGCCTGGGTCGGCGAAGGCCGCGTGTCTGGCGGCGGTGCCTAGGATGAGGGAGGCGCCTTACCTGTGGACTGCGACCGGGACGTGGAAGCCCCATACCTGGGGGCCGTGTCCGGGACGGGGTAAGGCACCATGTCTGACGGTGGCGCCCGGGATGGGGGAGGCCCCTTTCCGGGGTTACATCCGGTACAAGGGAGGGGCCCGTGTCCGGCGGCGGTGCCACAAATCAATACCAAAAAGGCTAAAAGCCATAAATCAACACCAAATCTTGATTTGATTCAGGGAACATCTCTCATTCACTATTCTGAGCAAAATCTCCTTCTACGAGAATTTCAAAATATCATCCTAAGTCCCAGTTTTCAGCCCTGCAGGTATCCAAACCCTAATTACCATGTTTTCGTTTCAGCTCAAAACCCTATTAAAATCCCACATTTTGTCATCTATCACTGTTAAACTAATTGTGGAGTTTAGTGAGCTAGTCTGGTGAAGTCAGATTCATCTAAATCCAATCCTTCTACCAGATTTGCAAATCAATCCTAAAACCAAATTTCTGAAATTGCACTTCAGCCCTAATCTCTTTTTCAGCCCTTTTTCGACTAGAGATGCCCTGCTCTTTTCAGCCAGAGCTCCAGCAGCCGTTTCGACCAGAGTTTTGCCGTGCTTCTTTGCCGTGTTTCTTCGCCGCCGGCCAGCGTTCGCCTCCGCCTGTGCATGTGTCTGTTTTATCATGCATGTGCACCCGTGTTTGCGCCAGATCCAGCTGCCGTAGCAGCCCTTCGACCAGCAACTGCATCAGTGCGCGCGCCTGCAGGAGACATGATTTTCATGTGTGTACGTGTCGTTGCTGGGCAGCTTCGTCACCTACACCTCTACACCAGCCTGGACCAACTTCCAACGGTGCTGACCGTTGCTGGCAAAGCTGGTTAACCGCCTGCGTGCCATCTCGTCGTCATCACCACTGTTTCTCCTCAGCCCGGCCAATCACGTCCCCGGCTTGTTTTTCATTGTTGGTTTCCGCTCGCAAGCTCCGTTCGGTGCCTATTTAAACCCCCCTCACCCATTGCTATCTCCACACCATCAGAAATCGGTTAAGTCTTAGCTTTTTCCTGCTTTCTTCTTCTTCTCCGGCAAGCCGCCGAAGAGGCAATCGTCACCAGATCAATCCGCTGCATCAAAATTTAAATTGACCACACCGGTATGTTCCTAGTGTTCATCTCTCTGTGCCTTAGCGGCCAATCGATCTCTGGTGAACCTCATCACCGGTGATCATAGAAAAATCCCAAATGCCCTGTTCCAGCAATTGAGCTCTCTCCAGACCAAATTAACACCCCATTTAGTTGAATGAAATGCTCACCAGAGCCTTCTAAGAAAGCCTGTTCAGCCACATTTTGAATTTAACTAGTGATCGGAGTTCTCCCATTTCTTCGCGTGCTCTAGTGGACGTCTCATGTCACTGGCACGCCTCACCGTGTCTCCACCCCTTCTGAATCTACGTACACCTTTTCGGTGTCCCGTAGATGGTGTAGTCGAGCCCTGCCAGGGACTTTGCTGCAATTTTCTTTAATCCCTTGACTTTCTGCTAATTCCATTGTGTCAATTAGTTGCCTTACTGTGTTTGGCACCTAATACTCCAATTTTGAACTCGTTTTAACCTTTTGGAAGCTCCAGATCAACTCTATGCAATTCTTAGACATTGTCAGACCGTGAACCGAATGTCAGCTTGCAGACATTCATCACATCTGAACCAAATCTTGTGGGCCAAACCCAAGTATCTTTTCCCCCGCTGTATCATCTTCGTCCAGATCGCCTCGCTTGCATACATGTTCATAATTTTCTTAAAACAAGTAAATTCTGTATGCTTATGTGCTATATTGTTTCGTTGTTTGTGTGCGAGAGCAGATCCAGAAGTAGAAGGATTGGAAGGAATGGTCGAAAACCCAGCAGAGCAGTCAGAACCCACATTGCAAGGCAAGTCCCCTTGACCATGTCTCTCCCAGTATGTCAAAATAAATTTGGTTAATTGCTGTTTTACTATATGCATGCTTTATTGGAAGAATGTGAATAGATATGACCTAATTCTTTGTAAAGCCCCTCAGATTTGTATATCTCATGCACCCTTGTCACCCTAGGATATCATGCTTAGGTTATGCTTATGCTTAAATGTATGCGCTAAGTGCTAAATGATCATGTGTATGAAAAATGTGCTTAAAACCTCTTTTGTGAAGGAAAATGTGATTAGAATCGATAGTGAGGATGGTTTGAATGGTTTGTGCTGTGTGTGCATTGGGAATGTGAAAGGCTCCTCACTAATGGTTCATAAGGACAAGAACCTTGTGTTGTGCTTCTATGCGGGGCATGAAAAATGTACTAACCACTTGCCTGGTATGGGACAGGCACAACTTAGTAGCTTCCTTGGTATTAGCCATTCCCTACATGGTTTGTCGGTCCAGTTTCTCATGGGAAACTAGTGGCCACAGAGGGCCACGAGCGGTGTGATGTAATGAGAGGATCAGGTGTTAGAAGGAAGTCACCCTATGCCTGGATTCTGAGTCGTGCGTGATTGAATCCACAGGCTATGTGTCTCGCGGGACCATAGATCGAGGCTAGGAAGAATGGCAGTGGGGAGGACCCACAATGGTATCTTAGACTGAACTGTCTATTTACCGGGCAGGGATATTGCTAATACTAGACTGAAAACCGTTGTGTGATCTCGGCCTTGTCACATGCGTAAAAGTCACATGGAGAGGTACCGACTTGAAAGCTGAGTGAAGAAGTGGATTAAAAGTTGTACACCTTTGCAAAGTTTTAAAAAATATCGAATACTCTGAGCTCCCAAGTTATGGAGTCTACTCACGGTGGATTCTATCGACGTCATTTCGGCACAAGTAGTATTCGGAAGATTTTTATAATATTGGTAATAAAAGTGGTGACTCATGAATGACCACCACACATAACATTTCCTAAAATCTAGTTTAAGATTTTCGAAGTCTCACTTTTGAAAGTGAAAACCTTTCTTAAAAACTTTAAAGTGAAAATCTACCCTATTCTTATCTATGAACCAAATACCCCATTCCTTGAAAACCCCTTCATCTATGTATTTGCATTCATTAAAAAGAGACTTGTTGAGCACTGTGTGGAAAACGTGCTCACCTTGCCTTTACACACAAACCCAAAAGAATGAGTCGTTGATCCCGATTCCCTTGGTTTCGAGTACCAAGAAGAAGAAGGAAGTTTTCCTGATGATTCAACCTTCTAGAAGGGTCATGTGTCAAGTGGAGTCAGATGTGGTGGAAGCCCTTCCGGAACCGCTGCCGACAGAAGTGAAGATTTTGTTGTTGCTTTCCGTGTTGTCCTGTGTGTTCTATACCTTGATACCGACTCTTCAATTTAGAAACTTGTTATTTTTGTATAAACTCTAATTAGCGTCATCCTTGTCGTTATGATACTGTAATATTGGTCTTGTGACCTTGTACCTGTTTAATTATCTGTACTCCAGTTTAATGTAATTCCTGTTGTTGTGAGCTTGTAATGTACCTTTCTGAGTGCAACTCACCTACGCGGTTGCCCCTGGATTCCTCATATGAGGGTCCCACAGTCGAGACGGGGGGAGGGGCTGTGGCCGGGATGGGGGGACGCCCCGTGTCTGCCGGCGGCGCCCGGGACTGGGGGGCCCCTTACCTGGGGGCCGTTTCCGGGACGGGGGAGACCCATGCTTGGTGGCGGTGATGTTCCTGGGACTAAATATGACGGGGATTTCCCCCAATAGTACTAATTACCTGTGCATGTTATGGTTGCAAAGACATTTACCTACAACCATTTCTTACGCAGAGATATTCACTCAAAGTCATATTGAGAAATGATTATAGATTATGCGCAATCATTAATCAAGACATTTTTTGTGGAAAAAGAAAAACTTTATTTCTTGCAATCTTTACACGAAAAAGGGATGCAGGAGACCAAAGCGTCAACCTAGTCCAAAAGCAAATAGCAAAGTTCTCCAAGGGACAGATTGTCATCTACAGGATTAACAGAAGCTGCCCCTGGAGAATCAGCGACATTCCTTAATCTTTCAACATCGTCTTTTATTGTGAGACTACAGTTGGCCCTAATAGCATCAGAGAGTTCCTTCTGCTCTTGGGCAAGGTCCCTCTCCATGCGAGCCTCCCTTGTAGCCTCGCGCGCCCTTTCATAATTCCCCCGCAGACGATCAACAGTCCGAAAAAGAGACTCAAAGTCTCGATTTTGCCTGTTGGATCTCTCTTGCATATCCTCATTTTCTTCCAGCAGAGAGTTGCATAGTGCGGTCCATTCCATTAGAAGAACCTGCATCTTTGCAAGTTGCTCGCTGAGGACCCACAAAGCTTTGTCGTCCTGTATGTACATGAGTTAGTTCCAGAACCATGCAACAAGGTTAAAAAAAATGACAATTATAACTTGGGTTGGTGGCTGGGTGGCAAAAGCTGAAGGTAAAACAGAAGAATTGGATGCAAAATAGAAACTTGGGCTTCAGTTGCAGCCCAGACTTCAGTCTTCATCAATTTTTTTTTGATGAAGTTCCACTTGACGATCCTGCATCATCCCTAGTTCACTTCTTTGAAGGTATTGGATTCTTTGGAAAATTTGCAAAATTTGTGCCTTTGGAAAAATCTCAGGAACGGATTGACACAGACCATTCAAAAGAGAATTACCTTTTGTAATGACTGTGCAATATCATCTTCTACTACCAAATCCTCTTCATCACTCTCAACAATTCATTTCAAATGTCAGTTTGCCATTAAGAGCAGAATAGAAGAGAGGATGAAAAGAAGTTCTAAAGATTTAACAAGTGAAAACTTCAAAATCCTAGAACGCAAAGGTCAAGTATTTATAGAGCCCGGTGGCAACGATTCATATTCACAGAAGCCTCGAGTTCTTAAAAATACACTTAAGTTTTGCCTTGATTTGTTGCAAAAACACTTTATAATGACATGTCAAATTGATCCCAAAGTGTCGGGGGAAATCTCCGCGGGACTAAGTCCAGGTAAGTTGCGTCATGTTTGCCCGGGGACGTGGCCTCCGGGCTCTTCCCGGGCGCCGCCATTTGGCCCCCGGGGACGTAACCTCCGGGCTCTCCCCGGGCGCCGCCGTTTGGTCCCCGGGACATGGCCTCCGGCGCAGTCCCGGGCGCCGCCATTTGGCCCCCGGGACATGGCCTCCGGCGCCGTCCCGAGCGCCGCCATTGGCCCGGGGACGTCGCCTCCGGCGCCGTCCCGGGCGCCGCCCTTTGGCCCCTGTAACATCCTGAGTTTTGGGGTGAAAAGTTTCTTTCTTAGAAATCATGCATGCATATGTCTCTTCTAGATCAACCAAATCAGCCTCAGTTTTATTCTGTTCTAGCCCTAAAATCTCCAAATCTATCTTGTGACCCCAAGTCAAGATCTGACTTGCCAGATTTGATCTATCAGTTATCCTAAACCTAAAAGCCTTCAGAACCCAGATTCAATTCTATCCCTAACTTCCAGAATTATCAATTCTTTTCTGTTTTCGAAAACAGAATATCTGTTATTACCTTTTACCCTAAGTTTCAAAAATTCAGATTTAATCAAAATCTTAGCCAAGTTCAGACCAGATTATTCCTGGATTATGATCAAGGGTATGCCAATACCTTAATCCAAAAAGTTGGCAGCCAGATTTCACCATCTGAACCTTTTTCGCAAATCAGTCCAAGAGTATCGCAGATCAGTCCTTTTTCCAGATTTTCCAAAAGCCAGAAAAGGCAAAATGTTGCAAATCATCTCCAAATTCAAATCTGACTCAGGGAACACCTCCCAAATGCTTTTCAATACAAATTCTTCTTTTATGAGTATCTCAAAATCAAACCCTAAATCCCAGAATTCGAGATCAATAAGTTTCAGACTTATTTTACCCTAATCTACTGTGTTTTCAGTTCATATCAAAAGTCATCCAAATGTCTCAAATTTTATCTTCAATCTGTGCCAAATCATTTGTGGAATTAAGTATACCAAAACAGCAGAATCAATTTCAGATCAAACCTTCCAAATCTTCAGATTTACAATTCAGTCCAAATCAAGAATTGGAAATTGCAAATCAGCCCTATTCGACCAGGACAGCAGCTGCTGTGCACGACCAGAGATCGCCGTGCAATTGCGCCGCGCTTGCTCGCCGCCGGTGAGGCTTCGCCGCACTCGTGACCGTGCATGCTTGTGTGTACGTGTCCTTGCTTCAGCCGTGCCGTGGCAACGCCGTGGCAGCGCCGTTGAACAGCATGTGCTCCTGCGCGCGACCAGCAACAGGCTTTTGTCAGCAACACTGCGCCACGTTACCAGCCCTTGTCGCCACTGCCATGCACCGCCCAACAGCATTGCGTCCCGATGAAGCAATGGTTTGATCAGCAGTCACCTCACCAGTGCACAGTCGCGTCGCCGCTCGCCGTTGTTGCAGCTGCGCCGGCAAATCTTGTTATCTGACACCAATTCAATGCTGTAAATCCTTGCAAGCTTCGCCCACTGCTCTATTTAAACCACCAGAGCCTTGTATCATCTTCTCTTCATCAGGACTTAGCCAATTTTGCAAAATCTCTCGCTGCAGTCGTCTTCTCCGGTGAGCCATCGAGGAGCTTCACGGTGACAGCCTCAACCGCAGCATCTCCTACCAAATTAACAGCACCAGTGAGTTCCTCTCATCTCACTCATCATGCTGTACCATTTAATTGCTCACCGGTGACCTCTAACGCCGGTGATCACCGGAATTACCGATTACCCTGTTCCTGCAATGTAGCTTAATTCAGCCCGAATTAGCTCTCGATTTTGTGGAAGAATATGATCAGTGACTCATTTCCAGCAAGCCTATGCATCAAGATCTCCCGATTGAGCTTCAATCGAAGCTTTCCCCAATTTTGAGCTTCTCCAGAAACCGGCGATCGTCGCCAGGCTTCTCCGGCCATCCTCCGGCCAAATTGATCGTGCAGGTAGCTTCCTCTTATCTCTCTTTCACTTCCCAAGCTTGGAATCGAGTTCATTCGACCTGTATCAAAAAGCCCCAAATGGCAGTGTTCTTCTCCGGCGTCGATCACCGGAAAACCTATTCCTGGCCGTTTCAGCTTCATCCACTTTGTCATTCAGGTGTGCTTCAACCTCCTGAACATTTTTGCCTTCTTGCTCGATCTCTGAAACTGCCCAGATTTCAAGTTATAGCCATGCCAAAATCTTGTCCAGAACTGATCCAGTGCAACTAGTTCACCTCAGTTCATCACTGAATTTCATCACCTTCTAGCCATCTTCTGCCCTAAATCCTGTTGAATGATTTGTTCCTGTTATCATTGCCTACCTCCCAGACAAAGTGGTGCATCATTTGGAACTCTAGATCAAAAGTTATGCCAAGCCCTAGTTTCTGGCCATGTCAAGATCAATGCCAGACTATGTCAGTCAGTGGCATTAGCCCTTTTCACTCCCTTCCAGATGTGCATTTTGGGCATAACTTTGTCCCTTAGACTCCTGAGGTTGTGATCAACATTTTCTTCTTCTATCACAACTTGATTTGAGCCCTTGAATTATAATTGTTGCTAAACCCTAGTTTTTGACACTATTTCAGTGCATGCCAGTCAATGGCATTGGCCTTGTTTACTCATTTCTGATTGTGCATTTTCAAAGCCACTTTGTCCACTGAATTTGTAGAGTTATGATCTACATTTTCTTCTACTGTCATAACTTGAGATAAGCTCTCTAGTTTTCCTTGAAGTTATGTCAAAATCTTGATCCGAATGTCAATCTGCTGACATTCGCTGTTCTTGATCAAACCAACCACAAAACTGATGTTCTTATTGTAACCTTGAGATCCTAAGAGCATCTAACACCCATCCTTAGCCAATTCCTTGAAACCCTAGATCTCAACTCAGTTCAGCTTGTAATCTCAATTATCTCCAGTATCGTTTAGTCACTCTTGTTACGCATATCTGCATATAGATCCTAAATCATTTTAATATATAAGTAATATTTGTGTGTATTGTTTGGTTTGTCGTCGAGCAGATCTAGAATCCGAGATCGAGGACTTCGCTGTTGACCCGTCATCAACTGCTGTTTCTTACGACGCGGAAGGCAAGTCATATCCTTGGTCATCTTGAACCTATATTTTAAATGTTGTTAAAACATAACCTTGAATATAGGCAATATTGCATGTGAACGATTGAGAATGGTTGATTTATGAATTGGCAGTACTAGACTGGTTATCTGTGAAAAGTGAAATAAACAAGTTTTGAGCCATGAACTATTATATGTACCTATATACTTATATTCATGAAATAAAACCCCTAGCCGTGACCAGAAAAATGGTATGGATGGCTGTAGCACTGGAGGTGCTAGACTGCAAAGGAATGCAGGCACTGAAGGTGCAGGGTTGTGGATGGTCTGGTCACTGGCATATAAGGACTAGAACCTTGTGTTGTGCATCTAGTGGCATGAACAACGTGCTAGCCGCAAGCCTGGTATGGGACAGGCCTGAACAAGTACTTATGTGGATCATACATGAAACCCCTGCATGAGATGTGTTGTGATGATTGACTTGGAGGCTGACTTCTACTATCACTGAAGGTGATCTGATATTTGACCCAGTAATGGGAAAATGAGGTGGGGTGGAGGTTATGATACAGCCTACCACAACTGTGTTTCGCTGAGAGCCACAGGGTCAGGGGTGAATTGTAAGTGATGCATAACAAAAGTTCTTGTTATCTCCACCTTGCCACTCACACATGGTTGTGAGGAGGGGTCTAATCATTTTGTTATGATAGGATGGGCTTGAAAGTGGAAGATCTTGCGGGTAAATTGGTACCTCTCTGCAGAGTTAAAAACGTATTCGAATACTCCGAGCTCCCGGGTTTATAGGAGTCTGCTGCGGTGGATTAAATCCACGGGGTGTGACACAAGTACTATTTTCTAAATAAAATATGTTTTAATCAAGATTACCCAAATGACATGTGTTGTCATGATAAGGAGTACTGCCGTGGGCTGTCGTGTGTCGACGTGTCGCGGTAGTGCTATAATCTAGTGAACATGAATGATGATGTTATATTATGAAAGATGCTGCCATGAGATGAGGTATGAAAGAAAAAGATTATTTTATAAACATCCATAATTCTTGACTAGTCTAGGTTCATGTCATCACTACTATAAGTATCTACTCTTACCTATGACTTGCTGAGTACGTAAGTGCTCACTCTTGCAACCTACAAATCAATAGACGGAGCAATCAACAATCAAGATGAAGGCGTGGAGAACTTATTGGATCCAGAAGGAGGAGCGTCAGTCCCGTCATTTCCCTGATGTGTGTTGTTCTGCTGTCCACTTCTCTTTTGTGGGTGGGTCACCTATCTTCTGCTGTGTAGATGTTATTTTGCTAAACCATGTATGCCGTGAAGGCATTGTAATCTTCTTATGTAATATCAAGGCCAGCAGGCCACACTGCTTAACTATTTTGTAAGTTACTCTGTTGCAATGTGATATACTCCTGTGCTTGACTTATCCTGGGACGTCAAGGGTATGTGTATGCTATGCATATATGGGACTAGCTGCAGCGAGCTAGGTCTCTACAGGAGTAGTCGTAGTCCCAGTCTCGGGGCGCGACAGCCCCCGAGACATGGCCTCCGCCGCCGTCCCGGGCGCCGCCATTGGCCCGGGGACGTGGCCTCCGGCCCGTCCCCGGGTGCCGCCCTTTGGCCCCCGGGACATGGCCTCCGACGCCGTCCCGGGCGCCGCCATTGGCCTGGGGACGTGGCCTCCGGCCCCTCCCCGGCCGCCGCCTTTTGGCCCCCGGACCTGGCCACCGGCACCGTCCCAGGCGCCGCCATTGGCCCGGGGATGTGGCCTCCGGCCCCTCCCCGAACGCCGCCTTTTGGCCCCCGGGACCTGGCCTCCGGCGCCGTCTCGGGCGCCGCCATTGGCCCGGGGATGTGGCCTCCGGCCCGTCCCCGGGCGCCGCCTTTTGGCCCCCGGGAGATGGCCTCCGGCGCCATCCCGGGCGCCGCCCTTTGGCCCCCGGGACATGGCCTGCGGCGCCGTCCTGGGCGCCGCCATTGGCCCGGGGACGTGGCCTCCGGCCCCTCCCGGGCGCCGCCTTTTGGCCCCCGGGACCTGGCCCCCGGCGCCGTCCCGGGCGCCGCCATTGGCACGGGGACGTGGCCTCCGGCCCGTCCCGGGCGCCGCCTTTTGGCCCCTCCCTGGGCGCCGCCTTTCGGCCCCCGGGGCCTGGCCTCTGGCGCCGTCCCGGGCGCCGCCATTGGCCCGGGGACGTGGCCTCCGTCCCCTCCCCGGGCGCCGCCTTTTGGCCCACGGGACCTGGCCTCCGGCGCAGTCCCGGGCGCCGCCATTTGCCCAGGGACGTGGCCTCCGGCCCCTCCCCGGGCGCCGCCTTTTGGTCCCCGGGACCTGGCCTCCGGCGCAGTCCCGGGCCTCCTCGCCCGCCTAAAGGTAAAGTCTCGAGTTGTTTGTCACGTGCAGGTCACGCGAGGAGCGCCTCGGGAATCAGCAACCACCTGTCAAGCATCCAAGGCGTTTGACCGGAAGAAGGACGGTCCTACCCTTCAATACGACGGTGGCTTCCGTGGTAGTTTAGGTTTTTTGCTTCTTTTTGGGGCTATAAATAGCCCTTGTACCCCTCTGTTGTATGGACCAGATCACTTTTATTGGAATAGCTAAACTCATAGGCGTGCTCCGGAAGCCTCTCCCCCGGAGACAGCCTCCCCAGCCGACTCTGGTGGGGAGCGCGTCGACAGGACTTGGGCCCCCACCGGGACCCGAACCTGTATAAATCCGTGTGTCATTTCTTGTGCTTGTCCAGCGGGGGAGGACCGGTCATCCGGTCAACCCGCGCCACGTAATCTTCGCTAGGATCATTCTCAAAACCTGCCGGGGTATTCTCGATACCACGACACAAAGTTTTCTTGGGAAATGAACTGACACACTGTGAGAAAAAGAAAACATCTTCTTTACAATAAGAGAAGATGAAACGTCGGATACTATATTCTAAAATCTTAAAAGTTTGAAGTAATAAAAATTTTATTTCTTCAAATTTGGGGGCTAGCTGATGATGATTATTACCCAAGCTAGTCGTCGGTTCATTTGAATATATAATGTTTAAGATATTTTGTATATGATATATGGCTCCATACACTAGCAGACGTAATGGTCGTAGAGGGAGTTTCCTGTGAACTAGAAAGTCGCACGATTAATACTGACCTATGGTCGCATAATGTGCGTAACCATAGTATCTTGAAAGTTGTATTTAACCAGAGTAATGTTTGAGTCTTCCAAACATGGTTCCAGGATAAAATAACTTCCCTCCCCACTTGTGAAGACAATCGTCGAGGAATTAAGATATGTGGTTATTTAAAACCGCATATAATAACTGGCACGAAGATAAAGTTAAAGATGCAGTCTTGTAACTACATCTTGGCAACCGTCGAATTTCCCAAAACTACCTCACATTAACACCCTTTCGATCAATATAAAAGACAATAAGGAGGAGAGGATGGGGACAAGCAGCATTAGTTTCGCAAATACAAGCATATAGAGAGATTGTTAACCTTTCTAACAATCTCTCCCTCTCTATTATCATTCATATACATAGTGAAAGCATCACAGGACGTAGGGCTATTACTCAACATTGAGGGCCCAAACATGTATAATCTTTCGTGTTCCCAATACATAGCTATCTTTGCATATCTTGTGGGCATTTTGAATTGTCTCCACTTCATACATTATTAATTTGCATTAGATCCACTAAGGACCCTAGCCCCAATCGTTGACACTTCTTTCTTCTCTACTCCTCCTCTAGTCCAAACCCTATATCTGCCGTGACGGCCCGCCGCCTCCTCCTCCGCCACCCAAAATCCCACTTCTCATCCTCGGCCATCGCTGCGGCCATAGGGCACGACGCCAGCGGCGGCCGCGTCAAGTTCTTCGACCATGACTTGAAGCACCGGCAATGGGATAGGGTGGCTTGGGCGACGTGCGTCTCCGACGCCCTGGCCGATGCCATCACCAGCAACCTCCTCGACCACCTTGAGGACTATCTCTTTGCGCGGCTTCTTGCGGAACAACTTTGGCTTCGAATTTGACGTGTGTTGTTGGGTGGTGCGCAGGATTGCAAGAAGGCATTCCCTGCTGTGCATCATCTCTGCATGCCATGTCACTGTAGGCCGTGTCACTACAGGCCATGAAGCTACTCGCGCTTTACCTCTCTCAGACAAGGTAGGGTGCTAGATCTGATATATATCGCTTTTGATCTCTGAGTTTAGATCTAGGTTTGTTGCGGTTTGACATGCTGTGATCTAGGTGGCGGCGGCGGCAACGATGACGTGTGGATCAACAGGCGTCCCTTCCACGTCCTCCGCCAGCTCGGCGAGGGCGGCTTCACCTTCGTCTACCTCCTCAAGGATGTCACCGCCTCCGGCGCCCCCAATGACGGCCTGAGCAGTAAGCACGCTTCCCATGTCTCAAAAGTGATGTTTTTGGTGGTCTCCCTTATCCCAAGGATACTTCAATGAGTTCATCAGTTCTAAGTGTACTTAGATCATCCTTAATAGAGATGATGCTGCAGTAGGTGAATCTTGTTGCATCTAGGCCCTTTTTGGTTGATTTTGATTATTGATGACATTAAGTGTCTTGGACTAACTGTATCTTTGAGCTATTTGTATGTAGAACTATTTCTGTAAAATCCGCAAGTGACAGGTTGCAGTCCAAAGTGGAGAGTCAAAGTCACAAGCGCAGGGTCGCAATGTCACCCGAGGTTGCAGGCCAAGGTTGCGAGCCAAGGTCGCAAGCGCAAGGTCGTAGTATCGCCCGAGGTTGCAGTCCAAGGCCGCGAGTCAAGGTTGCGAGTCAAGCTCGCAAGCGCAAGGTCGGCAAGAAGAAAGCAGCAAAGACCTAAGGTAAGTGCTTGTTTGTTGTACCGGTCTCAGTGGTTGGAGTATTGACTGGTTTTATAAGAAATTCTTTTTAAGTTTTACCGTACTATGAAGAGGGGTTGTGAAATCTCTTTTTTGTTCTGGGATAAACTAACAAACTCTTAGGTCATATGTTGCATTCGCATTCATTCGTATTCTTGATCGAAATCTGAGAAAAATATTTAGATTTAAAGAGGGACTGAAACTGATCATTTGAACACTATTCATTTGATCAAGCACTATTCATTCCACCAAGCACTTTTCATATGACCAGATATTGTTTATTCGACCAGACATTCGAACGGCTATTTACTAGCCGTTAGAAGTCAAAGCTGGCTATTAGTTGTACTAATTTCTTTCCTTTTCAACCATAATGGCTAGCTGAGAGGTTGGGCTATATATAGGTGTTTTAAGCAGTATTCTTGCATATCTCAAGCCACATTCTCTATACACTTTGAGCATCATTTCTATACTATTTTGAGCAGACTTTCAGCAGTTTTTTGAGTAGCTTTTGAGAAATTTTATAAACATTTTTGAGTAGATATTTGATCAGTTTTATAAACATTTTTTTCGTAGTTTTTTGATCAGTTTTATAAACACTTTTGAGCAGATTTTTGATCAATTTTATAAACATTTTTAGCAGAATTTTGATGAGTTTATATACAGTTTTTAAACACTTTTGAGCAGATTTTGATTAGTTTTATAAATTATTTTTGACCAGATTTCGATCAGTTTTATAAATAGTTTTTTAGTAGATTTTTGATCAGTTTTATAAATACTTTTGAGCAGATTTTTGATTAGTTTTTAAAACACTTTTGAGCTGATTTCTATACATTTCCGAGCAGTGTTTTTAAAACAATTTTTTGAGCATTGATGAGCCATATTCATATGTACACTTGAGCCAAAGTTTCCTAGTGCTAAAATCATGATCTATTGATCAAGTACCGTTCATTGTGATTAAGAGAGAGAGCCTCCGAGAGCATTCATTCGTATCATTTGTATTCGTGGATATTGAAGCTAGAGTCATTTATTTTAGTGCTTCAACGAGGAGTAGGGGAAACCAAGCGAGTCTCCGAGATCTCGGGATACATTGTTGTGTTTGATTCTATTTCTCTCATTTTTATTTGTGCAATCTATTTGTTTAATTGATTCAGTTTTTATATATTCTTAGCTCTTTTAGGCTTTAATCTTGCAAAAGTTGTTTTATTAGAAAAGTTTTTAAAGCCTCCTATTCACGCCCCCCCTAGTCGACATCCTTGATCCTACAAATCTCTCCTTAACAACATCACTTTTCGGAGATCCATCTTCATTTGAGCTTTTGAAATTCCCTGAAGGAATTACTGTGGTACCAGTGCAATCTGATTTTATATGGGAGAGGTCACAACCCCTGTTGAACTTTTGGCTAAATTACTCCATTTGTTAGATCTTGAGTAATCTTGCTGAGCTAAAGGAACAGTTGAAGCTCAGGTTGAATTTGAGGTCCTATGAGGTATTAGTTTGTTCGTTGCCACTAGAAAGATATCATAATTATATATTTTCATGTCTTGAATGTTTAAATTTTGCACTCACTGTCTGCTGTATTCATGCAGAATATATATCTTCAGTTCAGAAGTGAGAATGGTTCTTTAGTTGAACCCCCAACATGTCACGACCTGACTTGGGGACTACGACTACTTCCGTGGGAACCCAGCTTGTTGTAGCTAGTCCTATACATGCATACCATTGACTTCCCAGGATAAGTCAAGCACAGGAGTATATTTACATTATAGCAGAGTAACTTAAAAAATATCTGCTGGCCATAGTACAATATAAAGAGATTACAATGCCTTCACGACATACATGGTCTAGCTAAAGCAAAATAACAACTACACGGCAGAAGTTAGGTGAACCCCCCCAACAAGAGGTTGACAGCAGAACAAAACACATCAGTGCTCTGGCGGAACTGGCTCCCCTCCTTCTCGATCCAAGAAATTCTCCATACCTTCATCCTGATCATGGAACACTCCATCTATGGGATGATAGGTTGCAAGGGTGAGTACTTACGTACTCAGCAAGTCATAGATAAGAGTATATACATATAATAGTGATGATATGAACCTATGCTAGTAAAGAAGTGTGGATGGTTGTAAAATAGTCTTTTCCTTTATATCTCATGGCAGCACTTTTCATAGCACAACATTGCTATTCATGTTCCACCATTTATAGTACTACCGCGGCATGTCGACACACGACAGCCCACGGCAGTACCCCTTATCATGACAACACATGTCATTTGGGTAATCTGGACTTATCAAATTTTATTTAGAAAACATACTTGTGCCACACCTCGTGGATTTAATCCACCGCAGCAGACTCCTATAAACCCGGGAGCTTGGAGTATTCGAATACATTTTTAACCCTATAGAGGGGTACCAATTTACCCGCAAGATATTACACTTTAATGCCCATCCTATCAATATGATTAGACCCTTCCTCACTGCATAATGTGAGTGGCAAGGTGGAGATAACATGAACTTTCATTATGTTTCACTCACAATTCACCCCTGACCCTGTGGTCGGACTACCAGACCTTCCATAGTTGTGGCGGGCTATACCCCCACCCCGAATGCCTCTTCCCATTACTGGGTTAGCGTTCAATCACATCCAGTGATATGTGTGGGACCTGCACTCCTTGCCAAATTGTGCATCACTTACCATCTCATGCAGGGGTTTCATGTGCGATCCACATACTTACTTGTTCAGGCCTGTCTCATGCCAGGCTTGCGGTTAGTATGTTTTTCATGCCACTAGACGCACAACACAAGGTTCTAGTCCTTATATGCTAGTGACCAGACCATCCCACAACCCCTACACATCCAGTGCCACCACCATTCCAAACCAAACTCTGGTCACAGCTAGGGTTCTATTTCATGAATATACATATATACATATATATATTAGTTTATGGCTCACTACTATATCATTTCACATTTCACTAGCATCCATCCTAGTACCACCAAATCATATCTCAACCATTCTTTCACATGCAATATTACTTATATTCAAGGTCATATCATAGAAACTCATAAAATATAGGCTCAAGATGTTCAAGAATATGACTTGCCTTCCGCGTTGTAAAAATAAGTAGTTGGTGTTGTGTCGACAGTAAAGTCCTCTAACTCAGCTTCTGGATCTACTCGGCAACAAATCAAACACACAATGATTACTAACTATATTAAAATGTTTTATGATCTATATGTAGATATGCTTTAAAGAGAATAATTGAACTATGCTGAAACTGATTGAGACTACCGGCTGAACTCAGTCGAAACTCTAGGGTTTCAAGGAATCTGGGCTAAGATTGAGTAATGGAGGTTACTAGAGTTTCAAGTCATCAATATTGACATTGGGTTTGCGGCTGGTTTGCTCAATAACAGCGAATGTCAGCAGATTGACATTCGGTTCACGGCCTGACATAGCCAAGAATGGCATAGACATGGTTTAGAGGATTTTAAGTGGACAAAACAAGTTTGGATTAAAGCATTGGGTGCAGAATGAAGCAAGACAACTAATTGACAATGAAGTTTTTACAGAAAAGTCCAGAAGTTCAAGGAATTTGCTAAATTAAGTCCCTAGCACAAAGAATTTTAATGCCAGTGCATTGCCAAGACTTAGGTTTAGCGCCTCTAGACAAACCGAGTGTGCATTTCTTCGCCAACTATGTCAAACGGGTAGGCGAGGTCAAGGCGAAGCTACTGGCAAAGTTAATTTCAACAACGGCAGCGAGACGACAGCTAACAACAAGATCGAAGTCGTCGGCTTTGAAAACCAGAAGCGAGCTACGATGACAGCAAGCTATAGATGACAGCAAGCTACAGATGATGGAACTTGAAATTAATCGAGGGCTTTTGCTCCTGTGGTGATGCTGATGGTGCTGGAGCGAGTAATTTGGTTGTGGTTGAGGTTTTGGGGCTCGCCAGTCAAGATGATCTAGGGCAATGCAGGCCAAATGGGCTCGGCTACAACATCTACAGGATACATGGAACGAGTTAGTGCAGTTGGTTTGGTTGAAGATGGTATGGGGCGGGCTGGCGATGTGAGGTGTTCACGGCGGCGCGCGAAGAAACGAAGAACTTCAATTACTGGCTGAATTCAAATTCTGGCTATATAGGTTTGGTCAAAAAGCTCTGGTGATCGCTTTGTTCCACAAGAGAAAAGGCTAATTTGGACTGGACTGAGTTCAATTGCTGGAACAGGTCAAATGCCAATTACGGCGATCACTGGCATTGATGTCCACCGGAGTTCCATCAAAGGCTACAGTACGATGAGGTGAACTGGAAGAACTTACTGATCGAGTCAATTTAGGATTTGTTGCAGCAGAATGCTCTGGCGTCGTGCTCCTCCTCGGCAGCTCGCCGGAAAAGAAGACGAAGGTTTTAATGGCTAAGGAAACTCTGGAGTGAAGTAATGAAGACGAAGCTGATTTGGGGCTGCTATTTAAAGGCACAGGACAGAGATGGCGAGGGGAAACAACAATGAAGTTTGCGTCGGTGAAGAAACTGGTCAAAGCGCGACGGGACGGCGACAGCGGCTCTGCAACTATGTTTGGTCGGCTCATTGGGACTTGATGCTGGCTGGAGCAGGCAGAGGCGACAAGGCTATCATGACGTGGCGACGTGGTGCGAAGCTCCTGACAAAGTTGCTGCTGCTGCTGGAGCACGGTCACTGTTGGTCATGCGCACGCGGTTGCTGGTTGCTGGTGCTGCCATGGCGACAGTTTTGGCGCGAACACATGTGCACATGCAGGTGCAAGCGAACATGAGTGCTGGCGAGGACCGGTCGTGAAGATCGCAGCGAGGCCTGGCACTGGTCGAAGCTGTGCCGGCGGGTGTGGGCGAAAAGGGCTGAACAAGAAATCTGGACCGAATTGCAATTACAGAATTTAGGTTTTGGGCTGATTTGTAATTCCTGAGAATTAGATGGTTAGGGCTGAATCTGATTTCACTGATCTGGTAAACTTTATTTAACAAATGATTTGGCAAAGAGATAAGATAAGATTTGGAACATTTGAATAGTTTTCGAATGAAAAGACAAGAGGGTAATTTAGTGTATTTAGGTTAATTAGGATACTTAATCAATTTTTGTTTTTGAAACCAGTAAGGGTTGACAAATCTTGGAGTTAGAGTTCGAATTGGATCTGACTTCTAAAGACTTTTATTCTCAGGATATATTGTAGGTCATATCTGGATAGTCAGATCTTGATTTGGGTCCATAGAGAAGAATTTTGAGATTTTTGGGACGTAGGATAGAATGAGTCTGGGCTGATTTTGCTGATCTTGGAGAGACATATGTATGCATGACTTTTTATGAAAAAGAATTTCCAGCCCAAACCCAGGATGTTACACAACAACTATTGATGCTTCAATTTTGTCACGTGGAAGTAGTACTTTTTTACCAGATAGATTGAAACAACTAGCACAGCTTATTGCAGGACATCATACAAAAAATCTTGGTCTTAACCACTCTGTATTTGGTAAAGTTAAGGGCATTCAGCTGTCATCATGCCTACAACACTCTATATCAGATTTATCTCCTAGTCGATCTCCCTCTTCCTCACCCTCTCCATGGCCATCTCCACGTGCTGCACCATCTTTAGCGCCATCTGGGAGTACCTCCTACCCTGCTCCTCCAATTTATATGAACCCGAGTCTCCTTCCTCAGGCTTCAGCCCCTCCACCTAATCGACAGCATTGTTTTCCATGTTTTAGTTGCAACTGGTTTCCTCCATCTGAAAGTCCAATACTAAACCCACCCTGCACTGGTAGGGACCTTGAGATATCGCTGATTATACACCCACCACTACCATCTAGAGTTCCTTTTCTGGTAAGGGAACCATGTCTTTCTCCAGTGTTTCCACCAACTACTGCTCGTGTGGATCCTCCTCATACAACTCCTAATCATCTACCAAATACAGTTTTGGGACGAAATTGTCAAATAGTGCCAGCATCTTCACCTTCATTGAATACATTTCACCACTAAATTCCACTAAAGAAGAAGCAAAGTAGCAGGACAGCTACACCCTCAATTGCTCCATCTTCACATCGTAAGTTTTTGATCACTCATTCTGCATACTTACTATTACAATTCTTGTTTGATGGCTGAGACCCTTCATATTTGGTAGCTAATTTGAAATGATAAATTATTTATCAACCTTGTAAATTAGCATTGATTGAGATGACTATCAGTGCAATTTGACATTTGAGGAGGTTGTTTCTCAATGTTTTGATATGCTAATCTCAAAAGAGGATGTTTAAAATGAGCCCCCAAATTATGAAGTGTAGGTTTCAGACATTTGTTAAATGACGCATTCATCAAAAATCCTATTTCTGAAATAGAATTTGTACCTAATTTTCTAATATTCTAGTTGTATGATTTCATTGTAACACTATATTCTAAGGTTCGAATTTATTGGGCCTTGACCTTATTTTTGTTTCAAAATAACCTAGTGAAAAGAACAAGTAGTTATTATTTTCAAATGTATATTATGATATATTAGCAGTGTTATAGTCTTTTTTCTTAGATTTTATATTATAGTAGTTAAATTTTCAGTACATGTTTTTAAAAAAGAATGCTGCAACTTGTTTTGATGATTACTGAAATTCTAAGAAAGCCTATAAAATATTAGATAAAACATAGAAAAACATTGTAAAACCTGTCATTGACTTAAAGCTTTTAAAACTTATAAAGACACTTAGTACTATGAAGGCTACAACTTCCTATGTGTTAGTAATTCTTATCTTGCTTATGTACAGGAATGGGCTGCTGAGCGTTGTTCTGTACCATTTCGTGCACCTGAATTGTAAGACTGCCCAAGCCATGCTGACATTGATGAGAGGACAGAGATCTGGTCTCTAGGATGCACCCTTTATGCCATCATGTAAGTTCCATCATGTCTTCTGCATGAGAAATATTTAGTAGTCCTTGATTCAGTTCACTTGATTTCTAATTTACATTTTTGTTTTGTTATTATTGGTTTATGTGGTGCATTGATATTCCAACCGCTAATTCTTTTGCTGTTTGCATCATTTATATGCTTATAGAAAATCTATCAACATAGTGCAATCCTTTTATATTATATCTAGCAGCAATAAAGAGTACTCAAGACATGTCCGATTTGGTACTATAGGTGAGTATATTCTCAGACGTTAAAAGAAATACTTCTGAAAGGAATTCTATCCCTTTGTGATATTCTTTTTGATGGATACATTTGCCTATATTGAGTTTTATCTATAAAATTCATTGAAATTTTTGTTTGCACAGTTGTAACATAAAGTTGCTAACTATATATGATGTATACAGGATGATGGTGCTGATGAAATGAAGGATGCAAACAAGATGGAGGATTAGTACTAGCTAAGAATCTTAAGTGCTTGCCATTCCTACCTCTTAACTCTAGTGTAATAAGATGCTTGTGTAAGGACCATTTCTTGTGTCCTTCATTGTTGGACCTCCATTTACCCGTAGTTTAATAGATTGGTAGTCCTCTGCATATTTTGTTGTAATGAATCACCTTATTTCTGTATATTGTGGCACTGATTTGAACTGTCCTTTGGCTTTGAACTTTAGATACCATACAACACTGATAGTCATCATGTGCTCAGAATCTGTCACTTATCAAATCTATCTCTCCATAAACTTCTTGCACTGAGGTTCAAGATTCCTCAATTGTGCTACATCTTGTTGGTGTTTAGAATCACCAGAATCTGGTCGGTTCCATCTGGATTCTTGAACCCTGCTCAAAGAAGAACCAGGAACTTGGCAGGGTTGTTCATTTTGTAACGGTTCACTAAAAGAAACATTAGAAAAGAGTACCTTTTCTAACGGTTCACTACTATGAACAGTTAGAAAAGAGTACATATCCTAACGGTTCACTAATAAGAACCGTTAGAAAAGAGTACTAATCCTCCATCTAAACATTATAAAAGAAAACTCTTTTCTAATGGTTCGTAGTAGTGAACTGTTAGAATAGGTACTCTTTTCTAATGGTTCGAAACCGTTAGAGTAGTATTAGACTTGTTCTATCGTGCTGATTACTAATGGTATGAGAACCATTAGTAGAGATGTGTTTTGAACCATTAGTAGACAATATTTTTGTACTAGTGTTATGTAAGGGAAGTGTTAAATGGACCAAAGGAGAGGTACCCTAAGGTCCAAACATTACTTTATGTTCTCTTAATGGCTTCAAAGAAGCTGCGACATTACTTTCAAGTGCACAAGATTACTGTGCCCTCGTTCTCTCCCTCAGGGGACATTCTCCGTTACCAAGAAGCAACGGGTCGACTTGCAAAATGGGCAGTAGAAGTAGGAGCATTCGATCTCCATTTCACGACTTGGGTAGCAATCAAGTCCCAAATTCTTGCAGCTTTTGTGGTCGAATGGACTAATCCATAACCACTTACGCAAGAATGTGCGGATTTGGAAGATATCCACCATTGGATGTTGTATTTCGATGGCTCTCAGAGTTTCAAAAACTCAGTGACGAGGATTATCTCCTGAGCTAGTTTATTTAACATATATCATGTTCAAGCCAAGTTCGGATGTGAAATATGAGTCTTAGCGGCCACTATGGTCGCAGACGGACAGCTTCTTGTGTGCCAGAAGGTTGCGGACACAGAGTCAGGTTATGATCGCAGGCTATGCACGATCAGAAGGTCACATGCTACGCGCAATCATTAGGTCGATGGCTCTACGCGACCAAGACAACCCGGGGGTGTTCAAACCTTTACTGGACACATTCTCAGGGTCAGGATAACTTCTTGCACATAGGAAGAAAACCGTCACGAGGTTAACATATGCGGTTATCTATAATTGCACGTGCTTAACTGGTAAAGAAGATTGATGCGGTCATACTAATTGCACTATGGCAACCATCCAGAACTGCCTTGCATTGGCATCCTTTCATTTAGTATAAGAGGATGGCTGATGTAGACCAACGAGACATAGAGGCGAATGGTGAACATCCATAGACGCTCTTGAAGACTTACATATAGTTCTTAGACAGAAGTATAACAAGAGATTACCGCATCTGATAATCTCTCTTTCCTGTAAAAACCCTTTCTTTCATACATAGTGAAATCACAACATGATGTAGGGCTATTACTCCCACCATTGAGGGCCTGAACCTGTATAAATCTTCGCGCCTCTATTTCATTGCTTATCTTAACTTACCTGATAGCACTTTGAAAGGTCTCACATACAACTCAGAAATCTGCATAAGATCGAAAGAGGATCCCAAGTCCAAATCGTTGACACTCAGGGGCTGGAGCTGTCTTTGTCGTGGTATTAAGAATACCCCGGCAGGTTTTGTGAACGATCCTAGTGAAGATTACGCGACGCGGGCTGACCGGATGACCGGTCCTCCCCCGCCGGGCAAACACAAGAAATAACACGAGGATTTATACAGGTTCGGGTCCCGGTGGGGGCCCTAGTCCTGTCAACGCGCTCCCGACCGGGGTCGGCTGGGGAGGCTCTCTCCGGGGGAGAGGCATCCGGAGCACGCCTGTGAGTTTACCTATTCCAATAAAAGTGATTCGATCCTTTACAACAGAGGGGTACAAGGGCTATTTATAGCCCCAAAAAGAAGCAAAAAGTCTTAACTACCCCGGACGCTACCGTCGGATCGAGGGATAGCAACGTCCTTCTCCTGGTCAAGTGCCTTGGATGCTTGACTGGTGGTCGCTGATTCCCGAGGTGCCCCTCGCGTGACCTGCACGTGATGAATAAACAGGGAATTTACCTTTTAGGAGGGCGATAATGTCCGGGACATGCCCGGAGGCAAGGTCCCGGGGGCCCAAAGGCGGCCCCCGGGACGTACCCGGAGGCAAGGCTCCGGGGGACAAAAGGCGGCCCCCGGGACGTACCCGGAGGCAAGGTCCCGGGGGACAAAAGGCGGCCCCCGTGACGTACCCGGAGGCAAGGCCCCGGGGGCCAAATGTCGGCGCCCGGGACGTACCCAGAGGCAAGGCCCCGGGGGCCAACTGTCGTGGTATTAAGAATACCCCGGCAGGTTTTGTGAACGATCCTAGCGAAGATTACGCGACGCGGGCTGACCGGATGACCGGTCCTCCCCCGCCGGGCAAACACAAGAAATGACACGAGGATTTATACAGGTTCGGGTCCCGGTGGGGGTCCTAGTCCAGTGACGCGCTCCCGGCCGGGGTCGGCTGGGGAGGCTCTCTCCGGGGGAGAGGCTTCCGGAGCACACCTGTTAGTTTATCTATTCCAATAAAAGTGATTCGATCCTTTACAACAGAGGGGTACAAGGGCTATTTATAGCCCCAAAAAGAAGCAAAAAGTCTAAACTACCCCGGACGCTACCGTCGGATCGAGGGGTAGCAACGTCCTTCTCCCGGTCAAGTGCCTTGGATGCTTCACTGGTGGGCGCTGATTCCCGAGGCGCCCCTCGCGTGACCTGCACGTGATGAATAAACAGGGAATTGACCTTTTAGGAGGGCGATAATGTCCGGGACATGCCCGGAGGTAAGGTCCTGGGGGCCAAAAGGCGGCCCCCGGGACGTACCCGGAGGCAAGGCCCCGGGGGACAAAAGGCGGCCCCCGGAACGTACCCGGAGGCAAGGCCCCGGGGGCCAAATGGCGGCGCCCGGGATGTACCCGGAGGCCACAATCCCCGGGCAAGTGGCGGCGCCCGGGACCTGTCCCGGAGGCAAGGTCCCGGGGGCCAAATGCCGGCGCCCAGGACGTACCCGGAGGCAGGGTCCCGGGGGCCAAATGGCGGCGCCCGGGGCAGGCACCGGAGGCCACAGTCCCCAGGCGAATGGCGGTGCCCGGGACGTGCCCCGGAGGCACGGTCCCGGGAGCCAAATGGCGGCGCCCGGGGCAGGCACCAGAGGCCACAATCCCCGGGCAAGTGGTGGCGCCCAAAACCTGTCCCGGAGGCAAGGTCCCGGGGGGCGAAATGGCGGCGCCCGGGACGTACCCGGAGGCAGGGTCCCGGGGGCCAAATGGCGGCGCCCGGGGCAGGCACCGGAGGCCACAGTCCCCGGGCGAATGGCGGTGCCCGGGATGTGCCCCGGAGGCAAGGTCCCGGGGCCAAATGGCGGCGCCCAGGGCAGGCACCGGAAGCCACAATCCCCGGGAAAGTGTGAACTTCCCTGGACTTTGTCTCGCGGAGATTTTCCCCAACAGTCTTAATTACGCCCCAGGGTGACCAGCTCCAGTATGTCGTATAATTACACTTTATTGCTACAAATAACGCAGTAGAGTATGAAGGTCTTCTAGCTAGGCTTCGAGTAGCTAAATCCCTTGGAGTCCGACAATTTGTAGGGAAGGGTGATTCATAGCTAGTCGTAAACCAGGTGAATAGGGAATACCAATATTCCGAAGAGACAATGGCTCTATACTTGGGCAAAGTGAGGAAATTGGAAAAATACCTCAAAATCTTTGAAGTCCAATTCGTTCCATGAAAAGACAATATTCTCGCACACCAATTGTCAAAAATTGGTTCCTCACGTGCATCCGCCCCGGCAGGAGTGTTCGTCGAGTACTTACAATAGCCCTCAATCGCGATCACCGCAAAGGCAGCAACGGCGATGACTAATGTCGCCACCCTCGAGCACTGTGCTGTCGGGGGAAATCTCCACGGGACTAAATCCAGGTAAGATGTGTCACGATTGCCCGGGGACCTGGCCTCCGGCCCCTCCCCGGGCGCCGCAATTCGGCTCCCGGGACGCGGCCTCCGGGGCCTCCCCGGGCGCAGCCTTTCGGCTCCCGGGACACGGCCTCCGGGGCCTCCCCGGGCGCCGCCTTTGGCTCGCGGGACGCGGCCTCCGGTGCCCTCCCGGGCGCCGCCATTTGCCCGGGGACGGGGCCTCCGGGGCCTCCCCGGGCGCCGCCTTTTGGCTCCCGGGACGCGGCCTCCGGTGCCCTCCCGGGCGCCGCCATTTGGCTCTCGGGACGCGGCCTCCGGTGCCCTCCCGGGCGCCGCCATTTGCCCGGGGACGCGGCCTCCGGGTCCTCCCCGGGCGCCGCCTTTTGGCTCCCGGGACGCGGCCTCCGGTGCCCTCCCAGGCGCCGCCTTTTGGCTCCCGGGACGCGGCCTCCGGTGCCCTCCCAGGCGCCGCCATTTGCCCGGGGGCGCGGCCTCCGGGGCCTCCCCGGGCGCCGCCTTTTGGCTACCGGGACGCAGCCTCCGGTGGCACCGCCTTTTGGCTCCCGGGACCTGGCCTCCGGTACCGTCCCGGGCCTCATCGCCCTCCTAAAGGTAAAGTCTCGAACTGTTTATCAGGTGCAGGTCACGCGAGGAGCGCCTTGGGAACTAGCCACCACCTGTCAAGCATCCAAGGCATTTGACCGGGAGAAGGACGGTCCTGCCCTTCAATCCGACGGTGGCTTCCGGGGTAGTTTAGGTTTTTTGCTGCTTTTTGGTGCTATAAATAGCCCTTGTACCCCTCTGTTGTAAGGGATCGGTTCTTTTATTGGAATAGCTAAACTCACAGGCGTGCTCCGGAAGCCTCTCCCCCGGAGAGAGCCTCACCAGCCGACTCCGGTCGGGAGTGCGTCGACAGGACTAGGGCCCCCGCTGGGACCCGAACCTGTATAAACCCGTGTGTCATTCTTTGTGCTTGTCCGGCGGGGGAGGGCCGGTCATCCGGTCAACCCGCGCCGCGTAATCTTCGCTAGGATCACTCTCAAAACCTGCCGGGGTATTCGTAATACCACGACAGTTGGCGCCGTCCGTGGGGACTCGTGAGAAGACGCCATGGAAGCTCGCACCCTTCCCGGCGATCCGGGTCTCGAAGACCCGGCGCCGTCCGCCCGGGACACTGCTGTCCCGGCGGTCCCTTCCGAAGGCGACTTGGCCCAGGTACCGCCTCCCTCCTTTCCTCTTAAGTTAGGTGCTTCCACCTCCAGGTCGTTCCCGGTGACCGCGGGGACCTCGGCCGGGACAAGCGTCCCCCCGACGGCTCCCCCGGCTCCCCGAGACGCCCTGCTCGAAGCTCTCGTGGAAGGCCAGCTCCGCGCCCAGCGCTCTATGGACGAGCTCCTTCGCGTGCTGGCGCGGCCTCCGGCCCCCACATTTGCGTCACACCCGTATCCGGGGAACATGCCCCCATTTATGGGTTACCCGGCGGCCCCTCCGGCCTCGGGGGGGGGGGGGGGTTGTCCGCCCCGTATGATCCTGCCGGGGGGTTCCCTCCCCCTGCGGGATATACGTCCGGACCCTTCCCGGCACCCGGGCCCGTCCCGATACTGGGAGGTTACTTCATGCCAGGGCCCTTCATGGCACCAGGGGGGTACCCCGTTCCCGGCCTATTCCCGGGGCCGGGAGCCCACTTCTTGCCGGGGGTTTACCCTGCGCTGGGAGCCGGTCCCGCCCCCCGCGTCGAGTTTACCGCACCGGGGGCGGTTGACAGAGTAGCCCCCGTGCTGCAGCGGACTTCCCCTCGCATGGGCTCCCCAGTCCCGGACGCCCCCACGGGGGCTCCCCCCCTCGTCCATCGGCCAAACTCGCAGGGGCGAGGCCCCCGCGAATCTCACCTCCAGCCTCTCCGGCTCCAAAGAAGCCGGAAGGGGCGGGAGGGGCTGCACCGTGAGTGGCGACGGGGCGTAGTTCGCCGAGTCGGACGCCGCCCCGCCCTCGGTCGCCTCCTTCCCCGGCGCTTCGACGGGGCCCTTCAGGGGGGGAGGTGTTGCTTCCTTCCGGGACGGTGCCCGGGCAAGTTCGCTCCCGGAGGTCTCGTCCCGAGGCTTCGCCGGTGTCGCCGCCGGCGCCGTCGATGGGCCGGGGGTCTTTTGAACCCGGGCCTTCTTGGGCTCCGAGCCCCCGGCCGCCTCCTTCCCCCGTTTGTGCGAGCCGGGGGTGGGGAGAGGCTTCCTCTCCGGCAGCTTCAGCCCGAAGGCCGCCGCTACCAAGTTCTTTGGGGGGCCCTCCCCCACGGCGCGCACGACGCGTTCGTGCTCATCGGCGAAGTACCTCCCCAAGAGGTTCTCCGCCTTCTCCCGCGCCGCCGGGTATGGCCGGACTGAAAGAGGTAAAGAGTTAGTCAATTTCTTAAAAATTTGCAAGTAGAATGCAGCGGGTTCCCGGAGCTTACGTCGCGTCACCGGCTTCACCGGGGGCCGCTGCTCGGGGCCCATGCCGATCCCCCTCTTCCCACCGGTGAAGGGGGAGATCCGGAGGAGAGCCATCTCCTCAGTCGCGTCCCGCATCGAGCGGGACTTTTTGGAGAGGATCACCTTGCTGAGGAGCTCGTACTCCTCGTCCGTCTGCACTGGTATGAAAGTAAAAGATTATTTTATAAACATCCATAATTCTTGACTAGTCTAGGTTCATGTCATCACTACTATATGTATCTACTCTTACCTATGACTTGCTGAGTACGTAAGTGCTCACTCTTGCAACCTACAAATCAATAGACGGAGCAATCAACAATCAAGATGAAGGCGTGGAGTACGTCGTGGATCCAGAAGGAGGAGCGTCAGTCCCGTCAGTTCCCTGATGTGTGTTGTTCTGCCGTCCACTTCTCTTTGTGGGTGGGTCACCTATCTTCTGCTGTGTAGATGTTATTTTGCTAAACCATGTATGCCGTGAAGGCATTGTAATCTCCTTATGTAATATCAAGGCCAGCAGGCCACACTGCTTAACTATTTTGTAAGTTACTCGGTTGCAATGTGATATACTCCTGTGCTTGACTTATCCTGGGAAGTCAAGGGTATGTGTATGCTATGCATATAAGGGACTAGCTGCAGCGAGCTAGGTCTCTACAGGAGTAGTCGTAGTCCCAGTCTCGGGGCGCGACAAGAAAAGTTGGTATCAGAGCAACATGAGAACTTGACTGTAGGACGACACCTTTAGGTATTGGCCGTGCCAGGAAGACGTAATTTATTTAGAAAACTACTTGTTGAAAATTGTATTTTGATAAAAATAATGAGCTTTGTAGCTCTTGAAAACTTTTATTTCAAAATTTTATTTTGATTTTCCAAAATTCGGTAAGATTGTGAGAGTGCGTTCTGTTTTTTTTAGAGTGTCTTACGGGTTGGTGTAGATAGAGCTAGTGATGCTCTTGATAGCTTTTTGATTCGCTGTTGCTTTTGTAATGGTTAACTTGTATATTATGGCTTGTAGCCTAAGTATTTCATGCACTAAAGTAGTTTGCATTATTTTCTGCATTGTTGTCTTAGTTGGCCCTAGATAGTTAGATCAGCCCAAACTTCTTTTTCAGAGCTACCATGGTTGATACAACAGGAAGATCTCGAAGCAGTGGAGAAGACAGGGAACAGACTCCTCAGGAAGAAGATATTATGACAAGAAACCCCTTGTTTCAGCAAGGACCTCAGAGTTCCAATCCTCCACAGAAGGAAAATACAGAGAGAGAAGATCGGAAGAGAAGAATGCCTCAACAACTGCAACCACAACTAAACTCAACTAGAAGGAGAATCCCTACCAACTCTAGTTTTCAACCATCATACCAAACTCCCAGACCAATAAGAATGACGTGCCCCAATTGCAAAGGAAATCACCTTCAAAAGAACTGTCCTCACGCGAGTGTCAAATGTTTTCATTGCAAACAGCATGGGCATCGCAAAGAATTCTGTCCCTGGATTCAATTCCCTAGACCCATAGCCATATCTCAAGCAAAGATGCAGTCAGTAGAACCTAGATCATCACCACTGCAGAAACCCAAGAGAAATTTACAAAGAAGAGGAGCCATGTTTACCAGAAGCAAAGGAAACCCTTACATGAACATTCAATGTTATCACTGTTGGCAGCGTGGACATCATAGGGAATTTTGTCCTTTGATTCGACTTCCATCATCCATTACCAAGAATTGATGACTTGTTCGATCAGCTTCGAAGAGCCAAAGTATTTTCTAAGATAGATTTGAAATCTGGATATCATCAGCTGAAGATCAAGAAAGAAGATATACCGAAGACTGCTTTCACTACCAGATATGGTTTATATGAGTTTACAGTAGTACCTTTTGGCTTGACCAATTCTCCGGCAGCCTTCATGAATGTCATGAACAGCACATTTATGGATTTTCTTGACAAGTTTGTCATAGTATTCATAAATGACATTCTGATATATTCCAAGAGTACGGAAGAACATGAGCAACATTTACACCTAGTCTTGGAAAGGCTACGAGAGAGGCAATTTTATGCCAAGTTTGACAAATGTGAATTTTGGATGTCAAGAATTTCATTTCTTGGACATGTGTTGACAGCAGAAGGAATTTCAGTGGATTCAGCTAAAATCTCTGCAATCAAGGAGTGGAAGCAACCTACCTCAGTTTCAGAGATTAGAAGTTTCTTGGGATTAGCAGGGTATTATAGAAGATTCATTCTCCCAAATTGCCAAACCACTTACAAATCTGCTAAAGAAGGATGTTGCATTTGAATGGACCACCAAGTGCGAGGAGAGTTTTCAGAAGCTGAAGCAGAAATTGATAACAACACCAGTCCTCACTTTACCGGACAGCAAAGAAGATTTCGTAGTTACTGTGATGCTTCAAAGCAAGGAATAGGCTGTGTGTTAATGCAGCAAGGTCAAGTAGTGGCTTATGCATCACGTCAATGGAGACCACATGAGGAAAATTATCCGACCCATGATTTGGAGTTAGCAGCAGTAGTTCATGCTTTAAAGATATGGCGGCATTATCTCATTGGACATAAGTGTGAGATCTTTACAGATCATAAGAGCCTCAAGTATATTTTCACACAGACAGAGCTCAACATGCGTCAACGACGATGGCTGGAATTGATCAAAGATTTTGATCTTAGTATTCAGTACCATCCAGGGAAAGCTAATGTAGTGGCTGATGCCCTAAGCAGAAAAGTTTACAACCTACAAGGAATGGTTATGTTGAAGAACCCTTATCTACAACAAGAGTTGCAGAATCATCAAGTGGAAATAGTACCACAGGGAACGGTAGCTACTTTAACAATAAAATCTCAACTTGAAGAACAGATAGAAAATGCCCAGAAGAAAGATGAAGAAATTTGTAAGATCAAGAGTCGAATCAAGTTAGGAAAGGCTCAAGGCTTTACTGAAGATAACCAAAGGATTGTATGGTATCGAGAAAGAATCTGTGTACCTCAAAACGCAGATCTTAAGGAAATAATTCTCCATGAAGCACATAAAACTCCATACTCAATACACCCTGGTAACACAAAGATCTATCAAGATTTGAAGACCAGATTCTGGTGGGATAATATAAAGAGGGAGATTGCAGAGTATATTGCAAACTGTGATACATGTCGACGAGTTAAAGCAGAACACCAGAAAATAGCAGGAAAGCTACAACCTCTACCAATACCATTATGGAAATGGGAAGAAATTGGTATGGATTTCATTACAGGATTACCTAAAACTCAAGGAGGATATGATTCCATATGGGTTATTGTGGACAGACATACTAAAGTAGCTCATTTCATACCAGTCAAAAAGATTTATGATGACAGTAAATTAGCAGGAGTGCATGATGTGTTTCATGTCTCTCAGCTCCGGAAATGTTTGAAGGAACCTACTGACCAGATAGATGTACAAGATGTGCCTTCACAGAAGAATCTCACTTATCTTGAGCACCCAATCAGAATCCTAGCCACTGATGAACGTCAGCTCCGAAGGAAGAAAATCAGATTGTGTAAAGTTCAATGGAAGAATCATTCATGACAAGAAGCCACTTGAAAGAAGGAAGAGAATTTTCAGCAAACCTATCTCTATTCTTATCTTTCCTTGCTTTAGGTAAATCTCGGGGTGAGATTTCTTTAAGGAGGGTAGATCTGTAACATCCTGAGTTTTGGGGTGAAAAGTTCTTTCTTAAAAATCATGCATGCATATGTCTCTCCTAGATCAGCCAAATCAGCCTCAGCTTTATTCTGTTCTAGCCTTAATTTCTTCAAATCTATCCTGTGACCCCAAGTCAAGATCTGACTTGCCAGATTTGAACTATCAGTTATCCTAAACCTAAAAGCCTTCAGAACCCAGATTCAATTCTATCTCTAACTTCCATAATTATCAACTCTTTTCTGTTTTTGAAAACAGAATATCTGTTATTACCTTTTACCCTAAGTTTCAGAAATTCAGATTTAATCAAAATCTTAGCCAAGTTCAGACCAGATTATTCCTGGATTATGATCAAGGGTATGCCAATACCTTAATCCAAAAAGTTGGCAGCCAGATTTCACCATCTGAACCTTTTTCGCAAATCAGTCCAAGAGTTATTTCAAATTAGTCCTTATCTGATTTCTGAAGACCCAAAAAGACTAAAATCTCCAGATTAACTCCAAATTCAGAATTTCTTCGGCAAATCTTTTCTAGATGCTATTTGAAACAAGTTCTTCTTCTGTGCAGATTTCAAGATCTCATCCTAATTACCATAATTCGAAATCAATTGGAGCTCAGATTCAATTACCCTAAAAATACCCTATTTTCAGTCTGTGTCAAAGACTATTCAAATATGCCAAATTTTATCAAATGTTCTTGCCAAATATTCTGTTGAATATAATCTGCTATATCAGTGAAATCAAATTCAGTTTAAACCTTCCAAAACTCCAGATTCGCAGATCAGTCCTTTTTCCAGATTTTTTTTTTTCCAAAAGCCAGAAAGGCAAAATGTTGCAAATCATCTCCAAATTCAAATCTGATTCAGGGAACACCTCCCAAATGCTTTTCAATACAAATTCTTCTTATATGAGTATCTCAAAATCAAACCCTAAATCCCAGAATTCGAGATCAATAAGTTTCAGACCTATTTTACCCTAATCTACTCTGTTTTCAGTTCATATCAAAAGATATCCAAATGTCTCAAATTTTATCTTCAATCTGTGCCAAATCATTTGTGGAATTAAGTATACCAAAACAGCAGAATCAATTTCAGATCAAACCTTCCAAATCTTCAGATTTACAATTCAGTCCAAATCAAGAATTGGAAATTGCAAATCAGCCCTATTCGACCAGGACAGCAGCTGCTGTGCACGACCAGAGATCGCCGTGCAATTGCGCCGCGCTTGCTCGCCGCCGGTGAGGCTTCGCCGCACTCGTGACCGTGCATGCTTGTGTGTACGTGTCCTTGCTTCAGCCGTGCCGTGGCACCGCCGTGGCAGCGCCGTTGAACAGCATGTGCTCCTGCGCGCGACCAGCAACAGGCTTTTGTCAGCATCTTCTTGCCACGTAGCTTGCCTTGCCAGACGTTGTCGCCACCACCTTGCACCGCCCGACATGGTTGAGTCCCAATGTAGCACAGCTTCGCCTTGCCAGTGCACCGTCGCTTCACCGCTCGCCGTTGTTGCAGCTGCGCCCGGCAAATCTTGTCATCTGGCACAAATTGAATGCTGTAAATCCTTGCAAGCCACGCCCACTGCTCTATTTAAACTACCAGAGCCTTGTATCATCTCCTCTTCACCAGGACTTAGCCAATTTTGCAAAATCTCTCGCTGCAGTCGTCTTCTCCGGCGAGCCATCGAGGAGCTTCACGGTGACAGCCTCAACCGCAGCCTCAACCACCAAATTGACAGCACCAGTGAGTTCCCCTTATCTCTCTCATCGTGCTGTATCACTTAATTGGATTTCCTTGCCTCCTATCGCCGTCGATCACCGGAATTACTGAAACTCGAAGAATGCCCTGTTCCGGCAATGCAGGCCAAATTACCTCGATTTAGCTCTCGATCCTGTGGAAGAAAATGATCAGTGACTCATTTCCAGCAAGCCTATGCATCAAGATCTCCCGATTGAGCTTCAATCGAAGCTTTCCCCAATTTTGAGCTCTCCAGAAACCGGCGATCGTCGCCAGGCTTCTCCGGCCATCCTCCGGCCCATCTAATTGTACCAGAAGCTTCCCTATACCTCCTAGATGCTCTCCAAGCTTGGAATCGAGTTCATTCGACCTGTAACAAAAACCCCCAAATGGCAGTGTTTCTTCTCCGGCGCAGTTCACCGGAAATCCTTTCCCGGTGGTTTCAGCTTCATCTACTTTGTCATTCAGGTGTGCCCCAACTTCCTGAGCATATTTGTCTTCTAGCTCGATCTCTGAAACTGCCCAGAATTCAAGTTATAGCCATGCCAAAATCTTGTCCAGAACTGCTCCAGTGCAACTAGTTCACCTCAGTTCATCACTGAATTTCATCACCTTCTAGCCATCTTCTGCCCTAGATCTTGTTGAATGATTTGTTCCTGTTATCATTGCCTACCTCCCAGACAAAGTGGTGCATCTTTTGGAGCTCTAGATCAAAAGTTATGCCAAGCCCTAGTTTCTGGCCATGTCAAGATCAATGCCAGACTATGTCAGTCAGTGGCATTAGCCCTTTTCACTTCCTTCCAGATGTGTATTTTGGGCATAACTTTGTCCCTTAGATTCCTGAGGTTGTGATCAACATTTTCTTCTTCTATCACAACTTGATTTGAGCCCTTGAATTATATTTGCCGCTAAACCCTAGTTTTTGACACTGTCTCAGTGCATGCCAGCCAATGGCATTGGCCTTGTTTACCCACTTCTGATTGTGCATTTTGAAAGCCACTTTGTCCACTGAATTTGTAGAGTTATGATCTACATTTTCTTCTACTGTCATAACTTGAGATAAGCTCTCTAGTTTTCCTTGAAGTTATGTCAGAATCTTGATCTGAATGTCAATCTGCTGACATTCGCTGTTTTTGATCAAACCAGCCACAAAACTGATGTTCTTATTGTAACCTTGAGATCCTAAGAGCATCTACCACCCATCCGTAGCCAAATCCTTGAAACCCTAGGTCTCAACTCAGTTCAGCTTGTAATCTCAATTATCTCCAGTATCGTTCAGTCACTCTTGTTCAGCATATCTGCATATAAATCCTAAATCATTTTAATATATAAGTAATATTTGTGTGTATTGTTTGTTTGTTGCCGAGCAGATTCAGAAGCTGAGATCGAGGACTTCGCTGTTGACCCGTCATCAACTGCTGTTTCTTACGACGCGGAAGGCAAGTCATATCCTTGGTCATCTTGAACCTATATTTTAAATGTTGCTAAAACATAACCTTGAATATAGGCAATATTGCATGTGAATGATTGAGAATGGTTGATTTATCAATTGGCAGTACTGGACTGGTTATCTGTAAAATGTGAAATAAACAAGTTTTGAGCCATGAACTATTATATGTATCTATATACTTATATTCATGAAATAAAACCCCTAGCCGTGACTAGAAAAATGGTGTGGATGGCTGTAGCACTGGAGGTGCTAGACTGCAAAGGAATGCAGGCACTGAAGGTGCAGGGTTGTGGATGGTCTGGTCACTGGCATATAAGGACTAGAACCTTGTGTTGTGCGTCTAGTGGCATGAACAACGTGCTAACCGCAAGCCTGGTATGGGACAGGCCTGAACAAGTACTTATGTGGATCATACATGAAACCCCTGCATGAGATGTGTTGTGATGATTGACTTGGAGGCTGACTCCTACTATCACTGAAGGTGATCTGATATTTGACCCAGTAATGGGAAAATGAGGTGGGGTGGAGGTTATGATACAGCCTACCACAACTGTGTTTCGCGGAGAGCCACAGGGTCGGGGGTGAATTGTAAGTGATGCATAACAAAAGTTCTTGTTATCTCCACCTTGCCACTCACACATGGTTGTGAGGAGGGGTCTAATCATTTTGATAGGATGGGCTTGAAAGTGGAATATCTTGCGGGTAAATTGGTACCTCTCTGCAGAGTTAAAAACGTATTCGAATACTCCGAGCTCCCGGGTTTTATAGGAGTCTGCTGCGGTGGATTAAATCCACGGGGTGTGACACAAGTATTATTTTCTAAATAAAATATGTTTTAATCAAGATTACCCAAATGACATGTGTTGTCATGATAAGGAGTGCTGCCGTGGGCTGTCGTGTGTCGACGTGTCGCGGTAGTACTATAATCTAGTGAACATGAATGATGATGTTATATTATGAAAAGTGCTGCCATGAGATGAGGTATGAAACTAAAAGATTATTTTATAAACATCCATAATTCTTGACTAGTCTAGGTTCATGTCATCACTACTATATGTATCTACTCTTACCTATGACTTGCTGAGTACGTAAGTGCTCACTCTTGCAACCTACAAATCAATAGACGGAGCAATCAACAATCAAGATGAAGGCGTGGAGTACGTCGTGGATCCAGAAGGAGGAGCGTCAGTCCCGTCAGTTCCCTGATGTGTGTTGTTCTGCCGTCCACTTCTCTTTGTGGGTGGGTCACCTATCTTCTGCTGTGTAGATGTTATTTTGCTAAACCATGTATGCCGTGAAGGCATTGTAATCTCCTTATGTAATATCAAGGCCAGCAGGCCACACTGCTTAACTATTTTGTAAGTTACTCGGTTGCAATGTGATATACTCCTGTGCTTGACTTATCCTTGGAAGTCAAGGGTATGTGTATGCTATGCATATAAGGGACTAGCTGCAGCGAGCTAGGTCTCTACAGGAGTAGTCGTAGTCCCAGTCTCGGGGCGCGACAGGACGCGGCCTCCGGTGTCCTCCCGGGCGCCGCCATTTGGCCGGGGACGCGGCCTCCGGGGCCTCCCCGGGCGCCGCCTTTTGGCTCCCGGGACGCGGCCTCCGGTGCCCTCCCAGGCACCGCCTTTTGGCTCCCGGATCCTGGCCTCCGGTGCCGTCCCGGGCCTCATCGCCCTCCTAAAGGTAAAGTCTCAAACTGTTTATCACGTGCAGGTCACGCGAGGAGCGCCTCGGGAACTAGCGACCACCAGTCAAGCATCCAAGGCGTTTGACCGGGAGAAGGACGGTCCTGCCCTTCAATCCGACGGTGGCTTCCGGGATAGTTTAGGTTTTTCGCTGCTTTTTCGGGCTATAAATAGCCCTTGTACCCCTCTGTTGTAAGGGATCGGTTCTTTTATTGGAATAGCTAAACTCACAGGCGTGCTCCGGAAGCCTCTCCCCCGGAGAGAGCCTCACCAGCCGACTCCGGTCGGGAGCGCGTCGACAGGACTAGGGCCCCTGCCGGGACCCGAACCTGTATAAACCCGTGTGTCATTCTTTGTGCTTGTCCGGCGGGGGAGGGCTGGTCATCCGGTCAACCCGCGCCGCGTAATCTTCGCTAGGATCATTCTCAAAACCTGCCGGAGTATTCGCAATACCACGACAGTGCAGATTGGGTTCTACCATTGAGGAATTATCTCGCACATGGGAACATGACCGAGGACAAAATTGAAAGTGACCGGTTAGCTAGAAAAGCGTGAATGTACAAATTGGTTGAAGAAATCCTGTATAGAAAAGGTGCTCAAGGAGTGCAGATGCACTGTATTTCCCAAGAAGATCGCAAGTCCCCTCTAAAAGAGATTCATGGAAGCATGTGTGGAGCACACGCATCCTATAGAACGCTGGTCAGAAAAGATTTCCAAAAAGGTTATTACGGGCCGACGACACTTCATGATGCTATGCAATTGGTCAAGACTTGCCCACAGTGTTAATTTCATTCTAGGCAGGTCCATCAGCCAACATATGCATTACAAACTATTCCCTTAACTTGGCTATTCGCCACATGGGGAATAGATATTGTGGGTCCTATGCCCTTAGCAATTAATGGATAAAAGTTCTTCTTTGTAGCCCTATGTTTACCAAATGGATTGAGACTGAACCAGTCCAAAATATTACTACCACTGCTCCGAAGAAGTTTTTCTTCAAAAGAACATTGTGACGCGATTTGGTGTTCCAAGTTGTCTCATCATAGACAATGGGTCCCAGTTTGTTAGTGGTCTTTTTCTGGATTATTGCGAACACATTGGGACTGAAATCTATTTTGCATCCATTGGTCATCCACAGAGTAATGGTGCAATTCAACATGACAACGGGTAGATAATACAAGGGGTTAAGAAATGAGTTTTCGACTGCCTTAAGTGATGCTCGGGGGCTTGGGTAGAAGAACATCACTTCGTTCTTTGGGCATTATGCACTACATATAGTAGGGCAAAAGGTAAAATGCTTTTACAACCGGTTTGTTGTGTAGAAGCCATGTTGCCAGTTGAAATTAAACTTGTTCTGCTCGAGTGAATCACTTAGATGTCGTAAATCGAAGTGACAAATGTGAAGATGATATTACATTCCTTGAAGAAAAACAAAACCGAGCACTGGTCCGCTTAGAGGCTGTTGGGGGAATCTCCAACCTAAATGTCTCCCTTGTCCCTTGACCCAGGCGCCGCCACCCGGTGACAAGCGTCCCACTTAACCCGGGCGCCGCCACCCAGTAAACACGGTCTCGATGAGCGGAGCCTCGGTGACAGGCCACCCCCTATGTCTTGGGTGCCACCACTCGATGACCATGGTCCCGGTGAGCGGGGCCCTGATCACAGATGTCTCCCTCGCCCCGGATGCCGCCACCCAGTGATAGGAGTCTCCATCATCCTGGGTGCCACCACCCAGTGACAGGCGTCCCACTATGTCTCGTGTACTGCCACCCAGTGACCACGGTCCCGGTGAGTGGGGCGCAGGTCACAGTCGTCTCCCTCTCCCCAGATGCTGCCACCGAGTGACAGGCGTCACCTATGTTTCGGGCGCCGCCACCCTGTGACCACGGTCCCGGTGAGCGGGGCCCTAGTCACAGGTGTCTCCCTCACACTGGGTGCCGCCACCCAGTGACAGGCGTCCCCCTCGTCCCGGGCGCTGCCACCTAGGGATAGGCATCCCTTGGTACCGGGCGCCGCCACCTAGGGACAGGCATCCCTTCGTACCGGGCGCCACAAGGCGTCCCCCTTGACCCGGGCACCACCACCCAGTGACAGGCGTCCCCCTCGTCTCGGGCGTCGCCACCCGGCGACCACGGTCCCGGTGAGCGGAGCCATAGGCACAGGCGTGCCCTCGTCTCGGGCACTGCCACTCGGTGACAGGCATCCCTTGGTCCCTAGCACTGCCACCCGGTGATAAGCGTCTCACTTGACCCGGGCACCGCCACCCAGTGACCGCGGTCCCGGTGAGCGGAGCCCCGGTAACAAGCCTCCCCTTGTGTCTCGGGCACCGCCACTCGGTGACCACAGTCTCGGTGAGTCGAGCCCCAGCCATGGTAGTCTCCTTTGCCTTGGGCGCCGCCACCCAATGACAGGTGTCACCTCGGTCCGGGCGTTGCCACACGGTGACCATGCTCCCGGTGAGCGGAGCCGCTGGAACAGACGACACCCTGGTCTCGGGCGCCACCACCCGGTGACCACGGTCCCGGTGAGCGAAGTCCCGGCCACAGGTGTCTCCCTCGTTCCGGGTGCCGCCACCCAGTGACAGGCGTCCCCCTCGTCCCGGGGGCTGCCACCCAGTATCCACAGTCCCGGTGAGCGGAGCCCCGGTGATAGGCATCCCTACGTCCCAGGCGGCGCCACCCGGTGAAGACAGTCCTGGTGACCGCGACCCCGGGGAAAAGGTTTTCCCTCGGGAACTAGCGGACACTTGTAAAGCATCCAGGCCCTTCGACCGGGGAATTGACGTCGGTACCCTTCGATCCGACAGCGGCAAATAGGTTAGTTTTGTAATTTGCATCTTTTGGGGTTTGTATATACCCTTGTACACCCTCTTGTAGAGGGGTATGGATTCATTCTAGCTCAATACAAACAAAGCAATAGGCATCCCTTGGAGACCTCTCCCCCGGAGAGAATCTCCCCAGCGGACTTACGTCCGGGGGGTGTCGACAGGACTAGGGTCCCCACTGGGACCTGAACCTGCATAAATCCTTGTGTCATTCTCCATGCTTGTCCGATAGGCGGTGACCGGTTGCGCAGTCAACTCACGTCGTTGTTCGTTCGCTAGGCCCTTTCCCTTTCCGGTGGTGCCAGTCCCAGCGACCCGACGCTGCCTCCGCAAGATGATGCTATCACGACCCTGCCGTCTGGGGACACATGGGGAGAGAAACCATCTTCCCCTCCCGTAGTCTCCGGTGGGACGACTCCCATCTCCAACCCGATGACCAGGGCCATGCTCGCGGGGCCTAGTGCACCCCAACTCTCTCTCCCGGTCTCCGGAGACCCCCTGCTGGGAGCTTTGGTCAAGGGCCAATTCCGTTCCTAGCACACCCTGGAGGAGTTGCTACGCGTCCTAGTGCGGCCCCGGGCTCCTATTTACCAGCCCCCATAGCCGTTTATGGGGTACTTCCGCTGTTCTTCATGGGACACCCGGCAGCCTTCTCCGCACTGAGAATGTTTCCCGCAGCTAGGTGCTTGCCCCCACCCAGAGCTTTCCCCACGTCGAAAATGTTTCCTGCGCCGGGAGGCCTGCCCATGGACGGAACCTTCTCTCTCTCGGGAGCCTTCCCCACGCCCGCGGCCAGCCATGTGTCTGGGGGTCTCTGGGTCGGCGTCAGAGCCTGGGTTCACCACGGAGGCTCCCGTCACCGCCCCGGACGTCCACCTAGTGCCGGGCTCGTCCCGCTTGCCGGCGGCAACCTGCGAGCTAGTGACCCACACGTATTAGCTCCCTCCTCCCGAACCGCCCATAAGGGCTCCCCCAGCGGACCAGACCCACTTCACCCGGGAGGAGGTTGAGCGAATGTGTACAACAAAATCTAGGGAGGCTCCCCCCCACTACCGGTCGAAACTCCCATCAGCTCGCGGTCACGGCGAGCAATGCTCCCGGCACAACCGGGGGAAGAGGCCGGTCGAGGAGTCTACTGCCACTTCTGGAAGGTACCCAGACGTCCAAGAGGTTAGCTCGACTAACCTTGAAGAGAAGAGATGCTACTGTCACGTCGGCGGGCCACTGGGACCCCTCCACGACTCCGACAACAAGCGCGCGTCCCCCATTAAAGGAGACTGTGACCGGGACTCCCCCTGGAGGTCGAGGGGGCCAACCAGCCGCTGTTTCACCGGCTCCGATGCATCCACTGGCCAGACCCTACCGCCCGCCGTACATCGAGCATTACAACCGTGAGGCCGACACTTATGAATTTGTGCGGGTGTACTCCACAGCCATTTCACCGGTTGGGGGGGATCAGATGGTGTATTGCAACGTCTTCTACCTCTATCTCACCGGAATCGCCCACTCATGGTTTTACAACCTGAGGGTCGGTTCCATGAAGTCCTTTGCGCAGCTCAAGCACGAGTTCTGCACGAACTTCCAGGGGAACTATGTGTGCCCCTAGACTCGTCTCAGCTCTACACCATCCGGTAAAGGACGGGGGAGACCATCCGCAGCTTCTTCAAGGGCTTTGCTCAGGTGAAGAGCAAAGTGGCTCACGTCCCTGACTCCACAGTCATCGAGGCGTGAAAGAGCGGGATCCTCCCCGAGGAGCTCCATCGGAGGCTCTCCCGAAGCTGTGTCTCCTCCACTGACGAGCTCTTCACCGTGCTCGAGAAGTATGCTCGAAGGGAGGAGGACGACCTCTAGAAGAAGAACCAGGCGCCCCTTCCCCCGCTGATCAGGAGTCCAGGGACCCCCTCAGCAATCATCCCTAGAGGACCAATCGCAACGAGCCACGGCCTTGGGACACCTTTTTCCTTGAGGCGGAGGCGGGCCGTGCAATGGCCACAAAGGCAAATGCCCCTTCCAGAAGACGAAAGGCCATGGGGGGACAGTAGTCCCGCGGCCGCGAAGGCCCCGTGATGGGAGGCAAGGAGGGCAGAACTAGCATGTGGTGTGCCTTCCACAAGTCCAATACCCATGCTACCCGTGAATGCCACCAGCTTCTCCACCACTTCGCCACATTCCTCGAACAGCGTGGGCAGGGGGGACGGAGCCCTACCTCCTTGCCCACTCCGCCGACTTTGCTAGCTCTCCCTGCTCCTTCCGGGGAGTAGTAAAAATAGGCACAGGAGGGGGCTCAGCTGAAGAGCTCCCCTTCCAAGAGCTAGTGCAAGGAGTACGCGTGGGAGGTAAAGGTTGCTGGGGTGCTACACACATCTCGACCACCGAAGTGGTCGGACGTCCCCCTCACCTTCACAGTGGAAGATCTGCGAGGGGTTCGCTTCCCCCATGACGACGTGCTCATCATCTCTGCCACCATCTACAACTGCCAGCTGGCGCGTATCCTCGTCGACGGTAAAAGCTCTGCTGACATCCTGTACCTGAAGGCATTCAAGGAAATGCAGTTCGATGAAAAGCTGCGGCAGCCCGCAGCCGCCCTTGTAGGGCTTTGTCCCGGGGAAGACCATCTACTCGGTGGGAAGGTTGATCTCCCCATGACCTTTGGCGCCCCAGACAACTACTGGACGTATATGGTCCGGTTCGATGTAGTGGACCTCCCCTCTTCGTACAACGTGATTATGGGGAGGACCACGATCATCCATCTAGGGGTGGCAATCCACTAGAGCTATCTCTGGTGAAGATCCGTAGGCCTCGCGGTGTGATCACCACCCGAGGCGACCAGGACGTGGCCCGTGCTCTCTACGAGCGCGCCACCGCAATGATTGGGAGCGTCAACCTAATCAAGACCCCAGGGGGAGAGTGCTCCCTCTGGCCTCGGATACCCCGGTCGTCCCCTCCGGGAAGTCTGACTTCCCCCGAAACCACGCCTGGAGGGAGATCTCTGGAAACTCCATCTGTCCCCGGAAGATGGGGAAAAGACCGTCAAGATCGGGGCGGATATCTATGCAGAGCACGTGGAGCATCTCGCGGCTTTCCTCCACAAAAACTCCGACGTCTTTGCATGGAAGCCTACGAACATGCTAGGCATCACCCGTGATGTTATCGAGCATAAGCTCGCTGTAACACCCGGCTGACCCCCGGTCAAGCAGAAGCTGAGGAAGCCCTCCCTTGAGCGCCAAGAGGCTATGATGGCCGAGATCGCCAGGATCCGAGAGGCGGGGTTCGTTCAGTAGGTCTTACACTCCGAATGGCTGGCAAACCCCGTCCTCGTGAAGAAGTCAAGCGGGAAGTGGAGGATGTGCGTGGACTTCACATACCTCAACAAGGCTTGTCCAAAAGACAACTTCCCACTCCCGCGAATCGACCAGCTGGTTGATTCAACCGCAGGGTGCGAACTTATGAGCTTCCTCGACGTGTATTTGGGCTACCACCAAGTCCGAATGGCAAAGGAGGACGAGGAAAAGAAGAGTTTTATAACTGCCCTCGGCACCTTCTGCTGCGTCCATATGCCCTTTGAGCTGAAGAATGCTGGGGCAACTTTCCAGCACCTCATGTCACTGGTCCTCATGGATTAGATTGGCCGCAACGTAGAGGTCTACGTTGACGACGCCATCGTCAAAAGCCTCCGAGCGGCCGCAAGTACGGGTTGAAGCTCAACCCAAAAAAGTGCACCTTCGGCGTATGCGACGGAAAGCTGCTAGGCTTCCTTGTGTCCCAGCAGGCCATAGAGGCCAACGCCAAAAAAATTGGGGCCTTGCTGGACATGCCTCTGCCACACTCCGTCAAGGACGTGCAATGGCTTACCGGCCGCTTGGCCGCACTAAGCCGCTTCATCTCACGGTCAGAGGAACATGGCCTCTAGTTCTTAAAAATCCTCTAGGGCCTCTAGGGGTTTAAATGGACCCCCGAGGACCAGGTGGCATTTGAACACCTGAAAAAGTACCTAATGAGCCCGCCAATGCTCATGAGCCCATCATGAGAAGAACCCCTGCTCCTTTACCTTGCCATGACCCCGGTCGTTGTAAGCACGGTGCTGGTGAAGGAGCAGGACGAGCAGCAACACCCCATATAATACATGAGAGCAGGCCTCCAAGGGGCTAAGTCACAGTACACAGAGATGGAAAAGATCTGCTACGCCGTCCTCATGGTGTCTCGGAAGCTCCGCCACTACGCCTTGGGACACTGGATCATGGTCCCATCATCCCTCCCCCTGGGAGAGGTGCTACGGAAGAAGGAGGTGACCGGTCGGATTGGGAAGTGGGGAGCCAAGCTCGCTCCCTTCTCCCTCTCCCTCACGGGCCGTTCCTCCATCAAATCACAAGTCCTTGCTGACTTTGTGGTAGAATGGACCCCCGCTGTGGGACCCCCATTTGAGGAATCCGGTTTCCAGAGCTTGAACAACATCCCTAGTCTTCGTTAGCACTGCATCTCTTTGGTCACTTGATGGGTGGACAACTCAGCGATCTGACCTGGGGATCTGACAAGGCACAAAACGAAAAGGGGAATCTACAAGGAAATCCTCGTACATCAGTCTGATGGTACCTATAGCGCGACGAGCAGCGTCTAGAATCGCATCTTTTCTTCCGCTCTACGAGCTTCTTGTTTCACGGGACCCCTTCCAAGCCTTGGAATTTCATACACCACCACAGAGGCACGAAAGCCGTAGGGTCTGTTGTCTACTTCTTCCTGTCGAACATAGTACACTGGCCGCTGGCTATCCAAAGCTCCCAAGAATTGCAGCATCATCCATAAAAGCAATGCCCATGATCCTAGCTCATCTCCGTGCACAAACTTCTTGCTGGAAGCCATCTGAGGAATAGAACACAGAACTTCTAGGAGTTAAAATAATTTTCAAACCCTTTTCAAAGAGACAAGGTGAGGAGACAAATTATTCAGTATAGTTTGTTTAAAGAAATTAGGTTTTCAAAATTAATTTTTAATCAAATAGACTAACGATTTTTTTGCCCTAGGCACGCCAATATCTATCTAAGGGTCACGGCCTACAGTCGAGCCTTTGCTCTGATACCATCTCCTGTGGAACCCCCATTTGAGGAATCCCGTGGCAACCGCCCAGGTGGATTGCACACAGGTTGGACCATTACAAAACTCACAACAAGCGGAAAACAGTTATTGCATAAACATAATTAAACAGGTACGAGGTCACAAGGACCAATATTACATTAACATAGCGCCCAGAATGACGCTACTTAAAGTTGCTATGAAAATAACAAGTTTATCCATACAAGAGTCGGCATCCAGATACCGAACACACAAAACAAGGCAAACAGCAACGACAAAGATCTTCACTTCTGGCAGCAATGGTTCTGGTAGGGCTTCCTCCACATCGGACTCAACTCGGCTCGAGACCCTTCTAGAACTCTGAATCATCTGGTGCGTTCCCATCTTCTGCTTCATCATCATAACCAAATGAATCGGGATCGGCGAATCCCTCTTCTGATTTGTTTGAAAAGGCTAGGGTGAGCATGCTTTGACACAATGCTCAGCAAGTCATTTATTTACAAACGTAATTATATAGATGAGGAGTGATCAAGAAAAGGGGCTAAGTTTTATAATTATAAATAGTATAGATTTCAATCCTTTGATCTTTCAAATAAGGGTTTTGTTTTCAACAGCGGGGTTTTAGAAAACCTTATAATAGACTTTAAGAAATTGTTATGTGATGGTCTCCCATGAGTCATCACTTTTGTCAACCCATACTATGAAAACATTCCAAATAGTTACTTGTGTTGAACCACACGGATAAATCCACCGCGAACATACTCCATGAACATGGAGTACAGAGTATCTGATACTTTTCTTACGCTTTGCAAAGGTGTACCTCTTTTTAAATCCACTTCTTCACTCGGCTTACAAGTCGGATCAGCTCCATGTGACTTATACACATGTGACAAGGCCGAGATCACACAACGCTTTTGCAGTTCAGTGTTAACAGTATCCCCGCCCGGTAAATAGACAATTAAGTCTCAAGTACCGTTGTGGGTCTTCCCCACTGCCTTACTTCCAAGCCTTAGGCCTATGCTCCCGCAGGACACATAGCCTTGGTCTGTCCACGCGAGACATTTGACCGTCACGATTACAACTGCTCACGGCTTAATCGGAGGCATAGGGCGTCTTCCTTCTTTCACCTTTTCCTCTCATGCTTTTTCTGAACTCACATCACTCACGAACGAACTGCGCCCCACCAGTTTCCACGCGAGAAACCAGACCGACAAACCATGCAGGGAACTGCTAATACCAAAAAGCTACTAAGTCGTGCCTGTCCCATACCAGGCAAGTGGTAGGTACGTTTTTCATGCCGCATAGAGGCACAACACAAGGTTCTAGTCCTTATGAATTAATAGTGAGGAGCCATCCACATTCCCTGGTGCGCACCGCACCCTCTCCATACAAACCAATCCTCACTATCAATACTAATTTGACATTTCATTTCACAAAAGGGGTTTCAAATCCACTTCTCACATATTAGCCATTTCACATCCAACATGTATATTTAAATAAGATTAAAGCCTAAGCATGGTATCCTAGGGTGACAAGGTTGCATGATGATTCGATATCAAAAAGGGGTTTTCACATGAAAGTTGGGTCATATCTATTCACATATTTCTAAACATAGTTTTATCAAATATTCAGCATGCATATGTCTTTAAAACAGTGAATCTACTTCATTTCAAAATACTAGGTGAGACATGATCAAGGGTGACGACTTGCCTTGCCAAGTTGGGTCCAAGAAATCTGCTGGATCTTCAAACGTTCCTTCCAAGTCTCCCGCTCCTTGCTCTGCATTCGCACGAGAGCACACACAACACATACAATACATAAGCATCCAGAAATTAGGCTTTATACAAAACATAAGTAAAATATACACATGAATGCAAATGAGCGAGATTGGGCAGAAACAGAACAGCGGAGCAAAGGATACTATGGTTAGGTTCACTGGACAAGACTCGAATGCGACGAAAGCCAAGGGTTGGCATTTGGTTCGCGAACAGACAATGTCCGAGAAGGACACCAGGATGATTTAGGGCTTCTAGATGATCAAAACTGGTGCAAGAGGTGGCATTGTGTGCCAAATGCTGTGAGGGACCTAAATGACAAAGTGAACTTTTCAGAAAAGCCCTTGAATTAACATAAATTCACAGCAAAGCTCAGGACACAGGAAATCGAATGCCACTGTACAGCAGCAAACTAGGGCACATGCGTCTGGACGAATCACACATGCATTGCTTCGCCAAACATGTCAGGGAGGTAGGCGGGATCAAGACAAGGTTGCTGGTGGGAGGAATTTGACTGGGGTGGCTGGCACGTGCGTGCGGGGTGGTTCACTTGCTCACAAGTGTAGGCGACAAGGGGCGGTGGCCGGCGGCGAGCAACTGCGGCGAGAAAACACGGCGCGGCTCCGGCGATGCAGCACTGGTCGAGGGCACGACTAGGCGCTGGTCGAAAACAGCAACAAAAGACTAGAAGGGCTGATTTGCAATTACAGATTCTTGATTCCAGGGACCAATCTGTAAATCTGGCATTTGGCTTAGGTAGAAAGGGTTTTGATTTTGCTAAATTAATCCACAAGGTTTAAGATATTGATCAGCAGCTAGGGATGACAAAATTTTGGACATTTAGGCAAGTTTTGAGATGAACTGAAAACAGGGTATTAGGGTAATCTGGATGTTAGAAATTAGACAAGGCTGAAACTAGGGTTTCGGAAGGGTTTTGGAAATTCTTCCAGAAGGGAAAAATGTTCAGGATAGTGAAGGGAAGATGTTCACTGAATCAAATCATGATTTGGAAATGATCTGTGGCTTTTAGCCTTTTTGGGGTTCCTCAGATATCTGAAAAGGACTAATTTGTGAATCTTTTGGATTGATCTGCGAAAATGACTTGAATGAAGGAGTTTGGCTGCCAACATTTTAGGGTAACACTCTGGTATCACCAAGATCTCATCCTAATATGCAGATAGTCAAGGTAGGCTAGGGTTGGGAAAAGCAGGGGTGTTACAACCTAACCTCCTTAAAAACAATCTCGTCCTCGAGATTCTGGTAGGTCTGAGAACAGGTATGGAAAGTTTCGGCGTAGCTCTTCTTCCTTTTCCCAAGTGGATTCTTCCTCTGAATGGTTGTTCCATTGGACTCTGCAGAATCTGATGGTCCTTGATTTTAGCCTCCTTTCGCTGATTTCAAGTATCTTGATGGGGTACTCTTGATATGACAAATTTGTCTGTACTTCCGCTTCTCTGGGAGATATCTGTTCTGTTGGCCTCTTCAAACATTTCCTCAGTTGAGACACATGGAAGACGTTATGTACTCCTGCCAACTCAGGTGGTAGTTCTAGCTTATATGCTACCTCTCCTTGCTTTTCCAGAATCTTATAAGGTCCAACATATCTCGGGCTCAACTTTCCTTTCATTTGGAATCGATGCACTCCTTTGTAAGGTGTTACTTTAAGATAGACGTAATCACCTTCTTCAAATGATAGTTCTCTTCTTCTGTGGTCGGCGTAGCTTTTCTGTCGAGACTGAGCCGTTTTCATTCTTTCCTGAATGATCTTCACATGAGCTGTGGCCTCTTCCACTAGTTGTGGCCCTAAAAATTGCTTTTGACCCACTTCGGTCCAGTATAGTGGGGTACGGCATTTCCTTCCATAGAGTGCTTCGTATGGTGCCATCTTTATACTTGCTTGATAGCTATTGTTGTATGTGAATTCAGCATATGGCAAGAATGATTCCCAAGAATCTCCATATTCCAACGTACAAGCTCTTAGCATATCCTCCAAAACTTGGTTTACTCTTTTAGTTTGTCCTCCAGTCTGCGGATGATAAGCGGTACTGAACTTTAACTTGGTTCCCAAGATTTCTTGCAGTTCCTCCCAGAACTTTGATACAAACTGGGGTCCTCTATCAGATACTATTGCTTTTGGTACTCCATGCAAGCTAACAATTCTTGAAAGGTATAGTTCTGCCAATTGTTTGGTTGAGTATTGGGTTCTCACTGGTAGAAAATGTGCTACTTTTGTCAACCTGTCTACTATGACCCATATAGAGTCGTAACCCTTTCTGGTCCTCGGTAATCCCGTCACGAAGTCCATTCCGATTTCGTCCCATTTCCATTCTGGGATTGGTAGGGGTTGTAGCGGTCCTGCTGGCTTCAGGTGTTCAGCTTTCACCCTTTGACAAGTGTCGCAAGATGCTACGAACTCAGCGATTTCTCTCTTCATCTTTCTCCACCAAAACTGACTCTTCAGATCTCGATACATTTTTGTACTACCCGGGTGGATTGAGTATGGGGTATGGTGAGCTTCATGTAAAATTGCATCCTTGATTTCCTTATTATCCGGAACGCAGATCTGATTATGGTGCCACAAAATCCCTTGTTCATCTTCTCTGAAATCGATCGTGTTACCGAGCTTCATATCCTCTTTCAGCTCCTGGATATGTGGATCCGTTACTTGAGCTTTTCTGATTTGATCCTTTAACTCACATTCCATCCTTAAAGTAGCAATGGATCCTTGTTCAACCAATTCCAACTGTAGTCTTTTGAAATCCTTGAGCAGTTGGTGTGGTAAATCCAGATTCTTTGCTTGGCTACAGTAGGACTTTCTACTCAAAGCATCTGCCACCACATTTGCTTTTCCAGGGTGGTAATGGACCTCAAGGTCATAATCCTTGATAAGTTCCAACCATCTTCTCTGTCTCATGTTCAGATCCTGTTGTGTGAAGATGTACTTTAAACTCTTATGATCTGTGTAGATGTCACACTTATTACCCAGTAAGTAGTGTCGCCAAATTTTCAATGCATGCACAACAGCAGCTAACTCTAGATCATGCGTTGGGTAATTCTCCTCATGAGGTCGTAATTGTCTTGATGCATAGGCTACCACTTTTCCTTCTTGCATCAGAACACAACCTAATCCTTGCTTAGATGCGTCACAGTAAACTTGAAAATCCTTCTTGACGTCAGGCAGTATAAGGATAGGTGCAGTTGTCAGTCTCTTCTTCAACTCTTTGAAGCTCTCTTCACACTTCTCAGTCCACGTAAATGAGGCATTTTTCTTCAACAGCTGGGTCAGTGGCCGGGTGATTTTGGAGAATCCTTCAACAAATCTTCTGTAGTATCCGGCCAATCCTAGGAAGCTTCTTACTTCTGTCACAGTCTCCGGTTGTTTCCATTCCATTACTGCTTGAATTTTCGAGGGATCCATGAATATCCCTTTATCCGAAATGATGTGGCCTAAGAAAGGAATTTCTTTCAGCCAGAAGGCGCACTTATCAAATTTAGCATACAGTTGATGATCTGCTAGCTTCTTCAGCACTAGCCTAAGATGCTCAACATGTTCTTTCTCTGTCTTGGAGAAAATCAGTATGTCGTCCACAAATACAATAATGAACTTGTCCAGATATTCCATGAGGACTTTATTCATCAGGTTCATAAATATAGCTGGTGCATTCGTTAGTCCGAATGGCATCACCGTAAATTCGTACAGTCCATATCTAGTTATGAACGCAGTTTTCGGAATATCCTTCTCTCGGACCTTCAGTTGATGATAGCCTGATCTCAAGTCAATCCTTGAAAATACTTGGGCTCCTCTAAGTTGATCGAGAAGATCATCAATCCTTGGCAGAGGGTACTTGTTTTTGATCATCATATCGTTCAGCTTCCTGTAATCAATACAAAGTCTCAGGCTACCGTCTTTCTTCTTGGCGAATAGCACTGGGGCTCCCCAAGGTGAAGAATTTGTTCTGACGAATCCTTTCTCTTCCAATTCTTCCACTTGCTTTCTCAGTTCTTCTTGCTCTTGACCTGTCATGCGTGCAAGTCTTCTAGCATAAGGGGCTGATCCAGGCTTTAGCTCAATGGCAAACTCCACATCCCGGTCTGGTGGCATTCTGGGGAGTTCTTCAGGGAATACTTCTGGGAATTCGTTGACCACTGGGACATCTTCTACTTTGATCTCTTCAGCACTATTCCGGCAATCCATGAGATCACTCAATTGGGTTCTACTTGCACTGAATGTAACTTGTCTTTCTTCGGCATTGGTCAGTGTGACAGTCTTCTTCTCACAACCTATCTGACCTTTGTATTTGGCTAGCCAGTCCATTCCGAGAATGATATCTAACCCTTGAAGATTCAAGACTAGCAAGTCTGCTAGGAATCCTAAGTTGCCGATACAGAAGGCAATGTCTCTACAGATAGATTTCACTGGCATTCTAGCTCCAAGGGATTGGATTAGAATGGAAGATTCTAGTGCAGACTCAGGCAGTTCACTTCCCAAAGCAAAAGATTTCGACACAAATGAATGCGTAACACCCGAATCAAATAAAGTAACAGCAAGTTTAGAGTGCATTTGAATTCTACCGATCCCGACGTCTGAGGCTTCTCCTACTTCGGCTGTGGTTGCATAGTTCAGTCTGCCTCGGCCTGTTGCTGACATCCCTCTTCCTCTGCTATTCTGAGTTCTTTCTCCTCTTGACGGTTGAATGCCTCTACCAGGGTTCTGAGCTGGGGTAGTGGATCCTGCTACTCTACCTCTAGCAACACTGAATGGCAAGTGTTGGAGTGAGCAGGTTTCTTTGCGATGACCTCTTCTCCCACAGTGATAGCATTCGACGTTCTTCAAGGTGCAATCCTTGTAAAGGTGATTCCCTTTACATCCGGTGCATTGTGGTGTTGAGGTAGGTGCTGGTCTTGGAGCTCTCTGGGGCTGTCTGAAATTGGGTCAGAAACTTGGTGCTGGTCTTCCTCGATTGGTATTGCCTTGATACGGGCTAGACGAAGCTTTCCTCTTCCGATCTTCCTCGATTATTCCTCGCTTTTCCTCCATCTTGAGTAATCTGTCGACCAAGATATGGAAATCTGTAAATTCTTGTGAGGCTATCTGATACTGTAACAAGTTTTGCAGGCGTTCACAAAATCGATCGATCTTCTTCTCTTCAGTTGCAATATCCTCTGGTGCATACCTCGCGAGCTGGATAAACTCATGTAGGTATTGTCTGATTGGTTTATCCCCTTGCTTGAGATTTCTAAACTCTCGGCGCTTGGCTTGCAGGACGCGTTTTGGGACATGATATTTACGGAATTGCTCCTTGAATTCATCCCATGTAATTGTGTCTGGACTTGGATGTACGGATTGATAATTCTCCCACAAAGCTGCGGCGGGTCCAAATAGTTGGTGTGGTCCATACAAAAGCTTTTCCTCATTATTGCATCTAACTGTGTTCAGTTTCCTTTCCACATCCCTTAACCAATCATCGGCCATAATGGGGTCCTTGGTACATGAAAAGGTTGGAGGGCGAGTTTTCTGAAAGTCTGATAACTTAGCTCCGATCGTTGATCCTCCGGTCTGTCCTGATGAGAATTGTTGCATCATCTGCTCCCACATCTGGTTCTGTGCAACCATGGATAGTTGCCTGTTATGCTCCATCCATATCAGCACTTCGTTGATGTTACTGCCCTGCGGTATGGAAGATGATCCTGACTGGTTCTGATCAGTACGAGCTCTGTTTCCCGGTGCGTCTCTTGTATTCTCAGCATTTCCTTCGGACATCCTTCCTTGAGATCTTCCACGGGTGTTAACCATTTTGTTCTGGTTAGGGATCAAAGAAATACTGCCGATTCATAGAGAGACACAGATGAGGTACAAGCAGAAGGCTGAGATCAATTCATGAGACAAGGATTTGAAAGTGCAGGATGTTTTTCATAAGATAGTTTTTCACAAGATACATAATTTTTAGCCTCCACGGCTTACAAGTACAGCATACAACCAACACAACTAAAGAAACTACAAACAAGGGCACAGACAAACAAAAGATCTAGCGACTGCCGGGGTCAAGTACAGGAAAAAGGGTCGAGCCAAAAGGGAGTCTAAGATCACTCGTCAGTTTCGGAAGAACCACAGGGTTCCACCTCTTCTGGAACTTCTTCTTGAAGGTCTTCGTCTGCATCCATCGGATCTAACTCCATGTCGTCGTCTTCTTCCTCATCAGACAAAGTATCGGTGTCGTCTTCAACAACTTCTTTTCCTTTGCCGATAGGAGCTTCTCCTCTTTCTCCAGTGTTGTGGCGTTCAGGGTCTTGAGAATTGATGATGATTCCACGCGATGCTGGTGTGAATTGGCCAAGGTAATCCTTGAGCTTTCCCACACTCTTGCGTGCGGTAATCCTCAGCTTCGGACGATTTTTCTTGTTGACAGACTCCGATGTTCCGGGGTTTCTATTTTTGCTTGGACCGACTAACTCTTGGATCTGCTTCTCTTTTTCTTGGAGATCTGCTCGGGCTCTTGCAAGCATTCCCTCGAGGTAGTGGCGATCATCCCGAGTGTTCTCATGCTCGCGCAACAAACGGTTATATCCGGTTTCCAGAGCTTGAACAACATCCCTAGTCTTCGTTAGCACTGCATCTCTTTGGTCACTTGATGGGTGGACAACTCGGCGATCTGACCTGGGGATCTGACAAGGCACAAAACGAAAAGGGGAATCTACAAGGAAATCCTCGTACATCAGTCTGATGGTACCTATAGCGCGACGAGCAGCGTCTAGAATCGCATCTTTTCTTCCGCTCTACGAGCTTCTTGTTTCACGGGACCCCTTCCAAGCCTTGGAATTTCATACACCACCACAGAGGCACGAAAGCCGTAGGGTCTGTTGTCTACTTCTTCCTGTCGAACATAGTACACTGGCCGCTGGCTATCCAAAGCTCCCAAGAATTGCAGCATCATCCATAAAAGCAATGCCCATGATCCTAGCTCATCTCCGTGCACAAACTTCTTGCTGGAAGCCATCTGAGGAACAGAACACAGAACTTCTAGGAGTTAAAATAATTTTCAAACCCTTTTCAAAGAGACAAGGTGAGGAGACAAATTATTCAGTATAGTTTGTTTAAAGAAATTAGGTTTTCAAAATTAATTTTTAATCAAATAGACTAACGATTTTTTTGCCCTAGGCACGCCAATATCTATCTAAGGGTCACGGCCTACAGTCGAGCCTTTGCTCTGATACCATCTCCTGTGGAACCCCCATTTGAGGAATCCCGTGGCAACCGCCCAGGTGGATTGCACACAGGTTGGACCATTACAAAACTCACAACAAGCGGAAAACAGTTATTGCATAAACATAATTAAACAGGTACGAGGTCACAAAGACCAATATTACATTAACATAGCGCCCAGAATGACGCTACTTAAAGTTGCTATGAAAATAACAAGTTTATCCATACAAGAGTCGGCATCCAGATACCGAACACACAAAACAAGGCAAACAGCAACGACAAAGATCTTCACTTCTGGCAGCAATGGTTCTGGTAGGGCTTCCTCCACATCGGACTCAACTCGGCGCGAGACCCTTCTAGAACTCCGAATCATCTGGTGCGTTCCCATCTTCTGCTTCATCATCATAACCAAATGAATCGGGATCGGCGAATCCCTCTTCTGATTTGTTTGAAAAGGCAAGGGTGAGCATGCTTTGACACAATGCTCAGCAAGTCATTTATTTACAAACGTAATTATATAGATGAGGAGTGATCAAGAAAAGGGGCTAAGTCTTATAATTATAAATAGTATAGATTTCAATCCTTTGATCTTTCAAATAAGGGTTTTGTTTTCAACAGCGGGGTTTTAGAAAACCTTATAATAGACTTTAAGAAATTGTTATGTGATGGTCTCCCATGAGTCATCACTTTTGTCAACCCATATTATGAAAACATTCCAAATAGTTACTTGTGTTGAACCACATGGATAAATCCACCGCGAACATACTCCATGAACTGGGAGTACAGAGTATCTGATACTTTTCTTACGCTTTGCAAAGGTGTACCTCTTTTTAAATCCACATCTTCACTCGGCTTACAAGTCGGATCAGCTCCATGTGACTTATACACATGTGACAAGGCCGAGATCACACAACGCTTTTGCAGTTCAGTGTTAACAGTATCCCCGCCCGGTAAATAGACAATTAAGTCTCAAGTACCGTTGTGGGTCTTCCCCACTGCCTTACTTCCTAGCCTTAGGCCTATGCTCCTGCAGGACACATAGCCTTGGTCTGTCCACGCGAGACATTTGACCGTCGCGATTACAACCGCTCACGGCTTAATCGGAGGCATAGGGCGTCTTCCTTCTTTCACCTTTTCCTCTCATGCTTTTTCTGAACTCACATCACTCACGGACGAACTGCGCCCCACCAGTTCCCACGCGAGAAACCAGACCGACAAACCATGCAGGGAACTGCTAATACCAAAAAGCTACTAAGTCGTGCCTGTCCCATACCAGGCAAGTGGTTGGTACGTTTTTCATGCCGCATAGAGGCACAACACAAGGTTCTAGTCCTTATGAATTAATAGTGAGGAGCCATCCACATTCCCTGGTGCGCACCGCACCCTCTCCATACAAACCAATCCTCACTATCAATACTAATTTGACATTTCATTTCACAAAAGGGGTTTCAAATCCACTTCTCACATATTAGCCATTTCACATCCAACATGTATATTTAAATAAGATTAAAGCCTAAGCATGGTATCCTAGGGTGACAAGGTTGCATGATGATTCGATATCAGAGGTTTTCACATGAAAGTTGGGTCATATCTATTCACATATTTCTAAACATAGTTTTATCAAATATTCAGCATGCATATGTCTTTAAAACAGTGAATCTACTTCATTTCAAAATACTGGGTGAGACATGATCAAGGGTGACGACTTGCCTTGCCAAGTTGGGTCTAAGAAATCTGCTGGATCTTCAAACGTTCCTTCCAAGTCTCCCGCTCCTTGCTCTGCATTCGCACGAGAGCACACACAACACATACAATACATAAGCATCCAGAAATTAGGCTTTATACAAAACATAAGTAAAATATACACATGAATGCAAATGAGGGAGATTGGGCAGAAACAGAACAGCGGAGCAAAGGATACTAGGGTTAGGTTCACTGGACAAGACTCGAATGCGACGAAAGCCAAGGGTTGGCATTCGGTTCGCGAACAAACAATGTCCGAGAAGGACACCAGGATGATTTAGGGCTTCGAGATGGTCAAAACTGGTGCAAGAGGTGGCATTGTGTGCCAAATGCTGTGAGGGACCTAAATGACAAAGTGAACTTTTCAGAAAAGCCCTTGAATTAACAGAAATTCACAGCAAAGCTCAGGACACAGGAAATCGAATGCCACTGTACAGCAGCGAACTAGGGCACATGCGTCTGGACGAATCACACATGCATTGCTTCGCCAAACATGTCAGGGAGGTAGGCGGGATCAAGACAAGGTTGTTGGTGGGAGGAATTTGACTGGGTGGCTGGCACGTGCGCGCGGGGTGGTTCACTTGCTCACAAGTGCAGGCGACAAGAGGCGGTGGCCGTCGGCGAGCAACTGCGGCGAGAAAACGCGGCGCGGCTCCGGCGATGCAGCACTGGTCGAGGGCATGACCAGGCGCTGGTCGAAAACAGTAGCAAAAGACTAGAAGGGCTGATTTGCAATTACAGATTCTTGATTCCAGGGACCAATCTGTAAATCTGGCATTTGGCTTAGGTAGAAAGGGTTTTGATTTTGCTAAATTAATCCACAAGGTTTAAGATATTGATCAGCAGCTAGGGATGACAATATTTTGCACATTTAGGCAAGTTTTGAGATGAACTGAAAACAGGGTATTAGGGTAATCTGGATTTTAGAAATTAGACAAGGCTGAAACTAGGGTTTCGGAAGGGTTTTGGAAATTCTTCCAGAAGGGAAAAATGTTCAGGATAGAGAAGGGAAGATGTTCACTGAATCAAATCATGATTTGGAAATGATCTGTGGCTTTTAGCCTTTTTGGGGTTCCTCAGATATCTGAAAAGGACTAATTTGTGAATCTTTTGGATTGATCTGCGAAAATGACTTGAATGAAGGAGTTTGGCTGCCAACTTTTTAGGGTAACACTCTGGTATCACCAAGATCTCATCCTGATATCCAGATAGTCAAGGTAGGCTAGGGTTGGGAAAAACAGGGGTGTTACACCCGCCTCCGAGACGGAGGGAGAGACTCTCGCCAGGCCGCTCCGACACAAAGACAATTGGACTCTCATGTTCGATCACTCCTTGTGTCTCGCCGGGGTCAGTGTGGCGGTAGTCCTTCGGAGCCCCGAGGGAAAGGCGCTGGAGTACGCCGTGAGGCTCGAGTTCCCTGCCAAGAATAATGTCACCAAGTACGAGGCCCTGCTCCTGGGGCTGCCCTCATGTGCTCCCTAGGGATCCGCCACCTCCTAGTGAAGGGAGAATACTGGCTCGTGGTTTGCCAAATGGACAAGTTGTACTTGTGCCACGACGCAAACCTAAGTCTCTACCTGGGGGAGGTGCGTAAAGTTGAGAACTACTCTGAGGGCCTGGAGGCCCGGAATATCCTCAGAGGGATAATGATCGCGCTGACGTGCTGGCCCGGGCGGCCAGTTCCTGGGAACCTCTTCCCAGGGGTACCTTCCTCGTCCCATAGCCCGGAGGAATCTGATATTGTCTGGGCCACGTCCTAGATGGATCCCCTCATCTCCTTCATTAGGGGGGAGGGGGAGCCTCCCACGACACTGAGGCAAGGCTCCTCCGTACCAAGGCACGGGCGTCTCTCCTGCTCGAGAGGAAGCTCTACAAGCGGGGGGCTTCCGCCCTGCTCCACTGCCTCCCACAGGCAGAAGGACTTCGACTCCTCGAGGACATCCACTCAGGGAGCTGCGAGTCTCACCTACCCCCTCGTGTGATCGTGGCAAAAGGTCCTCCGCCAAGGCTTCTATTGGCCCACAGTGGTCCACGATGCGCAAGGCCTTGTCTCCGCATGCGATGCTTGCCAGAAAATGGCAAAAAGCACCAGACTTCCCTCCGCGACGCTGCAGACCATCCCCATCACTTGGGCCTAAGCGCGCTGGGGGATGGACCACCTTGGTCCCTTCCCCCCAGCGCCCGGGGACTACTAGAATGCATTGCTTGCAGTGGATTATTTCTCTAAATGGGTGGAGGCTGAGCCCCTGGCTTGCATTACATCCCCCGCGGTACAACAGTTTTTCTGGAAGAACATCGTGTGTCATTTTGGGGTTCCCCAAGCAATCACCATCGACAATGGACCCAATTCGACTCAGCGTACTTCCGAGAGTTCTGCGAAGGCTTGGGAGCTAGCCTCCACTTCGCCTCTGTAGCTCATCCTCATAGCAACGAAGCCATCAAAAGAGTCAATGGCGTGATCCTGCACGGATTACGTCGGTGACTCGAGGAAACTGCCTCCAGGTGGGGCGCATGGGCAGAGGAGCTCCCGAGCATCCTCTGCTCCATGCGCACGACCCCGAGCCGAGCTATAGGGTGTACTCCCTTTTCGCTCGTGTACGGGGCCGAGGCAGTCCTCCCCTCAGAGATTGGTTTTTGGTCGTTGTGAGTCGAGCTATTAAACGGAGCTACGACTGTAGAGCACCAAACTAACGAAGTGAACCAGTGGCTAGAAGTCTACCTCGTTGAGGAAGAGCACGACCGAGCGCTCCTCCGCACGCAATCTACGAGCTCAAAATGCCACGGGCGTACAATTAGTGTGACCGTGCGAGAGCGTTCCGCCTTGGGGAGCTCGTCCTCAATCGTGTGACCGACCTGCAATCCCAGGGCAAACTCTCTCCCAAGTGGGAAGGCCCGTGCAGGATCTCTGCGATCCTAGGCTCGGGGGCTTATAAGCTCTCCAGCCTCAAAGACAAGGAGCTGAAGCATACTTGGAACGTGGACTTTCTTCGCAAGTTCTACATCTAGCGTCCAGGTTCGCTCTCTCCCCCATTGCGACTTCACAGGGGGAGGCATTGTATTCACTCTTCCCTCCCTCGTTGCGATTCCGTAGGGCGAGGCGTTGTATTTCACCTTCATTAATACAAATGGTTTTTTGTTCAACTGTAGAATTTTCGCAGATTCTTATCTGTCCGCCCCCGAGGCGATGCCCTCTGTGAGGATGCCCTCCCCGTGAGGACGTGAGCTATCGTAGCCTAAAAGTCCCTACGACGGGAGCCCCGCTCCCGTAGGGCGGCTTACAGTAACCCCTCGTGGACTGAGGGGGTAAGCAGCAACCCAGTTCTCATGAACTGAGGTAACGAGTCACTTTGAGAGACTAGTCCACCCTCAAATACTCTACAACCATTGTCGGGTTACGGAACCCTCCTCTGGGAGCGGCCTTATCCCTTTATGGGTCACCAGCTCATCCTCCCCCAGGAGTCCATTTCCCCGTCAGTGGGTCACGGGATTCTCGGTTTTTGGAATTCTCGGTTACCTTCGGAATTTTTCGACCGGAAAATTCTTTACTGTCTCCTCGTTATCATGAAGACTGGGGGAACCTCTTACCGGCCTCTGGGATTTTTCGACCGGGAAGTTCTCTACCGGCAGCCCATTCTCACGACAACCGGGGGAACTTCTTACCGGCCTCCGGGATTTTTCGACCAGGGTAAGTTTATTATCGGGACTCCAGAATTTTTGCCCTGCTGCCGTTTTCACGGTGACCGCGTGTATCTCTTCCCTTGTCCCTTTTCGAACGGAGGCTAGGGGACTCGGGTAGTTATCGGCATCCTGGCCCTTTCGTTCCCTACCCACAGCGCGCGGCGCCAAGTCGCACCCCGCTGTAAGGGGCGGGATGGAGGGTGTACCCCAGGCGCCCGGACGGGAGAATAATTTTTTCGAAAATTTTGAAGACAATGTACAAGGGACCGGGGGACAAACCCCCCTGGTGGGCTAAGGTGTTCCTGGGACAACAACTCCTTGAACAAGCCCTTTATGCACCTTTGGGCCCTTCGAAGGAGGGCTCCAGGCCAGTACTCGTAGCCAGCCGGGGGACGTACCTGAAGTGGCGGGACCGTCAGGGACCCCAGTTTTGGAGGGGACAGCTCGGTACGACAATTATCGAAATTGTCCAAGTGCCACTCTGGATGCCACCGCAGCCGAATTGGCTCCCAGAGAGCACTCTCTAGAATGCCCTTGGCGGTGAGGCAAAGGAAAGCAAAAGCCGCTTGAGCCCTCCCCGGACTACGCCTCGCGGGGCTCGAAAACTCCTCAGTAATCGACTCCCAGGTCACCGGGGAACCCGCCGGGGTATGCCACCGGGGGCTTGTCAACTCCTCAGGAATAAGCCCCCGGGCCACCTAGGCATTCCTCTGGCCACGCCCTCAGGGCACAGAAACTCTCTCCCTGGAGCAAGCTTCCGGGATGCCAGCTTTTAATGAGACAAGACTTTGCAAAAACTTTCCCATTTCTTTTCCGTCGGAGATAATAATTTCAAGACTCCGGGGCTTCCTCTAAGAAGCTACCGGGAGCAAAAACCTAACAAAAAAGAAAAAGGACCTATCTAAAGGGCCGGGTGCGTCGTCTCCCCCCCCGGGGGGGTCACCTTCGCCACCGGGGGATCCGCTCTCGGGGGCGCTGGCACTGGGGCCTGGGCCCGTATGATCCGATCATAGAAGGCCCCCGCCAACTCCTCCAACTCTCGCAGCTGGGCTTGACGAAGGTGGGGAAGCTCCGGGGAAGCCGGCCCCCGATCGCCTGGGCACCGGTCCCCCGGTGATCTCGAGGTCTCGGTAGGCGCTATCTTTCGCCTTCGCCTCCCTCTGAAGGCTGGAGCTCGCATCCTGCGAGGCGAGGAGCTGGGTATGGACCTTGGCCAGCTCCCTGAGTGCCCTGTCCCTCTCAGCGCAGAAGGCGGCGGCCCTATCCTCGGCCTCCTTCAACACTTCCTCAAAACACTCCTCAACCCCTTGGGAGATGGCCACCCCCTGTGGACTCAAGAGTTACACGCGCGGGATGCGCAAAGTGAATAACATGAGGGAAAGCCCCCAGATGCTATGGGAGTGAACTCACCTGGAGTTGGAGGGAGATCAGCTCTGAGTAGCGCTCGCGAAGGTTCCCCTGCCAACAGTAGGCCCAAACCTTCGGTGTTTGGAGGCCCACGGCAAATCTCTGGGACTTGCCTGGGGATAGCAGGGGGGTCTCCCTCCCGATGGCACCAAACCCATCCCCGCCAGTGGGCCCCTCCATCCGTCCCCAAGGGTGATGTGCACCTGCTCGCCCCTGATCATGGCCCCCACCACTGGGGACTCATCATCCAAAGAGTCGGACGTAAGCTCCTCCGGTGGAGTGTGGCCCTTGGGGGGGACGAAAAGTCCCTTCCCCTTCCCGGGCGGCGTGACCGCCGAGACCATCGGGACCGGCCATGCAAAGGGACTTGCTCCCTCATCCACCGGCCACAAGAAAAAGCGGCGGGGATACCACCGGGAATCGCACCTCCGGGCCGTCCAGGATCGCCGGGTCCGGAACCGCCGGAGGTGTAGCCACCGAAGAAGGTGACGGACATAGTCCGCCAAGTCGGACTCCCCTCCGTCACCAGCCGCCCTCTCCTTCTCGCCTGACTCAGCGGGAGCTTCAAGGAGGCGCATGAACTACCCTGTCATCCCTCGACTGCTCGAGAGTTCTCCCTCCGGGTGGGGCGAAGGAGTCTTACTAAATCACTTGGACTCATCTAGCAAGAAAAATGGTAATATCTTATAAGATTTGGTTGTTTTGACAAAAATTGAAAACAGAGTAATTAGGGTGAACAGGGTAATTAGGGTTTTGAAAACTTTGGCGATGCTGAAACTAGGGTTTCGGTTGAGATTTTGGAATTCTTCCAGAAGGGAAAAATGTTGAAAAAATAAAGGGGAGATATTCACTAAATCAGATCAGAATTAGGAGGTGGTTTGAGACTTTTAGTCTTTTCGGGCTTCTCACAAATCTGAAAAGGACTAATCTGCGATACTTTTGGGCTAAAAAGCGAAGATGGTCTGAAAGGTGGAGTTTAGCTGCCAACTTTTTAAATTAAGGTAGTGGCATACCTAACATCATAATTCTGAGATAAGAGATCATAAATGGGGTTGAGACATCCGAGAATCCAATGAAGATATGTTGACTGGCATGATAAAGAGGTAGCAAAATTAGGGATGTTACAACCTACCCTCCTTAAAAATAATCTCATCCTCGAGATTCTGGTAGATCTGAAAGCAGGTAAGGGAAATCTTGATGCAGTCCTTCTTCCCTTTCCCATGTTGACTCTTCTTCTGGGTGGTTGTTCCATTGAACTCTGCAGAATCGAATGGTCCTTGATTTCAATTTCCTTTCAGTGACCTCTAACACTTTAACTGGGTATTCCTGATATGTCAAGTCTGGTTGGACTTCTGCTTCCTTAGTAGATATATGTTATGTTGGCTTCTTTAGGTACTTCCTTAATTGAGACACATGAATATGTCATGAACTCCTACTAATTCGAGTAGTAGCTTCAATTTGTATGCTACTTCTCCTTGTTTCTCTAGAATCTTGTAGGGCCCAACGTATTTTGGGCTTAGTTTTCCCTTCATCTTAAATCGACGTACTCCTTCATAAGGTGTTGCTTTAAGATATACGTATTCACCTTTCTCGAAAGATAATTCCCTTCGTCTATTGTCGGTTGTCAGCATAACTCTTCTTGTCTTGACTGTGCAGTCTTCCGCTTCTCCTTAATGATTCATAGATGAGCTCCTACATCTTGAGCTATTTCTGAGCCGATTAGTTGCCTTCCTCCAACTTCTAACCAATGTAAAGGCATTCTGCACTTGCAACCGTATAGAGCTTCAAGTGGGAACATCTGCAAACTAGTATGGTAGCTATTGCTGTGGGTGAATTCTATGTATGGCAAGCATAACTCCCATGAAATTCCATATTTGAGCACAAATGCTTGTAACTTATCCTCCGGTATTTGATTCACTAGTTCTATCTATCCTCCAGTCTGAGGGTGGTAAGCTGTGCTGAAGTTCAACCTTGTTTCTGGGGCTTCTTGCAGACTTTTCCAAAATCTTGAAGTGGATTGTGCTCCACGATCATCCACACGGAGTCATATCCATTCTTAGTCTTCGAAAGTGCTATGATGAAGTTTATTCCAACTTCTTCTCATTTCCATTCTAATATGGTTAGTGGCTGTAACAATCTTGCTAGTCTTTGATGCTTGGTCTTCATCCTCTGACATGTGTCACACTTTACCACATACTCGGCAATCTCTATCCACGCAACTTCACCAAAATTGATTCTTGAAGTCCTAACACATCCGAGTACTTCCGGGGTGAATAGAGTATGGAGTGTTATGAGCTTCTTTCAAAATTAGTGTCTTGATCTCCTTAACCTCTGGAACACACATCCTTTTATCATGCCAAATTGTACCTTGCTCATCTTCCCGAAATTCTACTGTCTTTTCGATCCTCATATCCTCTTTGATCTCCTGAATTCCTTTATCACTTCCTCATGATTTTCGAATCTCTTCTTCCAAGGTAAGTGTAACTGACAACGTACATGGCCACAGAACCTTGATCTACTGATTCAATCATTTGCCGATGCAATTCTCCATTAACTCTGGTGCAACAATGGTGCTGCAGTAAACCTTTCTGCTGAAGGTGTCCGCAATGACATTAACTTTACCAGGATGGTAATGCATGCCTAGGCCACAGTTCTTTATTAACTCTAGCCATCGACATTGCCTCATGTTCAAATTCTACTGGGCAAAACATACTTCAAGTTCTTGTGGTCTGAGTAGATTTCACATCGATTCCTTAGTAGGTAATGTCCCCAATCTTGAGTGTATGAATCACTATTGCTAACTCCATGTCATGGGTCGGATAATTCTCCTCATGTGATCGTAGTTGCTTGGATGCAAATGGGACTGTTCTTCCTCCTTGCATTAAGACACAACTCAGTTCGTGCCTAGATGCATCTCAATATATCTCAAAGTCCTTTTTATCAGGGAGCACTAGAATTGGTGTAGTTGTTTAGCCTTCGTTTCAATTCTTCGAAGCTCTTTTGACAATCTTCTATCCACTCAAATTGGACATCCTTTTTCAACAAACTAGTGGGCGGCTTGGCCAGCCTGGAAAAATCCTTCATTGAATCGGTGATAGTGCTTAGCTAATCCAAGAAAACTTCTGACCTCTGTCACTGATTCTGGTTGTTTTCACTCTTTCACAGCCTCGACTTTTAACTCGATCCACTTGTATCCCTTCGGCTGTCATCAGGTGACCTAAAAATGAAATTTCCTGTGTCCAAATTCACACTTATCCAGCTTAGCATAAAATTGTTGCTCCCTTAGTTTATCCAGGACTTTTCATAGGTGGTCAGCATGCTCCTCCTGGTCCTTGACTGACGTCTGATATGGCGTTTTTGATACGGGTGCCGTCTCAGATTTCAATTCAACATTGAGTTCAAAACCTTGATCAGGGGCACTTCTGGTAACTCTTTTGGAAACACGCTCGGGTATCCTCCAACTTCGGGGATCTGGTTCACCCCTTTCTTCGAACTGCGTAGATTTTGGGCTGGGTGTTCTGCTAACATCCTCTCAGGATTGGAACAAAACTTCTTTTCCATTAGGACTAGTAAGGGCAACGGCCTTACGCTCACAATCCACTTGTCCTTTATGTTCCGACAACCAGTCCATTCCAGGTATAACATCTCAACCATGTAGTTCTAGTGCCAGTAGCATAACAGAGAACTCCTTTCCGCTTATATTAAATTTTACTCCTTCGCACACTGACTTTACTGGCATCCTAGAGTCGGGAAGCTGAATAGCGATAGGATACTCTAGACAAGTCATATTCAGTCCACTTTAAATAGCAAAAATTTATGTCTGATCGGCCTCCTTCTTCTTCTGATGTGACATAGTTGAGTCTGCCTTGAGTTGGTGCTGGGTTTCCTCAACCCCTTCTGTGGTTAGTTGGAAATCTTTCTCTTGCAGTTGGAGCTTCTCGTCCATACTGTTGTATTGGGGCAGGCATTGGGATTGGCGTCTGAACTACAGGTTGTTGTTGGCCTTCATTTCTTCTCTTGGCTATTGGATCTGGCAAATTCCTCCAGGGAAATTCTCTCGATGGTGACCGAACCGTCCACAATGATAGCAGTATGGGAACAATCACGCTGATAGTGGCTTCTGTGACAAGCTGGGCACTTGGCTGTCATGGGTCTTGGGTACTGTAGATTTGGCTGATATCGTGGTGCAGCTTGGGTCTTTGACGAATGCATGAATATTCCTTCACCTGAAATGATGTGGGCCAAGAAAGGAATATCCTTCAACCAGAAGGCACACTTATCAAACTCGGCGTACAATTGATGATCTGCTAACCTCCTTAGCACTAATCTTAGATGATGAATATGCTCTTCTTCGTTCTTGGAAAAAATGAGAATATCATCCACAAACACGATAATGAACTTGCCTAGGTATTCCATGAGGACTTTATTCATCAGGTTCATGAATTCTATTGGTGCATTCGTTAGTCCAAATGGCATCACTGTGAACTCATACAATCCATATCTCGTTATGAATGCAGTCTTTGGGATATCCTCTTCTCGAATTTTCAGTTGATGATAACCGGATCTCAAGTTGATCCTTGAAAATATTTTTGCTCCTCTAAGTTGATCAAAGAGATCATCGATCCTTGGCAGATGGTACTTGTTTTTGATTGTCACATCATTGAACTTCCTGTAGTTGATACAAAGTCGTACACTACCATCTTTCTTCTTGGCCAAGAGCATTGGGGTTCCCCAAGATAAAGAACTTGTTCTGATGAATCCTTTTTCTTCCAATTCTTCCACTTGCTTTCTCAGTTTTTCTTGTTCTTGGTTCGTCATACATGCAAGTTTCTTTGCGTATGGGGCTGATTGAGGTTCCAGCTCGATGGCAAACTCTATACTTTGGCCTAGTGGCATTCCAGGGAAATCTTTCAGGAAAAACTTTCGGGTACTCGTTGACTACTGGGACATCCTCTACTTTGATCTCTTCAACACTGTTCAAGCTGTCCATACGGTCAATTAGTGGAGATCTTTCTTTTCTGCGCAGAATGTGACTTATTCTCCTTTGGCGTTGGTTAGAGTGACGGTCTTCTTCTCACAATCTATCTGACCTTTGTGTTTTGCTAGCCAATCCATTCCAAGAATGATGTCTAGCCCTTGGAGATTCAGAACTAGCAAATCTGCCAGGAATTCTAGGTTGCCGATACAAAAGGCAATATTTCTACATATGGATTTGATTGGCATTCTATCTCCATGGGATTCGATTAGACCTATTACAAGGTATTTATAGTCCAATCGTATGAGTACGTATCAGTCTTACAACCTAAATTTATTAGACTAACTAACTAATCCTAAACAGATAAGCTTAGTTATATATTCGGATCGGATTACAATTCCGAACAGAGAACAAATTCTTTTTCATGGTCACGAACCAATCCATGGTCGCGAAACCTTTCCGAACACGGTTAAGGTCGCGAAGCCGTATGTGATCAGGACTTGGTCGCGAATCCGTATGCGATCAGGACTTGGTGGCGAATCCGTATGCGATCAGGACTTGAAGATCCTCACAGATCAATAATTCTCATTTGAATGTAAGGCATGCATATACTTGAAAACAACTAGCATACTTCATTTCAAAATAATAGGCGAGACATGATCAAGGGTTTGAGACTTGCCTTGCAGTGACGGGTCTAGTTGCTCAAACGATTCTTCGAAGATCTCTTCCGCTCCTTCAATCTCTGGTTCCAAGGCGGATACAAATAATACACACATACACTATATAAGCATACAAAAATAGTTTCACCAGAAATAATAAGTAAATATATCATGCATGCAAGATGAAAGGTTTGGACAAAGCCACTTGGTTGCTGATTGAAGAGATGGGCTCAAAAGGACTTGAACGTAGAAAGGCCGACATTCGGTCCACGGCTAGTCATAGCCTTAGGTCAGCTCTAGGTGCTTTTTCTAGAGATGTGACAGTACAGAAAGTTGTAGAGTACAACTCCAGGAATCTAGTGGACAAATTGGCATTTCAATTGCTCAACTAGAAGATGAAAAACAAGGCTAATGTCAGTGGCTGACATGCACTGACATTGGACTGACAATGTCAAAAACTAGGGCAAAGCATTAGATTTGATTCTGGCCTTCGGATACTTCACCAACACGGTTCTGGTGAGCAGGACCCTGATGACAGGTGTCTCCCTCACCCCGGGTGCCGCCACCCAGTGACAGGCGTCCGCCTTGTCCCAAGCGCCGCCACTGGGTGATAGTCGTTCCCTTATCTCTCGGGCACCGCCACCCGGTGACCATGGCCCCGGCGGGCGGGGCCCCGGTCACAGGTGTCTCCCTCGCCCCGAGTGCCGCCACCCAGTGAGAGGCGTCCCATTCATCCCAGGTGCCGCCACCTAGTGACAGGCGTCCCCTGGTTCCGGGCACCGCCACCAGGTGACCACTGTTCCGGTGAGTGGAGCCTTGGTAACAGGCGTCCCCCTATGTCTCGGGTGCCACCACTCGGTGACTACGGTCCCGGTCAGCAGGGCCTCGGTCACAGGTGTCTCCCTCACCCGAGGCGCCGCCACCCAGTGACAAGCCTCCCCCTCGTCCCGGGCGTCACTACTAGGGGACCATGGTGCCGGTAAGCAGAGCCCCGGTAACAGGCGCCCCCCGACCCGAACGCCACCACCCGGTGACCAAGGTCTCGGTGAGCGAAGCCTCGGGAACAGGCGAACCCCTTGTCTCGGGCGCCGCAACCCAGTGACCATGGTCCCGGTGAGCGAAGACCTGGCCACAGGTGTCTCCCTTGTTCTGAGTGACACTACCCGGTGATAGGTCTCCACCTCGTCTCGGGCGCTGCCACCCGGTGACCACGGTCCTGGTGAGCGGAGCCCCGGTGATAGGCGTCCCTGCGTCCCGGGCGCCGCCACCTGATGACTGGGGCCCTAGGGAAAGGTTTTTCCTCGGGAACTAGCGAGGACACTTGTCAAGCATCCAGGCCCTTCTACTGGGGAATTGATGTCGGTGCCCTTCGATCCAACAGGGTAGATAGGGTAGTTTAGTAATTTACATCTTTTGGGGTCTATATATACCCTTGTACACCCTCTTGTAAAGGGGGATGGATTCATCCTAGCTCAATAGAAACAAAGCAATAGGCGTCCCTCGGAGACCTCTCCCCACGAGAGAACCTCCCCAACGGACTTACATCTAGGTGGTGTCGACAGGACTAGGGTCCCACTGGGACCTGAACCTGTATAAATCCTTATATCATTCTCTGTGCTTGTCCAACCAAAGGTGACCGATCACGCGGTCAGCTCGCGCCATTGTTCGTTCGCTAGTAACTTTCATAAAACCTGTTGGGGTATTCCTAATACCCCGACAATGGCATATTTACAAGCTCTGCGTAAATACTATAGTAAAAGGGTGTGACCACGTACGCTAAACAGGGGGAACTTGGTTTTGAGGAAAATCCAAAACCAGTCTGGTCGCAATAAGTTCTCTCCTCAGTGGGAAAGTCCCTTCACTATGGTCTCTATCCCGCGACCAGGATTGATTCGATTGCAATGGAAGACTACCACGCCCCGAACAAGGGGCCAGGACTACTCTCGTGGAGACCCAGCTCGCTACGGCTGGCCTCATACATACATACCAATAACTTCCCAAGATAAGTCAAGCACAGGAGTTCATTGCAGCAGAGTAACATACAAAATATCATAAGTAGTATGGCCTACTGGCCTTGATACAACGAAAGGTAATACAATGCCTTCACAGCACAAATGGTCTAATAAAAAACAAAAGAACAACTACTCGGCGGAAGCTAGGCGAACCCCCACAGCAAGAAGTTGAATGCACATCAGGGCTCTGGTAGAATTGGCTCTCCTCCTTCTGGATCCACGAAATCTTCCAGGCATCCGTCTTGGTCATGAAGCACTCCATCTATTTGATTATAGATCGCAAGAGTGTGCACTTTTGTACTTAGCAAGTCATAGGTAAGAGTAGATAAACATAAAGTATAGATGATATGAACCTATGCTATTTGGGAAAAGGGGGAAAAGTTTCAAGATACTTTTCTTTCTTGCTTTTCACATATCATGTTTATGGCAGTACTTTTCACAACATAGCATTGCTATTCACATTTCACTATTTATAGCACTACCACGACACGTCGACACACGACAGCCCATGGCAGCACTCCTTATCATGACAACACATGTCATTTGGGGAAATCTTGACTTATCAAATTTTATTTAGAAAATATACTTATGCCACACCACGTGGATTTAATCTACTGCAACAGACTCCTTTAAACCTGGGAGCTCGGAGTATTCGAATACGTTTTTAACTCTGCAAAGAGGTACCAATTTACCCGCAAGATATTCCACTTTAATGCCCATCCTATCAAGATGGTTAGACCCTTTCCTCACAACCAACTTTGAGTGGCAAGGTGGAAATAACAAGAACTTTTGTCATGTTTCACACACAATTCACCCCTGACCCTGTGGTTTCACTCAAACCACAGTTGTGGCAGGCTATACCCCCACCTCATACTGCATCTTCCCATTACTGGGTCAGCGTGCATCATCACATCCAGTGATATGTGTTGGAGCCGCACTCCGTGTCAAATCGTGCACAACATCTCATCTCATGCAGGGGTTTCATGTGTGATCCGCATACTACTTGTTCAGGCTTGTCCCATACCAGACTTGCGGTCAGCACGTTTTTCATGCCACTAGAAGCACAACACAAGGTTCTTGTCTTTATATGCCAGTGACCAGGCCATACCACAACCCATGCACATCTAGTGCTAGTACCACCATTCCATACCAAACCCTGGTCACGGTTAGGGGTTCTATTTCATGAATATAAAGATATACATATATATTAGTTTGGCTCACTACCATATTTCACATTTTCTTAGGCATCCATCCTAGTACTACCACATCATTCTTTTCTCATCACAAGCAATACTACTTTATAATCAAGGTAATATCTTAACAATTCTTAAAATATAGGTTCAAGATGTTCAAGAATATGACAAACCTTCCGCGTCGTAAGAAACAGCAGTCGATGTCAGGTCAGCGACGAAGTCTTCGATCTCGGGCTCTTGATCTACTCACCAACAAACAAAGCACACAAAGATAACTAACCGTTTTAAATGCTTTGAAATCTCCATGCAACATGCTCTTAAGAGAAATGATCTTGGCGATGTTGAAACAAACTGAGATTGCAAGCTGATCGGGGTTGAAACCGTAGAATTTATAGAATCTGGGCTAAGGATGGGTGTTAGAGGCTCTCAGGATTTCAAGGCTGCAATATAGACATCAAGTCCGCGGCTGGTTTGCTCAAAAAAAGCGAATGTCAATAGATCGACATTCAGTTCAGGGCTCTGACATAGCTTCAGAGAATGCTAGAGAGCTTATCTCAGGGTGTGGTAGTTGAGTAAAATGTAGAGCATAGCTCTACAGGCTTAGGGGACAAACTGGATTTAGTTTGCACAACCAGAAGTGGTCAAATTGGGCTAATGCCACTGGCTGACATAGAGCTGACAAGGGCTGACAATGTCCAAGAATGGCATTAACATGTTTTATGAGGTTTCCAGTGGACAAAACAGATTTCGATCAAGGCATTGGGTGCATAATTGAACATGACATCTATTTGACAAACTATTCTTCACAGGAAAGTCCAGAAGTTCAAGGATTTTGCCAAAATACCCCTGGACACAGTGAACTGAATGTCTGGCTACTGCTAATTTCTAGGGCTTTAGTGATTAATCAATTTTACTCAAGCATTGCATCGCCAACTATGTCTAGGAGGTAGGCGAAGACAACAGGAACTAATTGGTGGTGGTTTCAGGAGCGGAGATGGTCGGACGGCGACGAATGATGGCGAATAAATACGGTGGCGACACGGCCAGACACAGGTACTAGAGAGATTCTTGGCATGGCTTTAACTTGAGATTTTGTACAGAACCATAGGTCTGGGTAGATCTCAGGAGGTTGAGGCGAAGGTACGGGACAAGGTGGCGTCGACGACGGTGGCTGACGACGATCGGATAGCACACTAGCGGCACGACAGTGAGGGGTAAAACACCCAAACTGCGCTCTATGCTGCGTTTCTGGAATCTATGGTTATTGGAGCTAGCTGGGGCTAATTGAAACTATCTGAAACACTGGTCTTGGCTGGAAGTTAATCGGTGGCGAGTGGCGGCAAACTACGCCGAAGAAGAGATTGGCCTTGTCAGCTACAAGGCAATTGTGTGGTTTATTCTCCAAATTGATGGCACAGTTAGGCTCCTGTGTTGCTACAGAAGTTGTGGCTCTGGGTTTTTGGCTGAGGCGGCGCCATTGGGAGAATCGACGACACAGTCGGAGAAGGAGGGGGCTGATTTGGGCATTTCTAGTACAGGGCTCTGGAGGTCAATTCTTCTCGGTAAGAGCAGGAGAGAGGTGAGGAGAAACTTCTGGAGTGGCCAATTTGGCCGGAGAAACCGTGGTGCGGCCTAGCGATGTGGGTCGATTGTTGACGGTGCGTGAAATTTGGTCATACTTCAATCCAGGCTCAAATTTAAAATCTAAGTGCACAGGCTTGCTAGGACTAAGCTACTGATCATATAACTCTACTAACAGAAGGGTTAATTTGGACTAGATCGAGATTATCTTCAGGAACAGAGCATTTTTGGAACTCCGGCGATCACCGGCGATGTGGTGAATTGTAAGAAAATTAAAAGCTATAAGATGGAGTGGGGGGAGAGAGATACCCACGGGTTGAAGAAATTTGGGATTTGGTGCACACTACAACACGGTAGGCCAGCGCAAGCTGTAAAACTGCTGGGAAAAACTTTTTTTCCCAGTGGTTCTACAGATGAAAATATAATTTTGATTTTTCACCGATGTGTTAGCTGGGAAAAGTTATTATTTTTAGCAGATCTGCTGCTAGGAATAAATAATATATAGCAAGTTATAGATCAGTTTGGAAAAAGATATATAGAATCTGTGGAACAGCTGGCAGTCGTATAGGTGAAAATACAATTTTGATTTTTCACCAATGTGTCAGCTGGGAAAGTTATGATTTTTAGCAGATCTATTGTTAGGAATAAATAATTTTTTTTTGGCAAAACTGAAAATTTTCAGCAGAAAAATAGCAGGTATATTATTTTGAGAGGGAAAATTTTCAGAGAAAAAAGTAACAAAAATATTTGGGGAGATTTTTTGTTCAACCAAATATCAAAACCCACCTCGCGCTAACTTCGCTTCGCCCTCACAGCCGGCGCGCCGAGACCCCCACCAAAATCTCCTCCTAACCTCACTGCTCCTCTCCCCGATAGCCGGCCGACGCCCCCACCTCTCCACCACGATCCCGCGCCAATTCCGCACCCCACCTTTGCTCGATCTCCCACCGATCCCCAATCAATTCCCCACCGCACCTCCACCTCATAGCCCTAGCGGCAGCGGCCTGCGGCGGAGGGAGGAGGCGGAGCGGCAGTGACCTCCGGCGAAGGGAGGAGGCGGAGCGACAGCGGCAACGACCTATGGCGGAGGGAGGAGGCAGTGCGGTAGATCTGCAAGCCTGGCGCGGCGCGACAGATTGTCTGGCTTGGTGAGGGGTCGAGGCCGACGAAGACATGAATCCTTTTGTGAAGAAACCAACGACACGAGGTAAAATTCTAGTCGATTTTGAGCTCAATTGGTGATCGAATTCGATTCGATTCATTTCATTTGCTTCAGGGTGAATTCTAGGGTTCTAGTGCTCCTATCTCACGTGATTAAGCTCTTTTGACGAGCAATTTTGGTTCTGGTGGTTGTAGAGGTGATCCAGAGCAGCAAGCGCGAGCTGATGAATGCTACAAGAGGTGATCTGATCAATCCTTGCACTGTTAGAATAGAGCCCTCCAAGTTCGACATACCGGTTCTGTGTTTGCATAGTGTTAATTGTGAACAGAAGTTGGTTAATTCCATTCATTTGTTTGTGATCAACAGTGCAGGATGCTCATCACCTTCAGTTTAGGCTATCAAATGGCTTTTATGATGTCATTACCTTTCTATTTGGAACTGTTTCTGATTATAGAGTTTTTCAATATATTCACGTAATCATGTACCACTAGAAATACCATGTGTTAAGTTTGTAACAAGAAGTAATGGTTCATGGCTAGCTGAGGTATTGCACTTGGGGTTACAACCCATGTACTTGGCAACAACATGTAGATAAATTGGTTTATTTCACCTATTCCAATTGATGTAATAAGTTCAAGTAAGTGGGTTCTAGAATTTACTAATGCCTTAAGTAATGTTGTGTTGTAGTTATTGAGAGGGACATTGGAGCACTACAGCTAGAGGTGCGAATAACTAATTCATTTCTTGAGTTGGCTGATTACTCTACAAAGCTGTCATTTGGCACATCTACAAAGCTTGGACATCCCTTTGCATGTTTATAATCAACTGGCCATTTGCTTAGAAATGATCAGAATGCTTAGCCAGCTCCATGTAGCTTCCCCCCTTTCTTCTTCCTTGTACTACAATTCCACATCCCTCTCTCTCTCTCTCTCTCTCGCACACACACATGTGTGCATTCACACACAATTGTAGATCGTCATGTCGGTATATAGTCTAGACATAGTGATTCCAATACCAGGTAATCACTTTGAGCTGACCTAAGGAAAAAATGAGCTAAAATTAGTATTGATATTTTTGAAGGACAGTCTTTTCAACTAGGTAATTTGGGTTACCTCTGCAAGTCCCATAACCTTCTTGCTCATGAGGGAGATCAAACCTGTAACATTCCATATAACAACCACATGCAGCTTTCTTGTTTTGTCTGTTCCACTATTCAATTTCTTATATGCAGTTGATAGGCCAACAACACAGGCTTACAATCCTTTTTAATTAATAGGAAAAGAAGCTAGTTTCTGAGATCAAAAGGACTGCAAGAACTAGCAATGAGGTTTCTATTCTTAAATTTCAATTTCAATGTAGTAATTTGGGTCTAACCGTGCAATATGGTTCCAATTTCCATCTCTATTGCAGGCAGCAACTAAAATTCTCGCTCGCTAGCTGATCAGATTAAGACAACAAATTTCTAATTTACAAGGTAACCGAGCTCAGATTCCACTATTCAATTTCTTATATGCAGTTGACAGGCCAGCAACTAAGGCTTACAATCCTTTTTAATTAACAGGAAAAGAAGCTAGTTTCTGAGATCAAAAGGACTGCAAGAACTTGCAATGTGGTTTCTATTCTAAAATTTCACTTTCAATGTAGTAATTTGGGTCTAACCATGCAATATGGTTCCAATTTCCATCTCTGTTGCAGGCAGCAACTAAAATTCTCGCCATCCAGCTGATCAGATTAAGACATTACAAGGTAGCTGAGCTCAGATTCGGGGCACTGCAACACATACACAGGTAATATATATGTCGTGGTATTGCGAATACCCCGGCAGGTTTTGAGAGTGATCCTAGCGAAGATTACGCGGCGCGGGTTGACCGGATGACCGGTCCTCCCCCGCCGGACAAGCACAAAGAATGACACACGGGTTTATACAGGTTCGGGTCCCGGTGGGGGCCCTAGTCCTGTCGACACGCTCCCGACCGGAGTCGGCTGGGGAGGCTCTCTCCGGGGGAGAGGCTTCCGGAGCACGCCTGTGAGTTTAGCTATTCCAATAAATGAACCGATCCTTTACAACAGAGGGGTACAAGGGCTATTTATAGCCCCAAAAAGCAGCAAAAAACCTAAACTACCCCAGAAGCCACCGTCGGATTGAAGGGCAGGACCGTCCTTCTCCCGGTCAAACGCCTTGGATGCTTGACAGGTGGTCGCTAGTTCCCGAGGCGCCCCTCGCGTGACCTGCACGTGACAAACAGTTCGAGACTTTACCTTCAGGAGGGTGATGAGACCTGGGAGGGCACCAGAGGCCACGTCCCGGGAGCCAAAAGGCGGCGGCCGGGGAGGCCCCGAAGGCCACGTCCCCGGGTGGATGGCGGCGCCCGGGGAGGCCCCGGAGGCCACGTCCCGGGAGCGAAAAGGCGGCGCCCAGGGAGGCCCCGGAGGCCACGTCCCCGGGCAAATGGCCGCGCCCGGGGAGGGCCCGGAGGCCCAGTCCCCGGGCAAAAGGCGGCGCCCGGGAGGGCACCGGTGGCCCCGTCCCGGGAGCCAAAAGGCGGCACCCGGGGAGGCCCCGGAGGCCAAGTCCCCGGGCAAAAGGCGGCGCCCGGGAGGGCACCGGAGGCCCCGTCCCGGGAGCCAAAAGGCGGCGCCCGGGGAGGCCCCGGAGGCCAAGTCCCTGGGCAAAAGGCGGCGCCCGGGAGGGCACCGGAGGCCCCGTCCCGGGAGCCAAAAGGGGCGTCCGGGGAGGCCCCGGAGGCCATGTCCCCGGGCAACCATGACACAACTTACCTGGACTTAGTTCCCCGGAGATTTCCCCTGACAGCAGCCCCCCATGCCCGCCGGGGACGACGCTCGAGTCCCCGGTGGGTATGGTCCAGGTCACCGGGAAGATCTCCGGGCCAAGCTACCGGAGCCGCGACGCTTCGGTTTCCGTGCCCCACACTTAAAGCCGCGCCGTTTCGCCATAAATGCGCGCGCGGTTCGAACCGGCGCCTCGATTCACGCGCCCGTCCCTTCGTTTCCCGCGCACGGTTTGAACTTCTACGGTCCAGATTGATCCGCGGGTGCCACGTGGCGTGCATCTAGACCACGGCCCGCCCCTATAAATAGGGCCTTGGGGGGGGGCCCGGAAGCTCATTCGAAATCCTCAGCCCCATGATTTTTGCTCTCCCGGTAGCCCTCTCCCGGTAGCTTTTTCCGGTAGCAGGCGTCCAGGAGTTTCCAGTAGTAGCCTCCTGCAAAGTTAGCCACCAAAAAGAAAACTAACCTCATGGCACCCAAGGGTCGAGCGAAGACCACGGAGGTGCCCCCGGAGGAAATCCCCTCGGATTTCCTCTGGGCGTCCGAGTTCACGGCCGTGGACGCCGAGTCCTTGGCCGAGAGGGGCATTGTTGCGGTCGGGGACATCCGAGTCCCGGTGAAGAAGGACGGAGCCCCCCGCCCCAGGCCTGGGGAGATCGTGGCCTTCGAGGCCTTCATCGAGGCGGGGCTCCAGCTCCCGGTGCATCCCATGCTCCGGGAGTTTCTCAAGGAGTATGGGGTGGCTCTCAACCACCTCACCCCGAACGCGCTGGTCCAGATGGGCCACTTCATTTTGCTCTTCGAGATAGCGACCGGGCGGGAGCCCGACCTTCGCGCCTTCCGGTACTTCTACGAACCGGCGGCGCGGACCTCCCACCTGGTGAAGGGGGGCCCCAAGTCCCCCTTTGGTTCAGTCATGGTCCAGATGTTGCCGGCCCGGGTAATCGACTACCCGGCGGCGGCCTCCCGGGACCACTGGGGGGACTGGGTCCGGAGGTGGTTCTACCTCCGGGTCCAAGACGACGCGGTGGTGTACGCCCCGGAGGCCCCCACCTACAGCCGGTCGTCCGCACCGAAGCCGCCGGTATGGACGGACGAGGAGTACGAGCTCCTTGGCAAGGTGATCCTCTCCAAGAAGACCCGCTCGATGCGGGACGCGGCTGAGGAGATGGCTCTCCTCCAGATCTCCCCCTTCACCGGCGGGAAGAGGGGGATCGGCATGGGCCCCGAGCAGCGGCCCCCGGTGAAGTCGATGACGCGACGTAAGCCCTGGGAACCCGCTGCATTGCTCTTACAAAATTTTCATGAAATTGACTAACTCTTTACCTCTTGCAGTCCGGCCGTACCCGGCGGCGCGGGAGAAGGCGGAGAACCTCTTGGGGAGGTACTTCGCGGATGAACACGAGCGCGTCGTGCGCGCCGTGGGTGAGGGCCCCCCCAAGAACCTGGTAGCGGCGGCCTTCGGGTTAAAGCTGCCGGAAAGGAAGCCTCTCCCCACCCCCGGGTTGCATAAACGGGGGAAGGAGGCGGCCGGGGGCTCGGAGCCCAAGAAGGCCCGGGTTCAGAAGACCCCCGGCCCATCGACGACGCCGGCGGCGACACCGGCGAAGCCCCGGGACGAGACCCCCGGGGGCGAGCGTGCCCGGGCACCGTCCCGGGAGGTGGCAACGCCTCCTCCCCCGAAGGCCCCCGTCAAGGCGCGGGGGAAAGAGGCGACCGCGGGCGGGACGACGTCCGACTCGGCGAACTACGCCCCGTCGCCGCTCGCGGTGGAGCTCCTCCCGCCCCTTCCGGCTTCTCTGGAGCCGGAGAGGCTGGAGGTGAGGTTCGCGGGGGCCTCACCCCCGCGGGTCTGGCCGGTGGACGAGGGGGGGAGCCCCTCGGTGTACGAGGTTCCTCCGGAGGAGGGGGCCCCGAAGACCTTCCGGCCCGGGGCAGGGAAAGGCTTGATGGTTCCCCCCCGGGCGGAGGCTCCCGCCGAGAGCTCCTCAGCCACGTCTTCGGGGGGCACAACCTCGTCGACGAAGACGCCGGCCGAGTTACCGGACCTTGAGGTCCGGGGACCCCCCGCCGGCCGCACCGGCGGTTCTGGGCGGGAGACCCCCTTGCTCCCCGCGGGGGAGGTCACCCGCTTCTCGGAGGGCCTGCACACCCGGAAGGTGCAGGCCTTCGTCGCGGGAGGGACGCTCCATGAGCGTTTCGAGGGGCTTCAGTCCCTCGGGGCCCAGGTAACCCGTCGATAACACCTTCGCTTATCCCCTGCACTTTGAAATTTTTCTAACTTATGTATTTTGTAGGTGGCAGCTGTTACCTGGGGCCTTGAGCAGCGGGTCGCCCGGCTGCTCAAGGAGACGGAGGACCGGGCCTCAGCCTCCGTAGGGCAGCGCGAGGAGGCCCTCCGGGAACGCGACGAGGCGCTCGCGGAATTGACCCGGGTCCGGGCCCAGGTTCACATTTCCGAGGCCATCAATGCCCGCCTCCGGGAGGAGGCCAAGGCAAGGGAGGAGACTCTTCGTGAGCTCGAGAGCTCAAGCGTCTGGGCGGTGGCGGACGCGGGCCGCTCCGTCCGGACGGCCCTCGAGGGCCTTGGCGTAAGCCTCGGCTCCGGGAGCAGAGAGGTGCCGCCGGTGACTCTCGCGGAGGCTGTGCGTTTCCTTAACGCACAGGTCTCCGCCATCCCGGAGGCTGCCGATGTTCGGGCGCGGGGTCGGGCGATCCCCGTCGTCGCGGCCGCTGCGGGGCTCATCGAGTTCCGGGGGGTCGGCGCCCGGGCGATCGGGGGCCGCATCCCCCGAAGCTTCCCGGACTCCTTCGAGCCTTCGCACCGGGAGGTCGAGCAGCTCGCCGGAGGGTTCTACGACCGGATCATCCGGGCGTGGTTCCCGGCTCCGGCGCCTCCAGCAGGAGACGCCCCAGCCCCGGCCTCGGAGGAAGGCCCCCGGGGGGAGGACGCCAATGAACATGTATGAGCCTCCCCCCGAGTCTTAGCTAGGGCCCTTTTTTGTTTTAGGATTTTGATTCCGGTAGCTTCTTAGGAGAAGCCCCGGGCACTTGTACAAAAATTTTTAATGCAATGAAGTTAGAATTTTTTCTAAGTCTTTGAATTGAACTTACTGTTACCAGGGTTCCCGGGAGGTTGCTCCCGGGCGAAGGTCCGGGAGGGGCTCCCCGGGGGATGCCCAAGCGGCTTTGATTTTGCTAAGCTTTCTCTCCGGGAATCGCGGCGAGGATACTGTCCGGGAGCCGATCCGGTTGAGGTGGCGCGCGGAGTGGCACTTGGATAACTTTGATAATCATCGTGCCGAATTGTCCCCTCCGCGACCGGGACTCCGGATGATCCCTCCCCTCCGGATACTTCCACCGGCGGGTTACGAGTTCTGGCCTGAAGATGTGCTCCGGGACGGTCGGGGCCGCGTACGGGCGTTGTACCGGGACTTGACCCGGGAGCTAGCGAAGAGCCTCCGGGAGTATTAGGCGTAGGAGCTTTAGGGCTTAGAGAATCCTCCGGGTTAGAACCCGGGTTGTATCGTTTCCGAAGCCCACCGGAGGGGGAAGATGTCCTCCGGGTTTGCTGATCAATAAAGCGCCGTGTTGTTGTTTCCTTTTACTGCGCCTCTTTTATTTTTTCTTCTTGGATGGTCTGGACGACTCATCTTAACAAGGATGAGCTAAGTTTCCTCGTGGGCGGTGCGGTCGACACCCGGGGGTTCCTTATCCCCCCCCCGCCCACAGCGGGCCGGAGAATAGCTCCACGCGCTGTGGGGGTAACAAGGCCCCCGGGAAGGAAGACACCTGTAGCATAGGAAATTTTCTAAGTTAGAAATTTTTAAAGCGAGGTTTTCAAGCAGAAGACCTTCCGGGAGATAATCATCCGGTCGCCGTGAGAACGGGGAGCCGGGAATAACGTCGACTCCCAGAGGAGGAAGATAGATCCAATCAAGCCGCAAGGGGCTGATCTTCCGGTCGCCGTGAGAACGGGGAGCCGGGAATAACGTCGACTCCCGGAGGAGGAAGATAGATCCAATCAAGCCGCAAGGGGCTGATCTTCCGGTCGCCATGAGAACGGGGAGCCGGGAATAACGTCGACTCCCGGAGGAGGAAGATAGATCCAATCAAGCCGCAAGGGGCTGATCTTCCGGTCGCCGTGAGAACGGGGAGCCGGGAATAACGTCGACTCCCGGAGGAGGAAATGCCCGAAGACGGGACTTGAGTGTTTGGGCAGGGGACTAGTCTCCCAAAGTGGCTCGTTACCACGGACACTGTGACCGGGTTGCCGCTTACACCCTCAGTCCACGAGGGCTAATCGTAAGCCGCCCTACGGGAGTGCAGGCTCCGTTGTAGGGACTTGTTGGGGCTGGCCCACTTCCTCGCGGGGAGGGCATCCTCACGGGGAGGGCATCCTCGCAGGGAGGGCATCCTCGCGGAGAGGGCTTCCTCGCGGGGGGGGGGGGGGGGCATCGCCGCTAGGGGCGGTAATGAGAAAAACCTGCAATGAGAGTTTGCAAAGCAAGACCTATGTATTGCTAATGAAATGAAGTACAGGGCCTCCCCCTGCGAAGCCGCGAAAGGGGAGGAAAATACAGCGTCCCTCCTCCCCCTCCGGCGTGAACGCCCCGGGGGAGGGGACATGCCCGTAAGGCTAAACATAGAACTTGCGAAGTAAACGCAAGTTCCACGTGTGCTTCAGCTCCTGCTCTTAAAGGTTGGAGAGTTTGTAAGCCCCTGAGCCCAGGACTGCAGAGATCTTGCAGGGGCCCTCCCACTTGGGGGAGAGCCTACCCTGGGCTTGGGGAGCCTAATGCGCTTGAGGACAGGGTCCCTAAGGCGAAAGGCCCTCAAGCAGCGACGACCGGGACAGGAAAAGGGGAAGCCCCTGTGGCGAAGACCGGAATCGAAGTGGAGGGGGCCCCAGTGGCCTCGACCGGAACCGGGAAGGGAGCAGGCCCTGTAACACCCGGGACCGGCGAGGGGGGAGCCCCCGCGGCGACGTCCGGAACAGGGGAGCCCATGCGGGGGGGGCCCACTGGGGCACGGGGGCTGCTCTGTCGACCACCCCCGGTGCGGTACACGCGACGCGGGGGGCGGGACTGGCTCCCGGCGTAGGGTAAACCCCCGGCATGAAGTGGGCTCCCGGCCCCGGGAATAGGCCAGGAACGGGGTACCCCCTTGGTGCCATCGAAGTGCCTCTGTATCTTTTGCATCTGCAAATAAAAGACTAGAATTTGCGTTACCGCACAGGTAAGGCCCGTGCTTTTGGTGAAATATGGGCAGAGAATCTCCCTTCAGTTGGAGGCGTCGGATCCCCGGGGAACGCACGTGGTGCGACCTGAGGAGCAAAGCCTCGTACTTGGTGGCACTGCTGGCCCCGGGGACAGCAGGACCTTCCGGAGGCCCCCTTCCGGATGCGGTTTGAGGGGGGGGGCCTCCCGGGGGGTATTGCCGCGACGTCTGGTTCCAGGGGGGAGGCCTCCCCCTGGGCACCTCAATAATGTTGACGCTTCCGATCGTGGCAGCTGCGCGCTCATACAGAGCACGGGCCATGTCTTGGTCTCCCCGGACGTTGATCACGCCATGTGGCCCGGGGATCTTCATGCAGAGGTAGTTTTGATGGGTGGCAGCCCCCAGCCGGTTGATGGTGGTCCTCCCCATAATCGCGTTGTAGGAGGAGGGGAGGTCCACTACGTCGAAGCGGACCAGCTCGGTCCGGTAGTTCTCCGGGGCGCCGAAGGTCACAGGAAGATCTACCTTGCCCACGGGGTGGATCGCCTTCCCCGGGACAAAACCTTGCAGGGGCCCGGCTGCGGGCTGCAGGAGCTTCTCATCCACCTGCATTTCTTTGAAGGCCTTCAGGAATAGGATGTCGGCGGAGCTCCCGCCATCTACGAGGATGCGGGCCAGGTGGCAGTTGTAGATTGTCGCGGAGACAATGAGCGCGTCGTCGTGGGGGAAGCGAACCACTCGCGCGTCTTCCGCCGTGAAGGTGAGGGGGACGTCCGACCACTTGGGCGGCGGGGACGCGTGTAGCACCCCCACAACCTTAACTTCACGCGCGTAGTCCTTACGCTGGCGCTTGGAGTCCCGCCCGGAGGCAGACCCTCCCACGATGACGTTGATGCGGCGCTGAGAGGGCTGGAAGGGGAGAGTTTCTGAAGGCTCCCCCTCCTGCGCCTGCTCACTCCCCGCGGGAGCGGGAAGGGCCGGAACAGCTGGCCGAGGGAGCAAGGAGGCCGGAGTCTCCCCCCCTGCCCGCGCTGGTCGAGGAATGCCGCGAAGTACTGCAGTAGTTGGTCGCAGTCTCGGGAAGCGTGGGTACTGGACCCGTAGAAGCTGCACCACGGTCCTTCCCGCCTTCTCCCCGCGGGGCCTTCCCGGCCGCGCGAAGACTGTCCTCCCCCATGGCCTTTCGGCTTGGGGAAGGGGCGGTTGCCCCTCGGGGGCTCGCGCGAGCCGCCTCCGCCCTCGAGGACAAAAGTGTCCCGAGGCCGTGGCTCGTTATGCCCCCCCTGTCTGGGGCGTTTGGGGGGATCCCTGGCCCCCCGATCGACGGGGGCGGGAGCCCACTGGGTCTTCTTCCAGATATCGTCTTCCTCCGCCCGAGCGTACTTTTCGAGCACATTGAAGAGCTCGTCGGCGGAAGAGGGGCAGCTCCGGGAGAGCCTTCGGTGGAGTTCGCCCGGGAGGATGCCGCTTTTGCAGGCTTCGATGACCGTAGAGCCGGGGACGTGGGCCACTTTGCTCTTCACCTGAGCAACACGCTTGAAGAAGCTTCTGATGGTTTCCCCAGTCCTCTGCCGGACAGTATACAGCTGCGAGGAGTCCAGGGGACGCACGTAGTTCCCCTGGAAGTTGGCACAAAACTCCCGCTTGAGCTGTGAGAAGGACTTGATGGAGCCGGCCTTCAGGTCGTAGAACCAGGAGCGGGCGATGCCGGAGAGGTAAAGGGGGAAGACGTTGCACTGTATTGTCTCGTCCCCCCCGGCCGCGGAGATGGCAGTGGAGTAGACCTGCACGAACTCGTAAGGGTCTGCCTCACCGTTATAGTGTTCGATGTGTGGCGGGCGGTAGGGCCGCGGCCACCGGATGCTGCGAAGTCTTCGGCACAGGGGCTGGTTGGCCCCTTGCACTTCCCGGGGAGAGCCCCGGTCGCTATCTTCTTTCACGGGACCTTCGTTGTCTGAGTCTGGAAGCAATCTGAGAAGTCCGCCAGAATGGCGGTGGCGACGCTTTTCCTCCGGACCGGGACTGAGTTCCCGGACGTCTGGGCTCTCCGCCGGAGAGGTTGGCTCTCCAGCGGGTCCCTTCCCCCGGCCCGTGCGAGAGCGAGGCTCCACGCGCCCGCGGCCGGGGGGAAGTGCTTCCCCGCGCTCTGGTGGACGCATTCGCTCGACCTCCCCCGGGGCGAAACGGACCTGTCCCGCCAAGGGAGGGAGCTCGTGCGCTGTAGCTTCTGGAGCCGGTCGGGCCGAGCCCCCTGCGACGACCCCCGGGACCGGAAAGGGGGAAGCCCCTGTATCGTCCGGAACCGGGGAGGGGGCGCCCGCGGCGACGCCTGGAATCGAAGTGGAGGGGGCCTGTCGCGCCCCGAGACTGGGACAACGACTACTCCTGTAGAGACCTAGCTCGCTGCAGCTAGTCCCATTGTCACAAACCTTTGACTTCCCAGGATGAGTCAAACACAGGAGTATTTTACATTGCAACAGAGTGCTCACAAAATATTAAGCAGTGTGGCCTGCTGGCCTTAATATTACATAAAGAGGATTACAATGCCTACAAGGCATTCAGGGTTTAGCAAAATATTTAACTACGCAGCAGAAGATAGGTGACCCTCCCACAAAAGAAGTTGACGGCAGAACAACACACTTCAGGATTCTGGCGGAACTGATTCTCCTCCTTCTGGATCCACGTAGTACTCCGTACCATCATCTTGATCAAAGTAGGCTCCATCTATTGAGTTGAATGTTGCAAGGGTGAGCACTTACGTACTCAGCAAGTCATAGGTAAGAGTAGATACATATAGTAGTGATGATATGAACCTAGACTAGTCAAGAATTATGGATCTTTGTAAAATAATCTGTTCCTTTCTCATCTCATCTTATGGCAGCACTTTTTATAATATAACATCATCAATCATGTTCATTAGATTATAGCACTACCCCGACACGTCGACACACGACAGCCCACGGCAGCACTCCTTATCATGACAACACATGTCATTTGGGTAATCTTGATTTAAACATATTTTATTTAGAAAATAGTACTTGTGTCATACCCCGTGGATTTAATCCACCGCAGCAGACTCCTATAAACCCGGGAGCTCGGAGTATTCGAATACGGTTTTAACTCTGCAGAGAGGTACCAATTTACCCGCAAGATATTCCACTTTCAAACCTTTCCTATCATAACAAAATGATTGGACCCCTGACTCACTTCATTCTGTGAGCGGCAAGGTGGAAATAACAAGAACTTTTGTTATGTTTTACTCACAATTCACCCCCGACCCTGTGGCTCTCAGCGAGGCACAGTTGTGGCAGGTTGTATCCAAACCTCCACCCCATTGCTTATTCCCATTACTGGGTCAGCGTGCTTGATCACCTTCAGTGATATGTGTGGGAGCCGCGCTCCGTGTTTATCGTGCATCACTACACATCTCATGCAGGGGTTTCATGTGCGATCCACATAATTACTTGTTCAGGCCTGTCCCATACCAGGCTTGCGTTAGCACGTTGTTCATGCCACTAGACGCACAACACAAGGTTCCAGTCCTTATATGCCAGTGACCAGACCATCCACAACCCTGCACCTTCAGTGCCTGCATTCCTTTGCAGTCTAGCACCTCCAGTGCTACAGCCATCCATACCATTTTTCTGGTCACGGCTAGGGGTTTTATTTCATGAATATAAGTATATAAATACATATAATAGTTCATGGCTCAAAACTTGTTTATTTCACATTTCACAGATAGCCAGTCTAGTACTGCCAATTGATAAATCAACCATTCTCAATTATTCACATGCAATATTGCCTATATTCAAGGTTATATTATAGCAACATTTAAAATATAGGTTCAAGATGACCAAGGATATGACTTGCCTTCCGCGTCGTAAAATACAGCAGTCGATGACGGGTCAACAGCAAAATCTTCAAAGTCAGCTTCTGAATCTGCTCGACGACAAACAATCACATAATAATTACTTATAATATTTAAAATGTTTTATGACTTATATGCAGAAATGCACAACAAGAATGATTGAACTAAACTGGTGATAATTTGAACTGCAAACTGAACTGAGTCGAGATTCTGGGGTTTCAAGGAATTTGGGCTAAGGATGGTGATTAGATAATCTTAGGGTTTCAGGATTTCAATAGGGATAACAATTTTGTGACTGGTTTAATCAAAACAGCGAATGTCAACAGATCGACATTCGGATCAAAGCTTGGACATAGCTTTAAGAAAAGCTAGAGTGCTTATCTCAAATTGTGGTAGTAGAAGAAAATGTAGATCACAACTCTACAAATTCAGTGGACAAAGTGGATTTCAAATTGCACAACCAGAAGTGGGTAAATAAGGTCAATGCCACTGGCTGACAAGCTCTGGCATAGAGCTGACAATGCCAAAAACTAGGGCTTAGCATAACTTTTGATCTGGAGCTCCAAATGATGCACCACTTTGTCTGGGAGGTAGGCTTGAGTAACAAGAACAATTAAGTCAACAGGATCTAGGGCAAGAAATGGCTGGAAAGCAAGAAATTTGATGATGAACAGAGATGAACTGGCTGCACTGGAGCAGTTCTGGACACAAACTTGGCATGGCTATAACTTCCAATCTAGGCCGATCTAGATGTCAAGCAAGAAGACAAAAATGCTCAGGAGGCTAAGGCACATCTAAATGACAAGGTTTCGAGGGCTGAAATGGCCGGGAACACTTTTCCGGTCATCGGCGCCGGAGAAGAATCACTGGATTTGGGCATTTCCAACACAGGCCGTTTGAACTCGATTCCTTGCTCTAGGAGTGATGGAAGGGTATGAGTAAGCTACTGGCGACGTCAATTTGGCCGGAGGTTCGCCGGTGTGGCTTGGCGACGAGAGCCAGCAACTGATAAATTGTAAAATTGGGAATAGCTTCAAATTGGGCTCAATTGATTGTTCTAAGTTCACAGGCATGCTTGATTTAGTTTACTGATCAATTTTTATTACAGAATCGAGAGCTAATTTGGAGTAATTCGAGCTACATTGCCGGAACAGGGCATTCTTCGAATTTCAGCCATTTCCGGCGATCACCGGTGTTAGGGTCCACCGGAGAGCAATTAGATGCTATAGTACAATCAGGAGGATGAGAGGTACTCACTGCTAGCTCCAATTTGGCAGGAGATGCAGTGAAGTGAGTTGGCACCGTGAGCTTCCTCGACGGCTCGCCGGAGAAGATGACTGAAACAGCGAGAGTTGGAAATTTAGCTGGTTTCTGGTCAAGTATGGAGAAGCTGCTGCACACAGTAGGGTTTAAATAGACCAGGCGAAGATGGCGAAGGGGAACAATGAAGTGATTTGCTGCTGTGATGAGATTGCTTGCGTGCTAGAGCAGTAGCGGCGAAGAAACAGCAAAAGCGGTGATGCGACGGCGACAAGCTTTCAACTGATCACAATGTCGCCTCATCGGGACCTGGCAAAGCTTGTAGCAAGCGGTGGCGACAAGTACTGGCACGGCGAGGCTACGTGGCGATGGATTGCTGACAAAGTCGCTACTGGTCGCGCGCGGGAGCAAGCGCTGGTCGTCGACGTAGCAGCGGCCTTGCCACGGCACCAGCTGGAGCGAGGACACGTGCGTACTGGCATGCACGGTCACAAGTGCGGCGAAGCTTCACCGGCGGCGAACGTGCACGGCGCAAGGAAGCAAAACACGGTTATCTCTGGTCGTGCGAACAGCAGTATACGGCCTGGTCGAAAAAGGACTAAACTGCAATTTCAATTCTTTGAGTTTTGGACTGAAATGTAAATCTGGAATTTTGGGAGGTTTAAACTGAAATTGATTCTGCTATTTTGGTAATCTTTATTCAACAGATGATTTGGCAGAGATTGAAGATAAAATTTGGCACATTTGGATAGCTTTTGATACAACTGAAAATAGGGTAATTTAGGGTAAAACAAGATTTAAGTTTTGTCGATTTCGAATTCTGGCATTTAGGGTTCGATTTTGATATCTGCACAGAAGTGAAACTTGTGGCAAATAGCATTTTGAGAAGATTTGCCGAAGAAATTCTGAATTTGGAGTTAATCTGGAGATTTTAGCCTTTTTTTTTTGGGTTTTCAGATATCAGATAAGGACTAATTTGCGATAACTCTTGGACTGATTTGTGAAAAGAGTCTAGATAGCAGAATCTGGCTGTCAACTTTTTATATTAAGGTATTGACATACCCATGATCATATTCCAGGAATAATCTGGTCTGAACTTGGTCAAGATTTTGATTAAATCTGTATTTCTGAAACTTAGGGTATTTGGGTAATATAAGGTATTTCTGTTTTCGAAAACAGAAGAAGTTGATAATTCTGGGAGTTAGAGATAGCATTGGATCTAGGTTCTGAAGACTTTTAGATTCAGGATAACTAATAGATCACATCTGAACAATCTGATCTTGATTTGAGGTCACAGGATAGATTTTGGAGATTTTAGGGCTTAGGATAGATACTGATCTGGCTATTACTACTGATACATGCATGCATGCCATTGAAGAAAAAGGAAATTTTCACCCCTAACTCAGGGTGTTACAGGGCCCCAGTGGCCACGACCGGAACCGGGAAGGGGGCAGGCCCTGTAACACCTGGAACCGGCGAGGGGGGAGCCCCGGTGGCGGCGTCTGGAACCGGGGAGCCCATGCGAGGGGAAGTCCGCTGCGGCACGGGGGCTGCTCTGTCGACCACCCCCGGTGCGGTAAACGCAACGCGGGGGGCGGGACTGGCTCCCGGCGCAGGGTAAACCCCCGGCAAGAAGTGGGCTCCCGGCCCCGGGATCAGGTGGGAAAAGTTTGAATTTTCCTAGCGACCTACAGCTGGGAATACTCTTTGCCACTGGACCTACAGCTGGGAAAAATTATTCCAAATAGTTATACAGCTTGGAATAATATATTACAAGTGGACATACAGGTGGGAAAAGTTCAAACTTTCCAAGTGGCCTACAGCTGGGAATAATCTTTGCCATTGGACCTACAGTTGGGACAAAAATTACAGCTGGGAAAAACTTTTCGCAGCACCTTTTCACCTAGCTGTAGCAAACCTTATTCCCAGCAGCTAAAGTGCTGGGAATACTAGCTTTTGCTAGCTGCTCTACTGCTAGCATTGAAGTGCTATCTTATAGTGGCAGCGAGAAGTTCTGGCGTTGAGCTCCTCCTCGATGGCTCGCCGGAGAAAAAGAAGACGAAGATGAAGCAACTACTGTTTAACTCCTAACAGCTGGCCACGGGCAAGCTTAAGTAGTGGAAGAAGGGAGCTCTCGAGAGTTGGAGCAAATCGAGAGAATATAAATTTGATTGGCGTCGGCGGCGGCGAGCAGCGGCCTCGATGGTTTACAGCACGGTCGGCGCGTGCTCTGGCGGGGCAGTGGCAAAGCGACAGGCGGCTCCAGCATGGCGGCAATGTGGTGTAAAGTTTCTGACACGGCTACAGGCGGTGGCGTGCGTGTTTGCGGGAAAAGAGATTCGGGCAATGCTGGTGCTGCTGCAGCACTGCCATGGTGGCCGCTCCTGTGCGGACACGTGTCGGCCAATCTGTGGCGGTGCTAGCGAGGACGGGGTTTCACCAGCATCGAAGGACGCAACGAGGTGGCGCTGGTCGAAGGCGTCCCTGGCGGCTGCTAGTCGAAACAAGGTGGGGGACCTGATTGCAATTTCTAAGCTTTGATTTGGACTGAACTGTAATTTCTGAGAATTTGGTAGTCTGGGCTGAATTTGACTTCACAGCTTTGAATAACTTTATTCAACAAGTAATTTGTCAAGGATGTCTGGCAAGATTCGGATCATTTGAATGGTTTTTGGCAAAAACGAAAATAAGGTACTTAGGGTAATATAATATTCCCGTTTTCGAAAACAGAAAGGAGTTTATAATTCGGGGAGTTAGAGATCGAATTTGATCTGGCTTCTGAAGGCTTTTATACTCTGGGTAGATAGTGGGTTGTATCTGGATAATCTGAATTTGATTTGGGCTTACTGAATAGATTTTGGAGATTTTTCGGGCTTAGGATAGATTAAAGCTGGAGGATCTGGCTACTACTACAAAGATACATGCATGCATGATTTTTACGAAAAGAAAATTTTCACCTGCAAAACTAGGGTGTTACAAAGACGGAAGAATATTATCAAATGACTGGAACATAGTCCAGTTGCGTAAATTTTATGTGTAAGTTTTTTCTTTGGTTCCCATTATAAATTTCTTACCAACAAAGAAGTATATTGTTGTGGTTGCATTCCCATTCTTAGCCTTACTTTTTACCGGGTCATACCCGGGGGCCAGTTGTGACATACGATAAGTATTGTGGTTTGATGTGTAAGTGGATTCACTAGCGAAACTCATGATCGCATCTATCTAAGACATCTCTTTCTATGCTGGTTCTTACCGCATAAGGGACTTACTAGTACGTTCTGATCATTCAAGTAACTATCAGTTAGCAAAAACCTTATGCATTTAAACTAGGCCAGTTGTCTTCGCGACAATAGTTGTCTCCTTAGTCCAAGTGACTTGTCTTGTGACCACTATACTAGGTTTCCAGTATAACTGGTCGCAAGAGGGGGGCTAGGGGAATATAACTATGGCATTGAGTCCAAAAACTATGTACTTTGCATTGTAACCATTCATTGTTTTGCTAATCATTCATAACGCATTTGCAAGGTATATGATGAAGATTATAGCCTGAGTTAATCACCTTTGCCGTTCTATAGCAGCCAGGGCTAAAGAACGAGATTATTACCTCTTTATGGTCTCAGGCACCTAAGAGAGACACAATAGAATAGTCCAAGATGTGCTGGCCACAACCCATTCCATGGTCTCGACTTGTGATGTCGCAGAATTTGTAGTCTTTAGATATCCAAAAACCCCAAAGTCGCAAGAGACTATGGTCTCACGAATACTGCGGACCTGGAGATATTTTCCTATTGTCGCCCAGGTCGTGAAGACTGTGTATTATCATAGTTAATACGCGACCACTATTTACTAGAGAGTTACGACGACTGACGGTTATATGATTAGTCTCATTCAATCACATAAACAATAGATGAGCCATTCTTCCACTACCGCCGTCTGAATGTTTTAAGTTCTTTATAACCGTTACGATACGAAGGTAATAAAACACTAATGACCCAACATAATTACACATTATGGCTAGTGCACCTTTACCTCTCAACGACCCCTCATTCCCATAACCGAAGTCAGGCAACAAGCTATAAAAGGAGGATTGTCCGGAGAGATCCAGGACGACGAGCAAGAGATTCAAGACACAACAATTTAGAATTAGCCACAGTAGATTTACATTGGCTGTAAGGTAAAGAATACAAGATCGTTCTTATTTTACTTAAGAACATCCTTGATTCTCTTCTTGTAATCCACATTTTACATAGTGAAATCCTAACAGGACGTAAGGCTATTACTCATCATCAGAGGGCCCGAACTTGTATAAATTCCTTTCTTCCTTTGACATAGATACCATAATTTACCTGAGATTCACCTTAGATTGGCTCCATATTCTTCTTTAATATTTACGTCAGTTCAACTAAGGACGAAAGTCCCAATCGTCGACAGTATAGAACAAAGACTTTACTACAATAATAAGGTAAATACTCTCATTGTATTTTCATTTCATCATAACAAAGGTTTACATGAGAGGAGTTTGAATAACATTCAAAGGTCTTCCACCACTGGGTTTTAGCTGTCTTGGCTGTCAAATGTAGCGTCTTTCACCATTGGGTTTAGATTTAAATTTAGACCATGGTGAAGCCTAAGTTTGCAGACGATGGCAGAGGCTACAGATATAACATCATTCTTTAGTGCCTCTTTGTGCCTCCTCTCAATTTTAGGAACGTTTGTGACTAGAAGATCAGCTTGTGCCGCGACTAACTTGCATGATTCGCCGAAGGAAAAAATCATACTTTTTAGGATTGATAACATCTACCTTCAGCGAGTTCGCGACCACCTACAACTTGGCAAAGGTAAATTTTTTTATGAGATCGCAGCTTTTGATAGTTTCTTCCAAAGCACCCTTTTCATTGAGGGCAAGCTTTGCGATCTCTACGGCCTTCTCTTTGGCTGTCCTGAAGTGGCTGATGAGCTGTTGCAGTTTATCCAAATCATTTCCACACTCAATGCTCTTTTGTTCATAGGAGTGTTTCTCCTCATCCAGCTTTGTGTTCTCCTCTCTTTGTTCCAAGCAAAAAAGGAAATGAATTCAATTGAATTGTGAAATTCATAAAGTTCATAAAGGCAATGTAAGTTTTTGCCAAAACGAACTTACCATCTACCCTGGTCAGCAATTGGTTGCAAACCATTTGAAGGCGCTTGATTTTTCCTTGGATAGAATCGGATCATGTGGCCTTCTGCTCCCAGGTTGCCATTTGGTCTTCAGTGGCCTTCAATTTGCCCCAAGCGCCAGAGTTTTGGCAAGCCTTTCGCTGCTTACTTTCTGGGCTTCGTCCATTTCTTTCTCTAGAGAAGAGCTCTCAATGATCGTAACCTCTTTGCTGTTGTGTTCATTGGCGACCTCCTCTAGGAAAGCAGATTGTTCCCTATGAAAACATAAATTATTATTCCAGTTTATAAAAGACTGAGTTTGAAGCAAGATACTTACTACTTTAACTTGTTGAATTCTGCTTGCACGACCTTGAATTGCTCCACCAGCAGGCCAAACATGGCTGCCTCGTGAGCAGCGTTCTGAATGGATCAAAAGAGGAAGTACTAAAAGAAGATTCAAAAGGAAACATCTAAAGTTGTGAAGTAAAGACTTTTACTTACCTCTAAAAACTTCTCAAGGTACTTCTCCGAGAAGTTCACAAACTTAGTTGCTTGGCTGGTATAAGCCAAGCTCTCACACGCCTGCCCCACCTTTTCTAAGAATTGGGACTGAATGTTCAAGTCCGGGGCACGACGCTGGATTTCAGTGGCTGGACCGCCAATTCCAGTGTCCTCTCTTCTCCTTATTCCCTTGAATAGGAGGAAGGCACAACTTCAACCAGAGCGGGAGCAGAAGTACCTACCTGTTCGTTCATCCCCATCATCGTGGTCACAGCTGCGACCTCAGTCTCTTCACCATTGGCAGGTTTAGTAGATTGGAAATCTTGAATCACCCCACCAATGATGGTCACAAGGTCCTCGTCGATGTCCTGGAAAGGTGCAACTTCAGCAGCTACTAGTAGGTTACTCGGCCATTATAGTCACCCCTGGGAAGGCAACAGATGGTCCAGACGCAACCATCGGAGCAGGCATTGTAGTAGTCGGAGGAACCCTATATGACCAGTTCTTAGTTTGGTAAAATATCTTTGAAGTATTGTAACATGGTTAGAATAAAGACAGATGCTTACTTGATGCTGAGTCCCAAGAGATTTCGAGAACTCGAAGCCTCACCTCTGGGAGACAAGAGTGAAGAAAGTGCCATGGGAGAGGACTGCTTAGGAGTTATTGATGACCACCTCACAGCAAACAGGGAGGTTCGCTGTTTGATCTGATAATGGCCTGGACCGGGTTTCGATCTAGCCTCGACCAGGTGCTGTTTTGCTCTTATTGAAGTATAGATGGGTTTCGTTGATACTCGATCAGATGCCAATATATTGAATAACGGGATCTTACTCAGAATTAGCGAAACCCAAGTTGATCGAAAGCACAGTTCAAAAGATAGCACGCTATTTATTTCAAAGAGGGATCTTGTAAACGTCGAATGTTAGGACACACTCGCCTACGTCGAGGAACTATGAGGTCTAAGACTTCAATCTAGACTTAGATAACAATTCAGTAATCTAAACTAAGACTATTAGAAAGTATTTATAGTCCAATCATATGAGTACGTATCAGACTCAACAACCTTAATGTATTAGACTCGGACAACTAACCCTAAACAGATAGGACTCAGTTATATGAATCATATTGGAATACAACCCGACCAGAGATCGAATCCTTCCCGAGGTTGCGAAGCCTCCCGAGGTCGTAGATCTTTCCGCACTCAACCTGAAATATTCAACCTGAAGGACCCAATGATCCTCCCGAATCATGACTCCCCTATTGCGAAGGAGCCAAGCCAAGTTGGCGACCATTGATCAAAGCTGGAGATCTGGAAATTGAGCTTGACCAGCTTCTCGAGTGTAGCACTTTGCCGCACGCGCTCGTTGATCTTTTCGTCTGATTCGGAAAGTCTCTCGTGTGCCACTTTGGGTGGTTGTCACCTTCTTCTCCAAGATCATGTGGTCAGGTAGAGGTTCTTCTTGTTGATAGACCAAGTCTTCAACAGATGGTACTATGGAATCAGGCTCACCATGAAGCATAGAAGGTTCAAAGAGTTTGAGGTCCTCCACATTGACAACCGTCACATACTGACAACAGCTCATGTCAACCTCGCTTTGCCCATTGCGAACTAAGCTGTCGCCATAAAATATGCAAATTTTTTCCGGAGTCTCCATTTCCTACACACATTCGTTTCATGTGTAATTCTTAAACATAGAGTATGCATGTGTACAATTAAAAATAACCTAAACTTATATTATCTAAAAAATATCCATGTTTGGCGGTAACTCGAGCTAACAAGCATTATGTTGGGGGAAATCTTCACGAGACTAAGTCCAGGTAAGAGGTTGTTCCCTTTGCCCAGGGACAACGCCCCCTGGAGGCTTGTCCCGGGCGCCACCATTCACCTGGGGACAAGGCCCCCGGTGGCTTGCCGCGGGAGCCTCCATTTGCCTGGGGACAAGGCCCCCCGGTGGCTTATCCCGGGCGCCGCCATTTTCCTGGGACAAGGCCCCCTGGTGGCTTGTCCCGGGGAGAAGGCCCCCCGGTGGCTTCTCCGGAGTGCCACTATCGGCCCGGTGACAAGGCCCCCCGGTGGCTTCTCCCGGGCGCTGCCTTTGGCCCGGGGACAAGGTCCCCCGGTGGCTTGTCCCGGGCGCCGCCATTTGGCCGGGAACAAGGCCCCCCGGTGGCTTGTCCCGGGCGACGCCATTTGCCCGGGGACAAGGCCGCCCGTTGGCTTGTCCCGGGTGCCGCCTTTGGCCTGGGGACAAGCCCCCCCGGTGGCGTGTCCCGGCCGCCACCATTTGCCTGGGGACAAGGCCCCCCGGTGGCTTGTCCCCGGCGCCGCCTTTGGCCCGGGGAGAAGGCCCCCCCGGTGGCTTCTCCCGGGCGCCGCCATTTGCCCAAGGACAAGCCCCCCGGTGGGTTGTCCCGAGCGTCGCCTTTTGCCCGGGGAGAAGGCCGCTCGATGGGTTGTCCCGGGCGCCGCCTTTTGCCCGAGGAAAAGGCCCCCCCGGTGGCTTGTCCCGGGCGCCGCCATTTGCCCGGGCACAAGGCCGCGCCGACTTTGGCCCGGTGACAAGGTCCCCCGGTCGCTTGTCCCGGGCGCCGCATTTGGCCCGGGGACAAGGCACCCCGGTGGCTTGTCCCGGGTGCCGCCTTTGGCCTGGGGACAAGGCCCCCTCGGTGGCTTTTCCTGGCGCCGCCTTTGGCCCAGGGACAAAGCCCCCCGGTGGCTTGTCCCGGGCGCCGCCACTGCCCGGGGACAAGGCCCCCCCGTGGCTTGTCCGGGGCGCCGCCTTTTGCCCGGGGACAAGGCCGCCCGGTGGATTGTCCCGGGCGCCACCTTTTTCCCTGGGAGAAGGCCCCCCAGTGGCTTGTCCCGGGCGCCGCCATTTGCCCGAGGACAAGGCCCCCCGGTGGCTTGTCCCGGGCGCCACCTTTGTCCCCAAGACAAGGCCGCCCGGTGGCTTGTCCCGGGCGCCGCCTTTTACCCGGGGAAAAGGCCTCCCGGTGGCTTGTGCCGGGCGCTGCCATTTGCCCGGGGACAAGGCCCCTGGTGGCTTGTCACGGGTGCCGCCATTTGCACGGGGATAAGGCCCCCCGGTGGCTTGTCCCGGGCGCCGCCATTTGCGCAGGGACAAGGCCATCCGTTGCCTTGTCCCAGGCGCCGCCTTTTACCAGGGGACAAGGCCACCCGGTGGTTTGTCCCCTGCGCCGCCTTTTGCCCGAGGAAATGGCCCCCCAGTGGCTTGTCCCGGGCGTCGCCTTTTGCCCGAGAACAACGCCCCCCGGTGGCTTGTCCCGGGCGCCGCCATTTGCCCGGGGAAAAGGTCCCCCGGTGGCTTGTCCCGGGCGCCGCCATTTGCCCGGGGACACGGCCCCCCGGTGGCTTGTCCTGGGTGTCGCCTTTGGCCCGGGGATAAGGCTCCCCGGTGGCTTGTCCCGGGCGCCGCCTTTTGCCCGGGGAAAAGGCCCCCCAGTGGCTTGTCCCTGGTGCCTCCTTTGGCCCAGGGACAGGGCCCCCTGGTGGCTTGTCCCAGGCGCCGCCATTTACCCGGGGACAAGGCTGCCCGGTGGAAATCTAAGGGGACGACATAATGCAAAAACACATAAAAGTTGGAAATAATGTCGAAAGCTTTTTCAAATAATCAAAAAGAATAACTACATAACGTAGTTTTCTTATAAAAATTAGATTTTCGCAAATAGATTTTAGTCAAATACTCTAATGATTTTCTGTTCTAGGGACGCCAATGTCTATAGAAGGGTCACGTCCTACAGTCGAGCCTTTACTCTGATACCAGATTCTATGGGACCCTCATTTGAGGATTCCGGTGGCAACCGCCCTGGTGGATTGCACAACGAAAGGCAGATCACAAGCTCATCACAACATGATTTATTTTAAACAATAAAGCAAATAGATAAAATAAGTAAATGGTCACGAGGACCACTATTACATTATCATAATGCCAAGAATGGCATTAATTAATGTTGATACAAAAGTAGGGAGTTTTTCAAGATCAAGAATAAAAAAGAATAGGTATCGAGGTACCGAATGTAGAAACATAACACAAAAGCAACAACAAAGGTTTTCATTTCCTTCAGCAGTGGTTCGGCTCGGGCCTTCACCACATCGGACTCAACTTGGCGCATGACCCTCCTAGAAGCTCAAATCGTCTGGAATGGTTACTTCCTCTTCTCGGTGCTCAAGGCTAAAGGAATCGGAATCCTCGAATCCTTTCTTCTGAATTTGTGTGAAAAGGCAAGGGTGAGCATGTTTTTACACGATGCTCAGCAAGTCTCGTTATGAGAATGTAGATATATAGATGAGGGGTTTTCAATGAAAGGGGTTCTTGGCTTTATATATATATATAGGAATAGATTAGATTTTCACAAATAGTTTGAAGAAAAGGTTTTTGTTTTCAAAAGAGAGCTTTTAAAATCCTAAGCTAGATTTTCAGAAGATGTTGTGTGTGGCGGTCTTCCATGAGTCACCACTTTATTCAGATTTTGTGAAAAACCTTCCAAAAGCTACTTGTGTTGCATCGACGTGGATAGACTCCACCGCGCGCAGACTCCATGACCTGGGAGCTCAGAGTATCTGATACTTTTTATAACTTTGCAAAGGTGTACCACCTTAATCCACCGATCACTCAGCTTTCAAGTTGGATCAGCTCCATGCGACTTTTACGCATGTGACAAGGCTGAGATCACACAACGGTTTTGCAATCTGTCGTGGTATCGCGAATACCCCGGTAGGTTTTGAGAATGATCCTAGCGAAGATTACGCGGCGCGGGTTGACCGGATGACCGGTCCTCCCCCGCCGGACAAGCACAAGAAATGACACGCGGATTTATACAGGTTCGGGTCCCGGTGGGGGCCCTAGTCTTGTCAACGCGCTCCCGACCGGAGTCGGCTGGGGAGGCTCTCTCCGGGGGAGAGGCTTCCGGAGCCGCGTGTGAGTTTAGCTATTCCAATAAAAGTGATCCGATCCCTTACAACAGAGGGGTACAAGGGCTATTTATAGCCCCAAAAAGAAGCAAAAAACCTAAACTACCCCGGAAGCCACCGTCGGATTGAAGGGTAGGACCGTCCTTCTGCCGGTCAAACGCCTTGGATGCTTGACAGGTGGTTGCTGATTCCCGAGGCGCTCCTCGCGTGACCTGCACGTGACAAACAACTCCAGACTTTACCTTTAGGCCGGCGAGCAGGCCCGGGATGGCGCCGGAGGCCAGGTCCCGGGGGCCAAATGGCGGCGCCCGGGGAGAGCCCAGAGGCTACGTCCCCGGGGGCCAAATGGTGGCGCCCGGAGAGAGGCCGGAGGTGACGTACCCGGGCCAATGGCGGCGCCCCCGAGCCAATGGCGGCGCCCGGAACGGCACCGGAGGCCAGGTCCCGGGGGCCAAATGGCGGCGCTCGGGGAGAGGCCGGAGGCGACGTCCCCGGGCCAATGGCGGCACCCGGGACGGCGCCGGAGGCCAGGCCCCGGGGGCCAAAAGGCGGCACCCGGGGAGAGGCCGGAGGCGACGTCCCCGGGCCAATGGCGGCGCCCGGGACGGCGCCGGAGGCCATGTCCCGGCGGCCAAATGGCGACGCCCGGGGAGCGCCCGGTGGCCATGTCCCCGGCGGCCAAATGGCGGCGCCCGGGGAGGGGCCGCGGCCCAGGTCCCCGGGCCAATGGCGGCGCCGGAGGCCATGTCCCGGGGGCCAAAGGGCGGCGACCGGGGAGATCCCGGAGGCTACGTCCCCGGGGGCGAAATGGCGGCGCCCGGGATGGCGCTGGAGGCCACGTCCCGGGGGCCAAATGGCGGCTCCCGGGGAGGGGCCGGGGGCCAGGTCCCCGGGCCAATGGCGGCGCCCGGGACGGCGCCAGAGGCTAGGTCCCGGGGGCCAAAAGGCGGCGCCCGGGGAGGCCCCGGAGGCCAGGTCCCCGGGCAATCGTGACGCAACTTACCTGGACTTAGTCCCGCGGAGATTTCCCCCGACACAATCCTAGCATTAACAGTTCCCTGCCATGTAAATAGACAGTTAAGTCTCAAGTACCGTTGTGGGTCCTCCCCACTGTCTTACTTCCTAGCGGTGGTCTATGTTCTCGCAAGACACATAGCCTCTTTTCATTACAGCCGCGCACGACTTAATCAGGCGTAGGGCGTCTTCCTTCTTTCCACCTTTTCCTCTCATAATTTTTCTGAACTCACATTGCTCATGGCCCCCACTGGCCCACCAGTTTCTCGCAAGAAACCGGACCAACAACCATTGCAGGGAAAAGCTAATACTGAGAGAGCTACTATGTTGCACCCGTCCCATAATCGGGCAAGTGGTTGGTACGTTTTTCATGCCGCATAGAAGTAGAACACAAGGTTCTAGTCCTTATGAATCTTTAGTGAGGAGTCCTTCACATTCCCAGTTCGCACACAGCACCATCCAATCAAACCATCCTCACTGTCGATTGCAATCACATTTTCTTTCACAAAATGGGGTTTTCAATATGCTTTTCTCACATGTGACCATTTAACATTTAACATATAATCTTGAGCATAGCATAGCCTAAGCATGGTAATCAAGGGTGACAAGGGTGCAGGGATATTCAATCACAATAGGGGTTTTACAGTTATTTAGGTCATATCTAATCTGTTTATTTGAATATAACTCTTATTTTAATCTAAGGCATGCATATACTTGAAAACAGCTAACATACTTTATTTCAAAATATTAGGCTAGACATGATCAAGGGTTTGAGACTTGCCTTGCAATGCTGGGTCTAGTTACTTGGCTGAAACTTCGAAGATCTCTTTCGCTCCTTCAATCTATGGTTCCACGGCGGATACAAATAATACACACATACGCTACATAAGCATACAGAAGATAGTCTTTATGGGAAATGATACATAAAATATATCATGCATGCAGGGGAAAGGTTTGGACAAAGACATTTGGTTGCTGAATGAAGAGATGGGCTCAAAAGGAGTTGAATGTCGAAAGGCTGAAATTCGGTCCACGGCGAGACATAGCCCTAAATTGGTCTTAGGTAGGTTTTCTTGAGAAGTGGCAGTATATAAAGTTGTAGAGTACAACTCCAGGAATCTAATGGACAAGGTGGCATTTCAATTGCTCAAGTGTAACAGGTCTAAATCATTCAATGCCACTGGTGCACATGCACTGACATAGTGCTAGACATGGCCAGAAACTAGGGCAAGGCATAACTTTTGATGCAGGGCTTCCATTGATGCACCACTTTGTCTGGGAGTTAGGCCTTGATAACAGGAATAAAGTACTCAACCGGCTCAAGGGTAGAAAGTGGCTGGAAGGCGGCCAAATCCGGCGAGTAAACACGGTGGCCTGGATATAAACTGAGCTACTGGACAGTGATCTTGGCATTGGAATATCTGTTGATTCAGGTCGATTCAGAAGTCGAGCTAGTAGAAAATATTGCTCAGGGTACTGGAGTCTATCTAAGGGACAAAGTGACCGGAGCTAGATCGGCCGGAGAAGAATTCCGGCGACCGGCGCTGGAGAAGATGACACTAAATTGGGCGTTTTCGATACAGAGGGTTTTAACTCGATTCTTTGCTCAGGGAGTGAGAGGGTGAAGTGTGGAGACTACTGGTGAGGTTAATTTGGTCGGGGGATGACCGGAGAAGCTCGGCGACGAGAGTTGATTTGCTGGTGGCGCGCAAACTATGGAAGCCTACAATCTTGGCTCAATTTAGAATTCCAGATACGTAGGCTTGCTAAAAGGAGTGTGCTGAACAATTTTTATCACTGGCTCAAGGGCTGATTTGGATTGAATCGGGCAGCATTGGTGAAACAGGGGTTTTGGGCTTTTCCGGTGATCACCGGCGTTGAGGTTCGCCGGGGGCCAATTAAATGCTACGACACGAACAGGGGGATGAGGGTAACTCACTGGTGGCCTTGGTTTGGAGAGAGGAGCAATGGTTGAGGCTATCACCGTGAGCTCCAGAAGTGGCTCGCCGGGGAAGAAGGTGTTCACGGCGGCGCTGGGGAAATCGGTTGCTCTCTGGTGCTTGGAGCTGAAGCAATGCAGTTGCGGGGTGGTGCGAAGAGATGCTGGGTGAAGGGGAGCTTATATAGGCGAAGGGCTGGGGCTCTCGGGAGTTGAAGCATATCAAACGGATACGCGACTGTCACCGGAGGTGGAATCGAGATGGCGTGCAAGCATTGGGACGCGGCAACGACTGTGCCAGAGAAGGGGGATCACGCCAAATCCAACTGGAGCAGGGCGACGGGATCACTGGTCTCGGCATGGCCGCAACGTGGCGCTGCTTTGCTGCTGCGGGAGCATGCACACGCGCGAGGAAATCACGGCACAGGCGCGCTGAGGTTGCTCCATGGTGGCGGCACGATTGCGCACAGGTGGTGGCTACGTGGCGGTGGTGGTGGCAGCGTGGGAAACTTCACCGGTGGCGAGTTCAGCGGCGAGGCGAAGTGGCGGGGCACTGGTCGAACGATGCTGGTCATGGTCGAAAATGGCACAGGGGCGTGGTTGCAAAGTTTGGACTGATTTGCAAAAGTTCGGACTAATCTGCAAGGAATTTGGTTCGAGAATTTGGGCCTGTTTGCAAATCTGGAGATCTGGAGGGCTGATCTGCGATATGGTTTTGCAGATGAGTATTACTAAATCACTTGGACTCATCTAGCAAGAAAAATGGTGAAATCCGATAAGATCTGGTGGTTTTGACAAAAATTGAAAACAGGGTAAATAGGGTAAACAGGGTAATTAGGGTTTGAAACTTTGGCAAGGCTGAAACTAGGGTTTCGGTTGAGCTTTTGGAATTCTTCCATAGGGGAAAATGCTCAGAATAGTAAATGAGAGATGTTCACTGAATCAGATCAAAGTTTGGAGGTGGTCTGAGACTTTTAGTGCTTTTGAGCTTCTGACAAATCTGAAAAGAACTGATCTGCGATACTTTTGGAGTAAAAAGCGAAAATGGTCTGAAGGGTCGGGTTTAGCTGCCAACTTTTTAAATTAAGGTAGTGGCACACCTAAGATCATAATTCTGAGATACGAGATCAAAAATGGGGTTGAGACATCCAAGAGTCCAATGAAGATATGCTGACTGGCAAGCTAAAGAGATAGCAAAATTTGGGATGTTACAACCTACCCTCTTTAAAAACAATCTCGTCCTCGAGATTCTGGTAGATCTGAAAATAGGTAAGGGAAATCTTGATGCAGTCCCTCTTCCCTTTGCCATGTTGACTCATTTTCTGGGTAGTTGTCCTATTGAATTTCTGTAGAGTCGAATGGTCCTTGATTTCATTTTCCTTCAGTGACCTCTAACACTTTAACTGGGTATTCCTGATATGTCAAGTCTGATTTCTTCCTTAGGAGATATCTGTTATGTTGGCTTCTTTAGGTACTTCCTTAATCGAGACACATGAATACGTCATGAACTCCTGCTAATTCGAGCAGTAGCTTCAATTTGTATGCTACTTCTCCTTGTTTCTCTAGAATCTTGTAGGGTCCAACGTATCTTGGGCTTAGTTTTCCTTTCATCTTAAATCGACGTACTCCTTCGTAAGGTGTTGCTTTGAGATATACGTATTCAGCTTTCTCGAAAGATAATTCCCTTCTTCTGTTGTCGGTTATCAGCACAACTCTTCTCGTCTTGGCTGTGCCGTCTTCCGCTTTTCCTTAATGATTCATACATGAGTTCCTATGCCTTGAGCTATTTCTGAGCCGATTTGTTGCCTTTCTCCAACTTCTGACCAATGCAAAGGCATTCTACACTTGCAACTGTATAGAGCTTCAACTGGGAACATCTGCAACTAGTATGGTAGCTATTGCTGTGGGTGAAATCTGTGTATGGCAAGCATAACTCCCATGAAATTCCATATTTGAGCACACATGCTTGCAACTTATCCTTCGGTATTTAATTCACTAGTTCTATCCATTCTCCAGTATGAGGGTAGTAAGCTGTGCTGAAGTTCAACCTTGTTTCTGGGGCTTCATGCAGACTTTTCCAAAATCTTGAAGTGGGTCATGCTCCACGATCTGATACGATCCTTTTGGGTATACTATGTAGCGTCACAGTCCTAGTCATGTAAATTTCTGTCGACTTGGCACCATCGTAAGTCATCTGCCCTAGTATGAGGTACACTACTTCTGTTAGTCTGTGCACGATCATCCACACGGAGTCATATTTATTCTTAGTCTTCGGAAGTCCTGTGATAAAGTTTTATTCCGACTTCTTCTCATTTCCACTCTAGTATGGTTAGTGGCTATAACAATCCTGCTAGTCTTTAATGCTTGGTCTTCATCCTCTAACATGTGTCACACTTTACCATATACTCGGCAATCCCTATCCATGCAACTTCACCAAAATTGATTCTTCAAGTCCGAATACTTCCGGGGTGAATAGAGTATGTGGTGTTACGAGCTTCTTTCAATATTAGTGTCTCGATCTCCTTAACCTCGGGAACACACATCCTTTTATCTTGCCAAATTGCACCTTGCTCATCTTCTCGAAATTCTACTGCCTTTCTGATCCTCATATCCTCTTTGATCTCCTAAATTCCTTCATCACTTCGTCATGATTTCCGAACGTCTTCTTCCAAGGTAGGTGTAACTAACAACATACATGGCCATAGAACCTTGATCTACTGATTCAATCATTTGCTGATGCAATCCTCCATTAACTCTGGTGCAACAATGGTGCGGAAGTAAACCTTTCTGCTCAAGGTGTCCGCAATGATATTAGCTTTACCAGGGTGGTAATGCATGTCTAGGCTACAGTTCTTTATTAACTCTAGTCGTCGACGTTGCTTCATGTTCAAATTCTACTGGGCAAAACATACTTCAAGTTCTTGTGGTCTGAGTAGATTTCACATCGATTCCTTAGTAGGTAATGTCTCCAATCCTTGAGTGTATGAATCGCTGTTCTAACTTCACGTCACGGGTCGAGTAATTCTCCTTGTGTGACTGCAGTTGTTTGGATGCAAATGCGACTGTTCTTCCTCCTTGTATTAAGATACAACTCAGTTCGCGCCTAGATGCATCTTAATATATCTCAAAGTTCTTATTATCAGGGAGTACTAGAATCGGTGTAGTTTTTTAGCCTTTGTTTCAATTCTTCGAAGCTCTTCTAACAATCTTCTGTCCACTCAAATTGGACATCCTTTTTCAACAAACTAGTGGGCGGCTTGGCTAGTTTGGAAAAATCCTTCAATGAATTGGTGATAGTGCTCAGCTAATCCTAGATAACTTCTGACTTCTGTCACTGATTCTGGTTGTTTTCACTCTTTCACGGCCTCGACTTTTAACTCGATCTACTTGTATTCCTTTGACTGTCATCAGGTGGCCTAAAAATGAAATTTCTGTGTCCGAATCCACGCTTATCCAGCTTAGCATAAAATTGTTGCTCCCTTAGTTTATCCGAAACTTTTCATAGGTGGTCAGCATGCTCCTCTTGGTCCTTGACTGACGTTCGATATGGCGTTTTTGATACGGGTGCCGTCCAGGTTTCTATTCATCATTGAGTTCAAATCCTTGATCAGGGGTTCTTCTGGTAACTCTTTTGGAACACGCTCAGGTATCCTCCAACTTCAGGGATCTGGTTCACTTCTTTCTTTGAACTATACAGATTTTGGGCTAGGTGTTCTACTAACATTCTCTCAGGATTGGAACAAAACTTCTTTTCCATTAGGACTAGTAAGGGCAACGGCCTTACGCTCGCAATCCATTTGTCCTTTATGTTCCGACAGCCAGTTCATTTCAGATATAACATCTCAACTTTGTAGTTCTAGTGCCAGTAGTTTAGCAGAGAACTCCTTTCTGCTTATATTAAATCATACTCCTTCGCACAGTGACTTTACTAGCATCCTAGAGTCAGGAAACTAAATAGCGATAGGATACTCTAGACAGGTCATATTCAGTCCACTTTAAATAGCAAAAATTTTTGTCTGACGGGCCTCCTTCTTCTTCTGATGTGACACAGTTGAGTCTGCCTTGAGTTGGTGTTGGGTTTCCTCGATCTCTTCTATGGTTAGTTGGAAATCTTTCTCTTGCAGTTGGAGCTTCTTGTCCATACTGTTGCATTGGGGCAGGCATTAGGATTTGCATCTGAACTGCAGGCTGTTGTTGTCCTTCACTTCTTCTCTTGGCTATTGGATCTGGCAAATTCCTCTAGGGGATTTCTCTCGGCAGTGACCGAATCGTCCACAATGATAGCAGTGTGGGGACAATCACGCTGATAGTGGCTTCTGTGACAAGCCGGGTACTTTGGCTGTCATGGTTCTTGGGTACTGTAGATTTGGCTGATATTGCGGTGCAGCTTGGGTCTTTGACGGATGCATGAATATTCCTTCACCTGAAATGATGTGGTCCAAGAAAGGAATATCCTTCAACCAGAAGGCACACTTATCAAACTTGGCGTACAACTGATGATCTGCTAACTTCTTTAACACTAATCTTAGATGCTGAACATGCTCTTTTTCCGTCTTGAAGAAATTGAGAATATCATCCACAACCACAATAATGAACTTGTCTAGGTACTCCATGAGAACTTTATTCATTGTAACACCCCTGTTTTCACCAAAAACCCTAAAACAGCCAAAATCCTCATCTTGACCCCAAACCCTAATCTGCTTCAGCCATTCCCTTCTAAATGTTGTTCAGAACATTTTTCCCTTCGGGATCATCTCCAAAATCCCATCCTAAAGCTGAGTTTCAACCCTTACCTTTTTTAAAAGAACCTAATTACCCTATTTTTACCCTAAACAGCTTTTCCCCAATGTTGTCGAAACCCTTCAGAGCTTGCCTGATCTTACCAAACTTTGGCCAGATGAGTTCTAATAATCTTTTGCAACTTAGCTGCGAAATCAGATTTCAGATCGGACCCCCAGATCTCCAAATTTGCAAACAGGCCCAAATTCTATTCAAGTTTTCCTCACAGAACAGTCCCTGGAACAAGTTTCAGAAATTGCAGAACGGCCCAAACTTCTTTTCAGGTCCATTCGACCAGCCCCTGGTCGTTGCCCACGACCAGCGCGTGTCGCCGTTGCCGCGCCGTGGTTTTCGCCACGTTTGCTCGCCGCCGGCCACCGCCTCTTGTCGCCTGTGTTGTGAACAGTTGAACCACCCTGCGCGCACGTGCTAGCCACCGTGGCATCGCCTTGCCCAGCGGTTAAACGGCCGCGCTCCAGTAGCGTTTCGCGCGCGCACTCTCGTTGCCGTGGCATTTGCATGGCATTACGTGTCGTTGCCGGAGCTTTGCTGTTGCCTCCGCATCTGCGCCGTTCCAGGTGAAGTTCCAACGCAACTGGCAAAGCTGCAGCACCGCCTGAACGCGATCGCATCGCCGTCGCCGTCGTTGCGCCTGCGCCCGACAAAACTTCTCCCCGGCGCAAGCAACCACTGTCGCTTAAACCCTCGCAAGCTCCGTCCCCGTGCCTATTTAAACCCTCCCTGTACTTTGAGAGCCTCAAACCTCCAGTAAATCGGCTAAGTCCCAAACCTCGCCGTTTTCGCTTTCTTCTCCGGCGAGCCAGTGAGTGAGCTCACGGTGCTAGCCCTTTCCACAGCCCCTCTCTTCGATCCAAGTTCACCAGTGAGTTCCCCTCGTTCCCCTCTCTGTGTCATAGCAGCCAATTGCACCAGATCGATCCCCATCGCCGGTGATCGCCGGAAAGGCCCAATTGCCCTGTTTCCCCAATGCTAACCATTTCATCCCGAATTAGCTTTCGTCCCAGTAGTAGAAAGTGATTCTTAGCCATTTCCTAACAAGCCTGTTGAATCAGGATCCCCAATTAAGCTCAAATCGAAGAAATCCCAAACTGGAACCTGAGCCGTTTGCCGGACCTCGTCGCCGAGCCCCTCCGGCCAATTTCCAATGAAATTAACCCCTCCAGTTGCCTTGTTGTGCCCTAGAGATCATTCCCAAGCTTGGAATTGAGCTCATTCGCCCTGTATCAAAAATTCCCGAGCTCCAGTGTCGTCTTCTCCAGCGCCGGTCGCCGGAATTCTTTCCCGGCCGATCTAGCCCCTGAAACCTTGTCCTTTAGCTTCGCCTCACCTCCCTGAGCAATTTCTTCCACTAGCTCGACACCTGGATCTGCCTAGATTGTGAGTTATGCCTTTGCCAAGATCACTGCCCAGTAGCTCAGTTCATGTCCAGGCCACCGTATTTTCTCGCCGGATTTGGCCACCCTCCGGCCATTTCCAGCCCTTGTGCCTGTTGAGTATATTGTTCCTGTTAGTAATGCCTACCTCCCAGACAAAGTGGTGCATCAATTGGAGCCCTGGATCAAAAGTTAAGCCATGCCCTAGTTTCTAGCCATGTCCAGCACTATGTCAGTGCATGTCAGCCACTGGTATTAGCCTTGTTTGACCCCTTCTGGTGGAACAATTGAAATGCCACCTTGTCCTTTAGATTCCTGGAGTTGAGACCTACAACTTTCTCTTCTATCACTTCTCCAGAAAACCATCCTAAGATCAGTTTAAAGTTATGCCAAAGCCATGAACTGAATGTCGACCCTTCGACGTTCAATCCTTTTTAGCCGTTTCTTCGACCAGAGCCCTTGTGACCTTGCCCTAACCTTTTCCCCTGCATGCATGACTTATTTACTTAATACTTTCTACAGAAACTATTTTCAGTATGCTTATGTGGTATGTGTTTGTGTGTTATTTGATTGCCGCAGAGTCAGAAGCTGAAGGAGCGGAAGAAGTCTTTGAAGATCCGTCTGAGTACTTAGACCCCACGTTGCAAGGCAAGCCTCATTCCTTTGATCATGTCTCACCCAATATTTTCATATGAAGTATATTCACTGTTTCTTACTATGCATGCTTAATTGAGATACAAGTTACATTTGAATGACATGAGTAGATATGACCCAAAGAATCATGAAACCCCTTTTGTTATTGAACCTTTATATATATGCTTTTGTCACCCTAGGACTCATATACTGGATATCTACATTAAACTTGAAACGGTCAAATACATGAGAAGTTATAATGAAAACCGTTTTGTCAAGAAAACTGATAAAAGGGATCAGTAGTGAGGATTGGTTTGTATGGAGAGGGTGCGGTGCGCACCAGGGAATGTGAATGCTCCTCACTATTGGTTCATAAGGACAAGAACCTTGTGCTGTGTCTCTATATGAATTGTAAACGTACCAACCACTTGCCTGGTATGGGACAGGCACAACTTAGTAGCTTTTTGGTATTAGCAGTTCCCTGCATGGTTTGACGATCTGGTTTCTCGCGTGGAAACTGGAAGGCCAAGGTTCGGCCATGAGTGATGTGAGTTCAGAAAAATAATGAGAGGAAAAGGCGTAAATGAAGGAAGGCGCCCTAGACCTGATTAAGCCGTGAGCGGCTGTAATCTTAAATGGTCGTATGTCTCGCGTGGACATAGACCAAGGCTATGTGTCCTGCGGGAACATAGACCAGAGAGGCTAGGAAGTAAGGCAGTGGGGAAGACCCACAACGGTACTTGAGACTTAACTGTCTATTTACTGGGCAGGGATACTGTTAATACTGAACTGTAAAAGCGTTGTGTGATCTCGGCCTTGTCACATATGTATAAGTCACATGGAGTTGGCCCGACTTGAAAGTCGAGTGAACTGGTGGATTTAAAAAGAGGTACACCTTTGCAAAGTGTAAAAGAAGTATCAGATACTCTGTACTCCCAGGTTCAGGAGTCTTTTCGTAGTGGATGTTGTCCATGGGTTATAGCACAAGTAATGTTTTGGAATGTTTTCATAATGCGGTTAACAAAGTAGTGACTCATGGGAGATCATTACGTCTAACGTTTTATTGAAAGCCTGTTTAATGTTTAAATTATCATCTTCATGACAAAAGTACTGTTTCACTGAATAAATGGATTGGAAATCTATATATCTCTATCCATATGAAACTAAAACCCCAGAATCATATGTTTCACCCTCATGTAAGCACAATTGCATTAATCCCCGGAATGAGTGTTGCTGAGCACCAAGTGCTCACCCTTGCATTTATATCCAACTGTAGAAGAGGGATTCGAGGATCCCGATTCCTTCAGTTATGAGTACCCGGCAGAAGATGGAAGTGTCCCGGCCGAGCCCACGTTCTAGAGGGTTTGCGCACCAAGTCAAGTCAGATGTGGGAGAAGCCCCTTCAACCCCGCTGCGGATGGAAGTCAAGCTGTTTGTTGTTGCTTTGTGCTTTATGTTGCGTGTTCGGTACTTGGATACCGATTCTGGTTCTGATAAACTAGTTATTTTCTTAGCAACTCTACTTAGCGCCATTTTTGGTGCTTTGGCTATGTAATATTGGCCATGTTGGCCTGATACTTGTTTAATGTTATTACTATGCTTGTGTGGTTTGGAGCTCATGTGACATCCTGCTGTGTGTAACCTACCTGGGCGGTTACTAAGGTGATCCTCAAATGGGGGTCTCACAGCGAATGGTATCAGAGCATGAAGCTTGACTGTAGGTCGTGACCCTTACTAGAACGGGCGTCCCTAAAGTAGAGAATCGCTAGATTATTTGGTAAAAATCTAATTGTGAAAAACCTAATTTGTTTAAGAAAAGCATAATGAGTATTATTTGAAAATTTTCAAAACCTTTTTCCTACTTTTAAGTGTTTCGTGTCTCATCATCGCAGATGGCCCCTGGTAAGAAGCTAATTCACGGAGACGAGTTGGGATCATGGGCGTTGATGCTTTGGATGATGTTACAATTTCTGGGAGCAAGAGTCAACCAGCGACCCGTATATTACGTCCGTCGAGAAGAAGTCGATGGCAGACCTTTTGGTTTCCGTGCCTCGGTGATTGTGTACGAGATTCCAGAGATCGGGAGAGGATCAACAAGAAAGGAAGCTCGTAGAGAAGAAGAAGAAGATGCTATCCAAGACGCTGCTCGTCGTGCTATAGGTACCATCCGCCAGCTGTACGATGATTTTCTTATAGGTTCTCCTTTCTGCTTTGTCCCCTACCAAGTTCCCGGATCGGATCGTCGAACTGTTCATCCCTCCACCAACCAGAGAGACGCCATCCTGACCAAAACCAGAGATGTAGTCCAAGTCTTGGAGTCAAGCTACACTCGGTTGTTGCGTGAGCATGAAAATGCTCGGGATGACCGTCACTATCTCGAAGGAGCGCTTGCAAAAGTTCGCTCAGAACTCCAAGAGAAAGAGAAACAGATTCAAGAGTTGGCTGAACCTAGCAGAGCACGAGAAGTCGAAGACGAAGGATCGGTGAACAAAAAGAACCGCTTGAAGATAAGACTCACAGCCCGCAAGAGTGTGGGAAGACCTAGGGATTACCTGGGTTATTTCACACCTGCTTCGCGTGGCATTGTGATCAACACCCCTGCACCAGAATATCCTACTCTCGCGAAAGGGAAGGAAGTTCCCGAAGGCAAAGGAAAAGAGATTGCTACATGCAACACCAACGATTCATCTGAGGAAGAAGAAGACAATGACATGGAATGGGACCCTATGGATGCCGACGAAGATCAAGAAGAGGAAGACCCTGAAGAAGTGGAACCTTGCAGTTCTTCCAGGACCGACAGGAGATCCTAGTTTTCTCTTCAGCTTGACCCTTCTACTTTAGCCCTTGTAATCGTTAGTTTTTAGCTCTTGTTGTGGTAGTTGCTTTGTTTGTATTGTTTGTTGGTAACTCTAAGGCTGTAAAGGTGAAAACCTTGTATCTTTTGAAAACCTTTGAAAATAGCAATCGCATGTTCCAATCCAATCTCTTGGATTGATCTTTCATTTCAGCTTGTGTTCAATCTGTGCTCCCTTGAATTAGTAGTCTTTTCTCAATTATCTTGTCAGAACAGAATGGTGAACACCAGAGGTAGAATCCAAGGCTCGGAAGAAGCCCCAAGGAACACATCAACGAGAAGGACTAGAGATGACTCAGATCAGCCAAATTCATCGGCCTCAGTACCGCAAGGGGGAAATCTGACGGAAATATTAATATGGATGGAGCAAAACCGACAGAGATCCGCAGAGGTACAGAGTCAAATTCTGGAACAGTTGATGCAAAACTCCGCAACACGCCGCGAGGAAGGTTCGAACATTGGAGCAAGACTGACAGACTTTCAAAAGACACGTCCTCCAACTTTCTCCTGCACTGAAGACCCAATTGTGGCAGACGATTGGTTGAGAGAAATTGAGAGGAAATTGGATACTGTCAGGTGTAATGATGAAGAGAAGCTACTGTATGGACCCCATCAGCTCACAGGATCGGCTGCAGCATGGTGGGAGAATTACAAGACGGTACACCCTAATCAGAATTCAATTACCTGGAATGAATTCAAGGAACAGTTCCGTAAGTACCACGTCCCCAAAGGAGCTATTCAAGCCAAACGCAGAGAATTCTTGAATTTAAGGCAAGGAGGAAGGACGGTGAAGCAGTATTTGCATGAATTCATCAAACTGGCCAGGTATGCACCTGAAGATATCATGACAGAAGAGCGGAAGATCGACAGATTTTGTGAAGGCCTACAAAACTCATATCAATACCACTTGTCAACGCACGAGTTCACGGACTTCCAAGTCCTTGTGAATCGAGTGCTCAAAATGGAGGAGAAAAGAGGCATAGTAGAAGAAGACCGCAAGAGGAAAAGTATAGCATCCCCTTTTCAAGGAAATTCTAGCCGAGGAAGACCAGCGCCATATGCCAGAGCCGCTTTCAGAGCACCCGCACCTCCAAGACCCCAGAGGACTTCATCACCAACAACTCTAACATGTCCCGGATGCAAAGGGAGTCACCTCTATAGAGATTGTACACTGAAGAATGCAGAATGTTTCCATTGTGGCAGAAGAGGACACCACAGAGAGACTTGTCCACTTCGGCATTTACCTCCCAGCGTTGCTAAGGCTCAGGCAGCCAAATCCCCTGCACCTGCACGAACTATTGCCAGAGGAGCACTACAAGCCAGAGGAGCACTACAAGGCAGAGGAGGAAGATTCGAAACCAACAGAGGGAGAGGAACACCAACCGCCGGAGGAAGACTCAACTTCGTGACTGCTGCAGAAGCAGGAGAGGCAACTGACGTCGTGATCGGTAGACTCTTGATCTCCTCTCAGATTTCAGTTGTTTTATTTGATCCCGGTGCAACTCATTCATTCATGTCAAAAGATCACTTGTTGGGTAATAACTTGCCTGTGATTGCTTTAGAGCATCCCATCATCATTCAGTCACCCGGTGCTAGGATGATTGTTAATTCTATCTGTAGAAATGTTGCCTTCTGTATCGGCAATCTAGAATTCCTGGCAGACATGCTAGTTCTAAACCTTCAAGGATTGGATGTCATTCTTGGAATGGATTGGCTGGCCAAGCATAAGGGATTGATGGATTGTGAGAAGAAAACAATCACCCTGACAAATGCCATTGGAAAGCAAGTTACATTCCATGCAGACAGAACTCCAATCTGCGACCACCTGCAGAGATTGAACTGCATTGAAGAAGTGAAGCTTGAAGAGGTACCGATTGTCAACGAGTACCCAGAGGTCTTTCCAGAAGAACTTCCCGGACTACCACCAAGTAGGGACATAGAGTTCACTATTGAACTGAAACCCGGATTTGCTCCATATGCTAGGAAGTTGTTTCGGATGACAGGTCATGAGCAAGAGGAACTGAAGAAGCAGATAGCTGAATTGGAAGAAAAAGGATTCATTAGATCAAGCTCATCACCATGGGGAGCCCCAGTGCTCTTTGTTAAGAAGAAGGATGGTAGCATGCGACTTTGCATAGACTACCGTAAGTTAAACGACATGACCATTAAGAACAAATACCCCTTACCATGGATAGATGACCTTTTTGACCAGCTCAGAGAAGCGAAAGTGTTCTCAAGAATAGACCTGAGATCGGGATACCACCAGTTAAGGATCCGAGAACAGGACATCCCTAAAACTGCTTTCGTGACCAGATACGGGTTGCATGAGTTTACAGTGATGCCCTTTGGATTAACTAATGCACCCGCGGTATTTATGAATCTAATGAACAAGATCCTTATGGAATTCCTGGATAAGTGCATCATCGTGTTTGTAGATGATATCCTTGTCTATTCTAAGACAGAGGAGGAGCACGCACATCACCTGAGGATAGTGCTGCAGAAACTAGCAGACCACCAGCTATACGCCAAATTCAGCAAATGTGCTTTTTGGCTGAAGAAGATCTCTTTCTTGGGACACATCATCTCAGGAGAAGGAATATTTATGGACCCATTGAAGATACAAGCTGTTACTGAGTGGAAACAACCCGAAACCGCAACAGAAGTTAGAAGTTTCCTGGGATTGGCGGGATATTATCGAAGATTCGTGGAAGGATTCTCGAAGATCACCAAACCGCTGACCCAGCTACTGAAGAAGAACGCCTCTTTTAATTGGACCAAGGAGTGCGAAAGAAGTTTTGAAGAATTGAAGAAAAGACTAACAACTGCACCAATCCTGATACTACCGGACGTCAAAAAGGATTTTCAAGTCTACTGTGACGCCTCCAAGCAAGGATTAGGATGCGTATTGATGCAAGAAGGGAAAGTGATAGCTTATGCTTCTAGACAGCTACGACCTCATGAGGAGAATTATCCAACACATGATTTGGAGCTAGCTGCGGTCGTACATGCACTGAAGATATGGAGACACTACTTACTAGGCAGTAAGTGCGAAATTTATACGGATCATAAGAGCCTGAAGTATATCTTCACGCAACAGGAGTTGAATATGAGGCAGAGAAGATGGCTAGAACTGATCAAAGATTATGATCTAGAGATCCACTATCACCCGGGAAAAGCCAATGTAGTAGCTGATGCTTTGAGCAGGAAGTCTCGTTGCAACCAGATGACCCAGCTAGAAGTGCCAACGCAACTAGTCAAGGACTTCGAAAAGTTGCAATTGGAATTAGTGGACCAAGGAACCATCACTACTCTAAAGATGGAATGTGAGTTGAAGGATAAGATCCGACAAGCTCAAGCGATTGACCCAGACCTTCAAGAGATGAAGGAGGACATGAAGAGCAAAGATACAACCAACCTTCGAGAAGATGAACAGGGAATTCTATGGTACGATGACCGTATCTGCATTCCAAATGACAACGAGATCAAAAACCTGATCATGCAAGAGGCTCATCAAACCCCATATTCCATACACCCAGGCAGCACCAAAATGTACAAGGACTTGAAGAAAAATTTTTGGTGGAAAGGAATGAAGAGAGAAATTGCCAAGTTTGTCGCAATTTGTGACACATGCCAAAGAGTGAAAGCAGAACATCAAAAGCCTGCGGGACCGCTACAAGCTTTACAAATCCCAGAGTGGAAGTGGGATGAAATCGGAATGGATTTTATTGTGGGACTACCAAGGACCAGAAAAGGATTCGACTCTATATGGGTCATAGTAGATAGATTAACAAAGGTAGCACACTTTCTCCCAGTAAAGACCCTATATACAGCTAAGGACTTAGCAGAGCTGTATCTCAGCAGAATAGTCGTCCTGCACGGAGTGCCGAAGACTATCGTTTCTGACAGAGGAGCCCAGTTCATTTCAAGATTTTGGCAAGAGTTGCAGAAAGCCCTGGGCACAAAGTTAAAATTCAGTACCGCTTACCACCCTCAAACTGGAGGTCAGACTGAAAGGGTAAACCAAATTTTGGAAGATATGTTGAGGGCTTGTGTTTTGGATTATGGAGACTCTTGGGAGTTATTTCTACCTTACGCAGAATTCACCTACAACAACAGTTTCCAAGCAAGCCTGCAAATGGCACCATATGAAGCTCTATATGGAAGAAGATGCCGCACGCCTCTATATTGGACAGAAATAGGTCAAAAACAACATCTAGGACCCCAGTTGATAGAAGAAGCCACAGCCCACGTCAGGATCATACAAGAAAAACTGAAAACAGCTCAATCTAGACAGAAAAGCTATGCAGATAATCGTAGAAGAGAGCTATCCTTTGAAGAGGACGATTATGTGTATCTCAAAGTTATGCCATACAAAGGAGTTCGAAGATTTCAGATGAAGGGAAAATTAAAACCGAGATATGTGGGACCATATCGAATTCTGGAAAAGCGAGGTGAAATGGCATACAAGTTGGAATTGCCACCAGAACTGACCGGAATTCATGACGTATTTCATGTATCTCAGCTGAAGAAATGCTTGAGAAAACCAACGGAACAGATATCTCCTGCAGAGATTGAGATTCAACCAGACCTATCTTGTCAAGAATACCCTGTCAAAATTCTGGAAACCAGAGAGAAAATACTGAAGTCAAGAACCCTCCGATTCTGTAGAGTCCAGTGGAACAATCACTCAGAGGAGGAGTCAACTTGGGAAAAAGAAGAAGATCTCCGACGAGAATTTCCCTTCCTATTCTCTGACCTGCCCTAATCTCGAGGATGAGATTGTTTCTAAGGTGGGTAGATTTGTAACACCCCTGTTTTCACCAAAAACCCTAAAACAGCCAAAATCCTCATCTTGACCCCAAACCCTAATCTGCTTCAGCCATTCCCTTCTAAATGTTGTTCAGAACATTTTTCCCTTCGGGATCATCTCCAAAATCCCATCCTAAAGCTGAGTTTCAACCCTTACCTTTTTTAATAAAACCTAATTACCCTATTTTTACCCTAAACAGCTTTTCCCCAATGTTGTCGAAACCCATCAGATCTTGCCTGATCTTACCAAACTTTGGCCAGATGAGTTCTAATAATCTTTTGCAACTTAGCTGCGAAATCAGATTTCAGATCGGACCCCCAGATCTCCAAATTTGCAAACAGGCCCAAGTTCTATTCAAGTTTTCCTCACAGAACAGTCCCTGGAACAAGTTTCAGAAATTGCAGAAGGGCCCAAACTTCTTTTCAGGTCCATTCGACCAGCCCCTAGTCGTTGCCCACGACCAGCACGTGTCGCCGTTGCCGCGCCGTAGTTTTCGCCGCGTTTGCTCGCCGTTGCCGCGCCGTAGTTTTCGCCGCGTTTGCTCGCCGCCGACCACCGCCTCTTGTCGCATGTGTTGTGAACAGCTGAACCACCCTGCGCGCACGTGCTAGCCACCGTGGCATCGCCTTGCCCAGCGGTTAAACGGCCGCGCTCCAGTAGCGTTTCACGCGCGCGCTCTCGTTGCCGTGGCATTTGCATGGCATTACGTGTCGTTGCCGGAGCTTTGCTGTTGCCTCCGCATCTGCGCCGTTCCAGGTGAAGTTCCAACGCAACTGGCAAAGCTGCAGCACCGCCTGAACGCGATCGCATCGCCGTCGCCGTCGTTGCGCCTGCGCCCGACAAAACTTCTCCCCGGCGCAAGCAACCACTGTCGCTTAAACCCTCGCAAGCTCCGTCCCCGTGCCTATTTAAACCCTCCCTGTACTTTGAGAGCCTCAAACCTCCAGTAAATCGGCTAAGTCCCAAACCTCGCCGTTTTCGCTTTCTTCTCCGGCGAGCCAGTGAGTGAGCTCACGGTGCTAGCCCTTTCCACAGCCCCTCTCTTCGATCCAAGTTCACCAGTGAGTTCCCCTCGTTCCCCTCTCTGTGTCATAGCAGCCAATTGCACCAGATCGATCCCCATCGCCGGTGATCGCCGAAAAGGCCCAATTGCCCTGTTTCCCCAATGCTAACCATTTCATCCCGAATTAGCTTTCGTCCCAGTAGTAGAAAGTGATTCTTAGCCATTTCCTAACAAGCCTGTTGAATCAGGATCCCCAATTAAGCTCAAATCGAAGAAATCCCAAACTGGAACCTGAGCCGTTCGCCGGACCTCGTCGCCGAGCCCCTCCGGCCAATTTCCAATGAAATTAACCCCTCCAGTAGCCTTGTTGTGCCCTAGAGATCATTCCCAAGCTTGGAATTGAGCTCATTCGCCCTGTATCAAAAATTCCCGAGCTCCAGTGTCGTCTTCTCCAGCGCCGGTCGCCGGAAATCTTTCCCGGCCGATCTAGCCCCTGAAACCTTGTCCTTTAGCTTCGCCTCACCTCCCTGAGCAATTTCTTCCACTAGCTCGACACCTGGATCTGCCTAGATTGTGAGTTATGCCTTTGCCAAGATCACTGCCCAGTAGCTCAGTTCATGTCCAGGCCACCGTATTTTCTCGCCGGATTTGGCCACCCTCCGGCCATTTCCAGCCCTTGTGCCTGTTGAGTATATTGTTCCTGTTAGTAATGCCTACCTCCCAGACAAAGTGGTGCATCAATTGGAGCCCTGGATCAAAAGTTAAGCCATGCCCTAGTTTCTAGCCATGTCCAGCACTATGTCAGTGCATGTCAGCCACTGGTATTAGCCTTGTTTGACCCCTTCTGGTGGAACAATTGAAATGCCACCTTGTCCTTTAGATTCCTGGAGTTGAGACCTACAACTTTCTCTTCTATCACTTCTCCAGAAAACCATCCTAAGATCAGTTTAAAGTTATGCCAAAGCCATGAACTGAATGTCGACCCTTCGACGTTCAATCCTTTTTAGCCGTTTCTTCGACCAGAGCCCTTGTGACCTTGCCCTAACCTTTTCCCCTGCATGCATGACTTATTTACTTAATACTTTCTACAGAAACTATTTTCAGTATGCTTATGTGGTATGTGTTTGTGTGTTATTTGATTGCCGCAGAGTCAGAAGCTGAAGGAGCGGAAGAAGTCTTTGAAGATCCGTCTGAGTACTTAGACCCCACGTTGCAAGGCAAGCCTCATTCCTTTGATCATGTCTCACCCAATATTTTCATATGAAGTATATTCACTGTTTCTTACTATGCATGCTTAATTGAGATACAAGTTACATTTGAATGACATGAGTAGATATGACCCAAAGAATCATGAAACCCCTTTTGTTATTGAACCTTTATATATATGCTTTTGTCACCCTAGGACTCATATACTGGATATCTACATTAAACTTGAAACGGTCAAATACATGAGAAGTTATAATGAAAACCGTTTTGTCAAGAAAACTGATAAAAGGGATCAGTAGTGAGGATTGGTTTGTATGGAGAGGGTGCGGTGCGCACCAGGGAATGTGAATGCTCCTCACTATTGGTTCATAAGGACAAGAACCTTGTGCTGTGTCTCTATATGAATTGTAAACGTACCAACCACTTGCCTGGTATGGGACAGGCACAACTTAGTAGCTTTTTGGTATTAGCAGTTCCCTGCATGGTTTGACGATCTGGTTTCTCGCGTGGAAACTGGAAGGCCAAGGTTCGGCCATGAGTGATGTGAGTTCAGAAAAATAATGAGAGGAAAAGGCGTAAATGAAGGAAGGCGCCCTAGACCTGATTAAGCCGTGAGCGGCTGTAATCTTAAATGGTCGTATGTCTCGCGTGGACATAGACCAAGGCTATGTGTCCTACGGGAACATAGACCAGAGAGGCTAGGAAGTAAGGCAGTGGGGAAGACCCACAACGGTACTTGAGACTTAACTGTCTATTTACTGGGCAGGGATACTGTTAATACTGAACTGTAAAAGCGTTGTGTGATCTCGGCCTTGTCACATGTGTATAAGTCACATGGAGTTGGCCCGACTTGAAAGTCGAGTGAACTGGTGGATTTAAAAAGAGGTACACCTTTGCAAAGTGTAAAAGAAGTATCAGATACTCTGTACTCCCAGGTTCAGGAGTCTTTTCGTAGTGGATGTTGTCCATGGGTTATAGCACAAGTAATGTTTTGGAATGTTTTCATAATGCGGTTAACAAAGTAGTGACTCATGGGAGATCATTACATCTAACGTTTTATTGAAAGCCTGTTTAATGTTTAAATTATCATCTTCATGACAAAAGTACTGTTTCACTGAATAAATGGATTGGAAATCTATATATCTCTATCCATATGAAACTAAAACCCCGGAATCATATGTTTCACCCTCATGTAAGCACAATTGCATTAATCCCCGGAATGAGTGTTGCTGAGCACCAAGTGCTCACCCTTGCATTTATATCCAACTGTAGAAGAGGGATTCGAGGATCCCGATTCCTTCAGTTATGAGTACCCGGCAGAAGATGGAAGTGTCCCGGCCGAGCCCACGTTCTAGAGGGTTTGCGCACCAAGTCAAGTCAGATGTGGGAGAAGCCCCTTCAACCCCGCTGCGGATGGAAGTCAAGCTGTTTGTTGTTGCTTTGTGCTTTATGTTGCGTGTTCGGTACTTGGATACCGATTCTGGTTCTGATAAACTAGTTATTTTCTTAGCAACTCTACTTAGCGCCATTTTTGGTGCTTTGGCTATGTAATATTGGCCATGTTGGCCTGATACTTGTTTAATGTTATTACTATGCTTGTGTGGTTTGGAGCTCATGTGACATCCTGCTGTGTGTAACCTACCTGGGCGGTTACTAAGTTGATCCTCAAATGGGGGTCTCACATTCATCAGGTTCATGAATTCTACTGGTGCATTCGTTAGTCCGAATGGCATCACTATGAACTCATACAATCCGTATCTCGCTACGAATGCAGTCTTTGGGATATCCTCTTCTTGAATCTTCAGTTGATGATAACCGGATCTCCAGTTGATCCTTGAAAATATTTTTGCTCCTAAAGAGATCATCGATCCTTGGCAGAGGGTACTTGTTTTTGATTGTCATATCATTCAACCTCCTGTAGTTGATACAAAGTCGCAAACTACCATCTTTCTTCTTGGCGAACAGCATTACATTGGGATTCATTATACAAAAAAAATAGAATTGGGGTTCCCCAAGATAAAGAACTCGTTCTGATGAATCCTTTTTCCTCCAATTCTTCCACTTGGTTCGTCATACATGCAAGTTTCCTTGCGTATGGGGCTGATTGAGGTTCCAGCTTGATGGCAAACTCTATACTTCAGCCTGGTGGCATTCCAGGGGATTCTTTCAGGAAAAACTTACGGGTACTTGTTGTCTACTAGGACATCCTCTACTTTGACCTCTCCAACACTGTTCAAGCTGTCCATACGGTCGATTAGTGGAGATCTCTCTTTTCTTTTCTGCACAAAAGGTGACTTGTTCTCCTTCGGCGTTGGTTAGAGTGACGGTCTTCTTCTCACAATCTATCTGGCCTCTGTGTTTTGCTAGCCAATCCATTCCAAGAATGGTGTCTAACTCTTTGAAGATTCAGAATTAGCATATCTGCCAGGAATTCTAGGTTGCCGATACAAAAGGCAATATTTCTACAGATGGATTTGATTGAAATTCTAGCTCCAGGGGATTGGATTAGAATAGAGTGTCCTATGATCTGGTTCTACACTGACATTGCCTGCTGTCTACTTTGCTCCATTCAGATCGGTACATCATAGACATTTCCTCCTTGCGGTATAACAGATGATGATCCGGGTTGATTTTGGTTGGTACAGTTTCTATTTCCAGATGTACTCCTCATATTACTGGTATCTTCCTCGGGTTTTCTTCCATGAGATCTTCCTCTAGTGTTAACCAAACTGTTCTAACAGGTGGTCAAAGAAATGATTGCTGACTCCGAGGGAAACACAGATAGGGTACAAGCGGAGAGCTAAGATCAATCCATGAGATAGGGATTGGAAAGTGCAAGATGTTTTTCATAAATTAAATTTTTATAAAATACATAGTTTTGCCTCTACGGCTTACAGGAATATTTAGCAACCAACACACATCAAGACAAGCAACTACTACACAAAAGATCTAACGTCTGTTGTGGTTAGGCACAAAAGGTTAAACCAGGGAAAGTCTGGGATCACACGTCGGCATTGGAAGAACCATAGGGCTCTACCTCTTCTGAGTCCTGCTGATCTTCATCTACGTCCATCAGGTCCAACTCTACGTTCTGGGATCTCGTAGACTACTACTGAGGCACGAAAACTATCTAAGGGGACATAACGCAACAACACCTAAAAGTTGGAAATAATGTTTAAAGCTTTTTCAAATAATCAAAAAGAATAACTACATAACATAGTTTTCTTATACAAATTAGATTTTAGTCAAATACTCTAACAATTTTCTGTTCTAGGGACGCCAATGTCTATAGAAGGGTCACGTCCTACAGTCAAGCCTTTGCTCTGATACCAGATTCTGTGGGACCCTCATTTGAGGATTCCGGTGGCAACCGCCCAGGTAGATTGCACAACGAAAGGTACATCACAAGCTCACAACAACAGGATTTATTTTAAACAATAAAGCAAATAGATAAAACAAGTACAAGGTCACGAGGTCCACTATTACATTATCATAATGCCAAGAATGGCATTAATTAAAGTTGATACAAAAGTAGGGAGTTTTTCAAGATCAAGAATAAAAAAGAATCGGTATCGAGGTACCGAATGCAGAAACATAACACAAAAGCAACAACAAAGGTCTTCATTTCCTTCTGCAGCGGTTTGGCTTGGGCCTTCACCACATCAAACTCAACTTGGCGCATGACCCTCCTAGAAGCTCAAATCGTCTGGAAAGGTTCCTTCCACTTCTCGGTGCTCAAGGCTAAAGGAATCAGAATCCTCGAATCCTTTATTCTGAATTTGTATGAAAAGGCAAGGGTGAGCATGTTTTTACACGATGCTCAGCAAGTCTCGTTATGAGAATGTAGGTATATTGATGAGGGGTTTTCAAGGGAAGGGTGTCTTGGCTTTATATATATATAGGAATAGATTAGATTTTCACAAATAGTTTGAAGAAAAGGTTTTTGTTTTCAAAAGCGACACTTTTAAAATCCTAAGCTAGATTTTCAGAAGATGTTGTGTGTGGCGGTCTTCCAAGAGTCACCACTTTATTCAGATTTTGTGAAAAACCTTCCAGAAGCTACATGTGCTGCATCGACGTGGATAGAATCTACCACGCGCAGACTCCATGACCTGGGAGCTCAGAGTATCCGATAGTTTTTATAACTTTGCAAAGGTGTACCACCTTAATCCACCGATCACTCAGCTTTCAAGTTGGATCAGCTCCATGCGACTTTTGCGCATGTGACAAGGCTGGGATCACACAACGGTTTTGCAATCCTAGCATTAACAGTTCCCTGCCCGGTAAATAGACAGTTAAGTCTCAAGTACCATTGTGGGTCCTCCCCACTGCCTTACTTCCTAGCCTTGGTCTATGTTCTCGCAAGACACATAGCCTCTTTTCATTACAGCCGAGAACGACTTAATCAGGCGTAGGGCGTCTTCCTTCTTTCCACCTTTTCCTCTCATAATTTTTCTGAACTCACATCGCTCATGGCCCTCACTGGCCCACCAGTTTCTCGCAAGAAAGCTAATACTGAGAGAGCTACTATGTTGTGCCCGTCCCATAACCGGGCAAGTGGTTGGTACGTTTTTAATGCCGCATAGAAGTACAACACAAGGTTCTAGTCCTTATGAATCTTTAGTGGGGAGTCTGTCACATTCCCAGTGCGCACACAGCACCATCCAATCAAACCATCCTCACTATCGATTCCAATCACATTTTCTTTCACAAAAAGGGGTTTTGAATATGCTTTTCTCACATGTGACCATTTAACATTTAACATATAATCTTGAGCATAGCATAGCCTAAGCATGATAATCTAGGGTGACAAGGGTGCAGGGATATTCAATCACAAAAGGGGCTTTACAGTTATTTAGGTCATATCTAATCTTTTTATTTGAATATAACTCTTATTTGAATCTAAGGCATGCATATACTTGAAAACAGCTAACATACTTTATTTCAAAATATTAGGCTAGACATGATCAAGGGTTTGAGACTTTCCTTGTAATGCTGGGTCTAGTTACTTGGATGAAACTTCAAAGATCTCTTTCGCTCCTTCAATCTCTGGTTCCACGGCGGATACAAATAATACACACATACGCTACATAAGCATACAGAAGATAGTCTTTATGGGAAATGATACATAAAATATATCATGCATGCAGGGGAAAGGTTTGGACAAAGACATTTGGTTGCTGAATGAAGAGATAGGCTCAAAAGGAGTTGAATATCGTAAGGCTGAAATTCGGTCCACGGCGAGACATAGCCCTAAATTGGTCTTAGGTAGGTTTTCTTGAGAAGTGGAAGTATAGAAAGTTGTAGAGTACAACTCCAGGAATCTAATGGACAAGGTGGCATTTCAATTGCTCAAGTGTAACAGGTATAAATCATTTAATGCCACTGGTGGACATGGCCAGAAACTAGGGCATGGCATAACTTTTGATCCAGGGCTTCAATTGATGCACCACTTTGTCTGGGAGTTAGGCCTTGATAACAGGAATAAAGTACTCAACAGGCTCAAGGGCAGAAAGTGGCTGGAGGGCGGCCAAATCCGGCAAGTAAACACGGTGGCCTGGATATAAACTGAGCTACTGAACAGTGATCTTGGCATTGGAATATCTGTTGATTCAGGTCGATTTAGAAGTCGAGCTAATAGACAATATTGCTTAAAGTACTGGAGTCTATCTAAGGGACAAAGTGACCGGAGCTAGATCGGCCGGAGAAGAATTCCGGCGACTGGCGCTAGAGAAGACGACACTGGACATTGGGGGTTCTCAAGGAAAGAGGTCTTGGCTTTATATAGGAACAGAATAGATTTTCACTCTTAATTTGAAGAAAAGGTTTTTGTTTTCAAAAGCGAGGCTTTGAAAATCCTAATCTAGATTTTCAGAAGATGTTATGTGTGGCGGTCTCCCATGAGTCACTACTTTATTCACATTTTATGAAAACTTTCCCAAAAGCTACTTGTGCTGGATCGACGTGGATAGAATCCACCGCGCACAGACTCCATGACCTGGGAGCTCAGGGTATCCGATACTTTTTATAATTTGCAAAGGTGTACCACCTTAACCCACCGATCACTCAGCTGTCAAGTCGGTACCTCTCCATGCGACTTTTACGCATGTGACAAGGCCGAGATCACACAACAGTTTACAATCCTAGCATTAACAATTCCCTGCCCGGTAAATAGACATTCCAGTCCTCATTACCGTTGTGGGTCCTCCCCACTGCCTTACTTCCTAGGCTTGGTCTATGTTCTCGCAAGACACATAGCCTCTTTTGATTACAGCCGTGCACGACTTAATCAGGCGTAGGGCGTCTTCCTTCTTACACCTTATCCTCTCATCATTTTTCTGATCTCACATCACTCATGGCCCTCAGTGACGCACCAGTTTCTCGCAAGAAACTGGACCGACAACCATTGCAGGGAAAAGCTAATACTGAGAAAGCTACTATGTTGCGCCCGTCCCATACCGGGCAAGTGGTTGGTACGTTCATGCCGCATGGAAGTACAACACAAGGTTCTCGTCTTTATGAATCTTTAGCGAGGAGTCTTTCACATTCCCAGTGTGCACACAGCACCATCCAATCAAACCATCCTCACTATCGATTCCAATCACATTTTCTTTCACAAAAGTGGTTTTGAATATACATTTCTCACATGTGACCATTTAACATATAACATATAATCTTGAGCATAGTATGGCCTAATCATAATATTCTAGGGTGACAAGGGTGCATGGATATTCAATGACAAAAGGGGCTTCACATTATTTAGGTCATATCTACCACTTTATTTGAATATAGTTCTCATTTGAATATAAGGCATGCATATACTTGAAAACAACTAACATACTTCATTTCAAAATAATAGGCGAGACACGATCAAGGGTTTGAGACTTGCCTTGTAGTGAGGGGTCTAGTTGCTCAGATGATTCTTCGAAGATCTCTTCTGCTCCTTCAATCTCTGGTCCCACGGCGTATACAAATAATACACACATATGCTACATAAGCATACAGAAAATAGTTGCAATAGTAAATATATCTTGCATGTAGGGGAAAGGTTTGGACAAAGTCACTTGGGTTCTGATTGAAGAGATGGGCTCAAAAGGACTAGAACATCGAAAGGCTGACATTCGGTCCACGGCTAGACATAGCCTTAAGTTGGTCTTAGGTAGGTTTTCTGGAGAAGTAGTAGAAGAGAAAGATGTAGAGCACAACTCTAGGAATCTAATGGACAAAGAGGCATTTCAATTTGTCAAGTGTAACAGGTCTAAATCATTCAATGCCACTGGTGGACATGCACTGACATAGTGCTGGACATGGCCAGAAACTAGGGCATGGCATAACTTTTGATCCAGGGCTCCAATTGATGCACCACTTTGTCTGGGAGTTAGGCCCTGATAATAGGAACAAAGTACTCACAGGCTCAAGGGCAGGAAGTGACCGGAGGGCGACCGAATCCTGCGAGTAAACACAGTGGCCTGGACATAAACTGAGCTACTGTACAATGATCTTGGCACTGGAATATCTCTTGATTCAGGTCGATTCAGAGGTCGACCTAGTGGACAATATTGCTCATGGTACTAGAATCTATCTAAGGGACAAGGTGTTTGGAGCTAGATTGGCCGGAGAAGAATTCCGGCGACCGACGCTAGAGAAGACGACACTGGACATTGGGGGTTTTCGATATAGAGGGTTTGAACGTGATTCCTTGCTCAGGGAGTGAGAGGGTGAAGTGTGGAAACTATTGGTCAAGTTAGTTTGGCCGGAGGATCGCCGGTGTGGCCTGGCGACGAGAGCCGATTTACTGGTGGCCCGCAAACTGGGGAAGGCTTTGATCTTAGCTCAATTTCGAAATCCAGATTTGTAGGCTTACTGAATGGATTGTGCTGATCAATTTCTACAACTAGCGCGGGGGCTGATTTGGATTGAATCGGGCAGCATTGGGGAAACAGGGGTTCTGGGCTTTTCCGATGATCACCGCCGTTAAGGTTCGCCAGGGTGCAATTGGGTGCTATGACACAGACAGGGGGATGAGGGGAACTCACTGGTGGCTTTGGTTTGGAGAGAGGTGCTGTGAGTTTCTCTGGCGACGGTGGCCTCAAAAACAACTCGTCGGAGAAGAAGGTGTTCACGGCGGCGCTGGGAAATTAGTTGTTTTCTAGTGCTGGGAGCTACAGCTTGCAGCTGCTAGAATGGTGTGAAGAGATTCTGGGCGAGGGGGAAGCTTATATAGGTTGTGGCTGGGCTCTCGGGAGTTGAAACAAATCAAACAGGATACGCGTGACTGGCACTGGAGGCGGGATCGAGATGGCGTGCACGGCGTTGGGACGCGGCATCGACTCTTCCAAACGAGGAGATCAAGCCAAATCCGGCTGGAGCAGGGCTACGAGATCGCTGGCCTCGGCATGGCCGCAATGTGGCACTGTTTTCCTGCTGCTGGAGCACGCGTGCGTGCGGGGAAATCGCAGCACGGGCGTGGCTGAGGTAGCTCTACGGTGGCGGCACGGGTGCGCACATGTGGTGGCTACGTGGCGGTGGTGGTGGCAGCGTGGGATCTTCACCGGCGACGAGTTCTGCGGTGAGGCGAAGTGGCGGGGCGCGGATGAATGGGCCTGGTCGTGGTTGAGAATGGCGCAGGGGCCTAGTTGCAAGATTTGGACAGATTCGTGAAGGTTTTGGACTAATCTGCAAGAATTGAGTTCTGGAACTTGGGCCTATTTGCAAATCTGTGGATCTGGAGGGCAGATATGAGGTCTGGTTTTGCAGATGAGTGTTACTAAATCACTTGGACTCATCTAGCAAGAAAAATGGTAAGATCCGATAAGATCTGGTGGTTTTGACAAAATCGAAAACACGGTAATTAGGGTAAACAGGGTAATTAGGGTTTGAAACCTTGGCAAGCCTGAAACTAGGGTTTTGGTTGAGCTTTTGGAATTCTTCCAGAAGGGAAAAATGTTCAGAAAAGTAAAGGGGAGATATTCACTAAATCAGATCAGAATTTGGAGGTGGTCTGAGACTTTTAGCCTTTTTGAGCTTCTGACAAATCTGAAAAGAACTGATCTGCGATACTTTTGGACTAAAAAGCGAAAATGGTCTGAAAGGTGGAGTTTAGCTGTCAACTTTTTAAATTAAGGTAGTGGCACCCCTACGATCATAATTCTGAGATAAGAGATCAAAAATGGGGTTGAGACATTCGTGAATCCAATGAAGATATGCTGACTGGCAAGCTAAAGAGGTGGCAAAATTTGGGATGTTACACCGGCCCTTCCTGCTCTCGCGCGGGGACAACAGGGACGAACGCAGGAGGGGGAGCCATCAAAAACTCTCCCCTTCCAAACCTCCCAGAGGCGTGTCAACATCATCACGGGAGGGTCTGCTTCCGGGCAGGACTCTAAACGTTAGCGCAAGGAGTACGCGCGCGAAGTGAAGGTGGTGGGGGTGCTGCATACATCCCTGCCACCTAAGTGGTCGGACGTCCCCTCACCTTCACGGCAGAAGACGCGCGCAGGGTTCGCTTCCCCCATGACGACACGCTCATCGCCTCTGCCACCATCTACAACTGTCATATGGCCCGCATCCTTGTGGATGGCGGGAGCTCTGCCGACGTCCTCTACCTAAAGGCATTTAGGGAGATGCAGGTGGACGAGAAGCTCTTGCAGACCGCAGCAGGGCCTTTGCAAGGATTCGTCCTGGGGAAGGCGATCCACCCCGTGGGGAAGGTGGATCTGCCCATGACCTTCGGCACCCCGGGCAAATACCGGACAGAGATGGTCCGGCTTGATGTGGTAGACCTCCCCTCTTCTTACAACGCGATCATGGGGAGGACCACAATCAACAGCTTGGGTGCCGCGATCCACCAGAACTATCTCTGCGTGAAGATCCCCGGACCTTACGGTGTGATCACCGCCTGGGGAGACCAAGACGTGGCCCGCGCTCTATACGAGCGCGTCGCCGCAATGATCGGGAGCATCAACATCATCAAAACCCCAGGGGAGGAGGCCTCTCCCCCCGAGTCAGATGTCGCTATGATATCTTTCGGGAGGCCCCTTCCCAAGCCGCATCCAGAAGGGGGCCTCCAGAAGATCCCGCTGTCCCCGGACGACTGGGACAAGACCGTCAAAATCGGGGCGGAGCTCCACGAGGAGCATGCGGAGCAACTCACGGCTTTCCTGTGCGAAAACTCCGATGTTTTCACCTGGAAGTCCTCCGACATGCGAGGCGTCGCCGGGGATGTCATTGAGCACAAGCTCACGGTGACCCCCAATCACCCCACGATGAAGCAGAAGCTGAGGAAACTCTCTGTTGAATGCCAAGAGGCGATCAAGGTAGAGATTTCCCGACTCCGAGAGGCGGGGTTCATTCTGGAGGCCTTGCACCCCGAATGGCTTGCGAACCCCGTCCTTGTGAAGAATTCGAACGGCAAGTGGCGGATGTGCGTGGACTTCACCGACCTCAACCGTGCTTGCCCCAAGGACAGCTTCCCTCTCCCGCAAATTGACCAGTTGGTCGACGCGAGTTGATGAGCTTCCTGGACGCATACTCGGGCTATCACCAAGTTCGGATGGTGGAATGGGACGAGGAAAAGACGAGTTTTGTAACTCCCCTCGGAACCTTCTGCTACGTCCACATGCCCTTCGGGTTGAAGAACGCTAGAGCGACCTTCCAGTGGCTCATGACGCTGGTCTTCAAGGACCAAATCGGTCGCAATGTCGAAGTCTACGTGGACGACGCTGTTGTCAAAAGTCGCCGCGTGACTGCTCACATCGTTGATTTGGCGGAGACCTTCCGCAACCTCTGCGCGTATGGGTTGAAGCTCAACCAGGAGAAATGCGCCTTCGGCGTGAGAGGGGGGAAGCTCCTGGGCTTCCTTGTGTCCCAGCGGGGCATAGAGGCAAACCCCGAGAAGATTCGGGCATTCCTGGACATGCCCCTGCCGCGCTCGGTCAAGGACGTTTAACGACTCACCGGCCTCTTAGCCGCGCTGAGCCGCTTCATCTCGCGGTCAGGGGAACACGACCTCCAATTCTTCAAAATCCTCCAGGGGCTCGAGGGGTTCCGCTGGACCCTCGAGGCCCAGGAGGCCTTCGACGGCCTAAAAAAGTACCTCACGAGCCCCCCTATGCTCGTGAGCCCATCTCCGGAAGAGCCCTTGCTGCTTTACCTTGCCGCGACCCCGGTCTCCGTAAGCGCGGTATTGGTAAAGGAGCAAGATGGGCAGCAGCGTCCAGTGTACTACGTGAGCGAAGCCCTCCAAGGGGCCAAAACTCGCTACACTGAGATGGAGAAGATCTGCTACGCCCTCCTGATGGCGTCCTGGAAGTTTCATCATTACTTCCTAGAACACCCCATCACTGTCCCATCGTCCCTTCCCCTGGGGGAGGTGCTCAGGAAAAAAGAAGCCACCGGCCGGATTGGAAAGTGGGGGGCCGAGCTTGCCCCCTTTTCCCTTTCCCTCACAGGGCGCTCCGCCATCAAGTCGCAAGTCCTCGCCGACTTTGTGGCAGAGAGGAGTCCTGCCTCCGGGCCCAGGGACGAAGACCTCCCCGCACCACCCCGACACAGTGAACATTGGACACTTTTGTTCGATGGTTGTCTGTGTCTCGCCAGGGCCGGCACGGGAGTAGTCCTCCGGAGCCCTGAGGGCAGGGAATTGGAGTACGCGGAGCGGCTCGAGTTCCCCGCCACGAACAACATCGCCGAATACGAGGCCTTGCTCCTCAGGTTGTGCCTCGTGTGCTCCCTGGGGATTCGACGCCTCCTAGTGAAAGGAGACTCCCAGCTCGTGCTTTGCCAAATGGACAAGTCTTACTTGTACCATGACGTGAACCTGAGCATTTATTTGCAGGAGGTGCGCAAGATGGAGAAGCACTTCGACGGCCTAGAGGCCCGGCAAATCCCGCGGAGGGACAACGACCGGGCCAACGCCTTAGCCCAGGCAGCCAGCGCCCGGGAACCGCTCCCCAAAGGGGCTTTCCTGGAGGTCATTGAGAAGCCCTCGGTGACCTCCCCGGACGCGGGTGACGAGCCCCGTGCCCCAGAAGTCGCCAAAATCATCAGGACCTCATCCTGGATGGGTCCCCTCGTCTCCTTCATCAAGGGGGAGGGGGACCCTCCCAACGAAACTGAGGCCAAGCGCCTGCGGGCCACGGCCCGGGCATACCTCCTTTTGGAGGGGAAGCTCTACAAGCGGGGGGCTTCCGCCTTGCTCCGTTGTCTTCCACAGCCGGAAGGGATCCAGCTTCTCGAGGATATTCACTCGGGGATCTGCGGGTCTCACCTGGCCCCACGAGCCCTCGCGGCTAAGGCCCTTCGCCAGGGTTTCTATTGGCCCACAGTAACTCGCAACGCGCGAGACCTTGTCTCCGCGTGCGAGGCCTGCCAGAAGATGGCCAAGGGTTCTAGCCTTCCCTCTGTAGCGCTATAAACCATCCCCATCACTTGGCCTTCCGCGCGCTGGGGGATTGACCTCCTAGGGCCCTTCTCCCCCGCGCCCGGGGGCTACAAGTATGCGGTGGTCGCGGTCGACTACTTTACAAAATGGGTAGAGGCTGAACCTCTAGCTAGCATCACGTCCCGGGCAGTACAGCGGTTTTTCTGGAAAAATATCGTGTGTCGTTTTGGCATCCCCCGAGAGGTCACTGTCGATAATGGGACCTAATTCGGCTCGGCGTATTTCTAGGAATTCTGCGAAGGCTTGGGGCTCACCATCCACTTCGTTTTAGTGGCCCATCCCCAGAGCAACGGGGCCGTTGAAAGGGTCAACGGCGTAATCCTACAAGGGTCACGCCGACGGCTCGAGCAAACCGCTTCCAAGCGGGGTGCATGGGCAGAGCAGCTCCCTAGCATCCTCTGCTCCATGCGCATGACTCCAAGCCGGGCGACGGGACGTACTCCTTTCTCCCTGGTATATGGGGCTGAGGCAATCCTCCCCCCAGAGATTGGCTTTCGGTCGCTACGAGTCGAGCTCCTAGACAGAGCCACAACCGCGGCGCACCAAGCCAACGAGGCAAATCAACGACTGGAGGTCGATCTCGTGGAGGAGGAATGTGACCAAGCACTCCTCCGCCACTCCATCTACGAGTGCAAAATGGCACGCGCATACAACCAGCGTGCCCACGAAAGGGCTTTTCGACCTGGGGACCTTGTCCTCAAGCGCGTCGTCGACCCCCAAGCCGAAGGCATACTCTCCCCCAAGTGGGAGGGCCCGTAAGGATCTCGGCGGTCCTGGGCTCGGGGGCTTACAAACTCTCCAACCTTCAAGAGCAGGAGCTGAAGCACATGTGGAACATGCGCTTGCTTCGCAAGTTCTACGTCTAGCCTATGGGCTCATCCCCTCCCCCGTAGCGATTATGCCGGCGGGGGAGGGGGGACATTGTACCTACCATTCCCTCCCCTATCGCGATTTCACGGGGGGAGGTGTTGTACTTCAGCTCATTATCAATACATCTGGTTTTTTTTCTTCAGCTCTGTCTCAATGCGGGTTTTTACATTACCATCTCTCAGGGCGATGCCCTCCCCGTGAGGATGCCCTCTCAACGAGGATGCCCTCCCCTTAAGGAAGTGCGCTATCATGACCCAACAAGTCCCTACAACAGGAGTCCCACTCCCGTAGGGCGGCTTAAGATCACCCCTCGTGGATTGAGGGTGCAAGCGGAAACCTGGTCCTCAAGCACCGCGGTAACGACTCAATTTGGGAGACTAGTCCCCTACCCAAACACTCAGACCCGTCATCGGGCGCATCCTCCTCTGGGAGTCGATTGTCGCCATAGCGAGATCGAATTCTTGCATATTCTTTCTCGGAGATCTCATTCCCGGCTCCCCGCCTTCACGTTGACCGGAGGATTGTCTCCCGGAAAAACTATCCCCGAGAATTTCACCTCGGGTTTTCTTGGATGATCTTCCTTGGAGATTTCGTTCTCGGCTCCCCGTTTTTACAGTGAACGGAGAGTTTTCTCCCGGGAAAATTCCCGGAAATATTGGGCCTCTAGGAAGACTCACCCGGATCCCCGTTATCACGGTGACCGGGGGGTTTTACGCCAGAGAGAATTTCTTGGAATTTCGGAATTCTCGGATATTTTTCTCGAAGACCTCGTTCCCGGCTCCCCATCTTCACGGCGACCGGAGGGTTGTCTCCCGGAAAAATTATCCTCGGAAATTTCACACATTTTCTTGGACGTTCTTTCCCCGGAAACCTCACCCCCGGCTCCCCATTCTCACAAAGACCGGAGGATCCCACCGGGGCTTTCAAAAAATCGTTCCCGGAAATTCTTATAACATCGGGAAAACTTGAAAAAATCTTATGCGGAGGGTCCTTACCACGGGTGCTTTGTCACCCCCACAGTGCGCGGAGCTACCCTTCGGCCCGTGTGGAGGGGGGATAAGGAGCACCCGGGAGTCACCCCGCGCCGGACCATCTAAGATAAGTACACGAGCAAACTTAGCTCTTTTAAAGAAATCAAAGTGCACAAGCAAACTTAGCTTTATTGAAAATCATTTAACAGGAGGACATCTTCCCCCTCTAGTGGGAATCATTACATTTGATACGATACAACCCGGGATACAACCCAGAAAGATCCTACGCCTAATAATCCCTGAGGCCTTCCGATATCTCCCGGGCCAGGTCCCGGTACAACCCGCGTATGCGACACTGGGCCTCCTGGAGCAAGTCTTCGGGCCAATATTCGTAGCCCGCCGGTGGAAGTATTCGAAGCGGGGAAACCCTCCGGTACCCCAGTCGCGGAGGGGATAGTTCAGCGCGGTGATTAACGAAGTTGTCCAGGTGCCACTCCGGATTCCACCAGAACTGGATCAGCTCCTGGGAAACGCCCCCGTTGCGTCCCCCGGAGAAGAGACCTAACAAAATAAAGGCGGCCTGGGCATCCCCCGGGTGACACCTGCCGAGGCTCAAAGGCCTCACCCCCACCAGAGAGTTTCTCCGGGACCTTCGCCCGGGATTAACCTCCCAGGTAACCTGGTACATTTCATTTAAAGACTTAGCAAAAAATTCAATTTATATTGCATCAGAATGTTTTTTGTACAAGTGTCCGGGGCTTCCTCTAAGAAGCTACCGGGAGCAAAAGACCTAAAAACAAAAAGGGTCCTATCTAGACCTGGGGGGAGGCTCATACTTGGTCATTGGCGTCCTCCCCCCGGGGGTTCCCACTGGAGCCGCAGCATCCTCTCCCGGAGGCGCCGGCGCCGGGAATCGCACAAGGATTATCTGGTCGTAGAAGCCGCCGGGGAGCTGCTCCACGTCTCGCCTTGATGGTTCGAAGAATTCCGGGAAGCTCCGGAGGATTCGGCCCCCGATCGCCCGAGCGCCCACCCCCCGGTGCTCCATGAGCTCGGCCGTGGCGGCCACCACTGAGATCACCCAGCGGACTCTATGATCACGGAGACTTGTGCGTTGAGAAAACGCACAGCCTCTGTGAGCATCGCCGAGGCCGCCTCAGAGCTGCTCCCCGAGCCCAAGCTCACTCCAAGCCCCTTGAGGGCTGAGCGAATGGAGCGGCCGGCATCCATCACCGCCCGGACGCTGGAGCTCTCAAGCGCCCGGAGGGCGTCCTCCTTCACCTTCGCCTCCCTTCGGAGCCGGTCGTTAGCGGTCTCAGAGGTGTGGACTTGGGCCCGGACCCGGGCTAGCTCCCAGAGGGCATCGTCCCACTGCTCCAGATAGGCAGCGGCCTTCTCCTCCACATCCTTCAGTACCCGTCCGAAGCGCGCTTCAATCCCCCAGGTGATGGCCGCCCCCTACAAGCGCAAGAGTTAGAAAAAATCTGAGTTGGGAGCACCGAAGGAAACCTCCCACCGGCCCGAGAAAGTACCTGGATCTGGAGGGATTGAAGCTCCCCGAAGCGCTCGCGGAGTGTCCCTTGTGAGACATAGTCCTGGACCTTCTCGGTCTGTAGGCTCTGCGCGTACCGGTCGACCTCCCCCGTGGTTAGCCGGGGGGTCTCCCTCCCAGCGCCAGACCCATCGCGACTGACGACGGGCCCCCTCACAAAAGATGCGTGGGCGATGTGGATCGGGGAGGCAGTGGCTGGCGTCCTTGCCGCTGAAGAAGTGGCCACTGAAGAGGAGGAGGGCGACGAGCTTTCGGAGGGGGTCCCTTCCCCTTTTCAGGACGTGGGGCCCCCAGGACCTCCGTCACCAGGGGAGCCTCGTAGACCGAGGGGCTCCCCCACGTCTCTCCGGCTCCGGTAGCGCCGGGGCCGCCGGGAGTGCTATCGCCGAAGGCGGCGAGGGAGCGTAATCCGCTGAATCAGACGCCCCCCCGTGGTTGATTGGTTCTTTCCGCCGAGCCTCTCAGGGGTTCTCCTGGGGAGGTGGCGTCGCTTCTTGCCGGGAAGGCGCCCGCGCACGCCCTGACACGGGGGCTGCGTCCCGGGCCTTCATGGGCGTGGAGCCCAGTGTCGTCGATGGACCGGGGGCTTTCTGAGTCTTGGCCCGCTTTGCCTCAGAGCCCCCGGTGGCGTCTTTCCCCCTTTTATGGGAGCCAGGGGTGGGGAGGGGCGTTCTTGCCGGTAGCCTCAGCCGGAAGGCCTCGGCCACCAGATTCCGGGGAGGGCCCTCCCCCGTGACGCGCACGATGCGCTCGTGCTCGTCGGCGTAGTACCTCCCGAGGAGGTTTTCCGCCTTCTCCCGGGCGGCCGGGTATGGCTGGACTGCAAAAGGTATGAGTTAGAAAAATACACGAAAGAAACGAACAAAGTAGCCGGGAGCTTACGTCGGGCCACCGGCTTCTGCGGGGGCCGCTGGGCCGGGCACATACCGATCCCCCTCCTCCCGTGCGAGAAGGGGGAGATCTTCAGCAACGTCAACTCCTCGGCGGCGTCCCTCATAGAGCGGATGCCCCGGAAGCCCACGACCATGCTGGGGAGCTTCAGCTCCTCCTCGGTCCACACCGAGGGCTTGGGAGCAGACGACCGACTGTAGGAGGGGGCCTCTGGGGAGTACACCACCTTGTCGTCCCGGACCCGGAGGTAGAACCACCTCCGGATCCAGTCCCCCTAGTGGTCCCGGGAGGCTGCCACCGGGTACTCCGCTACCCGGGACGGCATCAACTAGATCATCACCGAGCCGAAGGGAGACTTTGGCCCTCCCTTCACCCGGTGGGAGGTCCTCACCGCCGGCACGTAGAAATACCGGAACAGCCAGAGCGTTGGCTCCGGTCCGGTGGCCATCTTGAAGAGCCAAATGAAGAGGACCATCCAGACGAAAGCATTCTGCATGAGGTGGTTCAGTGCCACCCCGTACTCCTTCAAAAACTCCTGGAGCAATGGATGCACTGGGAGCCAGAGCCTGGCCTCGAGGAAAGCCTCGAAGGCCACTACTTCCCCGGGCCTGGGGCAGGGGGCTCCGTCCTTCTTCGTGGGGATCCGGAGATCCCCGTCCGCAACCACCCGCCAGTCCACCAGGGACTCCAAGTCCTCGGATGTAAACTCAGAGGCCTAGAGGAAGTCCGCGGTGACTTCCTCCGGTGGCACCTCAGCGGCCTTGGAACGGCCCTTGGGTCCCATCTAATTTTTCCGGTGGCTTAGGATATAGGAAAAAGGGGACTTGGGGGTTCCGGAGGCTAAGCTTTCGGGAGTGAGCTTCCAGAAGAGGACTACCGGGAGGGCTAAAGGCGCTGGAGTTTGAAGGTTTGAAGTTTGGAATGATTTCTCCGGGCCCCTGCGGCCCTATTTATTGGGGCCAAACAGGGCCCCGATGGGTGCCACGTGGCCCTTCGTGGTGCATCCGCGCCGTTGAATTCAAGCAGCGCGCGGGAAACGAAGGGACATGCGTGCGAAACGAGACGTCGCTGGTTCGAACCGTGAGCGACCATTATGGCCGAACGGCGCGCTCCTATCAAGACATGACCTTAATGGACAACGGCGCGGGAATCAAAGCGTCACGGCTCCAGTGGCTTGTCCTGGAGATTTTCCCGGTGACATGAACCATCCCCCCCAGGGACTCGAGCATCATCCCCGGAGGGCATGGGGGGCTGCTATTGGGGGAAATCTCCACAAGACTAAGTCCAGGTAAGAGGCTATTCCTTTTGCCCGGGGACAAGGCCCCCCAGAGGCTTGTCTCGGGCGCCGCCATTCGCCCGGGGACAAGGCCCCCCGGTGGGTTGTCTCGGGCGCCGCCCTTCGCACAGGGACAAGGCCCCCCCGGTGGCTTAGCCCGGGCGCCACCCGGGCCAATGGCGGCGCCCGGTGGCTTGTCCCGTGTGCCGCCATTAGCCCGGGGACAAGGCCCCCCCGTTGGCTTGTCCGCCATTTGCCTGGGGACAAGGCCCCCTGGTGGCTTGTCCCGGGCGCCGCCATTTGCCCGGGTTAAAGGGATCTAGGATATCGACTAGAGGGGGGTGAATAGGCGATTTTAACAAATTAACAATTAATCAAACAATTAATAGTAAATGAGAGCAAATAACTAACACAAGATGAACAATGAACAATTTTAACACAAGGATATATCCCGTGGTCTCGGTGATTTGCCGATCACCCCTAATCCACGTTGAGGCAAACTCAAATCTCTAACCGCTCCTCTATCTAGTCAAACTTCTCTCGAGAAGTGATCTAGATCTTGACCCGGATTAGTGTGATGAGTTATCCAAACCTCGATTTCACTAAGGATGCACTTTACCGCTCCGGCAAGGCGTGCTCAACCCTTTCACAAGACGGTTTGAGGCTTCTGCACAATCTTCCTTGAAGAGCTCCCCAAAACCTTTCTCCTAGCCGTCTAGGAGCCGGCAAACTCCAAGAGTAACAAGCCGGTGATGATCACTTAGCCTTCTTCTAGTGCCACAAGATTGATTTAATGATCTAAATGCAATCCACAAGAAGATCTGAAATGCACACTCTCACAAATTCGAGAATTAGAACCCTAGAGTGTATGAAACTTGCTTAAGCTCTCAAGGTGTTGGGGAAATCTCCGCGGTGCTAAGTCCAGGTAAGTCGTGTCACATTTGCCCGGGGACGCGGCCTCCGGTGCCCTCCCGGGCGCCGCCATTTGCCTGGGGACGTGGTCTCCGGCCACTCCCCGGGCGCCGCCTTTTGGCCCCCGGGACATGGCCTCCGGCGCCGTCCCGGGCGCCGCCATTGGCCCAGGGGCGTGGCCTCCGGCCCCTCCCCGGGCGCCGCCTTTTGGCCCCTGGGACATCGCCTCTGGCGCCTTCCCGGGCGCCGCCATTGGCCCAGAGACGTGGCCTCCGGCCCCTCCCCGGGCGCCTCCTTTTGGCCCCCGGGACATAGCCTCCGGCGCCGTCCCGGGCGCCGCCAGTGGCCCAGGGATGTGGCCTCCGGCCCCTCCCCGGGCGCCGCCTTTCGGCCCCCGGGACATGGCCTCCGGCGCCATCCCGGGCGCCGCCATTGGCCCGGGGACGTAGCCTCCGGGCTCTCCCCGGGCGCCGCCATTGGCCCGGGGACGTGGCCTCCGGCCCCTCCCCGGGCGCCGCCTTTTGGCCCCCGGGACAGGGCCTCCGGTGCCCTCCCGGGCGCCGCCATTGGCCCGGGGACGTAGCCTCCGGGCTCTCCCCGGGCGCCGCCATTGGCCCGGGGACGTGGCCTCCGGCCCCTCCCCGGACGCCGCCATTTGGCCCCCGGGACATGGCCTCCGGCGCCGTACCGGGCCTCAGCGCCCTCCTAAAGGTAAAGTCTCGAATTGTTTGTCACGTGCAGGTCACGCGAGGAGCGCCTCGGGAATTAGCGACCACTGGTCAAGCATCCAAGGCGTTTGACCGGGGGAAGGATGGTCGTACCCTTCAATCCGACGGTGGCTTCTGGGGTAGTTTAGGCTTTTTGCTTCTTTTTGGCGCTATAAATAGCTCTTGTACCCCTCTGTTGTAAAGGATCGGATCACTTTTATTGGAATAGCTACACTCACAGGCGTGCTCCGGAAGCCTCTCCCCCGGAGAGAGCCTCCCCAGCCGTCTCCGGTCGGGAGAGCATCGACAGGAGTAGGGCCCTGTGAGACCCCCATTTGAGGATCACCTTGGTAACCGCCCAAGTAGGTTACACACAGCAGGATGTCACATGAGCTCCAAATCCACACAAGCATAGTAATATCATTAAACAAGTATCAGGCCAACATGGCCAATATTACATAGCCAAAGCACCGAAAATGGCGCTAAGTAGAGTTGCTAAGAAAATAACTAGTTTATCAGAACCAGAATCGGTATCCAAGTATCGAACACACAACATAAAGCACAAAGCAACGACAAATAGCTTGATTTCCATCCGCAGCGGGGTTGGAGGGACTTCTCCCACATCTGACTTGACTTGGTACGCAATCCTTCTAGAACGTGGGCTCGCCCGGGGTGCTTCCATCTTCAGGTGAGTATTCATAACTGAAAGAATCGGGATCCTCGAATCCCTCTTCTACAGTGGGATAAAAAAAAATGCAAGGGTGAGCACTTGATGCTCAGCAACACTCATTCCAGGGATTAATGCAATTGTACTTACATGAGGGTGAAACATATGATTCCTGCGTTTCAGTTTCATATGGATAGAGATATGTAGATTTCCAAGTCAATTGTTCAGTAAAACAATACTTTTGTCATGAAAATGATACTTTAAACATTAAATAGGTTTTCAATAAAACATTAGATGTAGTAGTCTCCCATGAGTTACTACTTTGTTAACCGCATTATGAAAACATTCCAAACATTACTTGTGCTATAACCCATGGATAACATCCACTACGAAAAGATTCCTGAACCTGGGAGTACAGAGTATCCGATACTTCTTTTACGCTTTGCAAAGGTGTACCTCTTTTTAAATCCACTGGTTCACTCGGCTTTCTAGTCGGATCAGCTCCATGTGACTTATACACATGTGACAAGGCCGAGATCACACAACACTTTTACAGTTCAGTATTAACAGTATCCCCGCCCGGTAAATAGACAGTTAAGTCTCAAGTACCGTTGTGGGTCTTCCCCACTGCCTCACTTCCTAGCCTCTCTGGTCTATGTTCCCGCAGGACACATAGCCTTGGTCTATGTCCACGCGAGACATACGACCATTTAAGATTACAACCGCTCACGGCTTAATCAGGTCTAGGGCGCCTTCCTTCTTTTACGCCTTTTCCTCTCATTATTTTTCTGAACTCACATCACTCGTGGCCGAACCTTGGCCTTCCAGTTTCCACGCGAGAAACCAGATCGTCAAACCATGCAGGGAACTGCTAATACCAAAAAGCTACTGAGTTGTGCCTGTCCCATACCAGGCAAGTGGTTGGTACGTTTACAATTCGTATAGAGACACAGCACAAGGTTCTCGTCCTTATGAACCAATAGTGAGGAGCATTCACATTCCCTGGTGCGCACCGCACCCTCTCCATACAATCCAATCCTCACTACTGATCCCTTTTATCAGTTTTCTTGACAAAACGGTTTTGATCATAACTTCTCATGTATTTGACCATTTCAAGTTTAATGTGAATATTCAGTATATGAGTCCTAGGGTGACAAAAGCATATGTATGAAAGTTCAATAACAAAAAGGGGTTTCATGATCCATTAGGTGATATCTATTCATGTCATTCAAACATAACTTATACTTCAAATAAGCATGCATAGTAAGAAACAGTGAATATACTTCATATGAAAATATTGGGTGAGACATGATCAAAGGAATGAGGCTTGCCTTGCAATGTTGGGTCTAAATACTCAGACGGATCTTCAAAGACTTCTTCCGCTCCTTCCGCTTCTGACTCTGCGGCAATCAACCGACACACAAATACATACCATAAGCATACAGAAAATAGTTTCCATAGAAATTATTAAGTAAATAAGTCATGCATGCAGGGGAAAAGGTTAGGGCAAGGTCACAAGGGCTCTGGTCGAAGAAACGGCTAAAAAGGATTGAACGTCGAAGGGTCGACATTCAGTTCATGGCTTTGGCATAGCTTCAAACTGATCTTAGGATGGTTTTCTGGAGAAGTGGTAGAAGGGAAAGATGTAGAACACAACTCCAGGAATCTAGGGGACAAGGTGGCATTTCAATTGCTCAACCCGAAGGGGTCAAACCAGGCTAATGCCAGTGGCTGACATGCACTGACATAGTGCTGGACATGGCCAGAAACAAGGGCATGGCTTAACTTTTGATCCAGGGCTCCAATTGATGCAACACTTTGTCTGGGAGGTAGGCATTACTAACAGGAATAAAACACTCAACAGGGACAAGAGCTGAAAGTGGCCGGAGGGTGGCCAAATCCGGCGATGAACTGCGGTGGCGACACGGCACAGACATTGATCTGGACAAGAACTTGAGAAAGGCATAACTCACAATCTAGGCAGATCCAGGTGTCGAGCTAGTGGAAGAAATTGCTCAGGGAGGTGACGCGAAGCTAAGGGACAAAGTGGTGTCGGCTGAATCGGCCGGGAATAAATTCCGGCGACCGACGCTGGAGAAGACGACACTGGAGCTCGGGGATTTCTGATTCAGGGCGAATGAGCTCAATTCCAAGCTTGGGGATGATCTTTAGGGCACAACAAGGCTACTGGAGGGGTTAATTTCATTGGAGATCGGCCGGAGGGGCTCGGCGACGAGGTCCGGCGAACTGGTGAGGTTCCAGTTTGGGATTTCTTCGATTTGAGCGCCATTGGGGATCCTGATTCAACAGGCTTGCTAAGAAATGGCTAAGGATCAATTTCTACTACTGGGACGAGAGCTAATTCGGGATGACATGGTTAGCATTGAGGGAACAGGGGTTTTCTGGTTTTCCGGCGATCACCGGCGAAGGGGATCGATCTGGTGCAATTGGTTGCTTGGGCACGGGAAGATGGGTGTGGGGAACTTACTGGTGAACCTGGATTGGAGAGATGGGCTACGGTTTGCTCTGGCGACGGTGGCTCCAGAAACAGCTCGCCGGAGAAGAAAGGGAAATAGTGAAAAACTGGGAATTTGGCTAAGTCTTGAGGTTGTGCTTCTTCACAGCACTGAGGGGGTTTAAATAGGCACGGGGACGGAGTTTGCGAGGGAAAAACGCGACAGCAGTTGCTTGCGCCGGGGAGAAATTTGTCGGGCGCAGGCGCAACGACGGCGACGGCGATGTGATCGCGCTCAGGCGGTGCTGCAGCTTTGCCAGCGACGCCAGGGTGCCTTGGAACTTCGTCCGGGACGGCGCAGATGCGGAGGCGACAACGTAGCTCCGGCAACGACACGTACACGCATGCAATTGCCACGGCAACGGGAGCGCGCGCGAAGACACGGCTCTGGGGCGAGGGCGTTTATCCGCTGGGCTAGGCGATGCCACGGTGGCTGTCACGTGCGCGCGGGGTGGCTCAACTGATTACGAGCGCGGCGACCGGAGAGGATGGCCGGCGGCGAGCTCTGCGGCAAGGCAATGGCGAACGGGGCACGGTCGAACGGCACAGCGGCTAAAAAAGAAGGCCCGGGCTAATTTGCAATTTCAAATCTTGCGCCAGGGACTGATCTGCGAGGAAAATTTGAATAGGAAATGGACTTGATTGCAAATCTGGAGATCTAAGGGTCCGATCTGAAATCTGATTTCGCAGATAAGTTGCATAAAATTATTAGAACTCATCTGGCCAAAGTTTGGTAAGATCAAGCAAGATCTTTAGGGTTTCGACAAAATTAGGGAAAACAGTTTTAGGGTAAAATAGGGTAATTAGGGTTTTTAAAATGGCAAAGGTTGAAACTCAGCTTTAGGATGAGATTTTGGGGATGATCCCGAAGGGAAAAATGTTCTGAACAACATTTAGAAGGGAATGGCTGAAGCAGATTAGGGTTTGGGGTCAAGATGTGGATTTTGGCTATTTTAGGGTTTGGCAAAACAGGGGTGTTACAGGCCCCCACCGGGACCCGAACCTATATAAATCCTTGTGTCATTTCTTGTGCTTGTCCGGCGGGGGAGGACCGGTCATCTGGTCAACCCGCGCCGCGTAATCTTCGCTACGATCATTCTCAAAACCTGCCGGGGTATTCGCAATACCACGACAGTTGGCGCCGTCCGTGGGGATTCGTGACAAGACGCCATGGCTCCCCCAAGAAGAAGGGCTCGCACCCTTCCCGGTGACCAGGGTCTCGGAGACCCGGCGCCGTCCGCCCGGGGCACTGCTGTCCCGGCGGTCCCTTCCGGAGGCGACATGGCCCAGGCACTACCTCCCTCTTTTCCTCTTAACTTAGGTGCTTCCACCTCCAGGTCGTTCCCGGTGACCGCGGGGACCTCGGCTGGGACCAGTCTCCCCCCGACGGCTCCCCCGGCTCCCCGGGACGCCCTGCTTGAGGCTCTCGTGGAGGGCCAGCTCCACGCCCAGCGCTCTATGGATGAGCGGCTCAGCGTGTTGGCGCGGCCTCCGGCCCCCACATTTGCGTCGCACCCATATCCGGGTACTATGCCCCCGTTTATGGGTTACCCGGCGGCCCCTCCGGCCTCCGGGGGTTTGTCCGGCCCGTATGACCCCGCCGGGCGGTTCCCTCCCCCTGCGGGATATACATCCGTAACCTTCCCGGCACCCGGGCCCATCCCGGTGCCGGGAGGTTACTTCATGCCTGGGCCCTTCGTGGCACCATGGGGGTACCCCATCCCTGGCCAATTCCCGGGGCTGGGAGCCCACTTCATGCCGGGGGTTTTGCCTACGCCGGGAGCCAGTCCCACCCCCGCATCGCGTTTGCCGCACCGGGGGCGGTTGACAGAGCAGCTCCCGTGCCACAGCGGACTTTCCCCCACATGGGCTCCCTGGTGCCGGACGTCGCAGCGGGGGCTTCCCCCACCCCGGTTCCGGATGTTAAAGGGGCTCCCCCCTTTCCGGTTCCGGTCGTGGCCACTGGGGCCCCCTCTGCTTCGGTTCCAAACGTCGCCGTGGGCGCCGCCTCCCCAGTTCCGGATAACACAGGGGCTTCCCCCTTTCCGGTCCCGGGGGTCTTCGCAGGGGGTTCCCCCCAGCCGGCCCCTGAAGCCTCCGGGCCGGCAGCTACAGTGCATATGCTCCCTCCCTCGGCCGAACAGGTCCGTTTCGCCTGGGGGGAGGTCGAGCGAATGCATTCACGAAAATGCGGGGAAGAACTTCCCCCCGGCCGCGGGTGCGGGGAGCCTCGCTCTTGCACCAGTTGGGGGAAGAGACCCGCTGAAGAGCCAACCTCTTCGGCGGAGAGCCCGGACGTCCGGGAACTCAGTCCCGGTCTGGAGGAGAAGCGTCTCCACCGCCACTCTGGCGGACCTCTCGGACCGCTTCTGGACTCAGACAACGAAGGTCCCGTGAAAGAAGACAGCGACCGGGGCTCTCCCCGGGAGGTGCAGGGGGCAAACCAGCCCCTTTGCCAAAGATTTCGCAGCATCCGGTGGCCGCGGCCCTACCGCCCTCCGCACATCGAGCACTATAACGGTGAGGCAGATCCTTACGAGTTTGTGCAGGTCTACTCCACTGCCATCTCCGCGTCTGGGGGGGACGAGACGGTACAATGCAACGTCTTCCCCCTCTACCTCACCGGCATTGCCCCCTCTAACTCAAGTCTTAGTCGCAGGTCAAGCGGGAGTTCTGTGCCAACTTCCAGGGGAACTACGTGCGTCCCCTGGACTCCTCGCAGCTGTACACTGTCTGGCAGAGGACCGGGGAAACCATCAGAAGCTTCTTCAAGCGCTTCGCTCAAGTGAAAAGCAAAGTGGCCCACGTCCCGGACTCTACAGTCATCAAAGCCTGCAAAAGCGGCATCCTCCCGGGGGAGCTCCACCAAAGACTCTCCCGGAGTTGCCCCTCTTCCGCCGGCGAGCTATTCAACGTACTCGAAAAGTACGCTCGGGCGGAGGAAGACGACATCTGGAAGAAGACCCAGGGGGCTCCCGCCCCTGTCGACCGGGGGGCCAGGGATCCCCCCAAACGCACCAGACAGGGGGGGCGTAGCGAGCCACGGCCTCAGGACAACTTTGTCCTCCTGGGCGGAGGCAGCTCGCGCAACCCCCCGAGGGCCAGCTGCCCCTTTCCCAGGCCGAAAGGTCATGGGGGAGGACAGTCTTCACGCGGCCGGGAAGGCCCCGCCGATAGGAGCCGGGAAGGACCGAGGTGCAGCTTCCACGGGTCCAGTACCCACGCTACCCGAGATTGACACCATCTGCTGTAACACTTCGCGGCGTTCCTCGACCAACGCCGGCAGGGGGGGGGACTCCGGCCTCCTTGCCCCCTCGGCCAGCTGTTCCGGCCCTTCGCGCTCCCGCGGGGGGGGGGGGGGGGCAGACACAGGAGGGGGAGCCTTCAGAAGCTCTCCCCTTTCAAACTTCGCAGCGCCGCATCAACGTCATCATGGGAGGTTCCGCCTCCGGGCGGGACTCTAAGCGCCATCGTAAGGAGTACGCGCGCGAGGTCAAGGTTGTGGGGGTGCTACACGCGTCCCCGCCACCTAAGTGGTCGGACGTCCCCCTCACCTTCACGGCGGAAGACGCGCGAGGGGTTCGCTTCGCCCACGACGACGCGCTCATTGTCTCCGCGACTATCTACAACTGCCACCTGGCTCGCATCCTCGTGGACGGCGGGAGCTCTGCCGACGTCCTATTTCTGAAGGCCTTCAAAGAGATACAGGTGGATGAGAAGCTCCTGCAGCCCGCTGCTGGGCCCCTGCAAGGTTTTGTCCTGGGGAAGGCGATCCACCCCGTGGGCAAGGTAGATCTTCCTATGACGTTCGGCACCCCAGAGAACTACCAGAACGTGCTGGTCCGCTTCGACGTGGTAGATCTCCCCTCCTCTTACAACGCGATTTTGGGGAGGACTACAATCAACCGGCTGGGGGCTGCCACCCATCCAAACTACCTCTGCATGAAGATCCCCGGGCCGCATGGTGTGATCAATGTCCGGGGAGACCAAGACATGGCCCGTGCTCTATACGAGCGCGCTACAGCCACAATCGGAAGCGTCAACCTCATAAAGACTCCCGGGGGGGAGCCATTCGGGAGGTCCTGCACCCCGAGTGGCTCGCGAACCCCGTCCTCGTCAAGAAATCAACCGACAAGTGGCGGATGTGCATGGACTTCACCGACCTTAACCGCGCCTGTCCCAAAGACAATTTCCCGCTCCCGCGGATTGATCAGCTCGTCGACTCCACTGCGGGGTGCGAGCTCATGAGCTTCCTAGACGCCTACTCGGGTTAGCATCAAGTCCGGATGGCGGAAGGGGACGAGGAAAAGACGAGTTTCATAACTCCCCTTGGAACCTTCTGCTACGTCCATATGCCCTTCGGGCTCAAGAACGCGGGGGCGACCTTCCAGCGCCTCATGACGCTGGTTTTCAAACATCAAGTTGGCCGCAACGTCGAAGTCTACGTAGACGACACGGTCGTCAAGAGTCTCCGCGCAGCCTCCCACATCGACGACCTGGCCAAAACCTTCCGCAACCTCTGTGCATTCGGGCTCAAACTCTACCCGGAGAAGTGCGCCTTCGGGGTGCGCTGGGGGAAGCTCCTAGGTTTCTTCGTGTCCCAGCGGGGCATTGAGGCAAACCCCGAGAAGATCCGGGCTTTCCTAGATATGGCCCCGCCGCGCTCCGTCAAGGATGTCCAGCGGCTCTCCGGCCGCCTAGCCGCGCTAAGCCGCTTCGTCTCCCGGTCGGGGGAGCGGGGCCTCCAGTTGTTCAAGATCCTCCGAGGGCTCGAGGGGTTCCGCTGGACCCCCGAGGCCCAGGAGGCGTTCGACAACCTCAAGAAGTACCTCACGAGCCCTCCAATGGTCGTGAGTCCGTCTCCGGAAGAGCCCTTGCTCCTCTACCTCGCCGCGGCCCCCGTCGCCGTCTGCGCGGTCTTGGTGAAGGAGCAAGGGGTGCAGCAGTGTCCCGTGTACTACGTTAGCAAGGCCCTCCAAGGGGCCAAAACTCGGTACACGGAGATGGAGAAAATTTGCTACGCCCTCCTCATGGCGTCCCGGAAGCTTCGGCATTACTTCCTGGGACACCCCATCACCGTCCCGTCGTCCCTCCCCCTCGGGGAGGTACTGCGGAACAAGGAAGCCACCGGCCAGATCGGGAAGTGGGGGGCTGAGCTCGCCCCCTTCTCCCTATCCCTCACCGGCCGCTCCGCCATCAAGTCGCAGGTCCTTGCCGACTTCGTCGCAGAGTGGACTCCCGCCTCTGGGTCCGGGGACGAAGATCTCCCTGTGCCGCCCCGACCCAGTGATCATTGGACCCTCATGTTCGATGGGTCGCTGTGTCTCGCCTGGGCTGGTGCAGGAGTAGTCCTCTGGAGCCCCGAGGGGAAGGAAGTCGAGTACGCCGCGTGGCTCGAGTTCCCCGCAACCAACAACGTTGCCGAATACGAGGCTTTGCTCCTCGGGATGCGCCTCACGCGCTCCCTGGGGATCCGGCGCCTCCCAGTCACGGGAGAATCTCAGCTTGTAGTTTGCCAAATGGACAAGTCTTACCTGTGCCATGACGTAAACTTAAGTCTTTATTTGCAGGAAGTGCGAAAGATGGAGAGGCATTTCGACGGCCTCGAAGCCCGGCATATCCCGTGGAGGGACAATGACTGGGCCGACGCCCTGGCCCGGGCGGCAAGCGCCCGGGAATCGCTCCCCAAGGGGGCTTTTCTGGAAATCATCACGAAGCCCTCGGTGGCCTCCCCGGACAAGGGCGATGAGCCTCATGTCCCGGAGGTCGCCGAGATCGTCCGGACTCCGTCTTGGATGGACCCCCTCATCTCCTTCATAAAGGGGGAGGGGGACCTCCTAGTGAGACCAAGGATAAACGCCTCCGGGCTAATTCCCGGTCATATCTCCTGCTGGAGGGGAGGCTCTACAAGCGGGGGGCCTCCGCCCTCCTGCGTGGTTCTCACCTAGCCCCGCTTGCCATCGCGGGGAGCTGTGGTTCTCACCTAGCCCCGCTTGCCATCGCGGCCAAGGCCCTCCGGCAGGGGTTCTACTGGCCCACGGTCATGCGCGACGCGCGAGACCTTGTATCCGCGTGCGAGGCATGCCAGAAGATGGCCAAGGGCTCGAACCTCCCCCCTATAGCGTTGCGGACGATCCCCATCACTTGGCCATTCGACTCGGCTTATTTCCGGGAATTCTGCGAAGGCCTGGGGCTCGTCATCCACTTCGCATCAGTGGCCCATCCCCGGAGCAATGGGGCTGTTGAGAGAGTCAACGGCGTGATCCTACAGGGGTTGCGCCGGAGACTCGAGCAAACCGCTTCTAAGCGGGGTGCATGGGCAGAGGAGCTCCCTAGCATCCTCTGCTCCATGCGCACGACCCCGTCCAGGGCGACGGGGCGCACTCCCTTCTCCCTGGTCTACGGGGCGGAGGCAGTCCTCCCCCCGGAGATCGGCTTCCGGTCACTGCGGGTCGAGCTCCTGGAGGGAGCCACGCCCGCAGCATACCAGGCCAACGAGGCCAACCAGCGCCTAGAGATCGACCTCGTGGAGGAGGAACGCGACCGAGCGCTCCTCCGCCACGCCATCTACGAGCAAGAGATGGTGCGCGCGTACAATCAGCGCGTGCGCGAGAGGGCTTTCCGCCTTGGGGACCTTGTCCTCAAGCGCGTGACGGACCCTAGGCCCAGGGTAAGCTCTCCCCCAAGTGGGAGGGCCCCTACAGGATCTCCGCGGTCCTGGGCTCGGGGGCCTACAAGCTCTCCAACCTTCAAGAGCAAGAGCTGAAGCACACGTGAAACTTGCGTTTAGTTCGCAAGTTCTATGTTTAGCCTTACGGGCCTGTCCCCTCCCCCGGAGCGTTCACGCCGGAGGGGGAGGAGGGACACTGTATTTTCCTCCCCTTTCGCGACTTCGCAGGGGGAGGCCCGGTACTTCATTTTATTAGCAATACATAGGTCTTGCTTTTCAAACTCTCATTGCAGGTCTTTCACTTACCGCCCGTAGCGGCAATGCCCTCCCCGCGAGGACGCCCCTCCCCACGAGGACTCCCTCCCAGTGAGGATGCCCTCCCCGCGAGGAGGCCCTCCCCTTGAGGATGCCCTCTCCGCGAGGAAGTGGGCCAGGCCCAGCAAGTCCCTCCTGTAGGGCGGCTTACGATCAGCCCTCGTGGACTGAGGGTGTAAGCGGCAACCCGGTCACAGTGGCCGTGGTAACGAGTCACTTTGGGAGACTAGTCCCCTGCCCAAACAGTCAAGACCCGTCTTCGGGCACTTCCTCCTCCGGGAGTAGACGCTCTCCCCAGTGGGACGTCTAATGGCCTTCTTGGATCTATCTTCCTCCTACGAGAGTTGACGTTCGATGCTCTCCCCAGTGGGACGTCTAATGGCATTCTTGGATATTTGGTCCCCGACGACCTTATTCCCGGCTCCCCGTTCTCACGGCGACCGGACGATTGGTCCCCGGCGACCTTATTCCCGGCTCCCCGTTCTCACGGCGACCGGATGAATGCCTCCCAAAGACCCTATTCCCGGCTCCCCGTTTTCATGGTGACTGGACGACTGTCTCCCGGAGAAGGTACGGATTTCTCGGACATTTCTTCCCCGGAGACCCTATTCCCGGCTCCCCATTCTCACGGCGACCGGACGATTGTCTCCTAGGAAGCTCGCCTCCGAAAATCTCATCGGGTTTTCTTGGACGTTTCTTCCACATGAGGCCTTATTCTCGGCTCCCCATTCTCACGGCGACCGGACGATTGTCTCCCAGAAGGTCTTCTCCTTGGAAACCTCGTTTTAAAATTTTCTAACTTAGAAAAATTCCTTTGCTACAGGTGACTTCCATCCCGGGGGCCTTGTTACCCCCACAGCGCGCGGAGCTATCCTCCGGCCCGCTGTGGGCGGGGGGGGATAAGGAACCCCCGGGTATTGACCGCACCGCCCACGAGCAAACTTAGGTCATTCTTGTGAAAAGGAGTCGTCCAGACCATCCAAGAAGAAAAATAAAAAGACAATGAAAGAAAAAGCAACAACACAGCTTTATTGATTGTCAAACCCGGAGGACCTCTTCCCCCTCCAGTGGGCTTCGGAAACGATACAACCCGGGTTCTAACCCGGGGGATTCTCTACGCCCTAAGGCTCCTACGCCTAATACTTTCGGAGGCTCTCCGCTAGCTCCCGGGTCAAGTCCCGGTACAATGCTCGCATGCGGCGCCGAGCGTCCTGGAGCACATCTTCGGGCCAGAACTCTTATCCCGCCGATGGAAGTATCCGGAGGGGAGGTACCATCCGGAACTCCGGTCGCGGAGGGGACAATTCGGCGCGATGATTCTCAAAGTTGTCCAAGTGCCACTCCGGACGCCACCTCAACCGGATCGGCTCCTGGACGCTGTCCCCGCTACGATACCCGGAGACAAGGCTTAGGAAGATTAAAGCCGCTTGGGAGTCCCCCGGGGAGCCCCTCCCGGACCTTCGCCCGGGAGCAAACTCCCGGGAACCCTGGTAACAAAACATTCAATTCAAAGACTTAGAAAAAATTCTAACTTCATTGCATTCAAAATGTTTTTGTACAAGTGTCCGGGGCTTCTTCCAAGAAGATATCGGGATCAAAATCGAAAGAAAACAAAAAAGTGCCCTAACTAAGACCCGGGGGGAGGCTCATACATGTTCATTGGCGTCCTCCCCCCGGGGGGTTTCCTCCGAGGCCGGGGCCGGGGCGTCCGAGGCGCCGGAGCCTGCCCCTCCCCGGGGGGTTTCCTCCGAGGCGCCGGAGCCGGGGATCTCGCCGGATGATCCGGTCGTAGAATCCTCCGGCTAGCTGCTCGACCTCCCGGCGCGGCGCGAGCGCTCGAAGGAGTCCGGGAAGCTTCGGGGGATGTCGCCCCCGATCGCCTGGGCGCCGACCCCCCGGAACTCGACAAGCCCCGCAGCGGCCGCGATGATGGGGATCGCCCGGCTCGGCGCCCGAGCATCGGCCGCCTCAGGAATGGCGGAGACCTATGCGTTGGGAAAACGCACAGCCTCCGCGATGGTCGCCGGCGGCACCTCCGAGCTGCTCCCCGAGCCTAAGCTTACGCCAAGGCTCTCGAGGGCCGAACGGACGGAGCGGCCCGCGTCTGCCACCGCCCGGACGCTCGTGCCCTCGAGCTCCCAGAGCGCCTCCTCCCTCGCTTTGGCCTCCTCCCGGAGGCAGCCGTTGACGGCCTCGGAAATGTGAACTTGGGCCCGGACCCGGGACAGTTCCGCGAGGGCTTCATCGCGTTCCCGGAGGGCCTCCTCACGCTGCCCTACGGAGGCCGCGGCCCGGCCCTCCGCTTCCTTAAGCAGCCGGGCGGCCCGCTACTCAAGGCCCCAGGTAACAGTTGCCACCTACAAAATATAGAGTTAGAAAAATCTCAAGTGGAGGAAATAAATGAAGACGTCATCGACTCGGGTTACCTGGCCCCCGAGGGACTGAAGCCCCTCGAAACGCTCATGGAGCGTCCCTTCCGCGACGAAGGCCTGCACCTTCCGGGTGTGCAAGCCCTCCGCGTAGCGGGTGACTTCCCCCGCGGGAAGCAGAGGGGCCTCTCGCCCGGCGCCGGCGTCGCGGCCGGTGGGGGGTCCCCGGACCTGTGAGTCCGGTAACGCGGCCGGCGTCACCGGCGTCTTCGTGGCCGAGGTCTCCTCCGAAGACGTGGCTGAGGAGCTTTGGGCGGGGGTCCCTGACCGGGGGGATCATCAGACCTATCCCCGCCCCGGGCCGGAAGGTCCTCGGGGCCTCCTCCTCCGGAGGGACCTCGTAGACCGAGGGGCTCCCCCCCTCGTCCACCGGCCAAACCTGCAGAGGCGAGGCCTCCGCGAATCTCACCTCCAGGCTCACCGGCTCCAAGGATGCCGGGAGGGCCGGGAGGACCGCCACCGAGAGTGGCGATGGGGCGTAGTCCGCCGAATCGGACGCCGCCCCGCCAACGGCCTGCTCCTTCCCACGGGCCTCGACGGGGCCCTTCGGGGGAGGAGGTGTTGCGTCTTCCCGGGCAGCCGCCCGGGTGCGCTCAGTCCCGGGAGTCATGTGCCAGGCCTTCACCGGCGTCGCTGCCGGCGTCGTCGACGGGCCGGGGGTCTTTTGGACCCTGGCCTTCTTGGGCTCCGAGCCCCCGGCCGCTTCCTTCCCCCGTTTGTGCGACCCGGGGGTGGGGAGAGGCTTCCTCTCCGGTAGCTTTAGCCCGTAGGCCGCCGCTACCAAGTTCCGGGGAGGGCCCTCCCCCACGAGGCGCACGACGCGCTCGTGCTCGTCAGCGAAGTACCTCCCCAGGAGGTTCTCCACCTTCTCCCGCGCCGCTGGGTACGGCCAGACTACAAGAGGTAAAGAGTTAGTCAAATTTGTAAATGCAATGCAGGTAGTGGACTTACGTTGAGTCACCGGTTTGACCGGGGGCCGCTGCTCGGGGCCCATGCCGATCCCCTCTTCCCGCCTGAGAAGGGGGAGATCCAGAGGAGCATTATCTCCTCGGCGGCGTCCCACATTGAGCGGGTCTTCTTGGAGAGGACCACCCTGCCAAGGAGCTCGAACTCCTCGTCCGTCCACACCGGAGGCTTCGGCGCGGATGATCAGCTGTAGGTGGGGGGCTCTGGGGCATACACCACCGCCTCGTCCCGGACCCGGAGGTAAAACCACCTCAGGACCCAGTCGCCCCAGTGGTCCCGGGAGGCCGCCGCCGGGTAGTCGGCCACCCGGGACGGCAGCATTTGTACCATCACCGAACCAAAGGGGGACTTGGGTCCCCCCTTCACCAGGTGGGAGCTCCGCGCCACTGGTTCGTAGAAGTACCGGAAGGCGCGGAGGGTGGGCTCCCGCCCGGTCGCCGTCTCGTAGAGCCAGATGAAGAGGCCCATCCGGACGAGCGCGTTCGGGGTGAGGTGATTGAGCGCCACCCCATACTCCTTCAGAAACTCCCGGAGCATGGGATGCACCGGGAGTCAGAGCCCCGCCTCCAGGAAGGCCACGAAGGCCACGACCTCTCCGGGCCTGGGGCAGGGGGCTCTGTTTTTTTTCGCGGGGACTCAGATGTCCCCGTCCGCGACGACGCCGCGCTCGACCATGGACTCGGCATCCTCGGCCGAGATCTCCGACGCCCAAAGGAAATCCGGAGGGATCTCCTCCGGGGGCACTTCTGAGGTCTTTTCTCGACCCTTGGGAGCCATGAGGTTAGTCTTTTCCTGTTCGGTGGCTAACGTTTCAGGGGGCTACAACAAAAATTCCCGGACGCCTACTACCGGAGACGGCTACTGGGCGCTGGCTACCGAGAAAGCTACCGGGAGAGCAAAAATCGTGAGGCTGAAAGTTTGGAATGAACTTCCAGGTCCCCCAAGGCCCTATTTATAGGGGTGAGACGTGGTCCAGATGGGCACCCCGAGGAGCAACCTGGACCGTTGAAGTTCAAAATGCGCGCGGGAAACGAAGGGACGGGCGCGTGAATCGAGGCGCCGGTTCATACCGCGCGCGCATTTATGGCGAAACGGCGCGGCCATAAGCATCCGGCACGGAAACCGAAGAGTTATAGCTCCGGTGACTTGGCCCGAAGATTTTCCCAGTGACGTGTACCACACCCACTGGGGACTCGAGCATCGTCCCCGGGGGCCATGAGGGGCTGCTGTTGGGGGAAATCTCCGCGGTGCTAAGTCCATGTAAGTCGTGTCACATTTGCCCGGGAACGTGGCCTCCGGTCCCCTCCCGGGCGCCGCCATTTGCCTGGGGACGTGGTCTCCGGCCACTCCCTGGGCGCCGACTTTTGGCCCCCGGGACAAGGCCTCCGGCGCCGTCCCGGGCCCCGCCATTGGCCCAGGGGCGTGGCCTCCGGCCCCTCCCCGGGCGCCGCCTTTTGGCCCCCGGGACATAGCCTCCGGCGCCGTCCCGGGCGCCGCCATTGGCCCAGGGACGTGGCCTCCTGCCCCTCCCCAGGCGCCGCCTTTTGGCCCCCAGGACATAGCCTCCGGCGCCGTCCCGGGCGCCGCCAATGGCCCAGGCACGTGGCCTCAAGCCCCTCCCCGGGCGCCGCCTTTTGGCCCCCGGGACATGGCCTCCGGTGCCCTCCCGGGCGCCGCCTTTTGGCCCCCGGGACGTGGCCTGCGGTGCCCTCCCGGGCGCCGCCATTTGGCTCCCGGAACGTCGCCTCCGGTGCCCTCCCGGGCGCCGCCATTGGCCCTGCGACGTAGCCTCCGGCCCGTCCCCGGCTCTCCCCGGGCGCCGCCGTTGGCCCGGGACGTGGCCTCCGGCCCCTCCCCGGGCGCCGCCATTTGGCCCCTGGGACATTGCCTCCGGCGCCGTCCCGGGCCTGATCGCCCTCCTAAAGGTAAAGTCCTGAATTGTTTGTCACGTGCAAGTCACACGAGGAGCGCCTCGGCAATTAGCGACCACCTATCAAGCATCCAAGGCATTTGACCGGGAGAAGGACGGTCCTACCCCTCAATCCGACGGTGGCCTCCGTGGTAGTTTAGGCTTTTTGCTTCTTTTTGGGGCTATAAATAGCTCTTGTACCCCTCTGTTGTAAAGGATCGGATCACTTTTATTGGAATAGCTACACTCACAGGTGTGCTCCGGAAGCCTCTCCCCCGGAGAGAGCCTCCCCAGCCGACTCCGGTCGGGAGCGCGTCGAGAGGACTAGGGCCCTCACTGGGACCCGAACCTGTATAAATCCTCGTGTCATTTCTTGTGCTTGTCCGGCGGGGGAGGACCGGTCATCTGGTCAACCCGCGCCGCGTAATCTTCGCTACGATCATTCTCGAACCCTGCCGGGGTATTCGCAATACCACGACACAAGGATGATGACAATGTTCAAATTATGCTCAAAAGTTGTGAACAGGGCCGTGCATGAGAGTATATATACCCCTCACAATAAATATAGCCGTTACAGGCTGTTGGGAGAAAAAGATCACTGGCGGTCAGACCGCAGGTGACGAGGATTGACACCCGGGTCACTTCTAATAAACTTTTGGTTCAAGACAGGTTCGAACCAGACATGTATTTGGTTCGATGCGAACTCAAGCTATTTCTGAGGGGCATCACCATGAGGTCGCAAGCTTTACGCGATCAGGTCGCGGGTTTCGTGCGATCAGGCCGACAACTGTGTGCGGTCAGAAGTTCGTATGCCATACGCGGACTGGACTGAATATCTGGGATGTTGCGCGGTCAGCCCATATTCCGTGGTCAGAACATTCTCAACCAAGGTGCTTGGAGCATGTTCGGTTATCTTCATACCAGGATATTCCAGACATCCCGGAGATTCCTCCGTGTTGAAGACCAACCATCAGAGGTTACTATATGCGGTTATTCACGATTAACACGTGTTAATAACCTCCGTGGAAGTTAATAGCGGTTCTTCAACAACTGCATCTAACCGTTTGATACAGTTTCCTTCATATGGCACCCTTTCGACCAATATAAAAAGGTGGCAAAATACATCAAACGGGGGATAAAAGACATTTTTCAGAAGAACCAGACTCAAAAGAATAATCAAGATACAAGATATCTCGATCATTCAAACAGCCAAGTCTACGGCTTAGATTAAACAACACTTACGAGTCTCCTATAGCTTCTCCTTGTACACCCTTACAGGAAAAATCCTCGCCTGTGAGGACTTTTTCCTCCATTTGTAAACCTTTTACCACACTTAGTGAAATCTCAACAGGACGTAGGGCTATTACTCCCACCATCGAGGGCCCGAACCTGTCTAAACTCTCTGTGCTCCTGTTCACCATTGTTCAGCATACCTTCCCAGAGGGTCATCTTGAAAGGTCTCACAATTACAAATTCTGCATAAGTTCGGCTGAGGACCCTGAGTCCGAATCGTCGACAGCTGGCGCCCACCGTGGGGCCTTTCTCAAGGCGTCCTAACTGAAATTCGGAGGTTCGCCGAAACATGGCTGGAGCATATGATTCCGAGAATGATTTCGATCTCGAGGATTATGCCCATATACCAATGCCTTCTCCAAGCGATCCTGTTCCGATGGAAGTGGTCGAAGGCCAGAATCTTCCACAGGTTGAATCATCTCCCCAAGTCATATTAATCGACCAGGAGGTAACTGGCACAAGGTCAGAACCCGCAGAGGTTCTTAATGTGCTAGGTGATGAATCCGGCCCGTCATACGATCCCGCTGAGGGAAAATATGATGGTGACCCTGAAGTTAGCCCAGGAAGGTTCGACCCTGATAACCTCCACCGTCTCTTTGATTTCGAGTCCGACTCGGAACAAACCGAGATGTTCTCCCCATCAGCGACCTCTCTCCCTAGGCAGTTTGCTGCGTTGTCGGAGGAAACTCCTGATCAACAGGCTGCCAGGGAAGAACAAGATCGCAAACAGAAGGAGGAGCAAGATCTCGAGCAACAGAACAACGAACTACGCAGAACTGCCTTAGAGGCTCTTCAAGATGCACAGGCTCGATACGATGCTGCCCCGAGTTCTTCTTGACGGTCGCGTGGTCGTAGACGTGACCAGACTCCTTCCTTACCACCGGAGCATTTCCCAGTGGACGAAGAAACAGTAACACCTGGTGCCCCTAGGAGAAGTACCCATGGTCACGGAAGTCATGCGCAATTTTCCTCCTACGGTCACGGATGCGCAGAGACCGGCCTTTTTCAGGATCCTGGCGGAAAGACTGGACGAGGTCGCATCCGAGGCGACCCCAACAGCCTCTTCCCGCTCAGTGACACATTCCCGTGAACGAGATGGTCCTCATTTTGGCTCTGGCCGGCGGAGTTACCCGCCGCCTGTACCGTCCCGACAGGACAAATACCGGCGAATGCAGGACTCTCGTAGTAGGGATCGAGTTCCCGTTCACTCTCGTTTGGGACCACGAGTAACCTCGCCATTACGTGAGTTTGCTCGAAACCCAACCGAAAGTCGCAGGACGGTTCACGATCCTTACGTTGGTTGCAAAGCTTTCTCGCCTGGCCTACGAGCAGTCGTTTGGTCCGATAAGTTTCGACCAGGGGCCATTGAGAGGTTTGATGGAACTCAGAACCCATCCGAGTTCCTTCAGATCTATATTACTGCCATCCAAGCAGCAGGAGGCGATGACAAGGTCATGGCCAACTACCTGCCAATAGTCCTCGCAGGACCGGCTAGAACCTGGTTATTTAATCAGCCTGAGGGTTCCATCTACAATTGGGAAATGCTATGCGATGCCATCCTCAGCAATTTCCAAAACTGTTACCAAAAGCCGGGTAAGGAGGACGACCTGCATAGACTGCGGCAAACTTCGACCGAAACACTTCGGCAGTTTGTCAAGAGGTTTGTCGGGGTAAGAAATACCATCCCGAACATATCTGATGGCTCCGTAATCAGGGCATTTAAGCATGCCGTTTGATACCGGAGATTCACTGAAGACTTGCTTATCCACCCTCCTCGATCAGTGGCCGATCTGTTCGATATGGCTGATCGATACTCCGATGCAGCCGAGGTAGTCGAATGGAACCGAATGGTTGACAAGGGGGACCTACCGCCCCAACCAGGCTTCAAGGACGCCAGGAAAGAAGATTCAAGCAAAAAGCCGGAGTCTTCACCGGGTGGGAAGTCAAAAAAGTCGAAGAGGAACCGCTCTGGACAGTACCGTGAGGTCGCAGTCGCGGAGAAACCACCTTCGACCAAAGGTAATAAGTCTTCTTTTAAAAGTAAAACTGCTTCTGGTGGCCGGGATTCCAACCAGCCAGAAAAATCAACTAATCCGCAGGAGGGCAAGAGGTGGTGTCCACTCCACAACTCCACAGGCCACGACCTCAAAAACTGCAGGAGTTGGTTGAAACAGCTGGATGATTTCTACCAAGGAGTTGGGCCAATGCCAACCTTACCGCCTAAAGAGCAGGCGTGCGGGATTAGAGACGTCGACGGAGACGAAGAAATGTCTTACCAGGTACCTCAAAATCATGTTAATGTCATTTTCGGAGGTTCCTCCTCTTTTGTTTCCAAAAGGCAGTTTAAAACCTTTTGCCGAGAGGTTAACCAAACGGAGACATCCCTTGGCGAACCTCAATATCCCCGTTGGTCGGATATGCCTTTGACGTTCGATCGCGCTGACTGTCCTGTGGGGCTAACTCGACCATTGAGGCTACCTCTGGTTATTACCCCAATCATCAGTAACGCGAGAGTCGAAAGGGTCCTGATTGATGGGGGAAGTTCCCTTGATCTTTTATTGGTCAAGACACTCGACGAGATGCAAATTCCTCGTTCGAAGATCAAGCCCATAATCCATCCGTTTTATGGGATAATCCCAGGCCCCTCCATGATGCCATTGGGACAAGTGGTCCTCCCGGTCACTCTGGGAGAACCAGATAACTTCCGAACAGAATTGGTTACTTTCGATGTAATCGATTGTGATCCAGCTTATAATGCAATCTTTGGCAGGCCGACTCTTGCTAAGTTCATGATGGCAACGCACTATGTGTAACACCCTGTTTTTGCCAAACCCTAAAATAGCCAAAATCCACATCTTGACCCCAAACCCAAATCTGCTTCAGCCATTCCCTTCTAAGTGTTGTTCAGAACATTTTTCCCTTCGGGATCACCTCCAAAATCCCATCCTAAAACTAAGTTTCGACCCTTGCCGTCTCAGAACCCTAATTACCCTAATTTTACCCTAAACTGCTTTTCCCCAATTTTGTCGAAACCCTTCAGATCTTACCCGATCTTACCAAACTTTGGCCGGATAAGTTCTAATAATCTTTTGCAACTTATCTGCGAAATCAGATTTCAGATCGGACCCTCAGATCTCCAAATTTGCAATTAGGCCCAAGTTCTATTCCAATTTTCCTCACTGAATAGTCCCTGGAGCAAGTTTCAAAATTACAGAACGGTCCAAATATTCTTTTCAGGTCCATTCGACCAGCCCCTGGTCGTTGCCCACGACCAGCGCACGAGTCGCCGTTGCCGCGCCGTGTTTGCTCGCCGCCGGCCACCGCTTCTTGTCGCTTGTGCCCGTGAGTTGCTGTGCCACCCCGTGCGCACGTGCCAGCGCCGTTGCTTCGCCATGCTCAGCGGTTAAACGGCCGCGCTCCAGTAGCGTTTCGCGCGCGCGCTCCTGTCGCCGTCGCATTTGCATGGCGTTACGTGTCGTTGCCGGAGCTGTGCCGCTGCCTCCGCATCTGCGCCGTCCCAGCTGAAGTTCCAATGCACCCGACAAGGTCAGCAAGGCTGCAACACCGCCTGAAGCACATCACATCACCGTCGCCGTCGTTGCGCCTGCGCCCGACAAGCTTCTCCCCGGCGCAAGCAACCGCTGTCGCTTTATCCCTCGCAAGCTCCGTCCTCGGGCCTATTTAAACCCTCCCTGTGCCTTGAGAGCCTCAAGCCTCCAGAAAATCGGCTAAGTCTCAAACTCCACCGTTTTCGCTTTCTTCTCCGGTGAGCCAGTGAGTGAGCTCACGGTGCCAGCCCATTTCACAGCCCCTCTCTTCGATCCAAGTTCATCAGTGAGTTCCTCCCTTCTCTCTCTCTGTGTCATAGCAGCCAATTGCACCAGATCGATCCCCAGCGCCGGCAATCGCCGGAAAGGCCCAACTGCCCTGTTTCCCCAATGCTAACCAATTCGTCCCAAATTAGCTCTCATCCCAGTAGTAGAAACTGATCCTTAGCCATTTCTTAGCAAGCCTATGGAATCCAAAGCCCCAATTGAGCTCAAATCGAAGAAATCCCATTTTGGAACCTCGGCCGTTCGCCGGACCTCGGCGCCAAGCTTCTCCGGTCATTCTCCGACCAAATTGACTGCACCAGTAGCTTCTACACTCCACCCTTTCACTCCCTGAGCAAAGAATCGAGTTCAAACGCCTTGTGGCAAAAATCCCCAATCCCCAGTGTCGTCTTCTCCAGCGCCGGTCGCCGGAATTATTTCCCGGCCGATCTAGCCCTTGAAACCTTGTCCCTTAGCTTAGCCTCACCTCCCTGAGCAATTCTTTCCACTAGCTCGACACCTGGATCTGCCTAGATTGTGAGTTATGCCTTTGCCAAATGTTTGTCCAGATCAATGTCTGTGCCGTGTCGCCACCGCAGTTCATCGCCGGATTTGGCCGCCCTCCGGCCACTTTCAGCCCTTATTCCTGTCGAGTATTTTGTTCCTGTTAGTAATGCCTACCTCCCAGACAAAGTGTTGCATCAATTGGAGCCCTGGATCAAAGTTAAGCCATGCCCTAGTTTCTGGCCATGTCCAGCACTATGTCAGTGCATGTCAGCCACTGGCATTAGCCTTGTTTCACCCCTCTGGTTGAGCAATGGAAATGTCACTTTGTCCCATAGATTCCTGGAGTTGTGTTCTACATCTTTCCCTTCTATCACTTCTCTAGAAAACCATCCTAAGATCAGTTTAAAGTTATGCCAAAGCCATGAACCGAATGTCGACCCTCCGACGTTCAATCTTTTTTAGCTGTTTCTTCGACCAAAGCCCTTGTGACCTTGCCCTAACCTTTTCCCCTGCATGCATGACTTATTTACTTAATAATTTCTATGGAAACTATTTTCTGTATGCTTATGGTATGTGTTTGTGTGTTGGTTGATTGCCTCAGAGTCAGAAGTTGAAGGAGCAGAGGAAGTCTTCGAAGAATCGTCTGAGTACTTAGACCCAGCATTGCAAGGCAAGCCTCATTCCTTTGATCATGTCTCACCCAATATTTTCATATGAAGTATATTCACTGTTTCTTACTATGCATGCTTAGTTGAGATACAAGTTATGTTTGAATGACAAGAGTAGATATTACCTAATGAATCATGAAACCCCTTTTTGTTATTGAACCTTCTTATATATGCTTTTGTCACCCTAGGACTCATATACTGAATATCCACATTAAACCTGAAATGGTCAAATACATGAGAAGTTATAATGAAAACTGTTTTGTCAAGAAAACCGATAAAAGGGATCAGTAGTGAGGATTGGATTGTATGGAGAGGGTGCGGTGCGCTCCGGGGTATGTGAATGCTCCTCACTATTGATTCATAAGGACGAGAACCTTGTGTTGTGTCTCTATGCGAATTGTAAACGTACCAACCACTTGCCTGGTATGGGACAGGCACAACATAGTAGCTTTTTGGTATTAGCAGTTCCCTGCATGGTTTGTCAGTCTGGTTTCTCGCATGATAACTGGTGGGCCGCAGTTCGGCCATGAGTGATGTGAGTTCAGAAAAATGATGAGAGATAAAGGTGGAAAGAAGGAAGGCGCCCTACGCCTCAGATTAAGCCGTGCGCGGCTGTAATCTTGAATGGTCATATGTCTTGCGTGGACACAGACCAAGGCTATGTGTCTTGCGGGAACATAAGCCAGAGGCTAGGAAGTAAGGCAGTGGGGAGGACCCACAACAGTACTTGAGACTTAATTGTCTATTTACTGGGCGGGGATACTGTTAATACTGAACTGTAAAAGTGTTGTGTGATCTCGGCCTTGTCACATGTGTATAAGTCACATGGAGCTGATCCGACTTGAAAGCCGAGTGAACCAGTGGATTTAAAAAGAGGTACACCTTTGCAAAGTGTAAAAGAAGTATCAGATACTCTGTACTCCCAGGTTCAGGAGTCTTTTCGTAGTGGATGTTATCCATGGGTTATAGCACAAGTAATGTTTTGGAATGTTTTCATAATGCGGTTAACAAAGTAGTGACTCATGGGAGACCACTACATCTAATGTTTTATTGAAAACCTGTTTAATGTTTAAAGTATCATTTTCATGACAAAAGTACTGTTTTATCGAACAAATGACTTGGAAATCTACATATCTCTATCCATATGAAACTAAAACCCCGGAATCATATGTTTCACCCTCATGTAAGTACAATTGCATTAATCCCCAGAATGAGTGTTGCTGAGCACCAAGTGCTCACCCTTGCATTTATATCCCACTGTAGAAGAGGGATTCGAGGATCCCGATTCCTTCAGTTATGAGTACTCAGCTGAAGATGGAAGCACCCCGGATGAGCCCACTTTCTAGAAGGATCTTGCACCAAGTCAAGTCAGATGTGGGAGAAGTCCCTCCTACCCCGCTGCTGATGGAAGTCAAGCTGTTTGTCGTCGCTTTGTGCTTTATGTTGTGTGTTCGGTACTTGGATACCGATTCTGGTTCTGATAAACTGGTTATTTTCTTAGCAACTCTACTTAGCGCCATTTTCGGTGCTTTGGCTATGTAATATTGGCCATGTTGGCCTGATACTTGTTTAATGATATTACTATGCTTGTGTGGCTTGAGCTCATGTGGCATGATGCTGTGTGTAACCTACCTGGGCGGTTACCAAGGTGATCCTCAAATGGGGGTCTCACAGCGAATGGTATCAGAGCATGAAGCTTGACTGTAGGTCGTGACCCTTACTAGAATGGGCGTCCCTAAAGTAGAGAATCGCTAGATTATTTGGTAAAAATCTAATCATGAAAAACCTAATTTGTTTAAGAAAAGCATAATGAGTAGTATTTGAAAATTTTCAAAACCTTTTTCCTACTTTTAAGTGTTCCGTGTCTCATCATCGCAGATGGCCCCTGGTAAGAAGCTAATTCACGGAGACGAGTCGGGATCATGGGCGTTGATGCTTTGGATGATGTTGCAATTCCTTGGAGCAAGGGACAACCAGCGACCAGTCTACTACGTCTGTCGTGAAGAAGTAGATGGTAGACCTTTTGGTTTCCGTGCCTCAGTGATTGTGTACAAGATTCCAAAGATCGGGAGAGGATCAACAAGAAAGGAAGCTCGTAGAGAAGAAGAAGAAGATGCCATCCAAGACGCTGCTCGTCGTGCTATAGGTACCATCCGCCAGCTGTACGATGATTTTCTTATAGGTTCTCCTTTATGTTTTGTACCCTACCAAGTCCCTGGATCGGATCGTCGAACTGTTCATCCCTCCACCAACCAGAGAGATGCCATCCTGACCAAAACCAGAGATGTAGTTCAAGCTTTGGAGTCGAGCTACACTCGGTTGTTGCGTGAGCATGAAAATGCTCGGGATGACCGTCACTATCTCGAAGGAGCGCTTGCGAAGGTTCGCTCAGAACTCCAAGAGAAAGAGAAGCATATCCAAGAGTTGGCTGAACCTAGCAGAGCGCGAGAAGTCAAAGACGAAGGATCGGTGAACAAGAAGAACTGCTTGAAGATAAGACTCACAGCCCGCAAGAGTGTGGGAAGACCTAGGGATTACCTGGGTTATTTCACGCCTGCTTCGCGTGGCATTGTGATCAACACCCCTGCACCAGAATATCCTACTCTCGCGAAAGGGAAGGAAGTTCCTAAAGGCAAAGGAAAAGAGATTGCTACATGCGACACCAACTGTTCATCTGAGGAAGAAGAGGACAATGATATGGAATGGGACCCTATGGATGCCGACGAAGATCAAGAAGAGGAAGACCCCGAAGAAGTGGAACCTTGCAGTTCTTCCAGGACCGACAGGAGATCCTAGTTTTCTCTTCAGCTTGACCCTTCTGCTCTAGCCCTTGTAATCGTTAGTTTTTAACTCTTGTTGTGGTAGTTGCTTTGTTTGTATTGTTTGTTGGTAACTCTAAGGCTGTAAAGGTGAAAACCTTGTATCTTTTGAAAACCTTTGAAGATAGCAATCGCATGTTCCAATCCAATCTCTTGGGTTGATCTTTCATTTCAGCTTGTGTTCAATCTGTGCTCTCTTGAATTAGTAGTCTTCTCTCAATTATCTTGTCAGAACAGGATGGTGAACACCAGAGGTAGAATCCAAGACTCGGAAGAAGCCCCCAGGAACACGTCAACGAGAAGGACTAGAGATACCTCAGATCAGCCAAATTCATCGACCTCAGTACCGCAAGGGGGAAATCTGACAGAAATATTAATATGGATGGAACAAAACCGACAGAGATCCGCAGAGGTACAGAGTCAAATTCTGGAACAATTGATGCAAAACTCCGCAACACGACGCGAGGAAGGTTCGAACATTGGAGCAAGACTGACAGACTTTCAAAAGACGCGTCCTCCAACTTTCTCCTGCACTGAAGACCCGATTGTGGCAGACGATTGGTTAAGAGAAATTGAGAGGAAATTGGACACTGTCAGGTGTAATGATGAAGAGAAGCTGCTGTATGGACCCCATCAGCTCACAGGATCGGCTGCAACATGGTGCGAAAATTACAAGACGGTACACCCTAATCAGAATTCCATTACCTGGAATGAATCCAAGGAACAGTTCCGTAAGTACCACGTCCCCGAAGGAGCTATCCAAGCCAAACGCAGAGAATCCTTGAACTTAAGGCAAGGAGAAAGGACGGTGAAGCAGTATTTGCATGAATTCATCAAATTGGCCAGGTATGCACCTGAAGATATCATGACAGAAGAGCGGAAGATCGACAGATTTTGCGAAGGCCTACAAAACTCATATCAATACCACTTGTCAACGCACGAGTTCACGGACTTCCAAGTCCTTGTGAATCGAGTGCTCAAAATGGAGGAGAAAAGAGGCATAGTAGAAGAAGACCGCAAGAGGAAAAGTATAGCATACCCATTTCAAGGCAATTCTAGTCGAGGGAGACCAGCACCATATGCCAGAGCCGCTTTCAGAGCACCCGCACCTCCAAGACCCCAGAGGACTTCATCACCAACAACTCTAACATGTCCCGGATGCAAAGGGAGTCACCTCTATAAAGATTGTACGCTGAAGAATACAGAGTGTTTCCATTGCGGCAGAAGAGGACACCGCAGAGAGACTTGTCCACTTCAACATTTACCTCCCAGTGTTGCTAAAGCTCAAGCAGCCAAATCCCCTACACCTACACGAACTATTGCCAGAGGAGCACCACAAGCCAGAGGAGGAAGATTCCAAACCAGCAGAGGGAGAGGAACACCAACCGCCGGGCGAAGACTCAACTTTGTGACTGCTGCAGAAGCAGGAGAAGCAACTGACGTCGTGATCGGTAGACTCTTGATCTCCTCTCAGATTTCAGTTGTTTTATTTGATCCCGGTGCAACTCATTCATTCATGTCACAAGATCGCTTGTTGGCTAATAATTTGCCTGTGGTTGCTTTAGAGCATCCTATCATCATTCAGTCACCTGGTGCTAGGATGACTGTTAATTCTATTTGTAGAAATGTTGCCTTCTGTATCGGCAATCTAGAATTCCTGGCAGCCATGCTAGTTCTAAACCTTCAAGGATTGGATGTCATTCTTGGAATGGACTGGCTGGCCAAGCATAAGGGATTGATGGATTGTGAAAAGAAAACAATCACCCTGACAAATGCCATTGGAAAGCAAGTTACATTCCATGCAGACAGAACTCCAATCTGCGACCACCTGCAGAGATTGAACTGCATTGAAGAAGTGAAGCTTGAAGAGGTACCGATTGTCAATGAGTACCCAGAAGTCTTTCCAGAAGAACTTCCCGGACTACCACCAGATAGGGATATAGAGTTCACTATTGAACTGAAACCCGGATCCGCTCCGTATGCTAGGAAGTTGTTTCGGATGACTGGTCATGAGCAAGAGGAACTGAAGAAGCAGATAGCTGAATTGGAAGAAAAAGGATTCATCAGATCAAGTTCATCACCATGGGGAGCCCCAGTGCTCTTTGTTAAGAAGAAAGATGGTAGCATGCGACTTTGCATAGACTACCGCAAGCTGAACGACATGACCATTAAGAACAAATACCCCTTACCAAGGATAGATGACCTTTTTGACCAGCTCAGAGAAGCGAAAGTGTTCTCAAGAATAGACCTGAGATCGGGATACCACCAGTTAAGGATCCGAGAACAGGACATTCCTAAAACTGCTTTCGTGACCAGATACGGGTTGCATGAGTTTACAGTGATGCCCTTTGGATTAACTAATGTACCCGCGGTATTTATGAATCTAATGAATAAGATCCTTATGGAATTCCTGGATAAGTGCATCATTGTATTTGTAGATGATATCCTCGTCTATTCCAAGACAGAGGAGGAGCACACATATCACCTGAGGATAGTGCTACAGAAACTAGCAGACCACCAGCTATACGCCAAGTTCAGCAAATGTGCTTTTTGGCTAAAGAAGATCTCTTTCTTAGGACACATCATCTCAGGAGAAGGAGTATTTATGGACCCATTGAAGATACAAGCTGTTACTGAATGGAAACAACCTGAAACCGCAATAGAAGTTAGAAGTTTCTTGGGATTAGCGGGATATTATCGAAGATTCGTGGAAGGATTCTCGAAGATCACCAAACCGCTGACCCAGCTACTGAAGAAGAACGCCTCTTTTAATTGGACTGAGGAGTGCGAAAGAAGTTTTGAGGAATTGAAGAAAAGACTAACAACTGCACCAATCCTGATACTACCGGACGTCAAAAAGGATTTTCAAGTCTACTGTGACGCCTCCAAACAAGGATTGGGATGCGTATTGATGCAAGAAAGGAAAGTGATAGCTTATGCATCAAGACAACTACGACCTCATGAGGAGAATTATCCAACACATGATTTGGAGCTAGCTGCGGTCGTACATGCACTAAAGATATGGAGACACTACTTACTAGGCAGTAAGTGCGAAATTTACACGGATCATAAGAGCCTGAAATATATCTTCACGCAACAGGAGTTGAATATGAGGCAGAGAAGATGGCTAGAACTGATCAAAGATTATGATCTAGAGATCCACTATCACCCGGGAAAAGCCAATGTAGTAGCTGATGCTTTGAGCAGGAAGTCTCGTTGCAACCAGATAACCCAGCTAGAAGTGCCAACGCAACTAATTAAGGACTTCGAAAGGTTGCAATTAGAGTTAGTAAACCAAGGAACCATCACTGCCCTGAAGATGGAATGTGAGTTGAAGGATAAGATCCGGCAAGCTCAAGCGATTGACCCAGACCTTCAAGAGATGAAGGAGGACATGAAGAGCAAAGATACGACCAACCTTCGAGAAGATGAACAGGGAATCCTATGGTACGATGACCGTATCTGCATTCCAAATAACAACGAGATCAAAGGCCTGATCATGCAAGAAGCTCATCAAACCCCATATTCCATACACCCAGGCAGCACCAAAATGTACAAGGACTTGAAGAAAAATTTTTGGTGGAAAGGAATGAAGAGAGAAATTGCCAAGTTTGTCGCAGCTTGTGACACATGCCAAAGAGTGAAAGCAGAACATCAAAAGCCTGCGGGACCACTACAACCTCTACAAATCCCAGAGTGGAAGTGGGATGAAATCGGAATGGATTTTATTGTGGGACTACCAAGGACAAGAAAAGGATTCGATTTTATATGGGTCATAGTAGATAGATTAACAAAGGTAGCACATTTTCTTCCAATAAAGACCCTATATACAGCTAAGGACTTAGCAGAGCTGTATCTCAACAGAATAGTTGTCCTGCACGGAGTGTCGAAGACTATCGTTTCTGATAGAGGAGCCCAGTTCATTTCAAGATTTTGGCAAGAGTTGCAGAAAGCCCTGGGCACAAAGTTAAAATTCAGTACCGCTTACCACCCTCAAACTGGAGGTCAGACTGAAAGGGTAAACCAAATTTTGGAAGATATGTTGAGGGCATGTGTTTTGGATTATGGAGACTCTTGGGAGTTATTTCTACCGTATGCAGAGTTCACATATAACAACAGTTTCCAAGCAAGCCTACAAATGGCACCATATGAAACTCTATATGGAAGAAGATGCCGCACGCCTCTGTATTGGACAGAAATTGGTCAAAAGCAACATCTAGGACCCCAGTTAGTAGAAGAAGCCACAGCCCATGTTAGAATCATACAAGAAAAACTGTAAATAGCACAATCTAGACAGAAAAGCTATGCAGATAATCGTAGAAGAGAGCTATCTTTTGAAAAGGGCGATTATGTGTATCTCAAGGTTATGCCATACAAAGGAGTTCGAAGATTCCAGATGAAGGGAAAGTTAAAACCTAGATATGTGGGACCATATCGAATTCTGGAAAAGCAAGGTGAAACGGCATACAAGTTGGAATTGCCACTAGAACTGAGCGGAATTCATGACGTATTTCATGTGTCTCAGCTGAAGAAATGCTTGAGAAAACCAACGGAACAGATATCTCCTGCAGAGATTGAGATTCAACCAGACTTATCTTGTCAAGAATACCCTGTCAGAATTCTGGAAACCAGAGAGAAAGTACTGAAGTCAAGAACCCTCCGATTCTGCAGAGTCCTGTGGAACAATCACTCAGAGGAGGAGTCTACTTGGGAAAAAGAAGAAGATCTCCGCCGAGAATTTCCCTTCCTATTCTCTGACCTGCCCTAATCTCGAGGACGAGATTGTTTCTAAGGTGGGTAGATTTGTAACACCCTGTTTTTGCCAAACCCTAAAATAGCCAAAATCCACATCTTGACCCCAAACCCAAATCTGCTTCAGCCATTCCCTTCTAAGTGTTGTTCAGAACATTTTTCCCTTCGGGATCACCTCCAAAATCCCATCCTAAAACTGAGTTTCGACCCTTGCCGTCTCAGAACCCTAATTACCCTAATTTTACCCTAAACTGCTTTTCCCCAATTTTGTCGAAACCCTTCAGATCTTACCCGATCTTACCAAACTTTGGCCGGATAAGTTCTAATAATCTTTTGCAACTTATCTGCGAAATCAGATTTCAGATCGGACCCTCAGATCTCCAAATTTGCAATCAGGCCCAAGTTCTATTCCAATTTTCCTCACAGAACAGTCCCTGGAGCAAGTTTCAAAATTACAGAACGGCCCAAATATTCTTTTCAGGTCCATTCGACCAGCCCCTGGTCGTTGCCCATGACCAGCGCACGAGTCGCCGTTGCCGCGCCGTGTTTTCGCCGTGTTTGCTCGCCGCCGGCCACCGCTTCCTGTCGCTTGTGCCCGTGAGTTGCTGTGCCACCCCGTGCGCACATGCCAGCGCCGTTGCTTCGCCATGCCCAGCGGTTAAACGGCCGCGCTCCAGTAGCGTTTCGCGCGCGCGCTCCCGTTGCCGTGGCATTTGCATGGCGTTACGTGTCGTTGCCGGAGCTGTGCCGCTGCCTCCGCATCTGCGCCGTCCCAGGTGAAGTTCCAATGCACCCGACAAGGTCAGCAAGGCTGCAACACCGCCTGAAGCGCATCACATCACCGTCGCCGTCGTTGCGCCTGCGCCCGACAAGCTTCTCCCCGGCGCAAGCAACCGCTGTCGCTTTATCCCTCGCAAGCTCCGTCCTCGTGCCTATTTAAACCCTCCCTGTGCCTTGAGAGCCTCAAGCCTCCAGAAAATCGGCTAAGTCTCAAACTCCACCGTTTTCGCTTTCTTCTCCGGCGAGCCAGTGAGTGAGCTCACGGTGCCAGCCCATTTCACAGCCCCTCTCTTCGATCCAAGTTCATCAGTGAGTTCCTCCCTTCTCTCTCTCTGTGTCATAGCAGCCAATTGCACCAGATCGATCCCCAGCGCCGGCAATCGCCGAAAAGGCCCAACTGCCCTGTTTCCCCAATGCTAACCAATTCGTCCCGAATTAGCTCTCATCCCAGTAGTAGAAACTGATCCTTAGCCATTTCTTAGCAAGCCTATGGAATCCAAATCCCCAATTGAGCTCAAATCGAAGAAATCCCATTTTGGAACCTCGGCCGTTCGCCGGACCTCGACGCCAAGCTTCTCCGGTCATTCTCCGACCAAATTGACTGCACCAGTAGCTTCTACACTCCACCCTTTCACTCCCTGAGCAAAGAATCGAGTTCAAACGCCTTGTGGCAAAAATCCCCAATCCCCAGTGTCGTCTTCTCCAGCGCCGGTCGCCGGAATTATTTCCCGACCGATCTAGCCCTTGAAACCTTGTCCCTTAGCTTAGCCTCACCTCCCTGAGCAATTCTTTCCACTAGCTCGACACCTGGATCTGCCTAGATTGTGAGTTATGCCTTTGCCAAACGTTTGTCCAGATCAATGTCTGTGCCGTGTCGCCACCGCAGTTCATCGCCGGATTTGGCCGCCATCCGGCCACTTTCAGCCCTTATTCCTGTTGAGTATTTTGTTCCTGTTAGTAATGCCTACCTCCCAGACAAAGTGTTGCATCAATTGGAGCCCTGGATCAAAAGTTAAGCCATGCCCTAGTTTCTGGCCATGTCCAGCACTATGTCAGTGCATGTCAGCCACTGGCATTAGCCTTGTTTGACCCCTCTGGTTGAGCACTGGAAATGTCACTTTGTCCCCTAGATTCCTGGAGTTGTGTTCTACATCTTTCCCTTCTATCACTTCTCCAGAAAACCATCCTAAGATCAGTTTAAAGTTATGCCAAAGCCATGAACCGAATGTCGACCCTCCGACGTTCAATCCTTTTTAGCCGTTTCTTCGACCAAAGCCCTTGTGACCTTGCCCGAACCTTTTCCCCTGCATGCATGACTTATTTACTTAATAATTTCTATGGAAACTATTTTCTGTATGCTTATGGTATGTGTTTGTGTGTTGGTTGATTGCCACAGAGTCAGAAGTTGAAGGAGCAGAGGAAGTCTTCGAAGAATCGTCTGAGTACTTAGACCCAGCATTGCAAGGCAAGCCTCATTCCTTTGATCATGTCTCACCCAATATTTTCATATGAAGTATATTCACTGTTTCTTACTATGCATGCTTAGTTGAGATACAAGTTATGTTTGAATGACATGAGTAGATATTACCTAATGAATCATGAAACCCTTTTTTGTTATTGAACCTTCTTATATATGCTTTTGTCACCCTAGGACTCATATACTGAATATCCACATTAAACCTGAAATGGTCAAATACATGAGAAGTTATAATGAAAACCGTTTTGTCAAGAAAACCGATAAAACGGATCAGTAGTGAGGATTGGATTGTATGGAGAGGGTGCGGTGCGCACCGGGGTATGTGAATGCTCCTCACTATTGATTCATAAGGACGAGAACCTTGTGCTGTGTCTCTATGCGAATTGTAAACGTACCAACCACTTGCCTGGTATGGGACAGGCACAGCTTAGTAGCTTTTTGGTATTAGCAGTTCCCTGCATGGTTTGTCGGTCTGGTTTCTCACGTGGAAACTGGTGGGCCGCAGTTCGGCCATGAGTGATGTGAGTTCAGAAAAATGATGAGAGATAAAGGTGGAAAGAAGGAAGGCGCCCTACGCCTCAGATTAAGCCGTGTGCGGTTGTAATCTTGAATGGTCATATGTCTTGTGTGGACACAGACCAAGGCTACGTGTCTTGCGGGAACATAAGCCAGAGGCTGGGAAGTAAGGCAGTGGGGAGGACCCACAACAGTACTTGAGACTTAATTGTCTATTTACTGGGCGGGGATACTGTTAATACTGAACTGTAAAAGTGTTGTGTGATCTCGGCCTTGTCACATGTGTATAAGTCACATGGAGCTGATCCGACTTGAAAGCCGAGTAAACCAGTGGATCTAAAAAGAGGTACACCTTTGCAAAGTGTAAAAGAAGTATCAGATACTCTGTACTCCCAGGTTCAGGAGTCTTTTCGTAGTGGATGTTATCCATGGGTTATAGCACAAGTAATGTTTTGGAATGTTTTCATAATGCGGTTAACAAAGTAGTGACTCATGGGAGACCACTACATCTAATGTTTTATTGAAAACCTGTTTAATGTTTAAAGTATCGTTTTCATGACAAAAGTACTGTTTTACCGAACAAATGACTTGGAAATCTACATATCTCTATCCATATGAAACTAAAACCCCGGAATCATATGTTTCACCCTCATGTAAGTACAATTGCATTAATCCCCGGAATGAGTGTTGCTGAGCACCAAGTGCTCACCCTTGCATTTATATCCCACTGTAGAAGAGGGATTCGAGGATCCCAATTCCTTCAGTTATGAGTACTCAGCTGAAGATGGAAGCACCCCGGACGAGCCCACTTTCTAGAAGGATCTTTCACCAAGTCAAGTCAGATGTGGGAGAAGTCCCTCCTACCCCGCTGCTGATGGAAGTCAAGCTGTTTGTCATCGCTTTGTGCTTTATGTTGTGTGTTCGGTACTTGGATACCGATTCTGGTTCTGATAAACTGGTTATTTTCTTAGCAACTCTACTTAGCGCCATTTTCGGTGCTTTGGCTATGTAATATTGGCCATGTTGGCCTGATACTTGTTTAATGATATTACTATGCTTATGTGGCTTGAGCTCATGTGGCATCATGCTGTGTGTAACCTACCTGGGCGGTTACCAAGGTGATCCTCAAATGGGGGTCTCACACTATGCTTATCAGCGCGGCAAATGGCGGCCCCCAGGAGGGCACCGGAGGCCACGTCCCGGGAGCCGAAAGGCGGCGCCCGAGGAGAACCCGGAAGCCAAGTCCCCGGGCAAATGGCGGCGCCCGGGAGGGCACCGGAGGCGACGTCCCGGGAGCCAAAAGGCGGCGCCCGGGGAGGCCCCGGAGCCCACGTCCCCGGGCAAACATGACACAACTTACCTGGACTTAGTCCCGCGGAGATTTCCCCCGACAGCAGCCCCCCATGCCCGCCGGGGACGATGCTCGAGTCCCCGGTGGGTATGGTCCAGGTCACCGGGAAGATCTCCGGGCCAGGTCACCGGAGCCGCAACGCTTCGGCTTCCGTGCCCCATACTTAAAGCCACGCGGTTTCGACATAAATGCGCGCGCGGTTCGAACCAGCGCCTCGATTAACACGCCCGTCCCTTCGTTTCCCGCGCACGGTTTGAACTTCTACGGCCCAGATTGATCCGCGGGTGCCATGTGGCGTGCATCTAGACCACGGCCCGCCCCTATAAATAGGGCCTTGGGGGGCCCGGAAGCTCATTCCAAATTCTCAGCCCCAACGATCTTTGCTCTCCCGGTAGCCCTCTCCCGGTAGCTTATTCCGGTAGCTTTCTCCGGTAGCTTTTTCCGGTAGCAGGCGTCCGGGAGTTTCTAGTAGTAGCCTCCTGTAAAGTTAGCCACCAAAAAGAAAACTAACCTCATGGCACCCAAGGGTCGAGCGAAGACCACGGAGGTGCCCCCGGAGGAAATCCCCTCGGATTTCCTCTGGGCGTCCGAGTTCACGGCCGAGGACGCCGAGTCCTTGGCCGAGAGGGGCATCGTTGCGGCCGGGGACATCCGAGTCCCGGTGAAGAAGGACGGAGCCCCCCGCCCCAGGCCTGGGGAGATCGTGGCCTTCGAGGCCTTCATCGAGGCGGGGCTCCGGCTCCCGGTGCATCCCATGCTCCGGGAGTTTCTCAAGGAGTATGGGGTGGCTCTCAACCGCCTCACCCCGAACGCGCTGGTCCGGATGGGCCTCTTCATTTGGCTCTTCGAGACAGCGACCGGGCGGGAGCCCGACCTTCGCGCCTTCCAGTACTTCTCCGAACCGGCGGCGCGGACCTCCCACCTGGTGAAGGGGGGCCCCAAGTCCCCCTTCGGTTCGGTCATGGTCCAGATGTTGCCGACCCGGGTAATCGACTACCCGGCGGCGGCCTCCCGGGACCACTGGGGGGATTGGGTCCGGCGGTGGTTCTACCTCCGGGTCCGAGACGACGCGGTGGTGTACGCCCCGGAGGCCCCCACCTACAGCCGGTCGTCCGCACCGAAGCCGCCGGTGTGGACGGATGAGGAGTACGAGCTCCTCGGCAAGGTGATCCTCTCCAAGAAAACCCGCTCGATGCGGGACGCGGCTGAGGAGATGGCCCTCCTCCGGATCTCCCCCTTCACCGGCGGGAAGAGGGGGATCGGCATGGGCCCCGAGCAGCGGCCCCCGGTGAAGTCGATGACGCGACGTAAGCTCCGGGAACCCGCTGCACTGCTCTTACAATATTTTAGTGAAATTGACTAACTCTTTACCTCTTGCAGTCCGGCCGTACCCTGCGGCGCGGGAGAAGGCGGAGAACCTCTTGGGGAGGTACTTCTTGGATGAACACGAGCGCGTCGTGCGCGCCGTGTGCGAGGGCCCCCCCAAGAACCTGCTAGCGGCGGCCTACGGGCTAAAACTGCCGGAGAGGAAGCCTCTCCCCACCCCCGGGTCGCACAAAAGGGGGAAGGAGGCGGCCGGGCGCTCGGAGCCCAAGAAGGCCGGGGTTCAAAAGACCCCCGGCCCATCGACGACGCCGGCGGCGACACCGGCGAAGCCCCGGGACGAGACCCCCGGGGGCGAGCGTGCCCGGGTGCCGTCCCGGAAGGAGGCAACGCCTCCTCCCCCGAAGGGACCCATCGAGGCGCGGGGGAAAGAGGCGACCGCGGATGGGGCGGCGTCCGACTCGGCGAACAACGCCCCGTCGCCGCTCGCGGTGGAGCTCCTCTCGCCCCTTCCGGCTTCTTTGGAGCCGTAGAGGCTGGAGGTGAGATTCGCGGGGGCCTCGCCCCCGCGGGTCTGGCCGGTGGACGAGGGGGGGAGCCCCTCGGTGTACGAGGTTCCGCCGGAGGAGGGGGCCCCGAAGACCTTCCGGCCCGGGGCAGGGAAAGGCTTGATGGTTCCTCCCCGGGCGGAGGCTCCCGCCGAGAGCTCCTCGGCCACGTCTTTGGGGGGTACAACCTCGTCGACGAAGATGCCGGCCGCGTTACCGGACCTTGAGGTCCGGGGACCCCCAGCCGGCCGCACCGGCGGTTCTGGGCAGGAGACCCCCTTGCTCCCCGCGGGGGAGGTTGCCCGCTTCTCGGAGGGCCTGCACACCCGGAGGGTGCAGGCCTTCGTCGCGGGAGGGACTCTCCATGAGCGTTTCGAGGGGCTTCAGTCCCGCGGGGCCCAGGTAACCGGTCGATAACACCTTCGCTTATCCCCTGCACTTTGAAAGTTTTCTAACTCTTATGTATTTTGTAGGTGGCAGCTGTTACCTGGGGCCTTGAGCAGCGGGTCGCCCGGCTGCTCAAGGAGACGGAGGGCCGGGCCTCAGCCTCCGTAGGGCAGCGCGAGGAGGCCCTCCGGGAACGCGACGAGGCGCTCGCGGAATTGAGCCGGGTCCGGGCCCAGGTTCACATTTCCGAGGCCATCAACGCCCGCCTCCGGGACGAGGCCAAGGCGAGGGAGGAGACACTTCGTGAGCTCGAGAGCTCAAGCGTCCGGGCGGTGGCGGACGCGGGCCGCTCCGTCCGGACGGCCCTCGAGGGCCTTGGCGTAAGCCTCGGCTCCGGGAGCAGGGAGGTGCCGCCGGTGACTCTCGCGGAGGCTGTGCATTTCCTTAACGCACAAGTCTCCGCCATCCCGGAGGCTGCCGATGTTCGAGCGAGGGGTCGGGCGATCCCCGTCGTCACTGCCGCTGTGGGGCTCGTCGAGTTCCGGGGGGTCGGCGCCCGGGCGATCGGGGGCCGCATCCCCCGAAGCTTCCCGGACTCCTTCGAGCCTTCGCGCCGGGAGGTCGAGCAGCTTGCCGGAGGGTTCTACGACCGGATCATCCGGGCGTGGTTCCCGGCTCCGGCGCCTCCGGCAGGAGACGCCCCAGCCCCGGCCTCAGAGGAAGCCCCCCGGGGGGAGGACGCCAATGAACACGTATGAGCCTCCCCCCGTGTCTTAGCTAGGGCCCTTTTTTGTTTTAGGATTTTTTGATTCCGGTAGCTTCTTAGAAGAAGCCCCGGTCACTTGTACAAAAATTTTTAATGCAATGAAGTTAGAATTTTTCTAAGTCTTTGAATTGAAATTACTGTTACCAGGGTTCCCGGGAGGTTGCTCCCGAGCGAAGGTCCGGGAGGGGCTCCCCGGGGGACGCCCAAGCGGCTTTGATTTTGCTAAGCTTTCTCTCCGGGAATCGCGGCGAGGATAGTGTCCGGGAGCCGATCCGGTTGAGGTGGCGTGCGGAGTGGTACTTGGACAATTTTGATAATCACCGTGCCGAGTTGTCCCCTCCGCGACCGGGACTCCGGATGATCCCTCCCCTCCGGATACTTCCACCGGTGGGATACGAGTTCTGGCCTGAAGATGTGCTCCGGGACGCTCGGCGCCGCGTGCGGGCGTTGTACCGGGACTTGACCCGGGAGCTAGCGGAGAGCCTCCGGGAGTATTAGGCGTAGGAACCTTAGGGCTTAGAGAATCCCCTGGGTTAGAACCCGGGTTGTATCGTTTCCGAAGCCCACCGGAGGGGGAAGATGTCCTCCAGGTTTGCTGATCAATAAAGCGCGTTTTTGTCGTTTCCTTTTTACTGCGCCTCTTTTACTTTTTCTTCTTGGATGGTCTGGACGACTCATCGTAACAAGGATGAGCTAAGTTTCCTCGTGGGCGGTGCGGTCGACACCCGGGGGTTCCTTATCCCCCCCCGCCCACAGCGGGCCGGAGGATAACTCCGCGCGCTGTGGGGGTAACAAGGCCCCCGGGATAGAAGTTACCTGTAGCATAGGAAATTTTCTAAGTTAGAAAATTTTAAAGCGAGGTTTTCAAGGAGAAGACCTTCCGGGAGATAATCATCCGGTCGCCGTGAGAACGGGGAGCCGGGAATAAGGCCTTGGGTGGAAGGAATGTCCAAGAGAACCCGATGGGATTTCCAGAGGCGAGCTTCCTGGGAGACACTCGACCGGTCGCCGTAAGAACGGGGAGCCGGGAATAGGGTCTTCGGGGAAGGAAATGCCCGAGAAATCCGACTTCTCCGAGAGACAATCGTCCGGTCGCCGTGAGAACGGGGAGCCGGGAATAGGGTCTCCGGGAGGCATTCATCCGGTTGCCTTGAGAACGGGGAGCCGGGAATAAGGTCGCTGGGGACCAATCGTCCGGTAGCCGTGAAAACGGGGAGCCGGGAATAACGTTGACTCCCGGAGGAGGAAGATAGATCCAATCAAGCCGCAAGGGGCTGATCTTCCGGTCGCCGTGAAAACGGGGAGCCGGGAATAACGTCGACTCCCGGAGGAGGAAGATAGATCCAATCAAGCCGCAAGGGGCTGATCTTCCGGTCGCCGTGAAAACGGGGAGCCGGGAATAACGTCGACTCCCGGAGGAGGAAATGCCCGAAGACGGGACTTGAGTGTTTGGGCAGGGGACTAGTCTCCTAAAGTGACTCGTTACCACGGCCACTGTGACCGGGTTGCCGCTTACACCCTCAGTCCACGAGGGCTGATTGTAAGCCGCCCTACGGGAGTGCAGGCTCCGTTGTAGGAACTTGTTGGGGCTGGCCCACTTCCTCGCGGGGAGGGCATCCTCACAAGGAGGGCATCCTCGCGGGGGGGGGGCATCCTTGCGGGGAGGGCATCGCCGCTAACGGCGGTAATGAGAAAGACCTGCAATGAGACAGTTTGCAAAGCAAGACCTATGTATTGCTAATGAAATGAAGTACAGGGCCTCCCCCTGCGAAGCCGCGAAAGGGGAGGAAAATACAGCGTCCCTCCTCCCGCTCCGGCGTGAACGCCCCGGGGGAGGGGACATGCCCGTAAGGCTAATCATAGAACTTGCGAAGTAAACGCAAGTTCCACGTGTGTTTCAGCTCCTGCTCTTGGAGGTTGGAGAGCTTGTAGGCCCCCGAGCCCCGGACCGCGGAGATCCTGTAGGGGCCCTCCCACTTGGGGGAGAGCTTACCCTGGGCCTGGGGGTCCGTCACGCGCTTGAGGACAAGGTCCCCAAGGCAGAAAGCTCTCTCGCGCACGCGCTGATTATACGCGCGCGCCATCTCTTGCTCGTAGATGGCGTGGCGGAGGAGCGCTCGGTCGCGTTCCTCCTCCACGAGGTCGATCTCCAGGCCCTGGTTGGCCTCGTTGGCCTGGAATGCTAAGGGAGTGGCTCCCTCCAGGAGCTCCACCCGTAGTGACCGGAAGCCAATCTCCGGGGGGAGGACTGCCTCCGCCCCGTAGACCAGGGAGAAGGGAGTACGCCCCGTTGCCCGGGACGGGGTCGTGCGCATGGAGCAGAGGATGCTAGGGAGCTCCTCTGCCCATGCACCCCGCTTAGAAGCGGTTTGCTCGAGTCTCCGGCGCAATCCCTGTAGGATCACGCCGTTAACCCTCTCGATAGCCCCATTGCTCCGGGGATGGGCTACGGAGGAGAAGTGGATAACGAGCCCCAGGCCTTCACAGAATTCCCGGAAATAAGCCGAGTCGAATTGGGTCCCGTTGTCCACGGTGTTTTCCCGGGGGACACCAAAACGACATACGACGTGTTTCCAGAAAAACCGCTGAACGGCCCGGGACATGATGCTGGCCAAAGGCTCCGCCTCAACCCACTTCGTAAAATAGTCGACTGCGACTACCGCATACTAGTATCCTCCGGGCGCTGGGGGGAAGGGCCCTAGGAGGTCCATCCCCCAGCGCACGAAGGGCCAAGTAATGGGGATCGTCTGCAGTGCTATAGGGGGGAGGTTCGAGCCCTTGGCCATCTTCTGGCATGCCTCGCACGCGGAGACGAGGTCTCGCGCGTCGTGCATGACCGTGGGCCAGTAGAAGCCCTGCCGGAGGGCCTTGGCTGCGATGGCACGCGGGGCTAGGTGAGAACCGCAGCTCCCCGCGTGGATGTCTTCGAGAAGCTGAAGTCCCTCCGGTCGGGGGAGGCAGCGCAGGAGGGCGGAAGCCCCCCGCTTGTAGAGCCTCCCCTCCAGGAGGAGATATGCCCGGGCTTTGGCCCGGAGACGTTTAGCCTCGGTCTCACTAGGAGGGTCCCCCTCCCCCCTGATGAAGGAGATGAGGGGGTCCATCCTGGACGGAGTCCGGGCGATCTCGGCGACCTCCGGGACATGAGGCTCGTCGCCCGTGTCCGTGGAGGGCACTGAGGGCTTCGTGATGATCTCCAAGAAAGCCCCCTTGGGGAGCGATTCCCGGGCGCTGGCTGCCCGGGCCAAGGCGTCGGCCCGGTCATTGTCCCTACGTGGGATATGCCGGGCCTCGAGGCCGCCGAAATGCCTCTCCATCTTTCGTACTTCCTACAAATAAAGACTTAAGTTTGCGTCATGGCACAGGTAAGACTTGTCCATTTGGCAAACTATGAGCTGAGAATCTCCCTTGACTAGGACGCGCCGGATCCCCAGGGAGCGCGCGAGGCGCATCCCGAGGAGCAAAGCCTCGTATTCGGCGACGTTGTTGGTTGCGGGGAACTCGAGCCGTCCGGTGTACTCGAGTTCCTTCCCCTCGGGGCTCCGGAGGACTACTCCCGCGCCAGCCCCGGCGAGACACAGCAACCCATCGAACATAAGGGTCCAATGGTCACTGCGTCGGGGCGGCACAGGGAGATCTTCATCCCCGGACCCAAAGGCGGGAGTCCATTCTGCGACGAAGTCGGCGAGAACCTGCGACTTGATGGCGGAGCGGCCGGTAAGGGACAGGGAGAAGGGGGCGAGCTCAGCCCACCACTTCCCGATCCGGCCGGTGGCTTCTTTGTTCCACCGTACCTCCCCAAGGGGGAGGGACGACGGGACGGTGATGGGGTGCCCCAGGAAGTAATGCCGAAGCTTCCGGGACGCCATGAGGAGGGCGTAGCAGATTTTCTCCATTTCCGTGTACCGAGTTTTGGCCCCTTGGAGGGCCTCACTCACGTAGTACACCGGATGCTGCTGCCCCCCTTGCTCCTTCACCAAGACCGCGCTGACGGCGACGGGGGTCGCGGCGAGGTAGAGGAGCAAGGGCTCTTCCGGGGATGGACTCACGAGCATTGGGGGGCTCGTGAGGTACTTCTTGAGGTCGTCGAACGCCTCCTGGGCCTCGGGGGTCCAGCGGAACCCCTCGAGCCCTCGGAGGATCTTGAAGAACTGGAGGCCCCGCTCCCCCGACCGGGAGACAAAGCGGCTGAGTGCGGCTAGGCGGCCGGAGAGCCGTTGGACATCCTTGACGGAGCGTGGCGGGGGCATGTCTAGGAATGCCCGGATCTTCTCGGGGTTTGCCTCAATGCCCCGCTGGGACACGAGGAAACCTAGGAGCTTCCCCCCGCGCACCCCGAAGGCGCACTTCTCCGGGTTCAGCTTCAGCCCGAATGCGCGGAGGTTCCGGAAGGTTTCAGCCAGGTCGTCGATGTGGGAGGCTGCGCGGGGACTCTTGACAACCGCGTCGTCTACGTAGACTTCAACGTTGCGGCCGACTTGCTCTTTGAAAACCAGTGTCATCAGGCGCTGGAAGGTCGCCCCCGCGGTCTTGAGCCCGAAGGGCATATGGACGTAACAGAAGGTTCCGAGGGGAGTAATAAAACTCGTCTTTTCCTCGTCCCCTTCCGCCATCCGGACTTGATGATAGCCCGAGTAGGCGTCTAGGAAGCTCATGAGCTCGCACCCCGCAGTGGAGTCGACGAGCTGATCAATCCGCGGGAGCGGGAAGTTGTCTTTGGGGCAGGCGCGATTAAGGTCGGTGAAGTCTACGTACATCCGCCACCTGCCAGTTGATTTCTTGACGAGGACGGGGTTCGCGAGCCACTCGGGGTGCAAGACCTCTTGAATGAACCCCGCCTCTCAGAGCTGGGCGATCTCCGCTTTGATTGCCTCCTGGCGCTCGAGGGAGAGTTTCCGCAGCTTCTGTTTGACCGGGGGGTGACTGGGGGCTACTACAAGCTTGTGCTCAATGACCCCCCGGGCGACGCCCCGCATGTCTGACGGCTTCCACGCAAAAACATCGGAGTTTTCGCGCAGAAAAGCCGCAAGTTGCGCTGCGTGCTCCTGGGGGAGCTCCGCCCCGATCCGGACGGTTTTGTCTTCGTTGCCCGGGGACAGCAGGACCTTCCGGAGGCCCCCTTCCGGACGCGGCTTGAGTAGGGGCCTCCCGGGCGGTGGCGCAGCAGCATCTAGTTCCGGGGGAGGAGCCTCCCCCCGGGCGTCTTTATGAGGTTGACGCTTCCGATCGTGGCCGCAGCGCGCTCGTATAGAGCACGGGCCATGTCTTGGTCTCCCCGGACATTGATCACACCGCGCGGCCCGGGGATCTTCATGCAGAGATAATTTTGATGGGTGGCAGCCCGCAGCCGGTTGATTGTCGTCCTCCCCATAATCGCGTTGTAGGAGGAGGGGAGGTCTACCACGTCGAAGCGGACCAGCTCGGTCCGGTAGTTCTCCGGGGTGCCGAAGGTCATTGGAAGATCTACCTTGCCCACGGGGTGGATCGCCTTCCCCGGGACAAAGCCTTGTATGGGCCCGGCAGCAGGCTGCAGGAGCTTCTCATCCACCTGCATTTCTTTGAAGGCCTTCAGGAATAAGACATCGGCGGAGCTCCCGCCGTCCACCAGGATCCGGGCCAGATGGCAGTTGTAGATGGTTGCGGAGACAATGAGCGCATCGTCGTGGGGGAAGCGAACCCCCCGCGCGTCTTCTGCCGTGAAGGTGAGGGGGACGTCCGACCACTTTGGTGGCGAGGACGTGCGAAGCACCCCCACAACCTTGACTTCGCGCGCGTACTCCTTACGCTGGCGCTTAGAGTCCCGCCTGGAGGCAGATCCTCCCACGATGACGTTGATGCGCCGCTGTGAAGTTTGAAAGGGGAGAGCTTCCGAAGGCTCCCCCTCCTGCGCTTGCTGATCCCCCGTGGGAGCGGGAAGGGCCGGAACAGCTGGCCGAGAGAGCAAGGAGGCCGGAGTCCCCCCCCTGCTCACGCTGGTCGAGGAAGTCCGCAAAGTGCTGCAGCAGCTGGCTACAATCTTGGGTAGCGTGGGTATTGGACCTCTGGAGGCTGCACCACGGTCCTTCCCGCCTTCTGCCCGCAAGGCCTTCTCGGCCGCGCGAAGACTGTCCTCCCCCATGGCCCTTTGGTTTGGGGAAGGCGCGGTTGGTCCTCGGGGAGGCGCGCGAGCCGCCTCCGCCCTCGAGGACAAAGGTGTCCCGAGGCCGTGGCTCGCTACGCCCCCCTTGCCTGGAGCGTTTGGGGGGATCCCTGGCCCCCCGGTCGGCGGGGGCGGGAGCCCCCTGGGTCTTCTTCCAGATATCGTCTTCCTCCGCCCGAGCGTACTTTTCGAGCACGTTGAAGAGCTTGTCCGCGGAAGAGGGGCAGCTCCGGGAGAGCCTTCGGTGGAGCTCCCCCGGGACGATGCCGCTTTTGCAGGCTTCGATGACCGTAGAGTCGGGGACGTGGGCCACTTTGCTCTTCACCTGGGCAAAGCTCTTGAAGAAGCTTCTGATGGTCTCCCCAGTCCTCTGCCGGACAGTATACAGCTGCGAGGAGTCCAGGGGACGCACGTAGTTCCCCTGGAAGTTGGCACAGAACTCCCGCTTGAGCTGCGAGAAAGACTTGATGGAGCCGGCCTTCAGGTTGTAGAACCAGGAGCGGGCGATGCCGGAGAGGTAAAGGGGGAAGACGTTGCACTGTACCGACTCGTCCCCCCCGGCCGCGGAGATAGCAGTGGAGTAGACCTGCACAAACTCGTAAGGGTACGCCTCGCCGTTATAATGTTCGATGTGTGGCGGTCGGTAGGGCCGCGGCCACCGGATGCTGCGAAGTCTTCGGCACAGGGGCTGGTTGGCCCCCTGCACTTCCCGGGGAGAGCCCCGGTCGCTATCTTCTTTCACGGGACCTTCGTTGTCTGAGTCTGGAAGCGGTCCGAGAGGTCCGCCAGAATGGCGGTGGCGACGCTTTTCCTCCGGACCGGGACTGAGTTCCCGGACGTCTGGGCTCTCCGCCGGAGAGGTGGGCTCTTCAGCGGGTCTCTTCCCCCGGCCCGTGCGAGAGCGAGGCTCCCCGCGCCCGCGGCCGGGGGAAAGTTCTTCCCCGCGCTCTGGTGAACGCATTCGCTCGACCCCCCCGGGGCGAAACGGACCTGTCCCGCCGAGGGAGGGAGCTCGTGCGCTGTAGCTTCCGGAGCCGGTTGGGGCGAGCGCCCTGCGACGACCCTCGGGACCGGAAAGGGGGAAGGCCCTGTATCGTCTGGAACCGGGGAGGGGGCGCCCGCGGCGACGCCTGGAATCGAAGTGGAGGGGGCCCCAGTGGCCACGACCGGAACCGGGAAGGGGGCAGGCCCTGTAACACCCGGAACCGTCGAGGGGGGAGCCCCGGTGGCGGCGTCCGGAACCGGGGAGCCCATGCGAGGGGAAGTCCGCTGCGGCACGGGGGCTGCTCTGTCGACCGCCCCCGGTGCGGTAAACGCAACGCGGGGGGCGGGACTGGCTCCCGGCGCAGGGTAAACCCCCGGCAAGAAGTGGGCTCCCGGCCCCGGGATCAGGCCGGGGATGGGGTACCCCCTTGGTGCCACGAAGGGCCCTGGCATGAAATAACCTCCCGGCACCGGGACGGGCCCGGGTGCCGGGAAGGGTCCGGGCGTGTATCCCGCAGGGGGAGGGAACCCCCCGGCAGGATCATACGGGGCGGACAACCCCCCCGAAGCCGGAGGGGCCGCCGGGTAACCCATAAAAGGGGCATGTTCCCCGGATATAGGTGCGACGCAAACGTGGGGGCCGGAGGCCGCGCCAACACGCTAAGGAGCTCGTCCATAGAGCGCTGGGCGCGGAGCTGGCCTTCCACGAGAACTTCGAGCAGGGCGTCCCGGGGAGCCGGGGGAGCCGTCGGGGGGACGCTTGTCCCGGCCGAGGTCCCCGTGGTCACCCGGAACGACCTGGAGGTGGAAGCACCTAAGTTAAGAGGAAAGGAGGGAGGCGGTACCTGGGCCAGGTTGCCTCCGGAAGGGTCCGCCGGGACAGCAGTGTCCGGGGCGGACGGCGCCGGGTCTCCGAGACCCGGGTCACCGGGAAGGGTGCGTGCCCTTGTTCTTGGGGGAGCCATGGCGTCTTGTCACGAGTCCCCACGGTCGGCACCAACTGTCGTGGTATTGCGAATACCCCGGCAGGTTTTGAGAGTGATCCTAGCGAAGATTACGCGGCGCGGGTTGACCGGATGACCGGTCCTCCCCCGCCGGACAAGCACAAGGAATGACACACGGGTTTATACAGGTTCGGGTCCCGGTGGGGGCCCTAGTCCTGTCGACGCGCTCCCAACCGGAGTCGGCTGGGGAGGCTCTCTCCGGGGGAGAGGCTTCCGGAGCACGCCTGTGAGTTTAGCTATTCCAATAAATGAATCGATCCCTTACAACAGAGGGGTACAAGGGCTATTTATAGCCCCCAAAAAGCAGCAAAAAACCTAAACTACCCCGGAAGCCACCGTCGGATTGAAGGGCAGGACCGTCCTTCTCCCGGTCAAACGCCTTGGATGCTTGACAGGTGGTCGCTAGTTCCCGAGGTGCTCCTCGCGTGACCTGCACGTGATAAACAGTTCGATACTTTACCTTTAGGAGGTCGAGGAGGCCCGGGACGGCGCCGGAGGCCACGTCCCGGGAGCCAAAAGGCGGCGCCCGGGGAGGCCCCGGAGGCCACGTCCCCAGGCAAATGGCGGCGCCCGGGAGGGTACCGGAGGCCACGTCCCGGGAGCCGAAAGGCGGCGCCCGGGGAGGCCCCGGAGGCCAAGTCCCCGGGCAAATGGCGGCGCCCGGGAGGGCACCGGAGGCGACATCCTGGGAGCCAAAAGGCGGCGCCCGGGCAGGCCCCGGAGGCCAAGTCCCCGGGCAAATGGCGGCGCCTGGGAGGGCAACGGAGGCGACGTCCCGGGATCCAAAAGGCGGCGCCCGGGCAGGCCCCGGAGGCCAAGTCCCCGGGCAAATGGCGGCGCCCGGGAGGGCACCGGAGGCGACGTCCCGGGAGCCAAAAGGCGGCGCCCGGGGAGGCCCCGGAGGCCGCGTCCCCGGGCAAATGGTGGCGCCCGGGAGGGCACCGGAGGCCACGTCCCGGGACCCGAATGGCGGCGCCCGGGGAGAACCCGGAGGCCAAGTCCCCGGCCAAATGGCGGCGCCCGGGAGGGCACCGGAGGCGACGTCCCGGCAGCCAAAAGGCGGCGCCCGGGGAGGCCCCGGAGGCCACGTCCCCGGGCAAACATGACACAACTTACCTGGACTTAGTCCCGCGGAGATTTCCCCCGATAGCGCACGTGTCCTCGCTCCAGCCATGCCGTGGCAAGGTCGCTGCAACGTCGACGACCAGCGCCTGCTCCCGCGCGCGACCAACAGCCTTTTATCAGCAACTCCTCGCCACGTCGCTTTGCCGTGCCAGTAGTTGACTCCACCGCTTGCTACATCATTGCCAAGTCCCGATGGAACGACACTGTGATCAGCTACAGACCTGTCACCGTCGCAATCACCGCTCCTTGCTTTTTCTTCGCCGCTATTGCTCCTGCACGCAACCAGTCAAGTCACCGGCTGCCAATCTCTTCATTGTTCCCTCTTCGCAAGCTTCACCTGCATATTTAAGCATCCCTGTGCTCAGCAGCTCCCTCAAACCTCACTGGAAATCATCCAAGTCTCAGATTTTCTGTCTTAGTCTTCTTCTCCGGCAAGACCAGCTCGAGGCCTCACGGTGACAGCCTCAACCGCAGCCTCAACCACCAAATTGACAGCACTAGTAAGTTTCCCTCGCCACTCTCATCGTGCTGTAGCATCTAATTTAACTCTCACGCATCTCATCGCCGGTGATCGCCGGAAATGGCTGAAATTTGAAGAATGCCCTGTTCTGGCAATGCGGGCCAAATTACCTCGAATTAGCTCTCGATCCTGTGAAGGGAGATGATCAGTGACCCATTTCCATCAAGCCTGTGTACTTAGATCCCCAATTTGAGCATCCATCGAAGCTTTCATCAATTTTGAACTTCACCCGTTGCCGGCGATCGTCGCCAGGCTTCTCCAGCCATCCTCTAACAAAATTGACCATCCTAATAGCTCCCTTATACACCACAGATACTCCCTGAGCTTGGGATTAAGTTCCAACCCCCTGCAGCAAAAACCCGCAAATCCTATGTCTTCTTCTCCGGCACAGTTCACCGGAAAAGTTTTCCCGGCCGTTTCAGCTCAAATCACTTTGTCCATCGTGTGTGCCTTAACCCCCTGAGTATTTTTGTCTTCTAGCCTGACACCTAAATCAGCCTAGATCAAAAGATATAGCCATGCCAAGATATTGTCCAAAACTGCTCCGGTGCAGCCAGTTCACCTCAGTTCATCACTGAATTTCATCACTTTCCAGCCATTTCTTGCCCTAGATTCTGTTGACATAATTGTTCCTGTTATCCTTGCCTGCCTCCCAGACAAAGTGGTGCATCATTTGGAGCTCTAGATCAAAAGTTATGCCGAGCCCTAGTTCCTGGCCATGTCAAGATCAATGCTAGACTATGTCAGTCAGTGGCATTAGCCCTTTTCACTTCCTTCCTGATATGCATTTTGGGCATAACCTTCTCCCTTAGATTCCTGAGGTTGTGATCAGCATTTTCTTCTTCTATCATAACTTGATTTGAGCTCTTGAATTATATTTGCCGCTAAACCCTAATTTTTGACACTGTCTCAGTGCATGCCAGCCAATGGCATTGGCCTTATTTACCCATTTTTGATTGTGCATTTTGAAAGCCACTTTGTCCACTGAATTTGTAGAGTTATGATCTATATTTTCTTCTACTGTCATAACTTGGGATAAGCTCTCTAGTTTTCCTTGAAGTTATGTCAGATTCTTGATCCGAATGTCAATCTGCTGACATTCGCTGTCCTTGATCAAACCAGCCACAAAACTAATATTCTTATTGTAACCTTGAGATCCTAAGAGCATCTAACATCCATTCTTAGCCAATTCCTTGAAACCCTAGACTCTCGACTCAGTTCAACTTACAACCTCAATTATCTCCAGTATCGTTCAGTTATCCTTGTTAAGCATATCTGCATATAGATCCTAAATCATTTTAATATATAAGTAATATTTGTGTGTATTGTTTGTTTGTCGCCAAGCAGATCCAGAAATCAAGTTCGAGGACTTCGCTGTTGACCCGTCATCAACTGCTGTTTCTTACGACGCGGAAGGCAAGTCATATCCTTGGTCATCTTGAACCTATATTTTAAATGTTGCTAAAACATAACCTTGAATATAGATAATATTGCATGAGAAAGATTGAGAAGGGTTGATTTATGAATTGGCAGTACTAGACTGGTTATCTGTGAAATGTGAATTAAACAAGTTTTGAGCCATGAACTATTATATGTATTTATATATTTATATTCATGAAATAAAACCCCTAGCCGTGACCAGAAAAATGGTTTGGATGGCTGTAGCACTGGAGGTGCTAGACTGCAAAGGAATGCAGGCACTGAAGGTGCAGGGTTGTGGATGGTCTGGTCACTGGCATATAAGGACTAGAACCTTGTGTTGTGCGTCTAGTGGCATGAACAACGCGCTAACCGCAAGCCTGGTATGGGACAGGCCTGAACAAGTACTTATGTGGATCGCACATGAAACCCCTGCATGAGATGTGTTGTGATGATTGATATGGAGGCTAACTCCCACTATCACTGAAGGTGATCTGACATTAGACCCAGCAATGGGGAAATGAGTAAGGGTGGGGGTATAGCCCGCCACAACTGTGTTTCGCGAGAGATCCACCAGGTCAGGGGTGAATTGTGAGTAAAGCATTACAAAAGTTCTTGTTATTTCCACCTTGCCGCTCACAATATGAAGTGAGTCAGAGGTCCAATCATTTTGTTATGATAGGAAAGGTTTGAAAGTGGAATATCTTGCAGGTAAATTGGTACCTCTCTGCAGAGTTAAAAACGTATTTGAATACTCCGAGCTCCCGGATTTATAGGAGTCTGCTGCGGTGGATTAAATCCACGGGGTGTGACACAAGTACTATTTTCTAAATAAAATGTGTTAAATCAAGATTACCCAAATGACATGTGTTGTAATGATAAGGAGTGCTGCCGTGGGCTGTCGTGTGTCGACGTGTCGCGGTAGTGCTATAATCTAGTGAACATGATTGATGATGTTATATTATGAAAGGTGCTACCATGAGATGAAGTACAAAAGAAAAAGGTTATTTTACAAACATCCATAATTCTTGACTAGTCTAGGTTCATATCATCACTACTATATTTATCTACTCTTACCTATGACTTGCTGAGTACGTAAGTGCTCACCCTTGCAACATTCAACTCAATAGATGGAGCCTACCTTGACCAAGATGAAGGCATGGAGTACTTCTTGGATCCAGAAGGAGGAGCGTCAGTCCCACCAGAGCCCTTATGTGTGTTGTTCTGCCGTCCACTTCTCTTTGTGGGTGGGTCACCTACCTTCTGCTGTGTAGATGTTATTTTGCTAAACCATGTATGCCGTGAAGGCATTGTAATCTTCTTATGTAATATCAAGGCCAGCAGGCCACACTGCTTAACTATTTTGTAAGTTACTCTGTTGCAATGTGATATACTCCTGTGCTTGACTTATCCTGGGAAGTCAAGGGTATGTGTATGCTATGCATATATGGGACTAGCTGTAGCGAGCTAGGTCTCTACAGGAGTGGTCGTAGTCCCAGTTTCGGGGCACGACAGTCGGTCAGTCCGAAACCCTATTCGGTCAGTCCGTATATTCGGTCAGACCGGTCTAACAAACGGTCAGACCGACTGAGACAGAGTTGAGCAGAAAAGAACTGTGACAAGCATTTTCAAAGTATGTGACCTTCTAGTATGCAATGCAAGTTGATTTTATGATTTGTGGCACATAGATAAAGTATTTTGTGATACACGACATGCTCCTCTTAATAGTACGGCGACTATCCAAAAATCCGGTCAAAATTCTTCTCTAATCACCTTAGACCGGTAAAATGGAAAAGACCCTATTTCGTACCTTTGCCTTTTTGATCAATGCTCTTTTTTCATCTTGAGGCTCTTTCTTTGTCTTTCATTAACCTGTCTTTTGAGTTTCTTCTTGACACAACTTAGCAGGTATCGTTAGTATAGCATTTGTAGTTGTCATTAATTACTAAAACACTCTTTAGGGGCCTAGAAGCTACAATCTCCCCCTTTTTGGTAATTGATGACAACATAAAGAGTAGATGAATGAGTTTTAAGCATAAAAGGAATTTTACAATAAGCATCGAAAAGAAAGACACTCCCCCTAAATGTATGAATAAGAGAATTTTGGCATTTTGGTGGAGTTCAAGCATGTGTATAAGATGCTATCTCAATTCATTCATCATTATATAAGCATGAAGTATCACAAATAAGACATTCAATTCTACACATGATATCATCATCACAAGGTCATATGAAAATAACATGAGCACATCTCATATATCATGAAGTAACAATCTCACAAAAGAGTCATCCAACATAAATGTCATCCACATAGATCATAAATGAGACATTCAACTAAACAAGTTAAATTAAAACTTTACACCAAAAGTTTTCATTTAAGGTTCTCTCCCCTACTCTTCTACTCTCTTCTCTCCCCCTTTGGCATCAATTGCCGTAAAAGCTAAGAATCGGTGGGGGCATCATCATCGGGAGGATGGTGAGGAGGAGTCTGAGGGAAACGGGTGTAGAAGTGAGCGGAGAAGGCGTCAAAGCGCTGCTTGAACTGATCCTGGAGTGATGAGAAGGTCAGGAACTGATCATTCAATGCCGCCAAGTCCGAGCGAGCGAGCTCAAGCCCCTGGAGAAGAGTAGCGAACTGATCCATCATCGGCTGATGGAACTGCTGCTGGAACTGTGAAAACCAGGCGGGGGCTTGGCTAGACTGAGCTGCCTGATGTGCCTGAGGCGGAGGACGAGGACGCAAAGGCTGAGCCGGCTGCTGCTGATGCTGTGCTCCATGGCCTCGAGCCAAGACGCGCGGGTTGACACTAAACGTCTTATAGCCGAGATGTCTGATATCACATGATCCGCGAGGGAACTTTGTCTTCTGGAGCAGCAAAGACATGATAAATGGAGCATAGTATAGGTTCGGCAGAGTGGTTGCCGAGACATCCTCAATTGTCTTCAGGATAAATGAGACAATGTTGGTCCGATGACTCTTGAGGATGTGGTCGATGAAGTTCCAATAGTAATCTTGGACCGCTTCTCGATTTCCACTCTTTGGATGGATCGTGGCTAGTACGATTTTGTTGACTACAACAGGGAGGACTTTGAGACCTGTAACTATGAGGACTTCATTTCCTCATAGTTTATCTTGTTTGCCGCAGCAAACTTCTCAAAGGTGGCCTCATAACGCCTAGAACCTGTCATCCACATGATCTGCTGGTCCGCCCATCTGATCTCAACCTTAGCATAAAACTGTCTGATGGCAGTGGTGTTCCATGGGCATTTGTGCTCCACAAAGTCATAGAGCCCAATATCTTTGAAGATCTGCACCAAAGGAGCCATGATGGGCTGATTCACAACATAAGCCCGTTCGATCCATTTGTGTTCGAAGATGTTCTTGTGGATCAAATGTCCGTAGAAGGCATCCTGCTATGTCATCGTGTGGAAGTGAGGAGTAGAGGCGTCATTCTCATGATTGTAGGCGTAGATGGTCCTAGCCTTTGTATAGTCGCTTGAAGTCCAATTCTTCTTCGGGCCTTGATAAGCGTGGACGTTTATTTCATTGTCCTCACTCTCGATGTCCATGCCCACATGAGAAGATCCACCACGATGTGACGACTGTTCTGTCTCTGAGTCTCCGGCTGAGGGCACCCAATCATCATCCCGAGAGTCACTTCTGCTCGAGGGTTGAGCCCTTTTTGGCCGCTTCGCCAATTTCTTCTTATTGGTTCTGATGGAGACATTTCCTTGAGGACCTCGACTACTAGAAGATTTGCAAGAGATAAAGTAGATAAGATACTCAGAGGCAAGAGTGAAAGAAGTGAATCGATAAGATAACAGATTAGCAAACTCTGGCTCTACTATTGCAGTCGGTCAGACCGACGCAACCGTAGAGTTAGGGTTTGACATGAATCCTGAGATTTACTAGAATTTAGGGCACAATTTGGACACATATACGTGTGAAAATACTTATAGCACCAATGGGATGAATCAATTTCAAGAAATGACCAGATTTGGACTAGATTCATCACATTTGCCCTAAACCTCAAGATGAACAGAAAAAGAAATTGATAACGAAGAAGAATCTGAGTAAAATACCTAGACGACATGGTTTGAAGGTGATCTTGAACCACGGTTCGTCCGAGCTTTGCGAGAGTTTGACCGGAGAGGAAGAATCCAACAAAAAATTATGAGGCGCAAGTGAAAGAGACAAGTGGGAAGAGGGTGAAAAGGACAGAGATTTGGGATAAAAAGGTCTCTGGTCATGAAAGTTCGGTCAGACCGTAGACAAGATACCGGTCAGACCGCTGGAAGCAGAAAATTTAAGATGCTCTCTGGAGATGCATTCGGTCAGACCACAATTGGATCGGTCCGACCGCTGGAAGGACTAAAAATCTTGGAGGATTTTTGATTGATTTGATGCTCATAAGAGATTTGGATAGGGTGATATATAACTATAAGATAATTATAAGAGAGATATAGACAATATCACCAAAGGGGAAGTATTTATCTTATAACTCAACACATTTTTGGTTCACTTTACTCAATTGCCGATAAAAGGGTCTAAAAAGCTCTAAGAGAGGAAGTTCAAGCAATCAAGAGATACTTAAAGCACAAGCAATATGAGTTCAACATTTCAAGCCACATTTGATATATTGTCACGTCTGCCACGACAGTGACATCACCTGTGAGGAGCCCAGCTCGGTGCAGCTGGTCCCCTAACCACTTGACTTCCCAGGATGAGTCAATCACAGTATTACATTGCAGCAGCAAAATAGTACAATAGTCATAATTGTATGGCCATCAGGCCTTAGTACAAAACGAGATACAGCGCCGTACAAGCCACAAGGGTCTAAGAAAGTAACACATCTAGACGGCGGAAGCTAGGCCCAAAAGCAATCCACAGGAAACAGAGGTTGACAGCAAGATAGCACCACATCAGGGCTCCGGAGGAAACTGCTCGTCATCTCCTGGGTCCGCAGCATCTTCAGGGTATCCTCCAAGTTCGTAGAACGCTCCATCTATTGATGAGTTGTTGCAAGGGTGAGTACTTACGTACTCAGCAAGTCATAGGGAAGGTAGAGATACATATATATATATATGACATGAACCTATGCTATTGGGGAAAGAGTGAAAGGTTTTTTTCCCAAAATACATTTCTTTCTCAATTCTTACTCAACTTCTGATCATACCCATGGCAGTAAATAAATCACATTGATGGTGATACATATATCCCATATCCAAGGCGATATATCCTCATATCACACTACTCTTATTCAAGTCTTTCAATCATATATTCTTAGCAATATTTCATAACTTAGGGCATATACCACATGCCTCTTAATTATCATATGTTTGCTAGATTATGGTATTACCGCGACACGTCAACACATGACAGCCCACGGCAACGCCCCTTATCGTGACAACACATGCCACTTGGGTAATCTTGAGCTAATAAATTTTAGTTTATAAAACAATACTTGTGTCACACCCCATGGATTTAATCCACCGCAGCATACTCCTAAAACTCGTGAGTATGAAGTATTCGAATACATTTTTAAACTCTGCAGAGATGTACCTCTTTTTAAATCCACTTTTTCACTCGACTTCCAAGTCGGGCCAACTCCATGCGACTTAAACGCATGTGACAAGGCCGAGATCACACAACGTTTTTGCAGTCTAGTATTAACAGTATCCCTGCCCGGTAAATGGACAATACCGTCCCAAGTACCGTTGTGGGTCCTCCCCACTGCCTTACTTCCTAGCCTAGGTCTATGTTCCCGCAGGACACATAACCTCTTTTGATTACAGTCGCGCACGACTTAATCTGGCGTAGGGCGTCTTCCCTTTTACACCTTATCCTCTCATAATTTTTCCGATCTCACATCACTCATGGACGAACTGCGTCCCACCAGTTTCCACGCGAGAAACCGGATCGACAAGCCATGCAGGGAACTGATGATACTAAGAAAGCTACTAGGTTGCGCCTGTCCCATACCAGGTAAGTGGTTGGTACGTTTTTCATGCCACTAGACGCATAACACAAGGTTCTAGTCCTTACATGCCAGTGACCAGATCATACCACAAACCATGCACCTTCAGTGCCTACACATTCAGTGCAGCCAAGCACCTCCAGTGCTACCACCATTCCATACCAAAATACTGGTCACGGCTAGGGGTTCTATTTCATGAATATAATTGTACATGTTTATACTTTTATCAGTTCGTGGCTTGCTATCTTATCAAGTTCACATTTCTCAAGTATTCAATCTATCACTGCCATAATATCATTGATCTCAACATGTGCAATATTAATGAAATATCTATTCATGGAATAGCATAGCAATTCATAAAATATGGGTTTCAACATGATCAAAGTATGACTTGCCTTCCGCGTCGTAAGTATCAGCAGTCGATGACGGTTCAGTGACAAGATCTTCAACCCCGGACTCTTGCTCTGAACAAGATCAAACATGCAAACAGGCATTACAATCAATTCTATTCTTACTAATTCACTACATGCAAAGGTGCAAGGAGAAAATACTCTTGTGATACAAGGTTTTAAAGCGATTTGGGTTTAATTATGGAAACCAGGGTTAAAATTAGTTGTTAAGGTTTACAAGGTTCCAAAATATCAGGGTAATATCAAGGTGGTGACTGGTTCGCCCAAAACAGCGAACGTCTTTATGTTGGCATTCGGTTCGAGGCATCGACATAAGGTCGATGGGTGATAGAGGGCTCAACTCAAGTTGTGACAGTAGAGAAAAGTGTAGATCACAACATCAGGAGTCTAAGGGACAAAGTTATTTTCAAAGTGCATGGCTGGAAGTGGGTGAAAAGGCTCAATGCCATTGGCTGACATAGTCTGGCATAGGGTTGACACGGCCAGAAACTAGGGTTAGCCATACCTTTTGACTCAGGGATCCAAATGATGCACCAGTTTGTCTGGTGGTTAGGCATTTGTAACAGGAACAAATGTCTCAACAGGACCTAGGGCAGGAGATGGCCGGAAAGTGATGAAAACCGGCAAAGAAAGTTGGCTGGCCTGGAGCACATGCAATGTGAACAGTACAGCAAACTAGGGCATAGTGATATCTCACAATCTAGGCCGAATTAGAAGTCATGATAGAAGACAAAGTTGCTCAGAATGGTCCAAAACATCTAGATGGCAAGGTTTCTATGGCTGGATTGGCTGGATTTAGGAGATATTGGCCGGAGAAAAGATTAACTCAAACCTGATTTGGGCATTTCTGATTTAGGGCAAATAAACTTAATTCCTTGCTTGAGGATGGTCTCTGGGGCGTAAGAGTGCTACTGGTGAAGTTGGATTGGCTGGGGAAACACCAGAGAAGCTTAACAGCGAGCTCCAGTTCACAAGCAAAGTTCCAATTTGGGGTTTTTCATATTTTAGCAAATTCTTCGATTCTGGTTGCTTAGAGATGCTTAGATAAGTTCACTAATCAATATTGATCACAGGCTCGAGAGCTAAATCGCTCTGGATAGGGTTTAATTGCTCGCCGGAGTTGCTGGAGAGAAACGGGAATTGCCGGCGACTGGAGAGGTTTGAAGTCAATTACATGCTCGAGTATGATGAGGGAGGTAAGAGGAGCTTACTGGAGTAGCTGGAATCGAGGAGGAAGCAGTGTAGAGGCTTGGCACCGTGAGCTTCTTTTCGAGCTCGCCGAAGAAGACGAAGACGACGGCGTGGTTAGAGATTTTGGGTGGTTCTGGTGTGAGTGTCTTCGTGCTGGGCTGGGGCGGCTTTTATAGGCACAGCAAGGGCTTGTAACGGCTGGAGTTGCACGGGGAAGTGAAGCTCGAATCGATGGCGAATTGACTGGCCGTGCGGGACAGCAGCGAAGCGACGTGCTCCAGCGGCCGTGCCGGCTTTGCAGGCTGGCGTGCGCTGTCCCGGGTGATGCAACGGCGAACTGACAGGCTCCTCCGGCATGCTTGCAACGTGGCACCGAGCTTCTGCAGTGGCTGCAGCGATGGCGTGCGCGCGCGGGCAAAATTGGAGATGCTGGTGCGGCCGCGGGGGCTCCACGGTGGCGAACGGCGTGCGCATTCGTGGCAGGAACACGGTGGCAGGGGTGGCGACCACGGGGCTTCACCGGCGACAAAGTTCCTGGCGTGGCAGCGCGGTGGTCGCGGTCGTGCACAGCTGCTGGTCGCGCACAGTGTCTCTGGTCGAACCAGGGACCCAATTGCAAGGATTCTTATTTGAAATCTGGACTGATTTGCAATTTCTGCCTTAGAGATGGTTAATTTGGGGATTGAATTCATGGCTGAGTATAACATTTCTATTAGTACTCATCCAACTCAAATTTAGAGAAAATTTGATAAGATTTGAGGGATTTCACCTATTTTCGAAAATAGGGTAAAATTAGGGTAAAATAAATCTAGATTTTGTCGATCTCGAATTCTGGTGATTGGAGAGAGATTTTGAAGTCTGATCAAAAGGGAGATCTGTATCAAATAGTATTTGGAAGGTGTTTCCTGAAGAAATTCTGGAGTTGGGATTGATTCGTGGATTTTAGCTTTTTCAGGCTTCCAGGTAAACAGAAAAGGACTTATTCGCAGTAAAATTTGGACTAAACTGCGAAAAGTGTTTAGATGAATTAATTTGGCTCCCAACTTTTTGAAGTGAGTTGAGGGTGAACCTAGGAACATATTCCAGGGGTTACTTGAGTCTGGATAAGGTTAAATAAAGATAACTCAATCATCTGGAAACTGGGGTACTTAGGGTAAATCTGAAATTTCCTGTTTTCGAAAACTGAGAGAGGCTTAGGTACTGGGAGTTAGGGTCAGAATTTGATCTGGCTCCTGAAGACTTTTATCCTCAGGGTAACTGGTAGGCTAAATCTGGATGGTCAGATCTTGATCTGGATCTAAAGAATAGATTTGGAGATTTTTAGGGTTTGGGAGAGATTAGAGTTCAGCTTATCTGGCTACTACTACAGGGATACATGCATGCAGGATTTTTATGCAAAACTTTTGTCACGTCTGCCACGACAGTGACATCACCTGTGAGGAGCCCAGCTCGGTGCAGCTGGTCCCATAAACCACTTGACTTCCCAGGATGAGTCAATCACAGGATTATATTGCAGCAGCAAAATAGTACAATAGTCATAAATGTATGGCCATCAGGCCTTAGTACAAAACGAGATACAGTGCCGAACAAGGCACAAGGGTCTAACAAAATAATACATCTAGTCGGCGGAAGGTAGGCCCAAAAGCAATCCACAGGAAACAGAGGTTGACAGCAAGGCAGCACCACATCAGGGCTCCGGAGGAAACTGCTCGTCATCTCCTGGGTCCGCAGCATCTTTAGGGTATCCTCCAAGTTCGTAGAACGCTCCATCTAATGATGAGTTGTTGCAAGGGTGAGCACTTACGTACTCAGCAAGTCATAGGGAAGGTAGAGATACATATATATATATATGACATGAACCTATGCTATTGGGGAAAGAGTGAAAGGTTTTTCCCAAAATACATTTCTTTCTCAATTCTTACTCAACTTCTGATCATACCCATGGCAGTAAATAAATCGTATTGATGGTGATACATATATCCCATATCCAAGGCGATATATCCTCATATCACACTACTCTTATTCAAGTCTTTCAATCATATACTCTTAGCAATATTTCATAACTTAGGGCATAAACCACATGCCTCTTAAATATCATATGTTTGCTAGATTATGGTATTACCACGACACGTCAACACATAACAGTCCACGGCAACGCCCCTTATCGTGACAACACATGCCACTTGGGTAATCTTGAGCTAACAAATTTTAGTTTATAAAACAATACTTGTATCACACCCCATGGATTTAATCCACCGCTGCATACTCCTAAAACTCGGGAGTACGAAGTATTCGAATACATTTTTAAACTCTGCAGAGATGTACCTCTTTTTAAATCCACTTTTTCACTCGACTTCCAAGTCGGGCCAACTCCATGCGACTTATACGCATGTGACAGGGCCGAGATCACACAACGTTTTTGCAGTCTAGTATTAACAGTATCCCTGCCCGGAAAATGGACAACACCATCCCAAGTACCGTTGTGGGTCCTCCCCACTACCTTACTTCCTAGCCTGGGTCTATGTTCCCGCAGGACACATAACCTCTTTTGATTACAGTCGCGCACGACTTAATCTGGCGTAGGGCGTCTTCCTTCTTTACACCTTATCCTCTCATAATTTTTCTGATCTCACATCACTCATGGACGAACTGCGTCCCACCAGTTTCCACGCGAGGAACCGGATCGACAAGCCATGCAGGGAACTGATAATACTAAGAAAGCTACTAGGTTGCGCCTGTCCCATACCAGGTAAGTGGTTGGTACGTTTTTCATGCCACTAGACGCATAACACAAGGTTCTAGTCCTTAGATGCCAGTGACCAGATCATACCACAATCATGCACCTTCAGTGCCTGCACATCCAGTGCGGCCAAGCACCTCCAGTGCTACCACCATTCCATACCAAAATACTGGTCACGGCTAGGGGTTCTATTTCATGAATATAAATGTACATGTTTATACTTTAATTAGTTCATGGCTTGCTATCTTATCAAGTTCACATTTCTCTAGTATTCAATCTATCACTGCCATAATATCATTGATCTCAACATGTGCAATATTACTGAAATACCTATTCATGGAATAGCATAGCAATTCATAAAATATGGGTTTCAATATGATCAAAGTATGACTTGCCTTCCGCGTCGTAAGTATCAGCGGTCGATGACGGTTCAGCGACAAGATCTTCAACTCCGGACTCTTGCTCTGAACAAGATCAAACAAGCAAACAGGCATTACAATCAATTCTATTCTACTAACTTGCTACATGCAAAGGTGCAAGGAGAAAATGCTCTGGTGATACAAGGTTTGAAAGCGATGTGGTTTTAATTATGGAAACCAGGGTTAGAGTTAGCTGTTAAGGTTTACAAGGTTCCAAAATATCAGGGTGACATCAAGGTGGTGACTGGTTCGCCCAAAAACAGCGAATGTCTTTAGGTTGGCATTCGGTTCAAGGCATCGACATAGGGTTGATGGGTGATAGAGGGCTCAACTCAAGTTGTGACAGTAGAGAAAAGTGTAGATCACAACATCAGGAGTCTAAGGGACAAAGTTATTTTCAAAGTGCATGGCTGGAAGTGGGTGAAAAGGCTCAATGCCACTGGCTGACACAGGCTGGCATAGGGTTGACACGGCCAGAAAATAGGGTTAGCCATATCTTTTGACTCAGGGCTCCAAATGATGCACCACTTTGTCTGGTGGTTAGGCATTTGCAACAGGAACAAATGTCTCAACAGAACCTAGGGCAGGAGATGGCCGGAAAGTGATGAAAACCGGCGAAGAAGTTGGCTGGCCTGGAGCACATGCAGTGTGAACAGTACAGCAAACTAGGGCATAGCTATATCTCACAATCTAGGCCGAATTAGAAGTCGTGGTAGAAGACAAAGTTGCTCAGAATGGTTCAAAACATCTAGATGGCAAAGTTTCTATGGCTGGGTTGGCTGGATTTAGGAGATATTGGCCGGGGAAAAGATTAACTCAAGCCTGATTTGGGCATTTTTGATCTAGGGCAAATAAACTTAATTCCTTGCTTGTGGATGGTCTCTGGAGCATAAGTAAGCTACTGGTGAAGTTAGATTAACTAGAAATGCACCAGAAAAGCTTGAACAGCAAGCTCAGTTCACAAGCAAAGTTCCAATTTGGGGTTTTTCACATTTTAGCAAATCTGTCGATTTTGGTTGCTTAGGGATGTTAAGCAAGGTCTAGTGAGCATATTTGATTACTAGTTCGAAGGTTGAATCGATCTGGTTGGGGATTAATTGCTCGCCGGAGCTACTGGAGTAAAACTGAAATTGCCGGCGACTGAGGGTATTTAGACTAAATTCCAAGCTCGAGAAGCATGAGGGGGATGAGAGGAGCTCACTGGGGGTGTTGGATTGGAGAATGAAGCAGTGGAGAAGCTTGGCACCGTGCTCCCCCTTTGCTGCTCGCCGGGGAAGAAGAAGACACAGCGAGTTTTACTGATTGCTGGTGTGCAGGTGTGTAAGATGGTTGCTAGTCCAGGGGTTTAAATAGGCGAGGCTGCGGGGGCTCCCAACGTCTACAATCGCACGGGGAGTTGAAGCCGGCTTGAATCGACTGGGAAGTGACCGGCGGCGATGACCGGCGGCGAAGCGACGTCTTCACCGGTCGTGTCGGCTGCGCTGCTGCTCTGGTGGAGGTGAAGGCGAAGTGATGCCTCTCCAAGGCATGCTTGCGACGTGGCGCAAAGCTTCTGCAGTGGCTGCAGCAATGGCGTGCGCGCGCGGGCAAAATCGGCGATGCTGGTGCGGCCGCGGTGGCTCCACGGTGGCGAACGGGGTGCGCACACGTGGCACGAACGCAGTGGCAAGGGTGGCGACCACGGGACTTCACCGGCGACGAAGTTCCTGGCGTGGCAGCGCGGTGGTCGCGGTCGTGCACGGCTGCTGGTCGTGCACAGTGCCTCTGGTCGAACCAGGGACCAAAATGCAAGGATTCTTATTTGAAATCTGGACTGATTTGTAATTTAAGTCTTAGAGATGGTTAATTTGAGAATTGATTTCATGGCTGAGTATAACATTTCTATTAGTACTCATCCAGCTCAAATTTAGCGAAAATTTGACAAGATTTGAGGGATTTCACCTATTTTCGAAAATAGGGTAAAATTAGGGTAAAACAAGTCTGGATTTTGTCGATTTCGAATTCTGGTGATTTGGGGAGAGATTTTGATGTCTGATCAAAAGGGAGATCTGTATCAAATAGTATTTGGAAGGTGTTTCCTTAAGAAATTCTGGAGTTGGGATTGATTCGTGGATTTTAGCCTTTTCAGGCTTCCAGGTAAACAGAAAAGGACTTATTCGCAGTAAAATTTGGACTAAACTGCTAATAGTGTTTAGATGGATTAATTTGGCTCCCAACTTTTTGAAGTGAGTTGAGGATGAACCTAGGAACATATTCCAGGGGTTACTTGAGTCTGGATAAGGTTAAATCAAAATAATTCAATCATCTGGAAACTGGGGTACTTAGGGTAAATCTGAATTTTCCTGTTTTCGAAAAGAGAGAGAGGCTTAGGTACTGAGAGTTAGGGTCAGAATTTGATCTGGCTCCTGAAGACTTTTATCCTCAGGGTAACTGGTAGGTTAAATCTGGATGGTCAGATCTTGATCTGGATCTAGAGAATAGATTTGGAGATTTTTAGGATTTGGGAGAGATTAGAGTTCAACTGTTCTGGCTACTACTACAGGGATACATGCATGCAGGATTTTCATGCAAGACTTTTCACCCCCAAAACTAGGGTGTTACAAAGCCTACCCTCCTTAAAGAAATCTCGCCCCGAGATTTACCTAGAGAAGGGAAGAGGTAGGGATAAGCCTGCCGCAGATCATCCTCTTTCTCCCAAGTCGCTTCTTCCTTTGAGTGATCTTCCCATTGAACCTTGCAAAGCTTGATTTTCTTCCTTCTAAGTTGACGCTCATCGCTAGCCAGTATTTGCAGCGGTTGAGTGAGATAGGTGAGATTCTTCTGAAGCGGAATTCCCTGGTGTTCTATCTGATCCGTTGGTTCCTTGAGGCACTTACGGAGTTGCGAGACATGAAACACGTCATGAATTTCTCCAAGATCTGATGGTAAATCCAGTTTGTAAGATACCTCTCCTTTCCTCTTAAGGACTTTGAATGGTCCAATGTACCTTGGGGACAGTTTTCCTCTCTGATGGAATCTTCTCATCCCTTTTAACGGTGTAACCTTGAGATAAACTGATTCGCCTGGTGCAAACGACAATTCCCTTCTTCGGTTGTCGGCATAGCTCTTCTGGCGTGACTGTGCTGCCTTTAATCGTTCTCTGATGAGCTTGACGTGTGCTTCAGCTTCTTCAATGAGTTCGGGTCCAATGACTTGCCTTTCTCCTGGCTCGTCCCAATGTAGTGGAGTTCTGCACTTGCGCCCATACAAAGCTTCAAAGGGTGCCATTTGCAGACTAGCTTGGTAACTGTTGTTATAAGTAAACTCCGCAAATGGTAAGCACTTTTCCCAAGAGGTTCCATAATCTAAGATGCAAGCTCTGAGAAGGTCTTCCAAGATCTGATTTACCCGTTCCGTCTGTCCGCCTGTCTGTGGATGATATGCAGTGCTAAACTGCAATTGGGTTCCCAAGGCTTCGTGGAGTCGGTTCCAGAATTTGGATGTGAATTGCGTTCCTCGATCTGAAACGATCTTCTTCGGGATACCATGCAGTGTCACTATTCGCTGCAGGTATAGTTCCGCTAATTTGTTGCCATTATACGTTTTCTTGACTGGTATAAAATGAGCAACTTTTGTGAGTCTGTCCACAACGACCCATATGGAATCATATCCCCCTTGTGTTCTGGGAAGTCCTGTGATAAAATCCATACCAATCTCTTCCCATTTCCAAGTTGGCACTGGTAAGGGTTGCAGTTTTCCGGCTATCTTCTGGTGATCGCCTTAATCCTCTGGCAAGTGTCACATCTTGCGACATATTCCGCGATTTCCCTCTTCATTCCATTCCACCAGAATTGCGTCTTCAGATCCTTGTACATCTTGGTGTTTCCAGGGTGTAGTGAGTATGGGGTTTTATGAGCTTCGGAAAGAATTAATTCCTTAAGGTCTGTATTTCGGGGTACACAAATCCTTCCCCGATACCACACAATTCCTTGATGATCCTCAATGAAATCCTGGGTTTTTCCTGATCTGATGTGGCTCTTGATCTTATGTATCTCCTCATCTTCTTTCTGAGCATCCTCAATCTGCTCTTGGAGTCGAGACTCCACAGTCAATGTAGCTAACATCCCAGATGGCACTATGGTTACTTCAAGATTCTGAAATTCCTGCCGTAAGCACGGGTTCTTAGGTGTAGCTCCTCGTAGGGTATAAGCCTTCCTGCTCAAGGCATCTGCCACTACGTTGGCTTTCCCTGGATGGTAGAGTATGCTGAGATCGTAGTCCTTGATCAGCTCGAGCCATCGACGCTGACGCATATTGAGCTCTGTCTGTGTGAAGATATACTTGAGGCTTTTATGATCTGTAAAGATCTCACACTTATGTCCAATGAGATAATGCCGCCATATCTTTAAAGCGTGTACCACTGCCGCTAACTCCAAATCATGAGTCGGATAATTTTCCTCATGAGGTCTCCATTGACGGGAAGCATAAGCTACTACTCGACCTTGCTGCATTAACACACAGCCTATTCCTTGCTTTGAAGCATCACAGTAAACTACAAAATCTTCTTTGCTGTCCGGTAAGGTGAGGACCGGTGTTGTTGTCAATTTCTGTTTTAGCTTCCGAAAACTTTCTTCACACTTGATGGTCCATTCAAATGCAACATCCTTCTTTAGCAGGTTCGTGAGGGGTTTGGCTATTTGGGAAAATCCTTCAATGAATCTCCTATAATATCCTGCTAATCCCAAGAAACTTCTAATCTCTGAAACTGAGGTAGGTTGCTTCCACTCCTTGATTGCAGAGATTTTAGCCGAATCTACTGAAATTCCTTCTGCTGTCAACACATGTCCAAGAAACGAAATTCTTGACATCCAAAATTCACATTTGTCAAACTTGGCATAAAATTGCCTTTCTCGTAGCCTTCCCAAGACTAGGTGTAAATGTTGCTCATGTTCTTCCGTACTCTTGGAATATATCAGAATGTCGTCTATGAATACTATGACAAACTTGTCAAGATAATCCATAAACGTACTGTTCATGATGTTCATGAAAGCTGCCGGAGCATTGGTCAATCCAAAGGGTACTACTGTAAACTCGTATAAACCATATCTGGTAGTGAAAGCAGTCTTCGATATATCTTCCTTCTTGATTTTCAGCTGATGATATCCAGATTTCAAATCTATCTTGGAAAATACTTTGGCCCCTCGAAGTTGGTCGAACAAGTCATCAATTCTTGGCAATGGGTACTTGTTCTTAATGGTGACTTCGTTCAAAGCTCGGTAATCTACACACATTCGTAAGGTTCCATCTTTCTTCCTTACAAACAAAACTGGAGCTCCCCAAGGTGAAGCACTGGGTCGGATAAATCCTTTACCCTCCAGTTCCTCTAACTGATTTTTCAACTCTTCTAAGTCCGTTACCGGCATCCTATATGGTCTCTTGGCTATTGGTGCCGCTCCTGGTTTAAGCTCAATGGTAAACTCTATCTCCCTGTCAGGTGGCATCCCTGGGAGTTCTTCTGGGAATACATCTGGGTATTCTTGTACTGTGGGCACTTGATCCAAGCATACTTCCTGAAGTGCATGGACTGATCCTTGCAATTTTTCGACCGATGCTCTTTCCGCATGGAATAGGACTTCCTTCCCTTGGTTACTAACAAGGCTTAGAGTTTTCTTCTCACAATCCACTAGACCTTTATGCTGGGATAACCAATCCATTCCTATTATAATGTCTAGGCCTTGCAGTTCTAGGACTAATAGATTAGCCAAGAACTCTATCCCATCTATTCTGAAGGTTATATGACGACAAGCTGAATATACAGGCAGCTTAGCTCCTGGGGTCTGTATAGCCATAGGGTACTTTAGAGGTACCATAGGTATTCCCACTTTAAATGCAAAATCTTCTGATATGAATGAGTTTGTAGCTCCAGGATCAAACAGTATTAAAGCAGATGCAGATTGGATCAATAATCTACCTAGGAGAATGTCAGAGGCATTGTCTGCTTCTTGAAGGGAGGTGAAGTTCAGTCGGCCTCCTCGGCCTGCCATTGGTCTTCCTCCTCGCCCTCGTCCTCGGCCTGCTGCATTTCCCCCTCTGTTGGGCAAACCTCCTCTGGGGCTCTGCAATGGTGGTGAAGCCGTGGTTCTAGGTGCCATCGCTTGTGTTCCAGCTTGCGATCTTGCTATCGCCGTTGGGAGTTGGATCCACGGGCAACTGTCTTTGCGGTGTCCCATCTGTCCGCAATGATAGCATTGAGTCCTTGCCTGAGGGCAATCCCTTTGATAGTGTGCACCTCTGCAGTTGGGGCATGTCGGTGTGAATTGTGGTCTTGGCGCCGGGTAGGGCGGACGAAAATTTGGAGATGTTGGGGCCCTTCCCCTAGATGAGCTAGCTGGCAGTCGCGACTGTTGCATCATCTTTCTCTTCCGATTTTCTTCTCCAAGGCCTTGCTTTTCTTCTATCTTTAATACTCGATTTACCAGGGTCTGGAATTCTGTGAACTCATGGGAGGCAATCTGATACTGTAAATAGTGCTGAAGTCCTTCGGTGAAGCGTTCAATCTTCTTCTCTTCCGTGTCGATGTCGTTGGACGCATACCGAGCTAGATGGTGGAATTGGTGCAGATACTCAGTGACAGTCCGATTCCCTTGAGTCAAGTTCCGGAATTCTCGGCGTTTGGCTGCCATGACGCCTGTAGGGATATGGAATTTTCGGAACTGATCCTTAAATTCCGTCCAAGTGATGTTGTCTTTGTCCATGTGTGCTTCTTGATAATTCATCCACCAAGCAGCTGCTGCTCCAGTGAGTTGGTGTGATCCGAATAACACCTTCTCTCGATCATTGCAACGAACAGTGTCCAGTTTCCTTTCAATGTCCCGCAGCCAGTCGTCGGCGACGATTGGGTCGGTCGCGCTTGCGAAGGTTGGCGGTCGCGTCTTCTGGAAGTCCGAGAGTCGAGTTCCGACGGCCGTACCTTCAGCAGTCCCTGGCATTTTCTGAATGACTTGAGCTAGCAACTGGGTATGTGCAGCCTGGGCTTCTTGGCGGCTCCTCTCCATTGAGAGAAGAATTTCCTGGAGGCTTGGTGAGTCTTCTTGTGGCGGTAGTGAGCTCTGTGATCCTGGATGAGGTGTGGATCCTCTTCGTGGTGTAACTGGGTCTTGGCCCTCTTGGTCATCTTGGGTCCTTCTCCTTGTGTTGACCATTCTGATCTTCTGAAGAGAGGAGTAGACAGGTCTAACTAACTAGAGAGAATTAAGGTACTAATGCAGAAATTAATGCGAACTGATTCATTAATGCACAAGTAGTTGATACAAAAGTGGCTAAGCGCCTTAGTCTGATACAATCAAAATACAAGTAATGGTGATGATAACAACCAAAAGCATCACCAATCCTAGAAAATCTACCCTGGCCTGAGGATCTAAAAGAACAGGCAACTAACTGCTCCCACAGGGCTCAACCTCCTCTGGCTCCATCTCGTCGTCGGACTCCTCCAGAGTGACAAACCCGGGTGGTCCAGACTCATGGAACAGTAGCGCTGACCCACTGCCCTCTGCCTGGCGGGTGCTAGGGGTAGAGAACGAGCGTCGGTACCCAGCTGCATTAGCAACCCTCCGAGGAATCAAGCTAGGTCCTGCACTGGGTCCAAGGGTACGAGCTGGGGAGACAACTGTCGGAGCAACCTCCTCAATTGTGCGGCGTCTCTGAGCTGCAGGCTGAGAAGTCAACGACGGGGAAGCGGTTCGGTCACGTTTCTTCTGCTCCTCCAACTCCTTGCGGAGCTCCTGATGCTCAGCAAGCAAAGTAGAGTAGCGCGAGTCGAGGGTCCTCAACAGACCTACGGTGCCTGCCAGACACGGGTCCGGGTACTCCACGATGGGTGGCAACCCAGAGGGAGATGAAGGCACGTGACGGAAAGGTGACTCCTGGAGCCGGCATGAGTACACCTGGCGTACCCGATGCACCGCCTCTCGAGCTGCGTCCTGGATAGCATCCAGTCGGCTTGCCCTGCTGGCCTCCACTCTGATCACCTGTCCCTCACGACTATCGAGAGCGTGCACCAGCACTTTGGCCTTGAAGCCATAGCGACGCCCCTCATAATAGTCCCAAATAGTCTCGCAGATCGGCCGCTCATCAATCCCTAGGAACTGAGCCATATGCCACAGCAATGTGGCCCATCCACCGAGACGCTCGATGTAGCTGAAACGTTCCTTGGCCATCCTACCGAGAAATTTTGGAAGCAAAATAAGATTTCGAAATCAACATTTTTATAAGAGCAAGAACAACCTTTTGCAAAAATAAGATTTTTCAGAAATAATTTTTAAATAATTTACGATGTCCTGGCGCTACCAAGCCCTAAGGGTACCGTCCTACAGTCAAGGTCTGTGCTGCTCTGATACCACTATTTTATGTCACGTCTGCCACGACAGTGACATCACCTGTGAGGAGCCCAGCTCGGTGCAGCTGGTCCCATAAACTACTTGACTTCCCAGGATGAGTCAATCACAGGATTATATTGCAGCAGCAAAATAGTACAATAGTCATAAATGTATGGCCATCAGGCCTTAGTACAAAACGAGATACAGTGCCGAACAAGGCACAAGGGTCTAACAAAATAATACATCTAGTCGGCGGAAGGTAGGCCCAAAAGCAATCCACAGGAAACAGAGGTTGACAGCAAGGCAGCACCACATCAGGGCTCCGGAGGAAACTGCTCGTCATCTCCTGGGTCCGCAGCATCTTCAGGGTATCCTCCAAGGTCGTAGAACGCTCCATCTAAGGATGAGTTGTTGCAAGGGTGAGCACTTACGTACTCAGCAAGTCATAGGGAAGGTAGAGATACATATATATATATATATGATATGAACCTATGCTATTGGGGAAAGAGTGAAAGGTTTTTCCCAAAATACATTTCTTTCTCAATTCTTACTCAACTTCTGATCATACCCATGGCAGTAAATAAATCGTATTGATGGTGATACATATATCCCATATCCAAGGCAATATATCCTCATATCACACTACTCTTATTCAAGTCTTTCAATCATATACTCTTAGCAATATTTCATAACTTAGGGCATAAACCACATGCCTCTTAAATATCATATGTTTGCTAGATTATGGTATTACCGCGACACGTCAACACATAACAGTCCACGGCCACGCCCCTTATCGTGACAACACATGCCACTTGGGTAATCTTGAGCTAACAAATTTTAGTTTATAAAACAATACTTGTGTCACACCCCATGGATTTAATCCACCGCGGCATACTCCTAAAACTCGGGAGTACGAAGTATTCGAATACATTTTTAAACTCTGCAGAGATGTACCTCTTTTTAAATCCACTTTTTCACTCGACTTCCAAGTCGGGCCAACTCCATGCGACTTATACGCATGTGACAGGGCCGAGATCACACAACGTTTTTGCAGTCTAGTATTAACAGTATCACTGCCCGGTAAATGGACAACACCATCCCAAGTACCGTTGTGGGTCCTCCCCACTGCCTTACTTCCTAGCCTGGGTCTATGTTCCCGCAGGACACATAACCTCTTTTGATTACAGTCGCGCACGACTTAATCTGGCGTAGGGCGTCTTCCTTCTTTACACCTTATCCTCTCATAATTTTTCTGATCTCACATCACTCATGGACGAACTGCGTCCCACCAGTTTCCACGCGAGGAACCGGATCGACAAGCCATGCAGGGAACTGATAATACTAAGAAAGCTACTAGGTTGCGCCTGTCCCATACCAGGTAAGTGGTTGGTACGTTTTTCATGCCACTAGACGCATAACACAAGGTTCTAGTCCTTACATGCCAGTGACCAGATCATACCACAATCATGCACCTTCAGTGCCTGCACATCCAGTGCAGCCAAGCACCTCCAGTGCTACCACCATTCCATACCAAAATACTGGTCACGGCTATGGGTTCTATTTCATGAATATAAATGTACATGTTTATACTTTAATTAGTTCATGGCTTGCTATCTTATCAAGTTCACATTTCTCTAGTATTCAATCTATCACTGCCATAATATCATTGATCTCAACATGTGCAATATTACTGAAATACCTATTCATGGAATAGCATAGCAATTCATAAAATATGGGTTTCAATATGATCAAAGTATGACTTGCCTTCCGCGTCGTAAGTATCAGCGGTCGATGACGGTTCAGCGACAAGATCTTCAACTCCGGACTCTTGCTCTGAACAAGATCAAACAAGCAAACAGGCATTACAATCAATTCTGTTCTACTAACTTGCTACATGCAAAGGTGCAAGGAGAAAATGCTCTGGTGATACAAGGTTTGAAAGCGATGTGGTTTTAATTATGGAAACCAGGGTTAGAGTTACCTGTTAAGGTTTACAAGGTTCCAAAATATCAGGGTGACATCAAGGTGGTGACTGGTTCGCCCAAAAACAGCGAATGTCTTTAGGTTGGCATTCGGTTCAAGGCATCGACATAGGGTTGATGGGTGATAGAGGGCTCAACTCAAGTTGTGACAGTAGAGAAAAGTGTAGATCACAACATCAGGAGTCTAAGGGACAAAGTTATTTTCAAAGTGCATGGCTGGAAGTGGGTGAAAAGGCTCAATGCCACTGGCTGACACAGGCTGGCATAGGGTTGACACGGCCAGAAAATAGGGTTAGCCATATCTTTTGACTCAGGGCTCCAAATGATGCACCACTTTGTCTGGTGGTTAGGCATTTGTAACAGGAACAAATGTCTCAACAGGACCTAGGGCAGGAGATGGCCGGAAAGTGATGAAAACCGGCGAAGAAGTTGGCTGGCCTGGAGCACATGCAGTGTGAACAGTACAGCAAACTAGGGCATAGCTATATCTCACAATCTAGGCCGAATTAGAAGTCGTGGTAGAAGACAAAGTTGCTCAGAATGGTTCAAAACATCTAGATGGCAAGGTTTCTATGGCTGGGTTGGCTAGATTTAGGAGATATTGGCCGGGGAAAAGATTAACTCAAGCCTGATTTGGGCATTTTTGATCTAGGGCAAATAAACTTAATTCCTTGCTTGTGGATGGTCTCTGGAGCATAAGTAAGCTACTGGTGAAGTTAGATTAACTAGAAATGCACCAGAAAAGCTTGAACAGCAAGCTCAGTTCACAAGCAAAGTTCCAATTTGGGGTTTTTCACATTTTAGCAAATCTGTCGATTTTGGTTGCTTAGGGATGTTAAGCAAGGTCTAGTGAGCATATTTGATTACTAGTTCGAAGGTTGAATTGATCTGGTTGGGGATTAATTGCTCGCCGGAGCTACTGGAGTAAAACTGAAATTGCCGGCGACTGAGGGTATTTAGACTAAATTCCAAGCTCGAGAAGCATGAGGGGGATGAGAGGAGCTCACTGGGGGTGTTGGATTGGAGAATGAAGCAGTGGAGAAGCTTGGCACCGTGCTCCCCCTTTGCTGCTCGCCGGGGAAGAAGAAGACACAGCGAGTTTTACTGATTGCTGGTGTGCAGGTGTGTAAGATGGTTGCTAGTCCAGGGGTTTAAATAGGCGAGGCTGCGGGGGCTCCCAACGTCTACAATCGCACGGGGAGTTGAAGCCGGCTTGAATCGACTGGGAAGTGACCGGCGGCGATGACAGGCGGCGAAGCGACGTCTTCACCGGTCGTGTTGGCTGCGCTGCTGCTCTGGTGGAGGTGAAGGCGAAGTGATGCCTCTCCAAGGCATGCTTGCGACGTGGCGCAAAGCTTCTGTAGTGCCTGCAGCAATGGCGTGCGCGCGCGGGCAAAATCGGCGATGCTGGTGCGGCCGCGGTGGCTCCACGGTGGCGAACGGCGTGCGCACACGTGGCAGGAACGCAGTGGCAAGGGTGGCGACCACGGGACTTCACCGGCGACGAAGTTCCTGGCGTGGCAGCGCGGTGGTCGCGGTCGTGCACGGCTGCTGGTCGTGCACAGTGCCTCTGGTCGAACCAGGGACCAAAATGCAAGGATTCTTATTTGAAATCTGGACTGATTTGTAATTTAAGTCTTAGAGATGGTTAATTTGAGAATTGATTTCATGGCTGAGTATAACATTTCTATTAGTACTCATCCAGCTCAAATTTAGTGAAAATTTGACAAGATTTGAGGGATTTCACCTATTTTCGAAAATAGGGTAAAATTAGGGTAAAACAAGTCTGGATTTTGTCGATTTCGAATTCTGGTGATTTGGGGAGAGATTTTGATGTCTGATCAAAAGGGAGATCTGTATCAAATAGTATTTGGAAGGTGTTTCCTTAAGAAATTCTGGAGTTGGGATTGATTCGTGGATTTTAGCCTTTTCAGGCTTCCAGGTAAACAGAAAAGGACTTATTCGCAGTAAAATTTGGACTAAACTGCGAATAGTGTTTAGATGGATTAATTTGGCTCCCAACTTTTTGAAGTGAGTTTAGGATGAACCTAGGAACATATTCCAGGGGTTACTTGAGTCTGGATAAGGTTAAATCAAAATAATTCAATCATCTGGAAACTGGGGTACTTAGGGTAAATCTGAATTTTCCTGTTTTCGAAAAGAGAGAGAGGCTTAGGTACTGAGAGTTAGGGTCAGAATTTGATCTGGCTCCTGAAGACTTTTATCCTCAGGGTAACTGGTAGGTTAAATCTGGATGGTCAGATCTTGATCTGGATCTAGAGAATAGATTTGGAGATTTTTAGGGTTTGGGAGAGATTAGAGTTCAACTGATCTGGCTACTACTACAGGGATACATGCATGCAGGATTTTCATGCAAGACTTTTCACCCCCAAAACTAGGGTGTTACAACTTTTCACCCCCAAAACTAGGATGTTACATATATCAATGACGTTAAGCTCATTTCGAGTTTGCAAAAATGACTTTCATCTAAGGGCTTAGTGAATATATCCGCTAATTGATCTTCGGTTCTCACATTATCCACCACCACATCACCTTTGCTAACATGATCTCTAAGGAAGTGGTGTCGGATATCTATATGCTTGGTCCGAGAGTGTTAAAGTGGATTTGTGGATATTTTCACCGCACTCTCATTATCACACAAAAGAGGCACTTTTTCAAGTTTTATTCCATAATCCAACAATGTTTGCCTCATTCAAAGCAATTGTGCACAATAACTACCTGCGGAAACATATTCCGCTTCGGTGATTGATAAAGCTACAGAGTTTTGTTTCTTGGAGGACCAAGATACTAAAGATCTTCCTAACAGTTGACAACTGCCAGAGGTGCTTTTTCTATCCACTTTACATCCCGCATAATCGGAATCAGAATATCCAATTAATTCGAATTTAGCACCTTTAGGATACCACAACCCTATGCTAGATGAATATTTTAGATACCTCAAAATGCGCTTAACGGCCATGAAATGACTTTCTTTAGGAGAGGCTTGAAATCTTGCACACATACAAACACTAAACATAATATCAGGCCTAGAAGCAGTAAGATATAATAAACTACCAATCATAGATCTATAAAGCTTTGAGTCTACCGGTTTACCTCCTTCGTCAGAGACAAGGTGACCGTTTGTGGCCATTGGTGTCTTCATTGGCTTTGCTTCTTCAAGTCCGAACTTCTTGAGTAAGTCCTTCACATATTTGTTTTGACTGATGAAAGTTCCTTCCTTGAGTTGTTTAACTTGTAGTCCGAGGAAGAAACTTAGTTCACCTATCAAAGACATCTCAAATTCCCTGGACATCATATTACCAAATTCCTCGCAAAAATCTTGGTTAGCAGATCCAAATATGATGTCATCAACATAAATTTGACATACAAAGAAATCATTTCCAATTTTCTTAGTAAATAAAGTTGTATCAACTTTCCCAATTTTAAAGCCTTTTGAAATTAAGAAGTCTCTAAGTCTTTCATACCACGCACGACGCGCTTGTTTAAGACCATAAAGAGCCTTGGAGAGTTTATACACATGATTTGGCTTTGAAGGATCTTCAAATCCGGGAGGTTGTTTAACAAAAACTAATTCATTAATTTTTCCACTTAAAAATGCACTTTTGACATCCATTTGATATAGTCTAATATTATGAGATGAAGCAAAAGCAAGCAAGATTCTAATAGCCTCAAGTCTAGCTACGGGAGCAAAGGTTTCCCCGAAGTCCAAGCCTTCAACTTGAGTGTATCCTTGAGCCACCAATCTTGCCTTGTTTCTTACTACCACTCCGTTTGCATCTTGTTTATTCTTGAAAATCCATTTGGTTCCAATGACATTGTGCTCATTCGGATTTGGTTCTTCTACTAATTCCCAAACATTGTTGCGGGTGAAGTTGTTTAATTCTTCGTGCATAGCATTCACCCAATCCGGATCTTTTAATGCTTCATCTACAAGTGTGGGCTCAAAAGAGGAAACAAAAGAGTAATTTTCACATAATGAAGCAAGACGAGAACGAGTTTGGACACCCTTACGCAAGTCACCAACAATTGGATCGATGGGGTGATCTTTTGAAATTGAGTGATGGATTCTTGGATGATCAACCGGGTTTTGTGAAGTAGAGGTAGAGGGTACTTCCGGTTGTTGTTGAGAGGAGTCTTCCACATTGACCACTTCAACTATTTGATCTCCATGTTGAGGAGTTGATGAAGAGGGGATAGCTTGAGTGGATGGATATTCATCTTGATCACTATCTTCTTTCGGCTTGATATCCCCAATGGTCATGTTCTTCATCGCCACTCTCAACCCTTGATTACCTACATCATCCAAGTTGTCTTGCTCCTCTTAAGAGCCGTTAGTCTCATCAAATTCAACATCATGTGTCTCCTCAACCAAACCGGAGTTTTGGTTGTAGACACGATGTGCTTTGCTATTTGATGAGTATCCTAATAAAAATTCTACATCACATTTACTTTGAAATTTAGATAAGCGTGTACCTTTTCGCAAGATATAGCATTTACATCCAAACACTCGGAAGTAGGAAATGTTTGGCTTCCTTCCAATGAGAAGCTCATAAGGAGTTTTCTTTAGTAGTCGATGACAACAAAGACGATTTGATGCATGGCATGCGATGTTGATTGCTTCGGCCCAAAACGTGTCCGGAACATTGTACTCCGAAAGCATAGATCTTGCCATGTCTATCAATGTCCGGTTCTTTCGTTCAACTAATCCATTTTGCTCCGGTGTATACTTGGCCGAAAACTCATGTTTGATGCCCTTATCATCACACCAATTTTCAACCTTGGTATTCTTCAACTCGGAGCCATTGTCACTTCTCACTTTCTTGATCTTGAAACTAAATTCATTTTCGGCCCTTTGAGCAAAGCTTTTGAAAGTGTTAAACACAATTGACTTATCATGCAAAAAGAATATCCATGTATATCTAGAAAAATCATCTACAATGACAAGACAATAACTATTGCCACCAATGCTCACAAAAGTAGTTGGTCCAAATAAATCCATATGCAATAATTCAAGTGGACTAGAAGTTGACATTGTGCTTTTAGTTGGATGTGAGTTTGCAACTTGTTTTCCGGCTTGGCAAGCACTACATAATTTATTTTTTTCAAACTTTACATCTTTTAATCCAACAACTAAATCATGTTTAACTAGTCTATTTAGTTGTTTCATTCCAACATGCCCAAGCCTTCTATGCCATAGCCAACCTTTAGATGATTTAGTGAACAAGCATGTACCAAGATTAGCATTATTTGAATTGAAATCAACTAAATAGAGGTTGCCATGTCTAAAACCTTTGAAAATCAACCTATTATCATCAATACTAGTGATAATCACTTCTTTTGGATAAAATGCACATATAAATCCAAGATCACAAAGTTGAGCTACGGATAAGAGGTTGTTTCAGATGGCAATTTTACCTAAACCTTTTACCTTTCCTTTGCTATTGTCTCCAAACGTGATCTTGTCATATTCCGCACCTTCGTTATTTAGAGAGGAGAACATGTTGTGATTACCGGTCATATGTTGAGTGCATCCACTACCAAGCACCCAATGTTGTCCTCCGGCCTTGTAATTTACCTACAAAACAAGGTTAGGTCCTTTTAGGTACCCAAATCTTTTTGGGTCCTTGGAGGTTAGTTACCAAGGATTTTGGGACCCAAATGGCTTTCTTTTTGGCACCAATGATCGGGGTTCCAACAAATTTGGCTTTAATATCGCCATTGTTCATTTTCTTTAAAACATAGCAAGAGTTGAATATAAGAGATGAATTACTTTTGCTAGCATGGCAATTCTTTTCAATGTGACCTAAACTTTTACATTTGTTGCAATATCCCTTTTCTTTTACAAACACGGTTTTAGATGGAACAAATGCATGTTTTCCCCTTTTAGGAATGTAGCCTAGTCCTTCTTTTCTTAAGGAGAACCTTTGACTATCTAGAAGATGTCTTAATTTTGATTCTCCTACATAGCATTTAGCTAGATCATTTGTTAGTTTTTCAATTTTGTCCTTAAGTTCATTGTTTCCAAGACTAAGCACATTATCATCAATTTTAGGTCTAGATGGGAATTCAATTAAATCTTCACAAGGTGTAGATATGCTAGAAGTAGACATCATGGGCAAGTCATTCAAAATATTGCAAGTGATGCCTATTTCATTACCCGTTTTGTTGGCTTTATGAGTAATTAGTGAGTCATGAGCTTTCTTAAGCATCTCATGAGTTTCTTTGAGACTCTCATGAGATGTGTTTAGCTCCTCATAGGAATTTTGAAGAGTTTTGTATCTCTTCTTCAATTCCTTAAATTTTTCTTTCTCTTTACTCATATAGTCATCAAAACCGGTGATCATCTCAACTAGGTCATCATAAGTATATTCATCTTCGTCACATGATATCTTCGATTCTCCTTTAGCCATGAGGCACTGAGGAGTGGAGAATAGAGATGGAGCTTCCTTGATAGCTACCCCGGCGAGTCCTTTGGGTGATGCTTCATCTTCATCTTCGGAATCGGTACTTGAAGCATCCGAATCCCATTCAATGAAGCAAGCTTGTCCATCCTTCTTCTTCTTATAATATTTCTTGAAAACCTTCTTGCTTTCTCCTTCCTTTTCGTACTTCTTCTTCTTCACCGATTTTTCTTGAATATGTCATGAGTGAGAATCTCACTCAAGACTTCCAACGGAGTCACACTCTTCAAGTTCGAACGCACAAGTAAAGTTACAATTGTATCATATTTTGAAGGTAAAGCTCTAAGAAACTTATGACAAAATTCCACATTTGTGACATCCATACCAAGCCCTTTTAGCTCATTTACTATTTTATTTAATCGGTTAAACATCTCCGATACATCTTCATTGGGCAACATAGCAAACTTTTCAAATTGGCCCTTATGGATAAATAATTTAGCATCCTTGACCATCGAGGTTCCTTCATGAATATCCATAAGATTTCTCCAAATATCATGGGCCGTTTCAAGTTTACAAATTCTATTAAATTCACCTAGATTTAGAGCACTATAAAGAACATTCATGGCTTGAGCATTCGCTAAGGCATTATCTCTATCTAGGTTAGTCATGTCATCATCATCAAGAATTGCAAAGCCCTCATCCACCACTTTGCAAATCTTTCCGCCCATGGCTTTAAGATAAACCATCATTCTAGTTTTCCAATAAGCATAGTTAGATCCATCAAAGAGTGGTGGTTTGCCAATATTGATCCGACCCTCACTAGCCATCTTTATCCTACTCCGGGATGGTTAAATCCTCTAAAAATGGAGTCCTAGCTCTGATACCAATTGAAAGGGATCTAGGATATCGACTAGAGGGGGGTGAATAGGCGATTTTAACAAATTAACAATTAATAAAACAATTAATAGTAAATGAGAGCAAATAACTAACACAAGATGAACAATGAACAATTTTGACACAAGGATTTATCCCGTGGTCTCAGTGATTTGCCGATCACCCCTAATCCACGTTGAGGCAAACTCAAATCTCTAACCGCTCCTCTATCTAGTCAACCTTCTCTCGAGAATTGATCTAGATCTTGACCCGGATTAGTGTGATGAGTTATCCAAACCTCGATTTCACTAAGGATGCACTTTACCGCTCCGGCAAGGCGTGCTCCACCCTTTCACAAGACGGTTTGATGCTTCTTCACAATCTTCCTTGAAGAGCTCACCAAAACCTTTCTCCTAGCCATCTAGGAGCCAGAAAACTCCAAGAGTAAGAAGCCGGTGATGAACACTTAGCCTTCTTCTAGTGCCACAAGATTGATTTAATGATCTAAATGCAATCCACTAGAAGATCTCAAATGCACACTCTCACAAATTCGAGAATTAGAACCCTAGAGTGTATGAAACTTGCTTAAGCTCTCAAGGATGATGACAATGTTCAAATTATGCTCAAAAGTTGTGAACAGGGCCGTGCATGGGAGTATATATACCCCTCACAATAAATATAGCCGTTACAGGCCGTTGGGAGAAAAAAATCACTTGGTGGTCAGACCGCAGGTATATGCCCGATCAGACCGCCGCAATTGCAACGGCATTAAACAGGCGCAATAAATGCTCACCTGCCCTTGTCAGGCACATACACGGTCAGACGGGAGCCAATTTCGGTCAGACCGTGAAACTGTCCAGAGACGACATAGTTTCTGGACACTTTATACGGTCTGGCCGATAAATACGGACAGACTTGCCAGACGGTCAGGCCGTAGTTCAAAAACACGGTCAGACCAATTTCTCGGTCAGACCGGTCTAACAAACTGTCATACCGTCATAACACAAAACATCATAAAGATAGGGCATGAAGCACCAGGAGACTGACCTAGGTTTTTACCTATGGACAGACCGACCTTTTAAATGAATACACTAGACTTTGACATAAAGTCGGTCAGTTCGAAACCCTATTCGGTCAGTCTGTATATTCGATCAGACCGGTCTAACAAACGGTCCGACCGACTGAGACAGAGTTGAGCAGAAAAGAATTGAAACAAGCATTTTCAAAGTATGTGACCTTCTAGTATGCAATGCAAGTTGATTTTATGATTTGTGGCACATAGATGAAGTATTTCCTGATACACCACATGCTCCTCTTAATAGTACGGCGACTATCCAAAAATCCAGTCAAAATTCTTCTCTAATCACCTTTGACCGGTAAAATGGAAAAGACCCTATTTCGTACCTTTGCCTTTTTGATCAATGCTCTTTTTTCATCATGAGGCTCTTTCTATGTCTTTCATTAACCAGTCTTTTGAGTTTCTTCTTGACACAACTTAGCAGGTATCGTTAGTATAGCATTTGTAGTTGTCATTAATTACTAAAACACTCTTTAGGGGCCTAGAAGCTACACCGGGGACAAGGCCCCCCGATGGCTTGTCCCGGGCGCCGCCATTTGCCCGGGGACAAGGCCCCCCCGTTGGCTTGTCGCGGGCGCCGCCATTTGCCCGGGGACAAGGCCCCCCGGTGGCTTTTCCCGGGCGCCGCCATTTGCCCGGGGACAAGGCCCCCCGGTGGCTTAGCCCGGGCGCGACCCGGGCCAATGGCGGCGCCCGGTGGCTTGTCCCGGCCGCCACCTTTGGCCCGGGGACAAGGCCCCCCGGTGGCTTGTCCCGGGCGGGCCTGTCCCAGCAGTCGCCTGTTACCCAGGGACAAGGCCCCCCCAGTGGCTTGTCGCGGGCGCCACCATTTGCCCGGGGACAAGGCCCCACGGTGGCTTGTGCCGGGCAGCCGCCTTTTGCCCGAGGACAAGGGTCCCCGGTGGCTTGTCCCGGGCGTTGCCGTCATTCCATAGACAGGGGCCTCCGGTCCCGGGTCACGTGAGGATCACGCGAGAAGCACCTCGGGAATCGGCGGACACCTGTCAAGCATCCAAGGTTCCTGGCCAGGAGAAGGACATAGCTACCCCTCGATCCAACGGTGGTAGGCGGGCTAGTTTAGTCTTTTTGTGTCTTTTGGGGCTATATAAGCCCTTGTAACACCTCATGTAGGAGAGACAATTCATTATTACTTAGAATAGACAATCTCACAGGTGTGCTCCGGAGCCATCTCTCCCCCGAGAGAGCTCCCCTAGCCAACTCCGGTTGGGAGCGCACCGATAGGACTAGGGTCTCCATTGAGGCCCGAACCTGTATAGATCTTCGTGTCATTCGCTGTGTTTGCCCGACAGGAGAGGACCGGTCACTCGGTCAGCTCGTGTCGTATTTTCTTCACTAGGATCTTCCACAAAACCTGCCGTGGTATTCGCAATACCACGACACATTAGTACCAACTTTTCGCAAAATCCGAAAACGACCATAACTGATGTGTTTGAGCTTTTTACCTTCACCTTTAAGTCTCTTCTTACTTAGATGTAACCATACCATATCACCTTCTTAGAATTGAGCATCAACTCGGTGCTGATTTTGTCGTGCCTTGTACTTGATTTGAGCTTTTATCAAATTATGTTCAACCTCAGTATTGAGCCATTGAATACCTGCCAGGTACTTTTGTGATCGGTCCTGATCAGATGTTTCCTTGCTATTAGTCATTGAGGTAGGGATCAGAAACTCCATGTCGAATGGGTTTTGTGGTAGAAATCCTAAACAGACCTCAAAGGGCGACTTTCTAATCGAACCATGCACTGCTCGATTAAAAGCAAACTACAGGTACGGTATGCTTTCATCCCAGGTCTTCGGATACTTAGAGTTAAAGCCCCTCAAGGGATGAATGATTGTTCGATTTACCACCTCAGTTTGACCATCAGTTTGAGGATGAAAGGCAGTACTCCTTTTTAATTTTGTGTCCATCATCGTCCAAAGAGATCACCAAAAGTGACTAAGGAATTAGGTATCAAAATCAAACACAATAGAATTTGGCAATCCGAAATGTGTCCAGACATGCTGAAAGACTACCTGAGCTGCTTCTTCTCCCATAATAGTCTTTCGACAAGGTATGAGAGTTATCATTTTAGAGAACCGATCAACGACCACAAAGAGATAGTTGTTGCCATGTCGGGTCTTAAGCAATCCTCCCAATAAATCCATGGATATGCTTTCCCATGGTCGCGATGGAACTGGCAAAGGAGTGTACAAACCTAATTTCTGATTTGCTGGTTTCAAGATAATGCAAAGACCACAGCCTCAAACAAAACTAGCCACATCTTGCTGCATACGCGATAAGAACGCATGTCAATGAAAATTTTACAATGTCTTCATAACCCCAAAGTGACCAGCAACCTTCGATGTGTGTGCTTCTCGCAGCCATTGAATTTGAGGTGCTCCACGAGATATACAAAGTAAATTTCCCTTGTACAAGAGTCCTTTTTGCCGAACAAACTCTATAGTTTTCCCTATTTCGAGCTTAGTCAGTGCTGATTAAAAATCAGGATCTTCACTATACATCGTGACATAGTCATCATGACATGAGGGCTTGATCTGCATGAATGCTGATAAGCATAGGGTTGTAACTGGTGGTCGCGACAACATATCAGCCAGTTTATTGTATACGCCCTTCTTGTACTTAATCACCAGATTGAACTATTGGAGATACGACATCCACTTCATATGTCAAGCTTGCTGTAGCTTCGATTGAAGTTACAGATATTGCAAAGGTTGGTGGTCGATGTGGACAACAGTCTCTTTACCTAAGAGATAACACCGTCAATGTTTTACGGCTTGATATAGTGAACACAACTCCTTGTCGTAAGTTAGATAGTTCTTCTAAGCTCCCTGAAATAACTCAGAGTGATATGCTACTGGTCAACCTTCTTGCATGAGCACAGCGCCCATTCCATAACCTGAGGCATCAGTTTTTAGCTCTAATGGTTTCTGTAGATTCAGCAAAGCTAACACAGGAGCTTCACTGATCTTCTTCTTCAGCAAGAGAAACATGTGCTCGATCGTATGAGTACGTATCACACTCAATAACCTAAACGTATTAGAGTTGGACACTAACTAACCCTAAACAGATAGGACTCAGTTATATGTATCGGATCGAAATACAACTTGACCAGAGATCGAATCCTTCCTGAGGTCGCGAAGCCTTCCAAGGTCGTAGAGCCTTCTGAGGTCACAGAGCCTCCTAGGTCGCAGAGCCTTCCGAACTTGACTCGAAGTATTCAACCTGAAGGACCCGAAGATCCTCCCGGATCACTATTCCTCCTCCACGTCACTCCCCTCTCCCTGTACGACCATGAGGTAATTCCAAGTCGTATTTGGTAAAGTTTGATGGGTGGGAACCCTTACTGTAACAACCAGCGTGGTTGCGACCGAAGGGTTAGTTCTGGTCGTGATCACAGCGGGGCCTGGTTGGCTCACAGCTGCGATCACTCCAACGGTCGTACGAACTTTCATGGCCACGATAGCAGTCGTGGCCACGGGGACACTTGTAGGTGTAGTCGAAGCCGTGGTCACCACAGTGGATGCCACTGAGGTCACAACTGGCGGTGTTGATGTACTTGCACTTTATACATAACCAAGGAGAAGATTGTAGATGCATAAAAGAACCGACCAAGTGCTATGCCAACTGCTCATATTTCGGTGTGGATTCATATCATCTATACTCAGTCCAAACCTTATATTCCTCACTTCGCTGTCAAACTCACCAAATGTTCTACTAATGTTTCTCCATTGAATAGAATTAGCTAGATGTCTTATTTTTCTATCGTGATTTGCAAACATCCATTTCAATCTAGAATCATAGGCAAATACCACATAGTTTTGACTGGTGACCTTTTTTTTACCTTGTCACATTCATTGTCAATTCGGTCCCTATGCTTATACCGCGATGGACCGCATCTTGGAGAAACATGCAAATCCTCATACTCATTGCGGTACAGCACACAATCATTTGGGCATGCATGTATTCTTTTGATTTACATTCGCAATGGACACAACAATTTTTTGGCTTGGTAAACTAATCTTGGCAACTCATTTCCCTTGGAAGCATGTCCGCTAAAAGATCTAATAGGGCCGTGAAACTCTTATTGCTCCAACTGTTGTTTGCCTTCAAGTTATATAATCTTAGCACAGAAGACAACTTTGTAAATTTTCCACATCCATGGAACAAAGGCTTATCAGAATCAGCAATCAATTTCTCAAATTTAGCAAAGTCATTTTCACTGTAATCTTCTTCTACATCATGTAACATTTCATCTAAATTACCATCATCTACATGCACAACCAAATGAAGATTATCAAAATTCTGATGGTCATCATTACTGCAATCTACTTCTGGGTCCTACTGATTGGTAGTAGTTCTTGTTTTCTCAAGGTCTTCACCATACCATATCCAACGGGTATACCGTGCATGAAAACCACGACAAATCAAATGGATCTTAAATTGATCAAAGTTACGAACCCTCTTTAAGTTCATACAATCTGTAGAAGGATAATGCATATCTTTTTCTCCCTTCTTCGCCTTTTCTTGCTCAGCAAATTTTATAAACCCGTTCACACCGTCGAAATACTCAAGAATAGTACATTTGATTTCATACATCCAATATTCTTGGTTCATCTACAATTGACAAAATTGACAAATCATGATATATATACAACTACTTACAACTGATATATGAAACCCTAACTTGATGAAACACTGACCTAACTACACAATGCAAGCTAGTGAGCTGATAAATCATGATACACTATAAGAGCTAGCTAGCTAGCTAGCTAGCTAGAGCTAGCTTGCAAGTAGAGAGAGATAGAGGTGATGAGAAACTTACATTAGAGAGAGAGATCAAACTTCCTTCCAACTTGCCCTGATCACACTAGCTTGGAGTGTGGAATAGAAGGAAATAGAGAGAGAGATGGGCAGCAAGGGTCGAGTGGGTTCAACTTATAGAGGAACATTTACTAACGGTTTGCAACTATAGAATAGTGATTCGTTTGAGACCTAGCCTTAGTTTTCGCACTAGGCTCACCTAGATTCTAATGTATGGAATAACGGGATCTTACTCAAAAATACCAAAACCCAAATGTTGATCGAAAACACAGCTCAAAGTAATTGCACAACTCTTTCTTTCAAAGAGGGCTTTACACGGAACGTTAGGATGCACTCACCTACGTCGAAGGAACTATGTGTCTAAAACTTTAATCTAGACTCGATGATCTAAACTCAAACTATTACAAAGTATTTATAGTCCAATCGTATGAGTATGTATCAGACTCAAACAACTAACTACACCTAACAGATAAAGCTTAGTTATATATATTCGGATCGGATTACAATTCTCACCAAAGAACGAATCCCTCCCAAGGTCGCGAACCAATCCATGGTCGTGAAGCCTTTTCAAACTCGGTTAAGTTTGCGAAGCCATATACAACTCGATCTGAAGATCCTCTCGGATCATGACTCCCTTGTTGAGAAGGAGCCAACTCCTGCTGTGTCCTCTTGATCAAACTGGAGATGTTGAAGTTGGGATTGACTATCGTCTCTGGTGTACCACTTTTCCGCACATACTCCTTGACCTTTCTGACCGATTCGAAAAGTCTCTTTTGTGCCACTGTGGGTCGTAGTCACCTTCTTCTCCAGGATCACATCTTCGCGTAGAGGTTCATCTCACTGATAGACCAAGTCTTCAACAGATGGTACTATGGTATCTGGCTCATCATCTAGCATGGAAGGCTCAAAGAGTTTGAGGTGTTCAACATTGACAACTGAGTAAATATCCATGTACAGAGGTAACTCAAGCTGACAAGCATTGTTACCAACTTTCCGCAAAATTCATAAAGGATCATAACGAATGAGTTTCAGCTTCTTACCTTCACATTAAGTCTCTCCTTACTCAGATGTAACCATACCATATCACCTTATGGAAATTTAGCATCAACTAGGTGTCGATCATGTCGCGCCTTGTACTTGAGTTGAGCTTTCAGCAAGTTCTGTTCAACCTCTCAATAGAGTCGTTGAATACCCTCCAGGAATCATTGTGCTCGATCCTGATCAAATGCTTCCTTGCTGTTCTATGTTAAAGTAGGGATCACAAACTCCATGTCGAATGGACTCTGTGGTAGAAATCCCAAACAGACCTCAAAAGGTGACTTCCCAGTCAAACTATGCACTACTTGGTTAAAAGCAAATTGCAGGTACGGTATGCTTTCATCCCAGGTCTCTGGATGCTTAGACTTATACCCTCGCAAGATATGAATGATTGTCCGATTTACCACCTCAGTTTGACCATCAATTTGACGATGAAAAGTGGTACTCCTCTTTAGCTTTTTGTCCACATCGTCCAAAGTGATCGTCAAAAGTTACTAAGGAACTGGGTATCACGATCAAACACAATAGAAGTGAACAGTCCAAAATGTGTCGAAACATGCTGAAAGAATACCCGTGCTACTTCTTCTCCCGTGATAGACTTTCGATAAGGTATGAGGATAATTATTTTGGAGAACTGATCAACGACCACAAAGAGATACTTATTGCCACGTTGGGTCTTACGCAGTCCCCCAATGAAATCCATGGATATGTTTTCCCATGGTTGCGACGGAAGTGGCAAAGGAGTGTACAAACCTAAACCCTAAACTAGCCACATCTTGTGGCATATGCGGCCAGAACACATGTGAATGAAGATTTTGCAAAGTCTTTGTAACCCCAAAATGAGCAGCTATCGTCGATGTGTGTGCTTCTTGCATCCAATGATTTCGGGGTGCTCCACGAGGTATACAAAGCAAATTGCCTTTGTACAAAAGTCCTTCTCGACGAACGAACTCTATAGTTTTTCCTGTTTCGAGCTCAGTCAGTGTTGTTTGAAAACAGGGTCATCACTGTACATTGTGACATAGTCATCATGAGATGAGGGCTCGATCTGCATGAAAGCTGATAACCAGAGGGTGGTAACTGGTGGTCATGACAACATGTCAGCCAGTTCGTTGTGTAAGCCCTTCTTGTACTTAATCATTGGATTAAACTACTGCAGATACGACATCCACTTCATGTGCCGAGCTTGTTGTAGCTTGGACTGAGTTTGCAAATATTGCAACGATCAATGTTTCAATATTCTCTGTACGCAAGAGGTAACACCGCCAATGTTTCACGGCCTGATGCTGTGCACACAACTCCTTGTCGTATGTCGGGTAGTTCTTCTGAGCTCCCTGGAATAACTCGGAGTGATATGCCACTGGTTGAACTTCTTGCATTAGCGCTGCACACATCGCATAACCTGAGGCATCAGTTTCTAGCTCAAATGGCTTCTAGAGATTCGGCAAAGCTAACACAGGCGCCTTACTGATCATCCTCTTCAGTAAGAGAAACGTGTCATCATGTTTCCCTGTCCACTCAAACTTCTAGTCAATCCTGGTTAATGCATGCAATGGAGAGGACACAATCGAGAAGTGTCAGATGAACTTCTGAAGGTATTGGCATACTCCCACAAAACTACACACTTTCGTAACTGTTTATGGTCGCGGCCACTCGCGAATCACTTTTACCTTGTCCGGGTCGATTTCCAACATACCGATGCCAACCATGAATCTCAGGTAAAGTAGAGTTTGTTGGCCGAACTCGTTCTTCTTATAGTTGAGGTGAAGTCGATGTTGTCGAAGCTGTTTGAACACCTTTTCGACATGAATGAGGTGTTCATCCCACAAACGACTATAGACAAGTATGTTGACGTGGTATTGCGAATACCCCGGCAGGTTTTGAGAACGATCCTAGCGAAGATTACGCGGCGCGGGTTGACCGGACGACCAGTCCTCCCCCGCCGGACAAACACAAGAAATGACACGAGGATTTATACAGGTTCGGGTCCCGGTGGGGGCCCTAGTCCTGTCGGTGCGCTCCCGACCGGAGTCGGCTGGGGAGGCTCTGTCCGGGGGAGAGGCTTCCGGAGCACACCTGTGAGTTTAGCTACTCCAATAACAATGACTCACTTGCTTACAACTGAGGTGATCCGGGAGGATCTCCAAGTCCTGATCGCATGTGGCTTCGCGACCAAGTCCTGATCGCATGTCGCTTCACGACCAAATCCGGGCCGACAGCTACAGTGCATGAGCTCCCCCCCTCGGCGGGACAGGTCCGTTTCGCCCGTGGGGAGGTTGAGCGAATGCATTCACCAGAGCGCGGGGAAGAACTTCCCCCCTGCCGCGGGCGCAGGGAGCCTCGCTCTCGCACCGGCCAGGGGAAGAGACCCGCTGAAGAGCCAACCTCTCCGACGGAGAGCCGGGACGTCCGGGAACTCAGTCCCGGTCCGGAGGAAAAGCGTCGCCGCCGCCACTCTGGCGGACCTCTCAGACCGCTTCCAGACTCAGACAACGCAGGTCTCGTGAAGGAAGACAGCGACCGGGACTCTTCCCGGGAGGTGCAGGGGGCTAACCAGCCCTTGTGACAAAGACTTCGCAGCATCCGGTGGCCGCGGCCCTACCGCCCTCTGCACATCGAGCACTATACTGGTGAGGCAGACCCTTACGAGTTTGTGTAGGTGTACTGCACAGCCATCTCCGCGGCCGGGGGGGACGAGACAGTACAGTGCAACGTCTTCCCCCTCTACCTCTCCAGCATTGCCCGCTCCTGGTTTTACAACCTGAAGGCGGGCTCCATCAAGTCTTTCTCGCAGCTCAAGCGGGAGTTCTGTGCCAACTTCCAGGGGAACTACGTGCGTCCCCTGGACTCCTCGCAGCTATACACTGTCCGGCAGAGGACTGGGGAAACCATCAGAAGCTTCTTCAAGCGCTTTGCTCAGGTGAAGAGCAAAGTGGCCCACGTCCCCGACTCTATGGTCATCGACGGTTACTATAAGTATGTTTTTTCTAATGGTTATGTATTAACAACCGTTAGAATAAAATAAAATCTATTCTAACGGTTCCTAAAAAAACCATTAGTATAAGTATATTTCTTCTAACGGTTAATATATTCAGAACAGTTAGAAAAAATCAAGTGATTTTTACTAACGGTTTCTCACAACCCAACCTTTTGTACAAATGCTCTTCTCCACTGTGCACCATGTATATTAACAGTTTCGTTCTAGATTGCGTAAAATCATTAGAAGGTAGGGGTTTGTAGACTGCATTTCTCTAGTAGTGGATCCATTAAGATAAAAAGATGAATACACTTGTCCTGGTGGAATTCGAGCGTCAAGTGCTCAACGTTCAACTGTTCGCTTGCAGTTATTACGCACATCCCCAATGTGATGACCTCGCGCGGCGCGATCAAGTTTTTGGCGCCGTTGTTGTGGAACAAATGGTAATTCATCTTTTAGATTAATTGTTGCGGATATAAGTCAATCTCACTTCTCAAACTTGCTTCTATTTTTTTTTGCCCTTTTTGTGTACAACTAATCCCTGAAGGTTGGAAGTGCATCTGACACTATCAAGAACGAGCCATATTGGACAATCAAACACGAGAGGAAGCCGAATCAACAAAGATGGGTAAACAGAAGAAATAATTTTGAAATTAACTCTACACTATTGAACCTGATACAACAAAATCAATTCAGTGGTTTTGCCACTGAAGATCCTTCGTTGCATCTCCATATTTTTCATGAACATTGTGATACTTTTAAAATTTGTCGGGGGAAATCTCCGCGAGACTAAGTCCAGGTAATATGTGTCACGATCGCCCGGGAACCTGGCCTCCGGCCCCTCCCCGGGCTCCGCCGTTTGGCTCCCGGGACTCGGCCTCCGGTGCCGTCCCGGGCGCCGCCATTTGCCCGGGGACCTGGCCTCCGGCCCCTCCCCAGGCGCCGCCTTTTGGCTCCCGGGACGGGGCCTCCGGTGCCCTCCTGGGCGCCGCCGTTTGGCTCCCGGGACGTGGCCTCCGGTGCCGTCCCGGGCGCCGCCATTTGCCCGGGGACGCGGCCTCCGGCCCCTCCCTGGGCGCCGCCAATTCCCCGGGGACCTGGCCTCCAGCCCCTCCCTGGGCGGCGCCTTTTGGCCCCCGGGACGTGGCCTCCGGTGCCCTCCCGGGCGCCGCCGCTTGGCTCCCGGGACGCGGCCTCCGGTGCCGTCCCGGTCGCCGCCATTTGCCCGGGGACTCGGCCTCCGGTGCCGTCTCAGGGCCTCCCCGGGCGCCGCCATTTGCCCGGGGACCTGGCCTCCGGGGCCTCCCCGGGCGCCGCCTTTTGGCCCCCGGGACCTGCCCCCCGGCGCCGTCCCGGGCCTCATCGCCCTCCCAAAGGTAAAGTCTTGAACTTTTTATCACGTGCAGGTCACTCGAGGGGCGCCTCGGGAACTAGTGACCACCTGTCAAGCATCCAAGGCGTTTGACCGGGAGAAGGACGGTCCTGCCCTTCAATCCGACGGTGGCTTCCGGGGTAGTTTAGGTTTTTTGCTTCTTTTTGGGGCTATAAATAGCCCTTGTACCCCTCTGTTGTAAGGGATCGGTTCTTTTATTGGAATAGCTAAACTCACAGACGTGCTCCGGAAGCCTCTCCCTCGGAGAGAGCCTCCCCAGCCGACTCCGGTCAGGAGCGCGGCGACAGGACTAGGGCCCGCACCGGGACCCGAACCTATATAAACCCGTGTGTCATTTTTTGTGCTTGTCCGGCGGGGGAGGACCGGTCATCCGGTCAACCCGCGCCGCGTAATCTTCGCTAGGATCACTTTGAAAACCTGCCGGGGTTTTCGCAATACCACGACAGTTGGCGCCGACCGTGGGGACTCGTGACAAGACGCCATGGCTCCCCCAAGAACAAGGGCTCGCACCCTTCCCGGTGATCCGGGTCTCGGAGACCCGGCGCCGTCTGCCCAGGAGACTGCTGTCCCGGTGGTCCCCTCCGGAGGCGACCTGGCCCAGTTACCGCCTCCCTTCTTTCCTCTTAACTTAGGTGCTTCCACCTCCAGGTCGTTCCCGGTGACCGCGGGGACCTTGGCCGGGACAAGCGTCCCCCCGACGGCTCCCCCGACTCCCCGGGACGCCCGGCTCGAAGCTCTCGTGGAAGGCCAGCTCCGCGCTCAGCGCTCTATGGACGAGCTCCTTAGCGTGCTGGCGCGGCCTCCGGCCCCCACATTTGCGTCACACCCGTATCCGGGGAACATGCCCCCGTTTATGGGTTACCCGGCGGCCCCTCTGGCGTACCAGGCCAACGAGGCCAACCAGCGTCTGGAGATCGACCTCGTGGAGGAGGAACGCGACCGAGCGCTCCTCCGCCACGCCATCTATGAGCAAGAAATGGCGCGCGCGTACAATCAGCGAGTGTGCGAGAAAGCTTTCCGCCTTGGAGACCTTGTCCTCAAGCGCGTGATGGACCCCCAGGCCCAGGGTAAGCTCTCCCCCAAGTGGGAGGGCCCCTACAGGATCTCCGCGGTCCTGGGCTCGGGGGCCTACAAGCTCTCCAACCTTCAAGAGCAGGAGCTGAAGCACACGTGGAACTTGCGTTTACTTCGCAAGTTCTATGTTTAGCCTTACGGGCCCGTCCCCTCCCCCGGAGCGTTCACGCCGGAGGGGGAGGAGGGACGCTGTATTTTCCACCCCTTTCGCGGCTTCGCAGGGGGAGGTCCTGTACTTAATTTTATTAGCAATACATAGGACTTGCTTTTTAAACTCTCATTGCAGGTCTCTCTCAATGCCGCCCCTAGCGGCGATGCCCTCCCCGCGAGGAAGCCCTCCCCGCGAGGAAGTGGGCCAGCCCCAGCAAGTCCCTACAACGAGAGTCCCCACTCCCGTAGGGTGGCTTACGATCAGCCCTCGTGGACTGAGGGTGTAAGCGGCAACCCGGTCACAGTGGCCGTGGTAACGAGTCACTTTCGGAGACTAGTCCCCTGCCCAAACACTCAAGACCCGTGTTCGGGCACTTCCACCTCCGGGAGTCGACGTTATTCCCGGCTCCCCGTTTTCACGGCGACCGGACGATCGGCCCCTCGCGGCTTGATTGGATCTATCTTCCACCTCCGGGAGTCGACGTTATTCCCGGCTCCCCGTTTTCACGGCGACCGGAAGATCGGCCCCTTGCGGCTTGATTGGATCTATCTTCCTCCTCCGAGAGTCGACGTTATTCCCGGTTCCCATTTTCACGGCGACCGGAAGATCGGCCCCTGGCGGCTTGATTGGATCTATCTTTCTCCTCCGGGAGTCGACGTTATTCCCGGCTCCCCGTTTTCACGGCGACCGGAAGATCTGCCCCTCGCGGCTTGATTGGATCTATCTTCCTCCTCCGGGAGTCGACGTTATTCCCGGCTCCCCGTTTTCACCACGACCCGAAGATCGGCCCCTTGCGGCTTGATTGGATCTATCTTCCTCCTCCGGGAGTCGACGTTATTCCCGGCTCCCCGTTTTCACGGCGACCGGACGATTAGTCCCCAGCGACCTTATTCCCAGCTCCCCGTTCTCACGGCGACCGGATGAATGCCTCCCGGAGACCCTATTCCCGGCTCCCTGTTCTCACGGCGACCGGACGATTGTCTCTCGGAGAAGTCACGGATTTCTCGGGCGTCCTCTTCCCCAAAGACCCTATTCCCGGTTCCCCGTCCTCACGGCAACCAGACGAATGTCTCCTAAGAAGCTCGCCTCTGGAAATCTCGTCGGGTTTTCTTGGATGTTTCTTCCACATGAGGCCTTATTCCTGGCTCCCCGTTTTCACGGCGACCGGACGATTGTCTCCCGGAAGGTCTTCTCCTTGAAAACCTTGTTTTATAGTTTTCTAACTTAGAAAATTTCCTACCCTACAGGTGACTTCTATCCCGGGGGCCTTGTTACCCTCACAGCGCGCGGAGCTATTCTCCGGCCAGCTGTGGGCGGGGGGGATAAGGAACCCTCAGGTGTCGACCGCACCGCCCACGAGGAAACTTAGCTCATCCTTGTTAAGATGAGTCGTCCAGACCATCCAAGAAGAAGAAAATAAGGAAGCAATGAAAGGAAACAACAACACAGCTTTATTGATTATCAAACCCGGAGGACATCTTCCCCCTCCGGTGGGTTTCGGAAACGATACAACTCGGGTTCTAACCCGGGGGATTCTCTAAGCCCCAAGGTTCCTATGCCTAATACTCCCGGAGGCTCTCCGCTAGCTCCCGGGTCAAGTCCCGGTACAATGCCCGCACGCGGCGCCGAGCGTCCCGGAGCACATCTTCAGGCCAGAACTCGTATCCCGCCGGTGGGAGTATCCGGAGGGGAGGGATCATCCGGAGCCCCGGTCGCGGAGGAGACAATTCGGCGCGGTGATTATCAAAGTTGTCCAAGTGCCACTCCGGACGCCACCTCAACCGGATCGGCTCCCGGACACTATCCTCGCCGCGATTCCCAGAGATAAGGCTTAGCAAAGTCAAAGCCGCCTGGGCGTCCCCCGGGGAGCCCCTCCCGGATCTTCGCCCGGGAGCAACCTCCCGGGAACCCTGGTAACAGTAAATTCAATTGAAGGACTTAGAAAAAATCCTAACTTCATTGCATTCAAAATGTTTTTATACAAGTGCCCGGGGCTTCTTCTAAGAAGCTACCGGAATCAAAAAGTCCTAAAACAAAAAAGGGGCCCTAGCTAAGACCCGGGGGGAGGCTCATACATGTTCGTTGTCGTCCTCCCCCCGGGGGGCTTCTTCCAAGGCCGGGGCTGGGACGTCTCCCGCCGGAGGCGCCGGAGCCGGGAACCACGCCCGTATGATCCGGTCGTAGAACCCTTCGGCAAGCTGCTCCACCTCCCGGCGCGAAGGCTCGAAGGAGTCCGGGAAGCTTCGGGGGATGCGGCCCCCGATCGCCCGGGCGCTGACCCCCGTAACTCGACGAGCCCCGCAGCGGCCGCGACGACGGGGATCGCCCGGCCCCGCGCCCGAACATCGGCAGCCTCTGGGATGGCGGAGACCTGTGCGTTCAGAAAACGCACAGCCTCCGCGAGGGTCGCCGGCGGCACCTCCCAGCTCCCAGAGCCGAGGCTTACGCCAAGGCCCACGAGGGCTGACCGGATGGAGCGGCCCGCGTCCACCACCGCCCGGACGCTCGAGCTCTCGAGCTCCCGGAGCGCCTCCTCCCTCGCCTTGGCCTCCTCCCGGTGGCGGGCGTTGACGACCTCGGAAAGATGGACCTGGGCCCGTACCCGGGTCAATTCCGCGAGGGCTTCGTCGCGTTCCCGGAGGGCCTCCTCGCGCTGCCCCACGGAGGCCACGGCCCGGCCCTCCGCCTCCTTAAGCAGCCGGGTGACCCGCTGCTCAAGGCCCCAGGTAACAGCTGCCACCTACAAAATACATAAGAGTTAGAAAAATCTCAAAGTGCAGGGGATGAATAAAAACGTCATCGACTCGGGTTACCTGGGCCCCGAGGGACTGAAGCCCCTCGAAACGCTCATGGAGCGTCCCTCCCCCGACGAAGGCCTGCACCTTCCGGGTATGCAGGCCCTCCGAGTAGCGGGCGACCTCCCTCGCGGGAAGCAAAGGGGTCTCCCGCCCGGCGCCGCCAGCGCGGCCGACGGGGGGTCCCCGGACCCCAAGGTCCGGTAACGCGGCCGGCGTCTTCGTCGACGAGGTAGTGCCCCCCGAAGACGTGGCCGAGGACCTCTCGGCGAGAGCCTCCACCCGGGGGGGAACCATCAGGCCTTTCCCTGCCCCGGACTGGATGGTCCCCGGGGCCTCCTCCTCCGGAGGAACCTCATAGACCGAGGGGCTCCCCCCTCGTCCACCGGCCAAACCCACGGGGGCGAGGCCCCCGTGAATCTCACCTCCAGCCTCTCCGGCTCCAAAGAAGCCGTAAGCGGCGAGAGGGGCTCCACCGTGAGCGGCGACGGGGCGTAGTTCGCCGAGTCGGACGCCGCCCCGCCTACGGTCGCCTCCTTCCCCAGCGCCTCGACGGGGCCCTTCGGGGGAGGAGGTGTTGCTTCCTTCCGGGATGGTGCCCGGGCACGTTCGCCCCCGGGGGTCTCGTCCCGGGGCTTCGCCGGTGTCGCCGCCGGCGTCGTCGATGGGCCAGGGGTCTTTTGAACCCGGGCCTTCTTGGGCTCCGAGCCCCCGGCCGCCTCCTTCCCCCGTTTGTGCGACCCGGGGGTGGGGAGAGGCTTCCTCTTCGGCAGCTTCAGCCCGAAGGCGCCGCTACCAAGTTCTTTGGGGGGCCCTCCCCCACGGTGCGCAAGACGCGCACGTGCTCATCGGCGAAGTACCTCCCCAAGAGGTTCTCCGCCTTCTCCTGCGCCGCCGGGTACGGCCGGACTGAAAGAGGTAAAGAGTTAGTCAATTTCTTAAAATTCGTAAGTACAATGCAGCGGGTTCCCGGAGCTTACGCCGCGTCACCGGCTTCACCTGGGGCCGCTGCTCGGGGCCCATGCCGATCCCCCTCTTCCCGCCTGTGAAGGGGGAGATCCGGAGGAGAGCCATCTTCTCAGCTGCGTCCCGCATCGAGCGGGTCTTCTTGGAGAGGATCACCTTGCCGAGGAGCTCGTACTCCTCGTCCGTCCACACCGGCGGCTTTGGTGCGGACGACCGGCTGTAGGTGGGGGCCTCCGGGGCGTACACTACTGCGTCGTCCCGGACCCGGAGGTAAAACCACCTCCGGACCCAATCCCCCCAGTGGTCCCGGGAGGCCGCCGCCGGGTAGTCGATTACCCGAGCCGGCAACATCTGGACCATCACCGAACCGAAGGGGGACTTGGTGCCCCCCTTCACAAGGTGGGAGGTCCGCGCCGCCGGTTCGTAGAAGTACCGGAAGGCACGAAGATCAGGCTCCCGCCCGGTCGCTGTCTCGTAGAGCCAAATGAAGAGGCCCATCCGGACGAGCGCGTTCGGGGTGAGGTGGTTGAGAGCCACCCCGTACTCCTTGAGAAACTTCCGGAGCATGGGATGCACCGGGAGCCGGAGCCCCGCCTCCAGGAAGGCCTCGAAGGCCACGACCTCTCTGGGCCTGGGGCGGGGGGCTCCGTCCTTCTTCACGGGGACTCGGATGTCCCCGTCCGCGACGATGCCTCTTTCAGCCAAGGACTCGGCATCCTCGGCCGTGAACTCCGACGCCCAGAGGAAATCCGAGGGGATTTCCTCCGGGGGCACTTCCGTGGTCTTCGCTCGACCCTTGGGTGCCATGAGGTTTGTCTTCTTTTTTGGTGGCTAACTTTGTAGGAGGCTACTACTAGAAGCTCCCGGACGCCTGCTACCGGAAAGAGCTACCGGGAGAGCAAAAATCGTTGAGGCCGAAAATTTGGAATGAGCTTCCGGGCCCCCCCAAGGTCCTATTTATAGGGGCGGGCCGTGGTCTAGATGCACGCCACGTGGCACCCGCGGATCAATCTGGACCGTAGAAGTTCAAACCGTGTGCGGGAAACGAAGGGACGGGCACGTGAATCGAGGCGCCGGTTCAAACCGCGCGCGCATTGCTGGCGAAACGGCGCGGCTTTAAGCGTGGGGCACAGAAACCGAAGCGTCGCGGCTCCGGTAACTTGGCCCGGAGATCTTCTCAGTGACCTGAACCATACCCACTGGGGACTCGAGCATCGTCCCTGACGGGCATGGGGGGCTGCTGTCGGGGGAAATCTCCGCGGGACTAAGTCCAGGTAAGATGTGTCACGATCGCCCGGGCACCTGGCGTCCGGCCCCTCCCCGGGCGCCGTCGTTTGGCTCCCGAGACTTGGCCTCCGGTGCCGTCCCGGGCGCCGCCATTTGCCCGGGGACCTGGCCTCCGGCCCCTCCCCGAGCGCCGGCTTTTGGCCCTCGGGACGGGGCCTCCGGAGCTGTCCCGGGCGCCGCCGTTTGGCTCCCGGGACGTGGCCTCCGGTGCCGTCCCGGGCGCCGCCATTTGCCCGGGGACCTGGCCTCCGGCCCCTCCCCGGGCGCCGCCTTTTGGCCCCCGGGACGTGGCCTCCGGTGCCCTCCCGGGCGCCGCCGTTTGGCTCCCGGGACGCGGCCTCCGGTGCCGTCCCGGGCGTCGCCATTTGCCCGGGGACTCGGCCTCCGGTGCCGTCCCGGGGCCTCCCCAGGCGCCGCCATTTGCCCGGGGACCTGGCCTCCGGGGCCTCCCCGGGCGCCGCCTTTTGGCCCCCAGGACCTGCCCTCCGGCGCCGTCCCGGGTCTCATCGCCCTCCTAAAGGTAAAGTCTTGAACTGTTTATCACGTGCAGGTCACGCGAGGGCCGCCTCGGGAACTAGCGACCACCTGTCAAGCATCCAAGGCGTTTGACCGGGAGAAGGACGGTTCTGCCCTTCAATCCGACCGTGGCTTCCGGGGTAGTTTAGGTTTTTTGCTTTTTTTTGGGGCTATAAATAGCCCTTGTACCCCTCTGTTGTAAGGGATCGGTTCTTTTATTGGAGTAGCTAAAGGAACAGACGTGCTCCGGAAGCCTCTCCCCCGGAGAGAGCCTCCCCAGCCGACTCCGGTCGGGAGCGCGTCGACAGGACTAGGGCCCCCACCGGGACCCGAACCTGTATAAACCCGTGTGTCATTTTTTGTGCTTGTCCGGCGGGGGAGGACCGGTCATCCGGTCAACCCGCGCCGCGTAATCTTCGCTAGGATCACTTTCAAAACCTGCCGGGGTATTCGCAATACCACGACAAAATTAATGCAGTTTCGCAGGAAGTGGGGAGCCGAGCTCGCTCCCTTATCCCTCTCCCTCACTGGTCGTTCCGCCATGAAATTACAAGTCCTCGCTGACTTCGTGGCAGAATGGACCCCGCTTCCGGGACGGAGGGGGAGACTCTCCGCTAGCCGCCCCAGCGCGATGACCATTGGACGCTCATGTTCGACGGCTCCTTGTGCCTCGCTGGGGCTGGCGTGGGAGTAGTCCTTCGGAACCCCGAAGGCAGGGTGCTGGAGTACGCAGCGAGTCTCGAGTTCCCCGCCACAAAAAACGTCGCCGAGTATGAGGCCCTTCTCCTGGGATTCCCAGCTCGTGGTCTGCCAAATGGACAAGTCCTACTTGGGCCATGACGCGAACCTGAGCCTATACTTGGGGGAGGTGCGGAAGATGGAAAGGTACTTCGAGGGTCTGGAGGCCCAGCATATCCCCCGGCGGGATAACGACCGTGCCGACGCCTTGCCCCGGGTGGCCAGCGCCCGGGAACCTCTTCCTAGGGGCGCTTTCCATGAGATCATCGCGAAGCCTTTGATAACCCCTCCAGGTGTAGACCCTGAGTCCTGCGCCCCGGAGGTTTCTGAGATCGCTCGAGCCACGTCTTGGATGAATCCCCTCATCGCCTGCATAAGGGGGGAGGGGGAACCCTCCGGCGACACCGAGGCGAAGCGCCTCCGTGCCAAGGCATGGGCGTATCTCCTGCTAGAGGGAAAGCTCTACAAGTTGGGAGCTTCCGCTATACTTCACTCCATCCTGCGGGCAGAAGGACTCCAGCTCCTCGAGGACATACACTCGGGAAGCTGCGGGTCTCACTTGGCCCTGCGGGCGGTCACGGAGAAGGTTCTCCGCCAAGAGTTTTATTGGCCCACGCTGGTCCACGACGAGCGAGATCATGTCTCCGCGTGTGAGCCTGCTAGAAGATGGCAAAGGGCGCAAGGCTGCCTTCCGTGACGTTGCAGACCATCCCCATAACTTGGCCTTTCGCGCGCTGGGGAATGGACCTACTTGGTCCTTCCCCCCCGCACCCGGGGGCTACAAGTATGCTGTGGTCACTGTGGACTATTTCTCCAAGTGGGTGGAGGCTGAGCCCTTGGCCAGCATCACCTCCCGTGCGGTACAGTGCTTCTTATAGAAGAACGTCGCATGTCGCTTTGGGGTCCCCCAAGAAATCATCATCGACAACGAGACCCAATTCAACTCGGCGTACTTCTGGGAGTTCTACGAAGGCTTGGGGACTACCCTCCACTTGGCCTCTATGGCACATCCCCAGAGCAACGGGGCCGTCGAAAGGGTCAACGGCATGATCTTGCAGGGGTTACGCCGACGACTCGAGCAAACCACCTCCAGGCGGGGTGCACGAGCAGAGGAGCTTCCGCGCATCCTCTTCTCCATGCGCATGACCCTGTGCAGGGCAACAGGGTGCACGCACTTCTCGCTCGTGGACGGGGCCGAACCAGTCCTCCCATTGGAGATCGGTTTCTGGTCACTGCGGGTCGAGCTCTTGGACGGAGCTACAGCCTCAGTGTACCAAACCAACGAATCAAACCAGTAGCTGGAAGTTGACCTCGTCGAAGAAGTGCGCGACCGAGCGCTCCTCAACCACGCCATCTACGAGCGTGAAATGGCTTGCGTGTACAGCCATCGCGTCCGCAAGAGAGCTTTCTGCCTTGGGGACCTGGTCCTTAAGCGCGTAACCGATCCCTAAGCCTTGGGCAAACTCTCCCCAAAGTGGGAGGCCCCGTACAGGATCTCCACAGTCCTGGGCTTGGGGGCTTATAAGCTCTCCAATCTTGAAGACCAGGAGTTGAAGCACACTTGGAACATAGACTTGCTCTGCAAGTTCTACATCTAGCCTCCGGGCTCACTCCTTCCCCCGTCGCAACTTCGCAGGGGGAGGCGTTGTACTCGCTGTTCCCTCCCCCACGATTCCGTGGGGGGAGGCGTTGTATTTCATCTCCATTAGTGCAAATGGATTTTTGCTCAACTCTGGGATTTTTTGCAGGATCACTGTTCCCTCCCCCGTCGTGGCGTCGCAGGGGGACACGTTATATTTTATATTCATTAACACAAATGGTTTTTCGTCCGACTGGAATTTTTGCAGATTCTTATTTCTCCGCCTCCGAGGTGATGCCCTCTCTATGAGGATGCCCTCCCCACGAGGATGTAGGCTATCGCAGCCTAAAAGTCCCTACGTCGGGAGCCCCGCTCCCATAGGGTGGCTTAGAGTAACCCCTCGTGGAATGAGGGGGTAAGCGGCAGCGCAGTTCTCATGAACTGCGGTAGCATGTCACTTTCAGAGACTAGTCCCACCTCAAACACTCAGACCCGTCATCAGGCTTACCCTCCTTCGGGAGCAAAATTGTCCCCCAATCAAGACGGAATTCTCGGAAAATCTTCCCGGAGAATTTTCATCCGGCTCCCCTTTCTCACAGTGACTGGAGGATTTCTCAACAAGGTTTTCAGAAGATTTTCCTCCTGAGTTGTTACTCGGCTACCCGTTCTCACGGCGACCGGAAAGTTTTCTTACGAGGATCCTTCAGACTTTTCCAAGTCTCAAAAGTGGGCGTGACCCCAGAAACCATTAACGTCCGGGCCCTTTGCTCCTTCCCCACAGCTCGCGGAGCCGAGCCACAGCCCGCTGTGGGGGGGCGATAACCCATTCCCAGACTATCCTCTGGACTCAAAAAATTTTCCCAGACTATCCTCCGATCTCAGAAAATTTCAGAAACAAGTTAACAAGCAAACTTAGCTTTATTGATATATTTAACCGGAGGACATCTTCCCCCGCGGATGGTATCGGTACATCTAACCGGGAGACAAACTCCCTGGTGGGTCAATATGTCCCAGGGATCAAAGCCTTGGGTAAATGCAACATACAACCCGGGGAGTTCAACCCCTATGGGAAACACAAGGGGGGACAGCCCCCCTGGGGGCTCCTACACCTAATAATCCCGGAGGCCCTCCGGGCCAGGTCTTGGTACAAGCTTCTTATGTGCTGCTGCGCCTCCCGAAGCAAGTCCTTGGGCCAATACTCATATCCCACCACTATACGAAGTGGCGGAACCCTCCGGGACCCCGGTCGCAGAGGAGACAACTCTGCGCGGTGGTTGTCGAAGTAATCAAGGTGCCACTCCGGGAGCCACTGCAACCGGATCGGCTCCCGGGAGACGCCCCTGCCATGCCCTCCGGAGATGAGACTTAGCGAAACTAAGGCCGCTTGGGCGTCCCCCGGGTGATACCTTATCTCCGGAGCGGCCCCTTGCACCACCGGGCCATCTCTAAGGCTGCACTCAACTCTAGGGAGCCCTCCCCCGGGAGCAACCTCCCGTGGGGCCTGATGAATTCAATCCAAGACTTAGCAAAAATACATTTCATTTTATTAAAGGAAAACATTTTTTGTACAAGTGTCCGGTGCTTCTTCTAAGAAGCTACCGGGAGAAAAAATTCTTAAACAAAAAAGAGGACCTATCTAAAGGCCCGGGGGGAGGCTCATACTTGGTCATTGTTGTCCTCCCCTCGGGTGGTCTCAGCCGGAGCCGCGGTGTCCGCCCTCGGGGGTGCCGGTGACGAGCATTGTTACCCGAGCTAGTTTAGAATAAATGTACGTCTGGTTCAAGATAGATTCGAACCAGGTAAGTGTCCGTTGGTGTGATCTCAAATGGCCTGAGAAGCGCGGACACATGGTCGCAGGCTTTGCACGATCAGGCCGCAGACAGTGCGCGGGCAGGAGTCCGTAGGTGATGCGCGGACAAAAGGTCGCAGACAACGCGCGGTCAAATGATTGCAGACAATACGCGGTCAGAAGGTCATGGACTGCTCTCGACATGGAGAAACGGGGTTGTTTAGGCTCTACGACAAGCATATCCCGAGTACTCCGAAGATTCTTCCACATATGAAGATAACTACCAGGAGGTTAATATGTGCGGTTATCCCTTAATTGCACGTGTTAAGCCTGCGTGGAAGTTAAGTGCAGTTGCCAAAACTACATCCGAGCAACCGTACAAAGCCGTTGTGCGTTGGTGCCCTTAAGACCAGTATAAAAGGGTGAGCAAATGCACCAGATGAGGACATGACACATCGGGAATAGATCAACATCGACAAGTGTCCATAGGCTAGTTTAGTAGCATTTTACATAATCACATGGAAAAGATCTTCACCTGTGATGATCTTTCCCACAACTTTGTAACCTTCTTTCCTACATAGAGTGAAATCCCAACTTGACGTAGGGCAATTACTCCCACCATCGAGGGCCCGAACCTGTATAAATTCTTCTGTGTTCCAACTGACTTTGGCTCATCATCCCTTCTCGGAGGGACACCCTGAAAGGCCTCATAACTCACAAATTCTGCATAAGTTTGACTAAGGACACCAAGTCTGAATAGTCGACAGCTGGCGCCCACCGTGGGGCCTTTCTCAAGGCGTTCTTGTTTCTATCCGGAGGTTCGGTGAGCCATGTCTGGAGCGTATGATTCCGAGAACGACTTCGATCTCGAGGATTATGCCCATATCCAGATGCCTTCACCTAGTGATCCTGTTCCATCGTAGGAAACCAGAGGCGAAGACGTCCCAGAGGTCGATTCGACCACTCAGGTCATGTCCATCGACCAGGAGGCGACCGACGTAGAACCAGAGCCCACTGTGGTTCTTACTACATTAGAGGTGGAATCCAGTCCATCGCAAGGCCCTGCTGAGGGTAAGTGCGATGTCGACCAGGAATTTAGCACGAGGAGGTTTGATCCTGATAACCTCCACCACCTCTTCGATTTTGAGTCCGACTCGGAACAAACAGAGATGTTTTCTCCTTCGGCGACCTCGCTCCCTAGACAATTCACTGCCTTATCGGAAGAAACTCCCGATCAACGGGCTGCTAGGGAAGAACAGGAACGCAAACAAAAGGAGGATCAAGATCGTGAGCAACAAGATAACGACCTTCATAGAACAGCCCTAGAGGCTCTTCATAATGCACAAGCTTGCTACGACGCTGCTCCGAGTTCCTCTCGTCGACCACGTGGTCGTAGATGCGACCAGACACCGTCTTTACCCCCGGAAAGTTTACCGGCGAACGAAGAGACGGTGACGCCTGGCGCACCCAGGAGAAGTACACATGGCTGGCTTCGATCCACTGCAGAGGTCCTGCGTAATTTTCCTCCTACGATCATAGATGCGCAAAAACCGGCTTTCACCAGAATCCTGGGGGAAAGGTTGGACGAGGTTGCATCTGAGGCGACCCCAACGGCCTCCTGCCGGTCAGCAACACGTTCCCATGATCGAGAGTACACTAACTCTGGTTCTGGTAGACGGAATCTTCCACCACTAGTGCCGTCTCGACATGACAAAGCCAGACGAGCGAAGAACTCTCGCGAAAGGGAACGAATTCCTGTCCACTCTCGCCTGGGACCACGAGTGACCTCCCCCTCTCGTGAGGTCGCCCGAGATCAGGTCGAGAGTCGCAAGTCTATTCACGGCCCTTATGTTGGTTGTAAAGCTTTCTCGCCCGACCTTCGTGCGGTCGTTTGGCCAGACAAGTTTAAACCAGGGGCCATAGAAAGATTTGATGGAACTCAAAATCTGTCCGAATTCCTTCAAATCTACATCACTGCTATTCAGGCAACGGGCGGCGATGACCTGGCCATGGCCAACTACCTGCCTGCAGTCCTCGAAGGACCAGCAAGTACCTGGTTGTTCAATCGGCCTGAAGGTTCAATCTATAACTGGGAAATGTTGTGCGATGCCATCCTCAATAATTTCCAAAATTGTTATTAGAAGCTGGGTAAAGTGGACGACCTCCATCGACTACGACAAACTTCGACCGAAACTCTTTGTCAGTATGTCAAGACATTTGTCGAGGTGAGAAATACCATCCTGAACATATCTGATAACTCTGTTATCAGGGCATTTAAGCACACCGTTCGATATTGGAGATTCACCGAAGATTTGCTCATCCATCCTCCTCGATCAGTAGCTCATCTCTTTGATATGGCTGATCGATGTTCCGACGCGGCCGAGGCTGTTGAATGGAATCGGATGGTTGATAAGGGTAACTTACCGCCTCAACCATGTCTCAAAGACATGAAGATGGAAGATTCGAGCAAGAAGCCGGAATCTTCATCAGGAGGGAAGTCGAAGAAATCAAAAAGGAGTCGATCGGGATAGTACCGAGAAGTAGCGGTCGCAGAGAAACCTCCACAGACTAAAGGTAAGAAACCTTCGTTTAAAAATAAAACTGCTTCTGGTGGTCGCAGTGCCGACGAGCCAGAGAAATCAACTAACCCGTAGAAAGGCAAGAAATGGTGTCCGCTCCACAACTCCGCAGGCGACGACCTCAAAAATTGCTGGAGTTGGTTGAAGCAGTTGGATGACTTCTACCAGGGGATCGGACCTATGCCGACCTTATCACCAAAGGAACAAACTTGCGGGCTAAGAGACGCCAGTGGAGACGAAGAGATGTCTTACCAGGTACCTCGTAATCATGTCAATGTTATTTTCGGAGGTTCCTCCTCTTTTGTTTGTAAGAGGCAATTTAAAGCCTTTTATCGAGAGGTTAACCAAACGGAGACTCCCCTTGGTGAACCTTAGTACCCCTGTTGGTCAGATACACCTTTGACGTTTAATCGCTCCGATTGTCCTGCGGGGCTTACTCGACCATTGATGCTGCCTCTAGTCATTATCGACGGAGGTAGTTCCTTGGACATTTTATTGGTCAAGGCAATCGACGAGATGCAAATTCCTCGTTCAAAAATTAAGCCCATAATTCATCCGTTTTATGGGATAATTCCTAGTCCCTCTATGATGCCATTGGGACAGGTGGTCCTCCCGGTCACACTGGGAGAACCAGATAACTTCTGAACAGAATTAGTTAGTTTCGATGTAATTGATTGTGATTCGGCTTACAACGCAATCTTTGGCAGGCCAACTCTTGCTAAGTTCATGATGGCTACGCACTGTGCTTACCAGTGTGGCAAGCTGCCTGGCCCCAAGGCCGTTATTTCGGTCTGAGGTAGTCGCAATGTGGCATTGACGTGTGATCGGCTATCCCTGGAGATGGTGGACCAACTTCCTCTCCGAGAAGCCCTTATCGCCACAGTGTCCACTGATACGCTCAAAGCTGCTCCTCGACCAGATGAAACACTAAAACTGGTTCCATTATACCCAGATGATCCATCCAAGATGATTCGGGTTGGATCAGGCCTGGATGACAAATAGGAACTCGAGCTCATTGCTTTCCTCTGGGTTAACACAGATGTGTTTGTGTGGAAACCATCCGACATGCCCGGTGTCCCAAGGGAAGTAATCGAGCACAGGTTAACAATTCGACCTGGACAGCGACCAATAAAGTAGAAGCTTAGGCGTTTTACTGTTGATCGGCAGGAAGGCATTCGAGAGGAGTTGGATAAACTCCAAAAGGCCGGATTCATTTGCGAAGTCGATCATCCGAAGTGGCTTGCAAATTCGGTCATGGTCTGCAAGTCAAATGGCAAGTGGCGCATGTGCGTCGACTACACCAGCCTAAATAGTGCCTATCTGAAGGATGACTTTCCCCTTCCCTGCATCGACCAGCTGGTCGATTCTACTGCTGGTTGCGAACTGATGAGTTTCCTGGACGCTTACTTGGGATATCATCAAATTAGCATGGAAGAAGAAGATGAAGAGAAGACTACCTTCATCACACCATTCGGCACCTACTACTATGTCAGAATGCCGTTTAGTCTCAAGAACGCAGGATCCACGTACCAACGCTTGATGCAAAAGACCTTTCTTTCCCATATGGGGCGTAATCTTGAAGCTTACGTGACAACCTGGTTGTAAAATGTTCAAAAAGATCGTCTCATTTAGACAATCTTGCTGAAACCATCTGTAATTTAAATCGATATGGAATAAAATTAAACCCAGAGAAATGTTCTTTCGGGGTTTCATCTGGAAAACTTCATGGCTTTCTTGTTTGTTCCAGAGGAATTGAAGTCAATCCTAAAAAAATCAGGGCTATCGAACAGATGAGGTCTCCCTCGACCATCAACGATGTTCAGCGCCTAGCAGGTCATATGGCGGCATTAAGCCGGTTCATAGCGACTAGGCGGAAGGGGACTACCTTTCTTCAAAGCCCTACGCAAACATCACAATTTTACATGGTCCGACGAGGCCGAAAAGGCATTTCAGGAGGTAAAAGCATATATGTCCAGTCCGCTGGTCTTGGTTTCCCCCGACAAAGAGGAACCATTACTCCTCTACTTGGCGGCCACACCTCACGCGGTCAGCGCTATACTGATCGCGGAAAGGGGAGGTGTGCACAAACCCTTCTACTACATAAGCGAGGTACTTCATGGTCCTAAGGAGCGATACTCTGAGGTCCAGAAGATACTTTACGCACTACTGATGGCTTCCCGTAAGCTACGACATTACTTCTATGCACATAAGATCACAGTGCCCTCATCTTTTCCATTGGGGGACATTGTCCGCAATCCAGAGAAATCTGGTCGGATCGCCAAGTGGGCTGTCAAATTCGGAGTGTTCGACATTCATTTCACGCCCCGCACCGTGGTCAAGTCTCAGGTCCGGGCCGACTTCGTGGTCGAATGGACTAATCCTGAGCCACATGTGCAGGCGTCCGAAGATTTGGAATGCCCCGATCACTGGACAATGTACTTTGACGGCTCTCGTAGTTTTCAACACTCGGGGGCTGGAGTGGTCTTGGTCACGGTTCAGGGCGAACAGCTGAAATTTGTTATTCAACTACACTTTGTTGCGACTAACAACACAGCAGAAAAATTCCTCGGAGTCCATCGATTAGTGGTGAGGGGAGACTCACAGCTAGTCCTAAACCGGGTAAACAAGGAGTACAGCACCTCCGATGAGACAATTGCTCATTACTTGGGGGAAGTGAGGAGATTGGAAAGACACTTCAGTCATTTTGAAGTCCAATACATCCCATGAATGGAGAACATTCTCGCTGACCAATTATCCAAAATTGGGTCCTCGCGTACATCCGCTCCGGCAGGAGTGTTCATTGAACACTTGGAACATCCCTCGATCATGACTACGGTCGAGGATGATCCGCTAACAGTCTGCGTTACCAACCTCGGACAAGAACGAGATTGGACCCATCCATTGAGGGTCTATCTCGAACATGGGACCTTGCCCGAGGATGAAACCGAAAGCGATCGGTTAGTTCGAAAAGCGCATCTATACAAACTTATAGAAGGGGTTTTGTATAGAAAAGGTACCCAAGGAGTATTCATGTGCTGTGTGTCCCAAGAGGAAGATAAATCTCTCTTGAAAGAAATTCATGACGGTGTATGTGGTGCGCACGCGTCATACCATACACTGCTCAAAAAGGCTTTCCAACAAGGATTTATTGGCCTTCGGCACTTGATGATGCCAACAATATGGTCAAGACATGTCCTCAGTGTCAGTTCCATGCAAGACAGGTTCATCAACCTGCCCACGCTCTACAAACCATTCCTCTATCATGGCCCTTCGCGGTATGGGGGATGGATATTGTTGGTCCTATGTCACAAGCGGTCAATGGATACAAGTTATTGTTCGTAGCTATTGGCACGTTTACAAAGTGGATTGAGGCTGAACCTGTACGCAACATTACTGCTGCTGCGGCACAAAAGTTCTTTCATAAAAACATTGTGACTCGATTCGGTGTTCCAAATCGTCTCATCACTGATAACGGTTCCCAGTTCTCTAGTGGTCTTTTTCTGGATTACTGCGATCAGGTCGGAACCAATGCTTTGCTTCTATAGCTCATCCGCAGAGCAATGGTGCCGTTGAACGTGCCAACGGGCAAATATTGCAGGGCATCAAAAAACGTGTTTGTGATCGCCTTAAGACACGCTCGGGGCCTTGGGTAGATGAGCTGTATACTGTTCTGTGGGCACTACGTACTACTTCTACTCGAGCCACCGATGAGACACCTTTCCATCTGGTATACGGGCAACGATTACAAGATCTCATCCTCCTAGAAGAAAAACATGATTGAGCTCTGGCCAAGTCCGTAGTATATTTGCAAGCTCTGCGCAAATACCATAACAAAAGAGTGGGGCCACGTAGTCTTCACATGGGCGATCTAGTTTTACGTAAAATACAAAACCAATCTAGTCGGAACAAGTTCTCCCCACAATGGGAAGGCCCCTACACTGTTGTTTCGGTGCCGTGACCAGGATGAACTCGGTTAGCGATGGAGGATGGTCGAATCTTGTCCAATATATGGAACATCGATCAACTACACAAGTTCTACGTGTAAGTTCCCAATCCATTTTCCTTTTCAATTAGCATGATTTAACAAAAACCAGTACTTTTAGTTGTTTCATATGTTCATTATTCATTTTTGCCCGTATGTTACGAGTCTGGCTCGGGGGCTGGTCGCCGATGCTTGTATTACTACAATACCTTGATCGGATTCGCTGGCCGATCTCGTGATCACTTCCAGACAAGACACCCCTCAATAAGTCATTTCTCAACATACACGAGGCCTGCTGGCATATCCTTGGTCATCAGAGTGGCTGCCGGTTTGCAATAAGGTTGGGTATTGTATCAAATATGATTGTCGCCCTGGTCGGGTATCCCTGGTCGTCGTTACACCCATATTTTTTCCTGTGCTTATAATACTAATTCTTCGTTATACATGATGACGGGCGGGGGCTAGGGGAATATGGTCGCAACATGAAACAAAAAGAAGTGCTTCCTTTCAAATCAAAAAATGCATACATTCGCATTATATAAATTGTATCTGGATAGGTGTAAATATTTACAGTACGCCGAGCTCATTCAAGAGTTTTTCTACAAGGGGTTTGAACTCCATGATAACCTCAAGCTGGTCTTCACTCTCGACCTCTGCCTCTCCCACCACTGGATTTAGATCAAGATCTGGGCCATGGTGATGACGAAGCTGGCAGAGGATGGCGGAGGCTGCTGATCGAACTCTTGACTTGATCGCTTCTTTTTGCTGTCTAGTATCTTCAGGAAGATACTGGAGAAGTGACTCTGCTTGGCTCGCGACCAGCATGGTCCAGTCGCTAAGGCTAAGGTCGTCCATCACGGTTTCGACCACATCAGCCCTCAGTAGACCGGACACCATCTTCAGTTTTTCAAATATGTTTTCTTGAGAACTGCTGCAGGTCGAAAGTGACGCACTCAAGTCTTTGTTCTCCCAACAGACAGAATCAATGGTCGCCTGGAGATCTGTCTTCTCTTGACCGAGCTGTCTTATTTGGTCATCTCGCGCTGTGACAAAAGGCCATTACAAACAGTTCGTATGACAAAATTAACTTACTCTGGTCGGGAGTACGCTTACAGGAGAGATGTGACCGCAGTTTCTAGAGTTCGGCCTCCAAGAATGAGATCTTGGAAGCTACCCGGAACTCTTGGTCTTCCCGATCAGCAAGGCTCTTCATCAGATAGGCATTTTCTCTGTGACAAAAGAGACAATTGTCATGATAGGATTCACACTTGGGAAAATGAAGAAATGTCTTCCTTACCTCTACAGGCGACCCGTTTCCTCTTCCGCGACCTCGATGCTATCTGCCATAGCCATCGACCTGGTCGCCAGATGAGTTAGTTCCTATGATGTGGAAGGGGATCAGTTTCAAAGCCCGGGTATTCTTATCCAGATGCGAACTTAAAAAGTTGCAAGGGGAGTTCGACATACCTCGGCATACTCCCGGAATAAGCCTCTTGATGGTTCTACAGAAGGCCGAATCGCTGGACTCGCCTTATCCCTAGCAGGAGCAGTGGATGAGTTTTCCTGCTGAGCCTTATTTGCTACTGGGGTTGCAGATGCGAATAACTCCGATTGGACTTCTGTGTCCAACCTATCTATAACGGCCCGAACAACTTCTTGGACCGAAGGGATGGAACTTTGCTCCCCAGAGACCTCAGCTGCAGGGGAAGCTTCACCACTAGCCGAGGCCACTGGAGGGCTTGGCACTGAGTCTCTGCGCCTAAACAAATGGAAAGACCATCGGTTTGGATATTTTCGGTCGATCACTGTAATCAGACCCTGTCCGAGGAATGGTGAAGACCGAAGCTGTAAGAATCCTTACCGGGGTAACCCTCTCGGTCGGTAGGGATACGGCCATTGGTCCAGATGTCTCCTGGACCACAGGCGCTAGGACTTCATCCGCGACCATGGGGTTGGTAGTGGTCGCGGTTTCCTACACAATTATTCCCACTCCTGTCGACAGGAGTGGAGTGCTCGCCGCCCCAGGATTGGCAGGAGTCACTTCGTGGCTTACAGGGGGGATGTATTCTTCTTCCTGTATGAGCATAACTAAGTGGATATTCATAGACGAATAACAACACCTAGAACTGTGAGAAATCTTACCGCAGTCACCCCTTCTGTCAGGACGGGAGGTGTTGCAAATCCTGAAGCTTCCTAGGCTTCAGGTCCTAGGGTTTCACCCGCAACCACAGGGTCATCAGTAGTCGTGGGGCCCACTACGATCGTGTCTGTCCCTACAGGCGGAGACGAGACCTCGCTGGACTAGGGAGCGATCATCTTCCTCTTGGGACGGATTAGAGGGATGTCATCCTCCTCGTCCTCGCTCCCTTCACCCTGTACGACGAAGAAGTAATTCCAGTTCGTACCTGGGGTAACAGGGGGCACTGAGTATCTTACCGTAGCTCTCTTCGTGGTAAGGGGAGTCCTTTGCGAGGAAGCCTCTCCCAGAATCCTCTTGGGCTTCTTGCGAGTAGATTCCTTCGCCCCGCGCTTCGAAGAGATCTTCTTCACCCTCTTCGGAGCCGGTTTTCCCAGGAGACCAACGTGCTCGGCTGGACGCGTCACCTCGGCGAATTTCCCCAAGAGCTATGACATTCCAAATGTTCTTATTAATGCAAGATGAGTGAATGACCCACAAACAGAGTTTGCTGAGAAAGCCCATACCTTTCGGCACTACTATTTGAGTTCATCGCTGGTATTAATCAGACTCTGGGGGATAGGCGATCCCCTGGTTCCGTCCTCATCGACGCTATACGCCTTGAGGAGGTAATTTGTCCTCTTTTTGATTTCGAACAAAGGCAGAGCTGCGTCACCAGCAAACAGGTTAGCACATACGACATTTCAGAAGAAATGTACGTTTTTGTTGATTGGAAGACCTACCGTTATTATAGTCCAAGGTGCTATCCGCCATGGACTGTATTTCCCAAGCCGAACGAGCCCTTTCGCGCTGGGGGATTGTCCGGTTCTTCACAAAGTCACAAATGATGTCGCGAGCAGTTAGTCCCTGCTGGACCAAGTGAAGAATCACTTGGGCCTGTTTCTTCTGCTCTGCGCTTAGAGTAGTAAGAGAATCCAACTCGCTGGACTTCTCTGGCCAGGAGTTCTCAAACCACAACCCGCTCTCCGACAGAGGGGTGCAGTAGAACCATTTCTGGTACCACCCGTGAACGGAATCCCGGAGGGGTGGGAAGGGATACTCTTTCTTCTCCCTTATCAGGAAGTAAATACATCCGGCGGCATTGGCGCTCTTCGACCATGCCAAGTAGTAGAAGCGTCGGAAGAGTTCCACACTTGGGAGCACTCCGACGAAGGCTTCACACAGATGCAAGAAAATCGCCAGGATCAGGACAGCATTGGGGTGGAGATTCACCAACTCCAACCCGTAGTGCTCCAAGATTCCCTTCAAGAATTGGTTCTCAGGGAATTGGAACCCGCATCGCAGGTATTCCTCAAAAACCACGAACTCGCCTTCTTGGACGATTGGGGTTTCTTGATCCTTCTCCGCGGGCCTCCAGTTGATTAGCAGCCGCGGAGGAAGGATCTCTTCTTTCTCTAGTGCAACCAGGCTTTCCTTTGTGTGCTGAACAAATCGGCACCAGAACGCCATTTCTTACAAAGGATCGGAGGGAAGGGTGGCGACTTTGGAGGTGATGGAGAATGAGGAATGAGGGTTTTGTGCGGCGGAAGTTCTAAGGCAAGTTTATGGTTGTGTGGCTTCCTCAGAAAGCTACCTGCTCCTTTTATATGCCCGAGACAACGTTCCATTGAGGGCAACGTTCCATTGAATACTTTATTCATTTCCCATAATGGATGCCTTCTCTCGGGAGAACCGTTATGCACTCCCCAAGTGAATCCGTAACGAAAAGTATTTTTATAATCTTTGTTTCGAATTCGGGGGCTAGGGTGTACATAAGAACGTGAAAATGTTACAAAAATTTTCGGAGGAAGTCATCCCTCATGTTTTTTGTAAGTTAAATTTTCATGTATTGATGACAATGCGTTCCTGTGATCACTTTAAAGTTTGCATTTCGATCACAACGATATTCTGTGATCATTGAAAATGGATAATCGCAATACAAATGGTTAACATCCGGTCAAAACATTATGTTATCACGACTTCAGTTCTGATCATTATGACAGTTCTGATCGGATTTCAGTTCTGATCGCGGCTTTGGTTCTGATCGCAATACCAGTACTGGTCGCGGTATGACTCGTTAATGCATTTTTGATTGAAAAACTTGTTATCTCGGATTTACCTGTGTATGTGTGGACGTGAAGACATTACTTATGACCATATTTTCGCACAGAGATTATGAAGAGTCTTAATTCAAATTAACTCTTGTGTAATTGTTCTCAAGAAGGCAAGTTATGTAAGGAAAACGAGATATTTATTTCTGACAATCCTTGCATACAAAAGGGATACAGGCGACTAGAGCATCGACCTAATCCGAGAGTAGTTTACAAAGTTCTCCTAGGGACATATTGGTGTCAGTAGGATCTACACTGACCGCCCCAAGAGAACTGGCAACTACTTTAAGCCTATCTACATCGTCCCGAAGCAGAGAAGCACTACCATCCCTGATCGAATCGGAGAGTTCTCGCTGCTGTCAAGCGTAGTCCCTCTCCAATCGGAATTGGTGCACCTCTTCGTGGGATTTGTCAAAACATTCTGCCAGGTGCATAATGGCTGAAGACATCTCTTCAGTCTTCTTCTCTAGAATCTCTTACTCCCTCTGGAGAGTCTGTTCAAGGGAAAGAGGATGGATCTCAGCAGGCTGGTCGCTGGGGGCTCCAACAATTTTGATCTCCTACACATAAATGTGTTAGTTTTACAAGTTAAAACGACCAATAGAAGGCGTGAAAATAGTTACCAATCCTCGCAAGTGAGAGGATGAAGTATTTCCCCCAGAAAGTAGATCACCCGACAAAAGTCGGGAACTGTCAGGTCGTGGGAGTGCAACATTCCCACGAGAAGATTGTTTCCCCAACACAAGTTGAGGATCATCTGGTCGCGGAAGTGCAGCCTTCCAACTAGAAAATTGATAACCCGTCAAAAGACAGGGATCACTGAGTCGCAATGGAGAAAGCTGAGAAGAAGGCTTTGAAGTATTATTATGAACCTCCAAAGGTGGAGATGAAGGTTCGACATGCTGAGTTGCACGGACAGGGAGAACTACAGGGGCCAAAGGAAGAGAGACCAATGATGCATCCCTAACCCTTGTGCCGCTGGAAGATCCCTCGTCAACGTTGGGTTTCTTCCCTGGAGGAACAAAATCTTCGGTCATCTGTGAATTTCTGAAAAGCATTTTGGAAATAATCAGAACGTAAGATGGCAACTTAAACCAAAAAATTCTAGAGAATACTCACTTTCTGGAAATCTTGGTCAAGTTCAATTGATTCTTCCTCTTCGTCAGTTTCGATCTCAATGATATTTTGATCTGCCATTGAGGTGGAAACAGAGGAGAAGAAAGGATGGCTTTGGAAAAGACTTAGCCGGGAAAAGACTTGTGAAGTTTTAGGGTTAAGAGGCTTCGGTATTTATAGCCCCTAGGGGTGACGGTTCATTTTACAATTTTATCTCGAATTAAAAGACAATTCCACGGCGCCATCATTACCTGTCAAAGACAGCTCAGAGTTCGTCTCAGGAAATAAACTGCCATACTTAGTGCGCCACTAAGTGGAGAATTTGAAGCGTCGGGTCACTTATCCGATGTAAGGTTTAAAATTTGAAGTAAATATGTCCCTTCGTTTCCTTAAAATTTGGGGGCTAGCTGACGAGGATTGTTACCCGAGCTAGTTCAGAATAAATGTACATCTGGTTCAAGACAGATTCGAACCAGGTAAGTGTCCGTTGGTGTGATCCGGCCGCAGGCTTTGCACGGACACATGGTCGCAGGCTTTGCGTGATCAGGCCACAGACAGTGCGTTCTCAGGAGTCCGTAGGTGATGCATGGACAGAAGGTCGTAGACAACGCGCGGTCAGATGATTGCAGACAATACGTGGTCAGAAGGTCATGGACTACTCTCGACCAGGAGACACGGGGTTGTTTAGGCTCAACGACAAGCATATCCCGAGTATTCCGAAGATTCTTCCATGTATGAAGATAACTACCAGGAGGTTATTATGTGCGGTTATCCCTTAATTGCACGTGTTAAGCCTGCGTGGAAGTTAAGTGTAGTTGCCAAAACTGCATCCGAGCAACCGTACAAAGCCGTTGTGCGTTGGCGCCCCTTCGACCTGTATAAAAGGGTGAGCAAATGCACCAGACGAGGACCTGACACATCGGGAACAGATCAACATCGACAAGTTTCCATAGGCTAGTTTCGTAGCATTTTACATAATCACACAGAAAAGATCTTCGCCTGTGATGATCTTTTCCACAACTTTGTAACCTTTTTTCCTACATATAGTGAAACCCCAACACGACATAGAGCTATTACTCCCACCATCGAGGGCCCGAACCTGTATAAATTCTTTTGTGTTCCAACTAACTTTGGCTCATCATCCCTTCCCGGAGGGACACCCTGAAAGGCCTCATAACTCACAAATTCTGCATAACTTCGACTAAGGACCCCGAGTCCGAATCGTCGACAGCCGGTGCCGGGAATCGCACCGACACAATCCGGTCATAGAAGCCCCCTGCGAGCTGCTCCATCTCTCACCGCAGTGGCTCGAAGAACTCGGGGAACCCTCGGGGTATCCGGCCTCCGATCACCCGGGCGCTGGTCCCCCGAAGTTCCACGAGTCCCACGGCGGTGACCACCCCCGCGATCACCCGGCCCCAAGCTCGAGCGTCGGCAGCCTCCGGAGACTTGTGCGTTGAGAAAACGCATGGCCTCCGCGAATGTCGCCGGCACCGTGTTGGAGCTACCCCCCGGGCCGAGGCTCACCCCGAGCCCCTCGAGGGCCGAATGGACGGAGCGACCTGCTTCCACCACCGCCCGGGTGCTGGAGCCCTTGAGCTCCTGTGGGGTGTCCTCCTTCGCCCTCGCCTCTCTCCGGAGCCAGTCGTTGGCACCCTCCGAGGCGTGGAGTTGAGCCCGGACTCGGGCCAGCTCTCGAAGCGCCTCGTCCCACTCCTTAGAAAAGGCAGTGGCCTTCCCCTCCACCTCCTTCAGTGCCTTCTTGAAGCGCGCCTCGATGCCCCGGGTGAGGGCGACCCCCTGTAAACATGAAAGTTATTCGAAGCCCAAAAGTTAGTGAAATCATAGAAAGAAAACGGCCGGACATTCCGGGGACGAACCTGGATGTGGAGCGACTGTAGCTCTTCGCGCCGGTCACGGGGGGTCTCCCTCCCGACGGCTCCGGACCCATCCCCGCCGGCAGGCCCCCTCACGAGGGTCGCGGGGGTGATGTGGACCAGTGTGGCGCTGTAACACCCTGAGTTAGGGGTGAAAAGTTCCTTTTTCATAAATAGCATGCATGCATGTATCTGTAGTATTAGCCAGATCAGTATCTATCCTAAGCCCTAAAATCTCCAAAATCTATCCTGTGACCTCAAATTAAGATCAGATTGTTCAGATGTGATCTATCAGTTACTCTGAACTTAAAAGCCTTCAGAACTTAGATCCAATTCTATCTCTAAATTCCAGATTAATTTAATCCAAATCTTGACCAAGTTCAGACCAGATTATTCCTGGAATATGATCATGGGTATGTCAATACCTTAATATAAAAAGTTGACAGCCAGATTCTACCATCTAGACTCTTTTCACAAATCAGTCCAAGAGTTATCGCAAATTAGTCCTTATCTGATATCTGAAAACCCAAAAAGGCTAAAATCTCCAGATTAACTTCAAATTCAGAATTTCTTCAGCAAATCTTCTCAAAATGCTATTTGCCACAAGTTTCTCTTCTGTGCAGATATCAAAATCGAACCCTAAATGCCAGAATTCGAAATCGACAAAACTTAAATCTTATTTTACCCTAAATTACCCTATTTTCAGTTTGTATCGAAAACTATTCAAATGTGTCAAATTTTATCAATTACCTTTGCCAAATACCTTGTTGAATATAATCTACCAGATTAGTGAAATCAATTTCAGTTTAAACCTACCAAATCTCCAGATTTACATTTCAGTCCAAAACTCAAAGAATTAAAACTGCAGTTCAGTCCATTTTCGACCAGGCCGTATACTGCTGTACACGACCAGAAGCCTTGCCGTGTTTTGCTTCCTTGCGCCGTGCACGTTCACCGCCGGCCAAGCTTCGCCGCACTTGTGACCGTGCATGCCAGTGCGCACGTGTGCTCGCTCCAGCTGGTGCCGTGGCAAGGCCGCTGCTACGTCGACGACCAGTGCTTGCTCCCGCGTGCGACCAGCAGTGACTTTTGTCAGCAATCCATCGCCACGTAGCCTCGCCGCGCCAGTACTTGTCGCCACCGCTTGCTACAAGCTTTGCCAGGTCCCGATGAGGCGACATTGTGATCAGTTGCAAGCTTGTCGCCGTTGCATCACCGCTCTTGCTGTTTCTTCGCCGCTACTGCTCCAACACGCAACCGATCTCATCACAACAACCAATTACTTCATTGTTCCCCTTCGCTATCTTCGCCTGGCCTATATAAGCACTCCTGTGCTTAGCAGCTCCCTCCACACACCACCAGGACTTAACCAATTTCCAAACTTCTTCGCTGTCGTCGTCTTCTCCGGCGAGCCATCGAGGAGACTCACGGTGCCAGCACTCTACAGATCATCTCCTGCCAAATTAAAGCCATCAGTGAGTTCATCTACTCAACCTCTCTGTGTAGTACTGTCTAATTGCTCCCCGGTGACCTCTAACGCCGGCGATCGCCAGAAATGATTGAAATTCGAAGAATGCCCTGTTCCGGCAATGTAGCTCGAATTACTCCAAATTAGCTCTCGTATCTGTAATCAAAATTGATCAGTAAGCTAAATCAAGCATGCCTGTGAACTTAGAACAATCATTTGAGCCCAATTTGAAGCTATCCCCAATTTTGCAATTTATCAGTTGCTGGCTCTCGTCGCCAAGACACACCGGCGATCCTCCGGCCAAATTGACGTCTCCAGTAGCTTACTCATACCCTTCTATCACTCCTAGAGCAAGGAATTGAGTTCAAACGGCCTGTGTTGGAAATGCCCAAATCCAGTGTTTCTTCTCCGGCGCCGATGACTGGAAAAGTGTTCCCGTCCGTTTCAGCCCAAATGACCTTGTCATTTAGATGTGCCTTAGCCTCCTGAGCATTTTTGTCTTCTAGCCCGACACCTAAATCGGCCTAGATCAGAAGTTATAGCTTTGCCAAGTTTTTGTCCAGAACAGCTCCAGTGCAGCCAGTTCATCTCTGTTCATCATCAAATTTCTTGCTTTCCAGCCATTTCTTGCCCTAGATCCTGTTGACTTAATTGTTCCTGTTACTCAAGCCTACCTTCCAGACAAAGTGGTGCATCATTTGGAGCTCCAGATCAAAATTTATGCTAAGCCCTAGTTTTTGGCATTGTCAGCTCTATGCCAGAGCTTGTCAGTCAGTGGCATTGACCTTGTTTACCCACTTCTGGTTGTGTAATTTGAAATCCACTTTGTCCACTGAATTTGTAGAGTTGTGATCTACATTTTCTTCTACTACCACAACTTGAGATAAGCATCCTAGCTTTTCTTAAAGCTATGTCCAAGCTTTGATCCGAATGTCGATCTGTTGACATTCGCTGTTTTGATTAAACCAACCACAAAATTGTTATCCCTATTGAAATCCTGAGACCCTAGGATTATCTAATCACCATCCTTAGCCCGAATTCCTTGAAACCCTAGAATCTCAGTTCAGTTGCAGTTCAAATTATCTCCAGTATAGTTCAATCATTCTTGTTGAGCATTTCTGCATATAAGTCATAAAACATTTTAAATATTATAAGTAATCATTGTGTGTTTGTTTGTCGTCGAGCAGATTCAGAAGCTGACTTTGAAGATTTTGCTGTTGACCCGTGTAGCTTCTAGGCCCCTATAGAGTGTTTTAATAATTAATGAGAACTACAAATGCTATACTAACGTTACCTGTCTAGTTGTGTCAAAGAAAGTACTTAAAAGACAGGTCAATGAAAGGCAAAGAAAGAGCCCCATGATGAAGAAAGAGCATTGATCAAAAGGGCAAAGGTACGAAATAGGATCTTTTCCATTTTTACCGGTCTAAGGTGATTAGAGAAGAATTTTGACCGGATTTTAGGATAGTTGCCGTACTATTAAGAGGAGCATGTGGTGTATCACAAAATACTTCATCTATGTGCCACAAAGCATAAAATCAACTTGCATTGCATGCTAGAAGGTCACATCCTTTGAGATTGTCTATTTCATCTCATATCTGTCTCAGTCGGTCTGACCGTGAGTTAGACCGGTCTGACCGATTTATCGGACTAACCGTTTAAGATCTCGGACTGACCGATGTTGTGTCTATGCATCTTGTATTTATGTTTAAAGTCGGTCTGTCCGTAGTTAATTTCTCGGTCAGACTCCTGGAACCTCTTGGTTTATCCTTCTGGCATTTTGAGCTATTACGGTCTGACTGTTTGTTAGACCGGTCTGACCGTGAAATCGGTCTGACCGTGTTTTTGCACTGCGGTTTGACCGTTTTGCCGGTCTGTCCGTATATATCGGCCTGACCGTATAAGGTGTCCAGAAACTATGTCGTCTCTGGACAGTTTCACGGTCTGACCGAAATAGGCTCCGGTCTGACCGTATGTGTGCCTGACAAGGGCAGTTGAGCATTTATTGCGCCTGTTTAATGCCGTTGCAATTTCTGCGGTCCGACCGAGCTTGTGCCTGCGGTCTGACCGCCAGGTGATCTTTTTCTCCCAACGGCCTGTAACGGCTATATTGATTGTGGGGGGTATATATACTCCCATGCACGGCCATGTTCAGGACTTTTTTGGCATAATCTTGAGCATTGTCATCATCCTTGAGAGCCTAAGCTTGTTTCATACACTCTAGGGTTCAAATTCTCAAATTTGTGAGAGTGTGCATTTGAGATCTTCTAGTGCATTGCATTTAGAACATTGAATCAATTGTGTGGCACTAGAAGAAGGCAAAGTGATCATCAGCGGCTTGTTACTCTTGGAGTTTGCCGGCTCCTAGACGGCTAGGAGAAAGGTTTTGAAGAGCTCTTCAAGGAAGATTGTGAAGAAGCTTCAAAACGTCTTGTGAAAGGTTGAGCACGCCTTGCCGGAGCGGTAAAGTGCATCCTTAGTGAAATCGAGGTTTGGATAACTCATCACACTATTCCGGCTCAATATCTAGGTCACTTCTCGAGAGAAGATTGACTAGATAGAGGAGCGGTTAGAGATTTGAGTTTGCCTCAACGTGGATTAGGGGTGATCGGCAAATCACCGAGACCACGGGATATATCCTTGTGTTGAGATTGCTCATTGTTCATCTTGTGTTATTTAAATTGCTCTCATTTACTACAAATTGTTTGATTTATTGTAATTTGGTAAAATCGCCTATTCACCCCCCCTCTAGTCGATATCCTAGATCCTTTTCAATTGGTATCAGAGCAAGGACTCCTTTTTAGAGGATTTAACCATCCCGGAGTAGGATAAAGATGGCTAGTGAGGGTCAGATCAATATTGGTAAACCACCACTCTTTGATGGATCTAACTATACTTATTGGAAAACTAGGATGATGGTCTATCTTAAAGCCATGGGTGGAAAGATTTGGAAAGTGGTGGATGAGGGGTTTGCAATTCTTGATGATGATGACATAACCAACTTAGATAGAGATAATGCCTTAGCAAATGCTCAAGCCATGAATGTTCTTTATAGTGCTCTAAATCTAGGTGAATTTAATAGAATTTATAAACTTGAAACGGCCCATGATATTTGGAGAAATCTTATGGATATTCATGAAGGAACCTCGATGGTCAAGGACGCTAAACTATTTATCCATAAGGGCCAATTTGAAAAGTTTGCCATGTTGCCCAATGAAGATGTATCGGAGATGTTTAACCGATTAAATAACATCGTAAATGAGTTAAAAGGGCTTGGTGTGGATGTCACAAACGTGGAGTTTTGTCATAAGTTTCTTAGAGCTTTACCTTCTAAATATGATACAATTGTTACCTTACTTGTGCGTTCGAACTTGAAGAGTGTGACTCCGTTGGAAGTCTTGAGTGAGATTCTCACTCATGATATATTCAAGAAGTCTCAAGAAGAAGTGAAAGATGAGGCTTCCGACTCCAAGAAGAAGAACATTGCACTTAAAGCTCAAGTCTCCAAAAGGGAAGACAATGAAGAGGAAAGCGATGAGAGAGACACCGATGAGGAAATGGCTCTCTTCGTGAGAAAATTCAAGCGGTTCATGAAGAAAAGATATCAAGGGAAATCTTTCAAGAAAGGACAAACATCCAAGAGGAACCCATTTGAAGAGAGGAGATGTTTTGAGTGCGGTGAAAAGGGTCACATCTCCACTCAATGTAAAAGTAAGGAAGAAGAAAAATCAATGAAGAAGAAGAAGTACGAAAAGGAAGGAGAGAGCAAGAAAAAGGTCTTCAAGAAATATTATAAGAAGAAGGACGGACAAGCATGCTTCATTGAGTGGGATTCGGATGCTTCAAGTTCCGATTCCGATGATGAAGATGAAACGTCACCAAAAGGACTCGCCGGGGTAGCTATCAAGGAAGCCCCATCTCTCTTCTCCACTCCTCATTGCCTCCTGGCTAAAGGAGAATCAAAGGTACCTTGTGATGAAAATGAATATACTTATGATGACCTAGTGGAGATGATTACTGATTTTGATGACTATATGAGTAAGGAAAAAGACAAATTCAAGGAATTGAAGAAGAGATACAAAGCTCTTCAAAATTCCTATGAGGAGCTAAACACATCTCATGAGAGTCTCAAAGAAACTCATGAGATGCTCAAGGAAGCTCATGACTCTTTAATTACTCATAAAGCCAACAAATCAAGTAATGACATAGGCATCACTTGCAATATTGTGAATGACTTGCCCATGATGTCTACTTCTACCATTTCTACTTCTTGTGAAGACTTAAGTGAATTCCCTACTAGACCTAAAATTGAAGATAATGTGCTTAGTCTTCAAAACAACGAGCTTAAAGAAGAAATTGAAAACTAACCAATGACCTAGCAAAATGTTATGTAGGAGAATCAAGATTGAGACATCTTCTAGGTAGTCAAAGATTTTCCTTAAGAAAAGAAGGACTAGGTTTCATTCCCAAAAAGGGTAAACATGCTTTTGTTCCAACTAAAACCGTTTTTGTGAAAGAAAAAGGATATTGTAACAAATGCAAAAGTTTAGGTCACATTGAAAAGAATTGCCATGCTAACAAAAGCATTTCATCTCCTATATTCAATTCTTGCTATGTATTGAAGAAAATGACTAATGGAGATATTAAAGCCAAATTTGTTGGAACCCCGATCATTGGTGCCAAAAAGAAAGCCATTTGGGTTCCAAAATCCTTGGTAACTAACCTCCAAGGACCCAAAAAGGTTTGGGTACCTAAAAGGACCTAACTTTGTTTTGTAGGTAAATTACAAGGCGGGAGGACAACATTGGGTGCTCGATAGTGGATGCACTCAACACATGACCGGTAATCACAACATGTTCTCCTCACTAAATAACAAAGGTGCGGAATATGACAAGATCACGTTTGGAGACAATAGCAAAGAAAGGTAAAAGGTTTAGGTAAAATTGCTATCTCAAACGACCTCTCCATATCTAATGTATTGCTTGTTGAATCTCTAAACTTCAACCTCTTATCCGTAGCTCAACTTTGTGATCTTGGATTCATATGTGCATTTTATCCAAAAGAAGTAATTATCACTAGCATTGATGATAATAAGTTGATTTTCAAAGGTTTTAGACATGGCAACCTCTATTTAGTTTATTTCAATTCAAATGATACTAATCTTGGTACATGCTTGTTTACAAAATCTTCCAAAGGTTGGCTATGGCATAGAAGGCTTGGGCATGTTGGAATGAAACAACTAAATAGACTAGTTAAACATGATTTGGTTGTTGGTCTAAAAGATGTAAAGTTTGAAAAAGACAAATTATGTAGTGCTTGCCAAGCCGGAAAACAAGTTGCAAACTCACATCCAACTAAAAGCACAATGTCAACTTCGAGTCCACTTGAATTATTGCATATGGATTTATTTGGACCAACTTCTTTTGTGAGCATTGGTGGCAATAGTTATTGCCTTGTCGTTGTGGATGATTTTTCTAGATATACATGGATATTCTTTTTGCATGATAAGTCAATTGTGTTTAACACTTTCAAAAGCTTTGCTCAAAGGGCCGAAAATGAATTTAGCTTCAAGATCAAGAAAGTGAGAAGCGACAACGGCTCCGAATTCAAGAACACCAAGGTTGAAAATTGGTGTGATGATAAAGGCATCAAACATGAGTTTTCGGCCAAGTATACACTGGAGCAAAATGGAGTAGTCGAACGAAAGAACCGGACATTGATAGATATGGCAAGGTCTATGCTTTCGGAGTACAATGTTTCGGACACCTTTTGGGCCGAAGCAATCAACACCGCGTGCCATGCATCAAATCGTCTTTATTGTCATCGACTACTAAAGAAACTCCTTATGAGCTTCTCATTGGAAGGAAGCCAAACATTTCCTACTTCCGTGTGTTTGGGTGTAAGTGCTATATCTTGCGGAAAGGTACACGCTTATCTAAATTTCAAAGTAAATGTGATGTAGGATTTTTGTTAGGATACTCATCAAATAGCAAAGCATATCGTGTCTACAACCAAAACTCCGGTTTAGTTGAGGAGACACATGATGTGGAATTTGATGAGACTAACGGCCCTCAAGAGGAGCAAGACAATTTGGATGATGTAGGTAATGAAGGGTTGAGAGTGGCAATGAAGAATATGACCATTGGGGATATCAAGCCGAAAGAAGATAGTGATCAAGATGAAGCACCATCCACTCAAGCTATCTCCTCTTCATCAACTCCACAACATGAAGATCAAATAGTAGAAGTGGTCAATGTGGAAGACTCCTCTCAACCACAACCGGAAGTACCTTCTACCTCTATCTCACAAATCCCGGTTGACCATCCAAGAATTCATCACTCAATTTCCAAAGATCACCCCGTCGATCAAATTGTTGGTGACTTGTGTAAGGGTATTCAAACTCATTCTCGTCTTGCTTCATTTTGTGAAAATTACTCTTTTGTTTCCTCCTTTGAGCCCACACTTGTAGATGAAGCTTTAAAAGATCCGGATTGGGTGAATGCTATGCATGAAGAATTAAACAACTTCACCCGCAACAATGTTTGGGAATTGGTAGAAGAACCAAATCCGGATGAGCATAATGTCATTGGAACCAAATGGATTTTCAAGAATAAACAAGATGCAAACGGAGTGGTAGTAAGAAACAAGGCAAGATTGGTGGCTCAAGGATACACTCAAGTCGAAGGTTTGGACTTCGGTGAAACCTTTGCTCCCGTAGCTAGACTTGAGGCGATTAGAATCTTACTTGCTTTTGCTTCATCTCATAATATTGAACTATATCAAATGGATGTCAAAAGTGCATTTTTAAATGGAAAAATTAATGAGTTAGTATTTGTTAAACAACCTCCCGGATTTGAGGATCCTACAAAGCCAAATCATGTGTATAAACTCTCCAAGGCTCTTTATGGTCTTAAACAAGCACCTCGTGCTTGGTATGAAAGACTTAGAGACTTTTTAATTTCAAAAGGCTTTAAAATTGGGAAAGTTGATACTACATTGTTTACTAAGAAAATTGGAAATGATTTCTTTGTATGTCAAATTTATGTTGATGACATCATATTTGGATCTACTAACCAAGATTTTTGCGAGGAATTTGGTGATATGATGTCCAGGGAATTTGAGATGTCTTTGATAGGTGAATTAAGTTTCTTTCTCGGATTACAAGTTAAACAACTCAAGGAAGGAACTTTCATCAGTCAAAACAAATATGTGAAGGATCTACTCAAGAAGTTCGGACTTGAAGAAGCAAAACCAATCAAGACACCAATGGCCACAAATGGTCACCTTGTCTCTGACGAAGGAGGTAAACCGGTAGACTCAAAGCTTTATAGATCCATGATTGGTAGCTTATTATATCTAACTGCTTCTAGGCCCGATATTATGTTTAGTGTTTGTATGTGTGCAAGATTTCAAGCCTCTCCTAAAGAAAGTCATTTAATGGCCGTTAAGCGCATTTTGAGGTATCTACAATATTCTTCTAGCATAGGGTTGTGGTATCCTAAAGGTGCAAAATTCGAATTAATTGGATATTCTGATTCCGATTATGCGGGATGTAAAGTGGATAGAAAAAGCACCTCTGGCAGTTGTCAACTATTAGGAAGATCTTTAGTATCTTGGTCCTCTAAGAAACAAAACTCTGTAGCTTTATCAACCGCCGAAGCGGAATATGTTTCCGCGGGTAGTTGTTGTGCACAATTGCTTTGGATGAGGCAAACATTGTTGGATTATGGAATAAAATTTGAAAAAGTGCCTCTTTTGTGTGATAATGAGAGTGCGGTGAAAATAGCCCAAATCCAGTTCAACACTCTCGGACCAAGCATATAGATATCCGACACCACTTCCTTAGAGATCATGTTAGCAAAGGTGATGTGGTGGTGGATAATGTGAGAACCGAAGATCAATTAGCGGATATATTCACTAAGCCCTTAGATGAAAGTCGTTTTTGCAAACTTCGAAATGAGCTTAACGTCATTGATATATCAAATGTGGCTTGAATTGTTGGACTCATATTGAATGTGCTTATAGTATATCTTGGTTGCTTAAACTTCCTCTTTTAGAGCTTTTTAGGCTCCTTTATCGGCAATTGAGTGAAATGAACCAAAAACTTGTTAAATTGTATGAAAAATTCTTCCCCTTTGGTGATATTGCCTATATCTTTCTTATGATTATCTTATAGTTATATATATCTCTCTCAAAATGTCTTGAGCTTCAAATCAATCAAAATCTTCCAAGAAATTCAATCTTTCCAGCGGTCTGACCGAAACTAAACCTGGTCCAATTGTGATTGTCTCTTGAAATTGATTCATCCTGTTGATGCAATGTGTAGTCTCACACGTATATCTATCTGCATTGCTCCCTAGAATCAACAAAATCCCAGAAATCATGCCAAACCCTAACTCTACGGTTGCGCCGGTCTGACCGCCCCTGTTTCGGTCTGACCGATTGTAACAGCAGAGCCAGGATGTGCAGTTCTGTTATCATCTCTGTTCTCGTCATGCTTTCCTGTTTCTTGTATCTTACCTGCTGCATATCTTCCAAATCGTACAGTGGTCGAGGTACTCAAGGCGCTGGCTCCATTCGGACCAACAAGAAGAAATTGGCCAAGCGGCCGAAAAGGGCTCTACCCTCAAGTAGCAGCGACAGTCACGATGACGACTGGGTACCCTCGGCCGGTGACTTAGAGACAGAGCAGTCGTCTCATAGGGGTGATCTTCTCATGTGGCCATGGACATCGAGAGTGAGGACGATGAAATAAACGTCCACGCCTATCAAGGCCCAAAGAAGAACTGGACGTCGAGCGACTACACGAAGGCAAGGACTACCTATGCCTACGATCATGCAAATGATGCAACGACGCCTCACTTCTACACGATGACGCAGCAGGATGCCTTCTACGGTCATTTGGTCCACAAAAACATTTTCGAACATAAATGGATCGAATGGGCCTATGTTGTGAATCAGCCCATCATGGCTCCCTTGGTGCAGATCTTCAAGGATATAGGGCTGTATGACTTTGTGGAGCACAAGTGCCCATGGAACGCCACCGCTATCAGACAGTTCTATGCTACAGTTGAGATCAAATGGGCGGACCAGCAGATTATATGGATGACAGGGTCTAGGCGCTATCAGGCCACCTTTGAGGAGTTTGCTGCGGCAAACAAGCTGAACTATGAGGAGCTGAAGGAGGGGATCGACATGGAGGAAGAGGATTACCTTCATGAGGACGACTGGCTCCAGTTCTATGAGCAGCCGGGAGGTGGACAGCGGATTGTACCCGGTACTGTTACTGGTCTCAAAGTCCTCCCCGCTGTAGTCAACAAGATTGTACGAGCCACGATCCATCCGAAGAGTGGAAACCGAGAAGCGGTCCGGGATTACTACTGGAACTTCATCGACCACATCCTCCAAAGTCATCGGATCAACATTGTCTCCTTCATTTTGAAGACTATTGAGGATGTCTTGGCGGCCACTCTGCCAAATCTCTACTATGCTCCATATATCATGTCTCTGCTGCTCCAGAAGACAAAGTTTCCTCGCGGGTCTTGCGACATCAGGCATCTCGGCTATAAGCCGTTCAGTGTCAACCCGCGCGTCTTAGCTCGAGGCCAAGGAACACAGCATCAGCAGCAACCGGCTCAGCCTATGCCTCCTCCTCCTCCACCTCAGGCTCAGCAGGCACCTCAGTTGAGCCAAGCCCCCGCCTGGTTTTCTCAGTTCCAGCAGCAGTTCCATCAGCCCATGATGGATCAGTTTGCTACTCTTCTCCAGGGGCTTGAGCTCGCTCGCTCGGACTTGGCGGCTTTGCACGATCAGTTCCAGACCTTCTCTTCGCGCCAGGATCAGTTCGAGCAGCGCTTCGACGCCTTCTCCACTCATTTCTACACTCGTCTCCCACAGACTCCTCCTCACCATCCTCCCGATGATGATGCTCCAGCTGATACTTAGCCTTTATGGCAATTGATGCCAAAGGGGGAGAGAGAAGAGCGTAGAAGAGTAGGAGAGAGACAATGAACCTTAAATGTAAATGAAAACCCTTGGATGAAACTTGGATGAAAGAACTTTTGGTGTATAGAAGTTATAATGTTAACTTGTTTTGTGGGATGTTATTGACTCTTGTATGAAATTGTTACTTCATGATATATGAGATATGCTTATGTTTTGTTTGATATCATGTGTAGATTTGAATGTCTTATTTGTGATACCTCATGCATATATAATCAATGGATTAAGATAGCTTCCTATACTCATGCTTGAACTCCACTAAAATGCCAAAATTCTCTTATTCATACATTTAGGGGGAGTGTCTTATTCTTCGATGCTTATTGTAAAAATACTCCTTATGCTTAAAACTCTTTCATCTACTCTTTATGTTGTCATCAATTACCAAAAAGGCGGAGATTGTAGCTTCTAGGCCCCTATAGAGTGTTTTAATAATTAATGACAACTACAAATGCTATACTAACGTTACCTGTCTAGTTGTGTCAAAGAAAGTACTTAAAAGACAGGTCAATGAAAGGCAAAGAAAGAGCCCCATGATGAAGAAAGAGCATTGATCAAAAGGGCAAAGGTACGAAATAGGATCTTTTCCATATTTACCGGTCTAAGGTGATTAGAGAAGAATTTTGACCGGATTTTAGGATAGTTGCCGTACTATTAAGAGGAGCATGTGGTGTATCACAAAATACTTCATCTATGTGCCACAAAGCATAAAATCAACTTGCATTGCATGCTAGAAGGTCACATCCTTTGAGATTGTCTATTTCAGCTCATATCTGTCTCAGTCGGTCTGACCGTGAGTTAGACCGGTCTGACCGATTTACCGGACTAACCGTTTAAGATCTCGGACTGACCGATGTTGTGTCTATGCATCTTGTATTTATGTTTAAAGTCGGTCTGTCCGTAGTTAATTTCTCGGTCAGACTCCTGGAACCTCTTGGTTTATCCTTCTGGCATTTTGAGCTATTACGGTCTGACCGTTTGTTAGACCGGTCTGACCGTGAAATCGGTCTGACCGTGTTTTTGTACTGCGGTCTGACCGTTTTGCCGGTCTGTCCGTATATATCGGCCTGACCGTATAAGGTGTCCAGAAACTATGTCGTCTCTGGACAGTTTCACGGTCTGACCGAAATAGGCTCCGGTTTGACCGTATGTGTGCCTGACAAGGGCAGTTGAGCATTTATTGCGCCTGTTTAATGCCGTTGCAATTTCTGCGGTCTGACCGAGCTTGTGCCTGCGGTCTGACCGCCAGGTGATCCTTTTCTCCCAACGGCCTGTAACGGCTATATTGATTGTGGGGGGTATATATACTCCCATGCACGGCCATGTTCAGGACTTTTTTGGCATAATCTTGAGCATTGTCATCATCCTTGAGAGCCTAAGCTTGTTTCATACACTCTAGGGTTCAAATTCTCAAATTTGTGAGAGTGTGCATTTGAGATCTTCTAGTGCATTGCATTTAGAACATTGGATCAATTGCGTGGCACTAGAAGAAGGTAAAGTGATCATCACCGGCTTGTTACTCTTGGAGTTTGTCGGCTCCTAGATGGCTAGGAGAAAGGTTTTGAAGAGCTCTTCAAGGAAGATTGTGAAGAAGCTTCAAAATGTCTTGTGAAAGGTTGAGCACGCCTTGCCGGAGTGGTATAGTGCATCCTTAGTGAAATCGAGGTTTGGATAACTCATCACACTATTCCGGCTCAAGATCTAGGTCACTTCTCGAGAGAAGATTGACTAGATAGAGGAGCGGTTAGAGATTTGAGTTTGCCTCAACGTGGATTAGGGGTGATCGGCAAATCACCGAGACCACGGGATATATCCTTGTGTTGAGATTGCTCATTGTTCATCTTGTGTTATTTAAATTGCTCTCATTTACTACAAATTGTTTGATTTATTGTAATTTGGTAAAATCGCCTATTCACCCCCCCTCTAGTCGATATCCTAGATCCTTTTCAACCCGTGTTCGACTGCTGTATTTTACGACGCAGAAGGCAAGTCATATCCTTGGTCATCTTGAACCTATATTTTAAATGTTGCTATAATATAACCTTGAATATAGGCAATATTGCATGTGAAAGATTGAGAATGGTTGATTTATGAATTGGCAGTACCAGACTGGTTATCTGTGAAATGTGAAATAAACAAGTTTTGAGCCATGAACTATTATATGTATGTATATACTTATATTCATGAAATAAAACCCCTAGCCGTGACCAGAAAAATGGTATGGATGGCTGTAGCACTGGAGGTGCTAGACTACAAAGGAATGCAGGCACTGAAGGTGCAGGGTTGTGGATGGTCTGGTCACTGGCATATAAGGACTAGGACCTTGTGCTGTGCGTCTAGTGGCATGAACAACGTGCTAACCGCAAGCCTGGTATTGGACAGGCCTGAACAAGTAATTATGTGGATCGCACATGAAACCCCTGCATGAGATGTGTAGTGATGCATGATAAACGCAGAGCGCGGCTCCCACACATATCACTGAAGGTGATCAAGCACGCTGACCCAGTAATGGGAATAAGCAAAGGGGTGGAGGTTTGGATACAACCTGCCACAACTGTGCCTCGCTGAGAGCCACAGGGTCGGGGGTGAATTGTGAGTAAAACATAACAAAAGTTCTTGTTATTTCCACCTTGCCGCTCACAGTATGAAGTGAGTCAGGGGTCCAATCATTTTGTTATGATAGGAAAGGTTTGAAAGTGGAATATCTTGCGGGTAAATTGGTACCTCTCTGCAGAGTTAAAAATGTATTCGAATACTCCGAGCTCCCGGGTTTATAGGAGTCTGCGGCGGTGGATTAAATCCACGGGGTGTGACACAAGTACTATTTTCTAAATAAAATATGTTTAATCAAGATTACCCAAATGACATGTGTTGTCATGATAAGGAGTGCTGCCGTGGGCTGTCGTGTGTCGACGTGTCGCGGTAGTGCTATAATCTAGTGAACATGAATGATGATGTTATATTATGAAAAGTGCTGCCATAAGATGAGATGAGAAAGGAAAAGATTATTTTACAAATATCCATAATTCTTGACTAGTCTAGGTTCATATCATCACTACTATATGTATCTACTCTTACCTATGACTTGCTGAGTACGTAAGTGCTCACCCTTGCAACATTCAACTCAATAGATGGAGCCTACCTTGATCAACATGATGGCACGGAGTACTACGTGGATCCAGAAGGAGGAGAATCAGTTCCGCCAGAACCCTGAAGTGTGTTGTTCTGCCGTCAACTTCTTTTGTGGGAGGGTCACCTATCTTCTGCTGCGTAGTTAAATATTTTGCTAAACCCTGAATGCCTTGTAGGCATTGTAATCCTCTTTATGTAATATTAAGGCCAGCAGGCCACACTGCTAAATATTTTGTGAGTACTCTGTTGCAATGTAATATACTCCTGTGTTTGGCTCATCCTGGGAAGTCAAAGGTTTGTGGTTTGGGACTAGCTGCAGCGAGCTAGGTCTCTACAGGAGTAGTCGTTGTCCCAGTTTCGGGGCGCGACGGGCGCTGGCCGTGATCCTCGCTGCCAAAGAGGTGGGCGAAGAGGAGGTGGATGAACTCTCCGAGGGGGTGCCACCCCGTGGAGGGATGAGGAGCCCCTTCCCCTTTCTAGGCCGCGGGGTCCCCGGGGCCTCCGTAGCCACGGGGACCTCAAAGACCGAGGGGCTCTGTAACACCCTGGTTTTGGGGTGAAAATTTCTTTTCATGAAAATCATGCATGCATACGTCTCTTTAGAAGTAGCAAGATTAGTTCAATTCTAATCTATCCTAAACCCCAAAAATCTCAAAATCTATCCTGACGATCCAAATCAAGATCAGATTATCCAGATACAATCTACTATCTATCCTGAGTATAAAAGCCTTCAGAAGCCAGATCAAATTCAATCTCTAACTCCCAGAATTATCAACCTCTTTCTGTTTTCGAAAACAGAATTAATTGAATATCGTAATTACCCTAAATACCCTAAGTTTCAGAATTCAAATTTAACCTAATCTAGACAAGATTATTCTTGGATAGTAATCATGGGTATGCCAATACCTTAATCCAAAAAGTTGGCAACCAGATTCCATCATTTAAGCCCTTTTCACAAGTCAGTCCAAATTGTATCGCAGATTAGTCCTTTTCTGATTTCCCAGAGCCTGAAAAGTCTAAAAGCCACAAATCAGCTCCAAATCTCAATTTGATTGAGGGAATACCTCCCAAATGCTATTCAATACAAAATCTCCTTTTGTCAGAACATCAAAATCTCACCCTAAGTCTCAGATTTCCAGATCTCGACAAAACTTAGATTTGAGATACCCTAAATTACCCTATTTTCATTTCAGTTCAAATTTGATCGAAAGTTCCCAGATTTTATCAGATCTTCTCTCAAATCATCCGTTGAATAAAGTTCTTCAAATCTGTGAAGTCAAAATTAGCCCACACAACCAAACTCTCAAAAATTATGGACAGGTCCAAATTCAAAACCAAATCCTTGCATTTCAGTCCTTGAGCCTTTTCGACTAGATCCAACTGCCGTTTTCGACCAGAGCAGCCACGACCAGGAGCTGTGCCGTTTTGGACCTCAGGCCCAGCCACGACCAGGAGCATAACTACACCAGCCGTTGCTAGCTTCGCCGCAACCTCGTCGCCACATGCGCACACATGATTGGCCGCCGTGGCAGCACTGCAACAGCACCAACATCGCCCGAATCTTCCCCCGCACGTGCGCGCGCTCGCCTGCAGCTATGTCAGAAACTTTATGCCAGATTGCCTCCATGCCGGAGCCGCCAGTCGCTTTGCCACTACACCAGCCAAAGCACGCGTCGACCGTGCTGTAAAGCCGTCGAGGCCACTGCACACCGCCACTGTAGCCAACCAAATTTATATCCTCCCGATTGCTCCAAGTCTTGAGAGCTCCCATCTTCTGCTATTTAAGCTCCCCCGTAGCTAGCAGCAACTTCACCCCACTCCAGAACCAGCAAAGTCTCGTTTCTTCTCATCTTCGTCTTCTTCTCCGGCAACCCGCAGAGGGGGAGAACAACGACACGGAGCTCCGCTACATCAACCTCCAAATAAACTTCACCAGTGAGTGTCTCTACCTCACCTCTTTATGCTGTACCAAGTAATTGAATTCCGGTGAGCCTCAACACCGGTGATCGCCGGATTTTGGATTTGCCTTGTTTCGGTAATTGAACCCTTTCCAGCTGATTTTAGTACTCATTTTAGTAGAACCAATTGATCATTAGAGTGCTCTTAGCAAGCCTATTTAGCTGGAATTTGAATTGAAGCTCGGATTGGAGGCTTTCCCTATTTTTGCGCACCGCCATGAGTAGCTCACGTCGCCGGCCCATGCCACTTCACCTCCGACCAAATTGACCGTATCAACGTGATCCTTGAACTCCGTAGATGTTGTGCCAAGCTTAATTGACCAGCACTGCCTTGTAGAAGATGCGCCTGCCTCACCGTCTTCTTCGAGTCCGACATCAATGCTGGCGAGCTCCAGTACTTGATTGCAACCCAATTCCTCGCTGGAGAACGATTAGCACCACTCCAGGAAAGCCCTCGTCCAATTTCTTGATTCATTCACCCTAGGTCGTTATCAGTGTAGCTCACCTTTGTTTCTGTAACTGACGAGTTCAACCTCGCCGTTCACCGTCACTCACCGCCATCGTCCAACCCACCTCGCCAGTAGATCAGCCTCGACCTACTAAGAATATTACTCCACTACATCGCCCTTCGATGCTGTGCCAAATCACAAGTAATCCCTATGCCAAGATCTGTCCAATACCTGTGTCTTGCCGTGTCGCCACCGTAGTTTCCCGTCGCCGTTCATCATCGTCCCGGCCATCTTACCTCCTAAAACCATGACCATTGGATTCCTGTTGTCTTCGCCTATCTCCTAGACATGGTTGGCGAAGCAATTAAAGCCTTGAATCACTTCCACATTTGTGCCCTAGTTCTTGACAGTGCAAAGACACTTAGTTCACTGTGTGCAGGAGCCTCTTTGCAAAACTTTTGGAGTTTCTGGACTTTCCTGTGAAAACCACCTTGTCAAATAGCTACCTTATTACATTTTGCATCTAATACTTTGATCAAAACCCATTTTTCCCACTGGTAATTCTCCAAACCTTGTCAATGCCATTTTGGGACAATGCCAACCCTTCTCAGCCAATGGCATTGGGCCAGTTTAACCACTTCTGGTTATGAAAACTAAAATCTACTTTGTCCCTAAGCTTGTAGAGCTATGTTCTACATTTTGTTCAACTACCACACCTTGAGATAAGCTCTCTAGCATTCTCTGAAGCTATATCAGGGCCCTGAACCGAATGTCGACCTTTTGATGTTCGTCGTTTTTGAGCAAACCAGCCGCAGACTTGATGTCCATATTGCAACCTTGAAACCCCGAGAGTCTCTAGCATACGTACTCCATAAATCTCACAGATTAACTCAAATCCAGCTTTCAAGCTTACCTGTTCCAGTATCGCCGAGAGTATTTCTCCTTTGCATGTTGCATATAGATTATTAATGTATTTAAATGGATTGTGATTCCTATTTGCTTGTTTGATCTTTGATTAGAGAAAAAGCCTGAGTATGAAGAATTCGACTGCTGTACCTTACGACGCGGAAGACAAGTCATATTCTTGAACATCTTGAACCTATATTTTATGAATTGTTAAGATATTGCCTTGACTATAACTAATATTGCATTTGTTGAAATGAGAAAAGTATGATATGGCCGTAGTAGGCTATATGTCGATGAAATATGAGAAGATTCTTTATAAAATGATCAAACTGTGAGCCATAACCAATATATATGTATACAAGTATATTCATGAAATAAAACCCTTGCCGTGGCAAGAGTTTGGTATGGAATGGTGGTGGCACTTACGAGTGCAGGGTTTGTGGAATGCATTGGTCACAGGCATGTAAGGACTAGAACCTTGTGTTATACTTCTATGCAGCATGAAAAATGGACCAACCACTTGCCCGGTATGGGACGGGCGCAACATAGTAGTTTTCCCGATATTAGCTTTTCCCTGCAATGGTTGTCGGTCCGGTTTCTCGAGAGGAAACTGGTGGGCCACAGAGGGCCACGTGTGGTGTGAGATCAGAAAAATAATGAGAGGAAAAGGTGTGAGAAGGAAGGTGCCCTACGCCAGGATTTTGAGTCATGCGTGATTGAATCCACAGGCTATGTGTCTCGCGGGACCATAAGCCAAGGCTAGGTAGAATTGGCTGTGGGGAGTACCCACAACGGTAATGAGGACTAAAATGTCTATTTACCGGGCAGGGAATTGTTAATGCTAGGATTGCAAACTGTTCTGTGATCTCAGCCTTGTCACATGCGTAAAAGTCGCATGGGGAGGTCCCGACTTGAAAGCTGAGTGATCGGTGGATTAAGGTGGTACACCTTTGCAAAGTTAAAAACGTATTCTAATACTCCGAGCTCCCGGGTGTATAGGAGCCTGCGCGCGGTGGATCCTATCCACGTCGATGTGACACAAGTATGTTTTATAAATAAAATTGGCTAGACTTAGCTCATGTGTGCTTGACATGTGTTGTCATGAAATGAGGTGCTAACATGGGCAGACATGTGTTGTCGTGCTATGGTAGTACTTCTAAGAGTTTATAAAAGATATTAATGGTATGTCATGATGAGCACTGCCATAAGTTTAGAAAGAGAAAAAGTATTTTGCAACCTTCCCTCCTTCCCTAATAGCATAGGTTCATATCATTCCTACTATATGTACATACTCTTATCTATGACTTCCCGAGTACGCAAGTGCTCACCCTTGCAATTCACTATCCAATAGATGGAATGTCCCCTGCTCAAGACGAAGGCCTGCTGAACTTCTTGGATCTATCAAGGAAGAGAGTCAGTTCCACCCAAGTCCTGAAAAGTGTTGCTCTGCGTTCAACTTCTTGCTGTGGGGGTTCACTTAGCTCCTGACGAGTAGTTGTTCTTCTGCAGCTAAACTTATTTATTCTGTGATGGCTTGTAATTTATTATGTTGTAATGAGGCTAGTTGGCCATACTGCTCAATGTAATGTAAGTTGAACTGATGCAATATACTCCTGTGTTTGACTCATCCTGGGAAGTCAAAAGGTATGGGATTAGCTATGGCGAGCTGGGTCCCCATGGGAGTAGTCGTGGTCCCTATGAAGGCGGGGCGCGACAGGTTCCCCCCCCCCCTTGTCCACCAGCCATTCAATGCGCAGAGGGGAAACCTCCGCAAAACGCACCTCCGGGCGCTCTGGCTCCGGTAGTTCTGGTGGCGTAGTTCACCGGAGATGATGAGGGGTCGTAGTTCGCCGAATTGGACTCCCACCCTTCACCGATCGCCCCCTTTCCCTGGGCCTCGCGGAAGGCCTCAAGGAGGCGCATGAACTCTTTATTTCCCGCCGGCCCCACGGAGTGCTCCTCAAGAAAGTGCTTGTGCACGTCCTGACCCGGGGGTTGCGTCCCTTGGCACTCTTCGGCTCGGAACCCCCGGCGGTCTCCTTCCCCAGCTTGCGAGAGCCGGGGGTCGGGAGAGGCGTCCTCTCCGGTAGCCATAGCCCAAATGCCTCGGCCACCAAATTCCGGGGGGACCTTCCCCGAGGACGCGCACGATATGTTCATGTTCGTCGGCATAGTAGCTCCCGAGGAGGTTCTCCGCCTTCTCCCAGGCGGCTGAGTATGGCCGGACTATGGAAATAAAGGGAGTTAGCGAAATTAAGAAAAATCGAAGTGAGTCACCGGGCCACCGGCTTTTGAGGAGGCCGCTGCGCCGGGTACATCCCGATCCCCCTCCTCCCATGCGAGAAGGGGGAGAGCTTGAGCAGCGTCAACCCCTCTGCGGCGTCCCTCATGGAGCGTACGCCCCGGGAACCCACCACCTTGGTAAGGAGCTTCAGCTCCTCGTCGGTCCATACCGGGGGTTTGGGGGCTAAGGATCGGCAATAGGAGGAGGGCTCCGGTGAATAGGACACCTCGGGGTCCCAGACCCGGAGGTAAAACCACCTTCGGACCCAATCCCCCCAGTGGTCCCGGGAGGCCACCACCGGATACTCCTGCACTCCGGACGGTAGGAGTTGTATCATAACGGAGCTGAACGGAGACTTTGGCCCTCCCCTCACCAAATGCGAGCTTCTCGCCACGGGCTCGTAGAAGTACCGGAACAGTCGAAGCGTCTGCTCCTGTCTGGTGGCTGTCTCGAACAGCCAAATGAAGAGCCCCATTCGGACGAAAGCGTTTGGCATCTGGTAGTTGAGCGCCACCCTGTACTCCTGAAGGAACTCCTGAAGCAACGGGTGCACCGAGAGCCGGAGGCCAGCCTCGAGGAAAGCCTCGAAGATGACGACATCTCCGGGCCGTGGGTGGGGCGCACTGTCCTTTTTCGAGGGGATCTAGATGCCCCCATCTGTGATGACCCCCCGATCCACGAGGGATTCTAAGTGCCCCGAGGTGAACTCGGAGGCCCAGAAGAAGTCCGCTGTGACTTCCTCCGGAGGCACATTGGTGGCCTTGGCACGACCCTTTGGACACATTTGGATTTCTGGTGGATTAAGCTGTCGGGGAACTAAGTTCGGGGAGCCTAGGTTTCCAGAGACTAGGATTCCGGGAGAAAGCTACCGGGAGAGCTTAGGGCGTTTGTGGTGTATGAGGCTTGAGGTTTCAAGTGTCCTCTCTGGGCCCCTCGAAGCAATATTTATAGGGCTCGAACATGGCCTGGATGGACGCCACGTGGACCCTCGTGACAAATCTACACTGTCCAAATTCAAACAGTGCGCGCCAATCGAAGGGACGCGCGCAGGAATCGCAATAGGGGGAGGGAAAGGCCCTGATGCCATCGTTAAAACTCGCTGCGCCTTCCCCTCATGAATTCGCCAGAGGGGAAGGGGGAGGATTGGAGACTAAGTGTAGAACTTGTGGAGCAAATCCCCGTTCCACGTGTCCTTCAATGCTTGGTGTTCTAGAGTGGAGAGCTTGTAAGCCCCCGAGCCAAGGATCGTGGTGATCCTGTATGGCCCTTCCAACTTTGGGCTAAGTTTTCCTTGAGCTTGAGGGTCGGTGACACGCTTAAGGATGAGGTCTCCCAAGCGAAAGGCTCTCCCCCAAACATGCTTATTGTAAGCGCGTGCCATTTCGCATTCGTAAATAGTATTGCGGAGGAGCGCTTTGTTATGCTCTTCTTCAACGAGGTCCACCTCCAGCCTCTGGTTTTCTTTGTTGGCCTGAAACGCAGTGGCGGAAACTCCCTTGAGGAGTTCGACTCGTAGCAATCAGAAACTAATTTTTGGGGGGGTACTACCTCAACCCCGTAAACGAGCGAAAAAGGGGTACGTCCCATTGCTCGACTTGGAGTCATCCGCATGGAACAAAGAATGCTTGGGAGCTCATCTGCCCATGCGCCACGTCTGGAGGCGCTTTGCTCAAGGCGGAGATGGAGCCCCTGGAGGATGACCCCGTGGACGCGCTTGACCGCCCCATTGCTTTCTAGGTGAGCCACCGAAGCGAAGTGGGGGGTCGTGCCCATGTTCTAGCAGAACTCGCGAAAGACTGCGGTGTCAAACTGGGTTCCATTGTCAACAGTAACCTCCCGGGGGACCCCGAAGCGGCACACTATGTTCTTCCAAAAGAACCTTTACACCGCCCGGGAGGTGATGGTGGCTAGGGGTTCGGCCTCCACCCACTTGTATCCCCCCGGCGCTAGGAGGAACGGGCCCAGGAGGTCCATTCCCCATCACATGAAGGGCCAGGTGATCGGAATGGATTGTAGTGCAGCGGAGGATAGGTTGGAGCCCTTCGCCATCTTCTAGCAAGCCTCGCATGCGGAGACAAGGTCTCTTGCATCACGGGCGACTGTCAGCCAATAGAAACCCTGGCGGATGGCTTTCATAGCGATGACCAGTGGACCAAGGTGGGAACCACAACACCCGAGGTGGATGTCATCGAGGAGTTTGATCCCCTCCTCTGGTGGGAGATAGCGAAGTAGTGCGGAGGCCCCTCACTTGTATAGTGTCCCCTCTATCAATACATATGCCTGCGCCTTAGCGCAAATGCGTTTAGCTTCAGCATCGTTGGACGACTCCCCCTCTCCCTTGATGCAAGAGGCAAGGGGGTCCATCCAGGATGTGGCCCGGATAATCTCCGTGACGTGAGGGTCACAGGACTTGGAGTCTGAGTCGGGGGACCATCGCGGAAGGTTTCGAGCTAACCTCCAGCAAAGCCCCTGCGAGGAGGGGCCCTTGGGCAAACGCCGCTCCAGCGAGGGCATCAGCACAGTCATTGTCCCAACATGGGATACGCCGCGCCTCGAGGCCCTCGAAGTAATTTTTCATTTTCTGGACCTCCGAGGTAGAGGCTCAGGTTCGCGTCATGGAACCAGTAGGACTTTTCCATTTGACAAACCACGAGCTGAGAGTCCCCCATTATCAAGGAGGCGTCGATTGCCGAAGGAGTGGGCGAGGCGTAGTCCTAGGAGAAGGGCATCATACTCCGCAACATTGTTCGTCGTGGGGAACTCAAGCCTAGCGGCATGTTCAAGGGTTCTCCCCTCGGGGCTTCGGAGAAGTACTACCGCGCCAGCCCCTGCCAGGCATAGGGAGCCATCGAAGAAGAGGGTCTAGTGGTCACTACGTGGTAGCGGTGTGGCATGCGCTTCCTCCTTCGATCCGGGCACCGGAGCCCATCCAGCCACAAAGTCCACGAGGACTTGCGACTTGATTGTGGATCGTTCGGTTGGGGAGAGGGAGAAAGGGGCTAGCTCGACCCCCTACTTCCCTATTCTGTAGGTGGCTTCCTTGTTTCGAAGCACTTCCCCCATGGAGAGAGAGGACGGCACTGTGATGGGATGGCCCAAGAAGTAACAATGAAGCTTCCTTGATGCCATTAGGAGAGCGTAACAGATCTTCTTCACCTTTCTGTATCTCATTTTGGCATCTTGGAGAACCTCGCTCACATAGTAGATGGGGTGCTGTTGCCAGTCGTCCTCCTTGATGAGGGCCATGCTGACAGCGATCGGAGTGGCTGCGAGGTAAAGGAGTAGTGGCTCCCCTTGGCGCGGGCTCACAAGCATTGGACGGCTGTGAGGTACTTCTTCAGGACTTCAAACGAGGCCTATGCCTCGGGGGTCGAGTGGAACCCCTCAAGGCCGCAAAGGATCTTGAAGAATAGGAGGCCGCGCTCTCCCGAGCGTGAGACAAAGCAACTCAGCGTGGCTAGGCGACTGGTGAGTCGTTGCACATCCTTGACGGAATGCAGTGGAGGCATGTCAAGAACGGCCCAAATTTTTTGGCATTGGCTTCAATGCCTCGTTGGGACACAGGGAACCCGAGGAGTTTCCCTCAACGAATGCCAAATGCCCATTTTTTTGGGTTAAGCTTTAATCCGTACTTGCGGAGATTGTGGAAGTTTCTCCGAAATCTTCGAGGTGAGCTGCCGAGAGCGAACTCTTGATGACTGCGTCGTCAACATAGACTTCCATGTTGCGGCCGATTTGGTCCTTTAGGACTAAACAGAGGGGGCGTTGGAAGGTTGCCCCCGCGTTTTTCAACCCAAAGGGCATGTGGACGCAGCATAAGGTGCCGAGGCGAGTTATGAAACTCATTTTTTCCTCGTCCTCCATGGCCATTCGGACTTGGTGATAGCCCAAATAGGAGTCCAAGAAGCTCATCAGCACACATCCCGCAGTGGAGTCCACCAATTTTCGATCTGTGAGAGTGGGAAGTCGTCCTTTGGGCAAGCTTTGTTGAGGTCGGTAAAGTCAACACACATCCTCCACTTGCTGCTTGCCTTCTTAACGAGAACGGGGTTCGCTAGTCACTCAGTGTGCAAGACCTCCCAAACGAACCCTTCCTCTTGGAGTTTTGTGATTTCCACCTTGATGAATTATTGGCGCTCAAGGGAGAGCTTCCTTAGCTTCTACTTCACTGGGGGGCGACCAGGCATTACCGCGAGCTTGTGCTAGATAACGTCCCTAGGGACACCCCCCATGTCCGCAGGCTTCCATGCGAAGATGTCCGTATTTTCACGAAGGATGTCGATGAGCTATGTTGCGTGCTCCTCCATGAGGTCGGCCCCGATCTTGACGGTCTTCCCTTCACTTTTCTGGGAGGGGGACTTCCCGGAGGTCCCCCTCCGGGTGAGGTTTTGGAAGGAACCTGCTCGTGAGTGCGACTAGCATGTCCGGGGTTGGGAAGGTGCTCCCTCCCCCTGGGGCTTTGATCAGGTTGACGTCCTAGATCACGGCGGTGGGGCACTCGTAGCGGGAGCGAGCCACTTCCTGGTCACCCCGAGCAGAGATCACCCCACTCAGCTCGGGGATCTTCATGCATAGGTAGCTTTGGTGGACCACTGCTCCTAGGCGGATGATTGTGGTTCTCCCCATTATGGCGTTGAAGGAGGAGGGGAGATCCACCACATCAAACTGGACCATTTCGGTCCGGTAAGTATCTGGGGTGCCGAACATCATCGGGAGGTCGACCTTCCCCAAGGGATATATTGTTTTTCCTGGGACAAACCCTTGCAAAGGCCCCACCGTGGGTTCCAAGATCTTTTCATCGACTTGCATTTCCTTGAACGTCTTCGGATAAAGGAAGTCCGTGGCACTCCCACCGTCGACCAAGATTCGGGCGCAACAGCAGTTGAATACGGTGGCGGAGATGATTAGCTCATCGTCATGGGGGAAGCACACCCCGCACGCGTCCTCCACGATGAACGTCAGTGGGATGTCCAACCATTTTGGTGGCCGAGACCTATTAACGACCCCTATTGCCTTCACTTCTCATGCATATTCCATACACTGGCGTTCGGAGTGTCGCCCAGAGGCGGATCCTCCCAAGATGACATTAACATGTCCCTGGGAGGATTGGAAAGGGAGCTCATCGTTTGAGCCCCTTTCCTGGCCTTGCCTCTGATGTCCTCTTGGTGGAGCGAGGAGTGCTACCAGGGCCGACGACAGAAGGGGTAAGGAGGTAGGGCCTCCTCCCCCCGGCCGGTGCTGCTCGAGAAATGCCGTGAAATGTTGAAGGAGCACATGGCATTCTCGGGTTGCATGGAAGTTGGACTTGTGGAAAGCGCACCATAAGGTGGCTCCAGCCTCCTTGCCCCCGGCTTGGAAGCCTCTCGCATGTGGGAGGACTGGTCTCCCCCGCCACTTTTGGACTTGGAGAAGGATCATTGTCCCTGGTTAGGATCCGGGAGCTGCCTTCGTCTTCGATGACGAAAGCGTCCGAAGGCCTTGGCTAGCTCTGGGGTCCCCTCCGGGGATGTTTGTGGGAGGGGTCCCTTGTGTCCTGCTCCCCAGGACCAAAAGTCCCCTGGTTCTTCTTCCAGAGGTCGTCCTCCTCAGCTCTTGCGTACTTCTTGAGCACGTTAAAGAGCTCATCGGTGGAGGACGGGCAACTCTGGGATAGCCTCCGGTGGAGCTCCCCCGATAGGATGCCACTTTTGCACGCTTCGATCACTGTCGAGTCGGGGACGTGAGCCACCTTGCTCTTAATCTGGGCAAAGGATATAAAGAAACTTCGTATCGTCTCCCCCGACCACTGACGAACGGTATAAAATTGCGAAGAATCTAGAGGACGAATGTAATTCCCCTAGAAATTTTCAAAAAACTCACGCTTGAGTTGTACAAAGGACTTGATGGAGCCCGCCTTGAGGTTAAAAAACCACGACCGAGCTATCCCAGAGAGGTAGACGGGGAAGACGTTGCATTGCACACTCTCGACCCCCCTGCCATGGAGTAAACCTGCACAAATTTGTAGGGGTTGGCCTCCCCATTGTAGTTCTCAAGGTGGGGTGGCCGATATAGCTTCGGCCATCCAACGTACCGGAGGTGGCAGCAAAGGGGTTGATTGGCCCCTTCCACCCCCTTCAGAGAGCCTGCGTCGCTATCCCCCTTCACTGGGGAGGCATGTCCGTTGTCCGAATTGGGAAGGGTTCCTAATGGACCGCCTATCTTTCAATACCGTCTCCGTTCTTCGGGGTTGGTGGAGCTAAGCTCTTGCACCGCGGGGAAGTCCCCAGTGGTAACGGTTGCTTCATTCATGGGCCTCTTGCCCTTTTCTGTCGGGGCGCATGAGCCACGCCCGCGTGCCAGGAGTGATTCTTGGCAACTGCGAGATGGGACTACTTCAGACCTTGTAGTGCGCATGCGCTCTACCTTCTCCAGGGTGAACGGTGTTTCATCCACCGGGGTAACCCGAGGACGGGGCCCGGGGAAGGGAGCTGATGCGCGTCAATGACGGGTGTGGGAGAGGAGTTGCGTGCCGGGGAGGTTTCGGCGATGGAGACGACCCGCGGCGGGGGAAATTCCCAATGGGGGGACAGTCTGCATCGCAGGGACCGTACCGGCTACGCCTCCCGAGACGTGCAAGGCTCCGGAGGGGAGAGTGTCCCCCGGGGCCAGAGTGTCCATCGGAGACGGAGCGCCTCCCGGGAGAGGATGACTCCTGGAGCTGGGAGCATCTCCCTGCAGAGGATGACCCCAAGAGGTGGGAGCACCACCCGGGGGAGGATGTCCCCTGGAGGTGAAAACACCTCCCAGGAGAAGGTAGCCCACGGAGGTGGGAGCACCACCCGGGAGAAGACAGCCTGTGGAGGCAGGAGCACCACCCAGGAAGGGGAAATTCCCCGGCTCAAAGAAAGCTCCCGAATGCCCCACCATGAATGGCGGCGACTGTCCCATGAACAGGAGTGGAGGTGGATATGCGTGGATTGGAGGCCGTACTATGGCGCGCAACAACTCCTCAAGAGTGTGTTGCACGCGAAGTTGGCCCTCAACAAGTGCCCCGAGTAACGGATCACCCGAGGTCGAAGGCATCGCCTGGGGGACGCTCCGTCCCCCCAGTGTGGTAGTTTCGAGTTGGCTCAGAGGAGCCATGCTCCCACCAAGAGCAGTGGGAGAGGGGAGTGCCACCTCCCCCTGTGTGTCCTCGGGAGGGGGTGCCGCGACGACGGCCCCTTGCACCGATGGAACGGGGTTGCTAGGACCGGCGTCATTGGAGAGGCAGGCCAAGTGCTTCATCCCTCCTAGATGGGGCCCAGAGGTGGGCACCTCCTACTCCGGAGCCCAGAGCCTAGAGGTGGGCACCTCCTACTCCGATGGTTGGAGCTCGGAGGTGGGCACCTCCTTCTCCGGGGGACGGGGCCTGGAGGTGGGCACCTCCTACTTCGAAGGTCGGGGCCCGGAGGTGAGCACCTCCTAGCCCGTCTCAAGCTGGGGCACCTGGCCTATGACTAACATTTCCCCCAGCAGAACAAATCTACGCAAGGCAACACCCCAAAAAATACCTCGCATAGGTGCTAGAAGATAGCAAAATGAGGATAGCGTTGGATGGAGTTTTACAAGCTCCAAATCAAAATGTGCGAGGATGTCTTGAAGAAATTTGCTTTCTAGTAGACAGAATCCAAACCACAGAAAGTCTTCAAAGATCACTAATTCGTTTTGTTGGACGATTGGGGTTTCGTCTTGTTTCCCCACAGTCCACCAGTTGATCAACATGTGAGAAGGGAGAACCTCTTCTTTCTCCAATGTTGCCAAACACTCACTGTCACAATGGCTTGATCGGCTCCAAGATGCCATCGCAGTGATGAACCCTTTAGAAAGCTGAGAGCTTTTCAGTGGTAGGATTTGTAATGGTGAACAATTGGGGCTTTTTTAGTGAGATAGCAGATGTAAAAAAAGGTTTTTCTGAAGCTTCTCAAGAAAGGTAACTCCTTTTATAGCCTCAAGTCCAGTACCAGCTACATCCATTAACGGGTTTTCACATATTGTACCCAAAATCGTATCATGAACCCTAATAAAATTTGAAACAAAATGAATCTTTTTGGAAACCGAAGAGTCATTTATTTCAAATTTGTGGGCTACAGAGCAGATACTCATATTATAATGGAATTATGTGGTCTCAGTGTTGCCTATGGTCTCAATGCAATTCTGTGACTTCAGTAGATACAAAGACCATAGTTATAATATCTTACCTGTGAACATTATGATTATGGAAATATTTACCTACAATCATTTTATTCAAGCTGAGATTTTTTGTTTTGGTTTTTTATATCCTCGATTATGGATTTAATAAAAATTACTTGTGGATGTTATGGCCGCAGAGAGATTTTCCTGTAACCATTTTCACGCAGGAATATTCACTCTAAATCGAATTGAGAATGCACAAATGATTGTAGATTATGCGTAATCATTGTAAAGAAAAGAATTTTATTTCTTGTATTTTTTACATAAGAAACAGATGCAGGAGACCAAAGTGTCGATCTGATCCGAAAGTAAATTACAAAGTTCTCCAAGGGATAAGTTGTCACTAGTAGGATTAACACTAGCTGCCACAAGATAATCTGCGATGTTCCTCCATCTTTCAACGACGTCTTTTATGACGAGAGTACAGTTGGCCCTGATTGCATTAGAGAGATTCCTTTGCTCTCGCATAAGGTCTCTCTCTTTGCGAGCCAACCTTGCATCATCAACTGCCCTGTTATGACTCTCCCTCAGGCGCTCAACAACCTGGAAGGCGGTATCAAGGTTGGATCCTTGTCCTAAGGTACTGCTCTTCAATTTCTTCTTTTTCTTCTTGGAGAGTTCTGCACAAAGCATTCTTCTCCTTCAGAAGAACTTCCATCTTAGCAAGATGTTCGCTAACAACCCACAATGCCTTGTCCTCCTATAGAAACAGAGGGTAAACCCAGATTATACATAAGAAGGATCAAGAGGAAAAAAGAGATTTACCTTAGAGGCAAATGTTGACTGGACCACCAAAGGATATGGTGACAAAGGCACTGTAGATGCAGTGACAGTTAACACTCCAGAAGTTGGAGGCAAAAAAGAAGCTTGAGGCAATGTGGCAACACAGACTTCAGCTTTCATTACCTTTTTAGATGAAGTTCCACTAGATGGTCCTACATCATCCCCAGATTGCTTCTTTGAAGATGTTGAATCCTTGAATACCTAAAAGAATCCCAAATGTATTACTTTGGAAAAATCCAACCAAAAGGAAAGATTTACGCATATTCTTCAAAAGAGAACTACCTTTTGAAGTACCTGTTCAATGTCATCTTCTATTGCCAATTCCTCTTCATCACTCTCGACAATTTGTTTGGAGTCTCGGTTCGCCATTAAGATGAGAACAAAGAGGAAGAATTGAAGTTAGGAGTTGAGAGGAGGTTCTAAAGACTTAACGAATGAAAGCTTGTAAGTCATATAACAAAAACCCTAACTATTTATAAGACTCAGAGGCGACGGTTCGCATTCACAAAAGCCTCGAGTTCTTAAAAATGCACTTAAGTTTTGCCTCAATTTGTTGCAAAAGAACTTCATAATGACCTCTCAAAATTAACCCCAAAGTTTTTCTTGGGAAATGAATCGACATATGTCTTCTTTAAAACAAGAAAAAGTAAAACACCAGATTCTGTACTATTGAAATTTGAAGTGATAAACTTTTTTTTACTTCAAATTTGGGGGCTAGCTGACGATGATTATTACCTAAGCATGTCATCAGTTCATTAAATATATCATGTTTAACATAATTCAAATATGATATATGGCTTCATACATTAGGAGACGTTATGGACATAGAGGTGATTTCCTGTGAACTAGAAGGTCGCAGAATGTGCACAGACATACTATTGTGAGAGCTAACCTGAGTAGTGTTTGAATTTTCCAAACATGGTTCAAGGATGAAATAACTCCTTGTGAAGAGAACCACCAGGAAGTTGCGATATGTAGTTATCTAAAAACCGCATGAAATAACTGATAAGATGATAAAGATGTAGGTTTATGACTACATCTTAGCAACCATCAAAACTTCCCAGAACTGATTCACGTTGGTATCCTTTTGATCAGTATAAAAGGGGAAGACGAAGCAACTTAAGGAGATATAGGACAAAATAGAAGCATATTAAGACATTGTTTACTCTTGTAATAATCTTTCTCATTGTAATCTTTACATACATAGTGAAAACACCACAAGACGTAGGGTTATTGCCGAAATCCTTGAGGGCCTGAACCTGTATAATATTTTGTGTCTCCAATACATAGTTATCTTAACTTACCTAGTGAGAATCTTGATTGGTCTCCACTTTACATATCATCAATCTGCATAAGATCGACTAAGGACCCCTGAGTCCAAATTATTGACAAGTACTTTAAAAGGCATCGTGTATATGAGATAACTTACAGTGAAAACTGTAAAAACCCTCTTTTACATTCTTGAGCTCTTCACCTTCCAAGTTCTTCCTTTTCCTTCAATCTCAGGCCAATGGCTTCCTGGAGCTGTTCCCAACATTGCACTGCTGATAATTTGTTGGCTCTGGAGAGGGAGGAATTTCTCCCCTCAATCCTGTGGTCTCCCGCTAGGGGGCAAGAAGAAACCCTAGTCATTAAGGAAGGCAAGCTGGTGGTTTTTGAGGATTTCCTGCACTGTGGTTTTCGCCTCCCTGAGAGTGAATTCTTTTTTAGCATCCTCGTACACTTGAATCCAGAATTGGTAAATCTTCATCCCAATTATATTTTGATCTTGGCTGTTTTTCAGCATTTGTGCGAGGCATTTGTTGCGGTTTTGCCCAACATTCCTTTTTTCCTCCGGTTTTATTTTCTAGTGTGGACAAAAAGCTCCAATGCTTCTAGGTGTGTCTACTTTCGTCTGCAGGAGCAAAAAGACTACCCATTCTTTCCCCTCTGCCCCTCCATCCATGGATGGAGTCAGTTGCGGTTCTACTGCTTGGCTCCTGAGGAGACCCATCTCTGGTTTGAGAATCATTGGCCAGATTCTGCTCATGCACCCAATGATGAGTTGTACAAGCACGCCCAAGTGATCCTCCACCTCGTAGGTGAGGGCTTGATAGCCCGGGATGTGATCCGAGATTTCGTGAAGAACTGGATTAGTCCTCTGAAGAAGAGAGAATACCCTGCCTGAGAGGTGCGTACAACAGAAGACGGCACCTTGGACAACCACCAAGCTAATTATTCTCTCACAGATTGGTACATTTTTCTCTATCTGTTTTGATTTCTGTTGGCTAACTATTTCTCATTGACAACCTTGCCCACTTCTGAGGTTGGCAGGAGAACAAATGGTCTCCAGAAGCTTTATAGCACAGCCACAGAAGGTGATATTGTTGTGCTGAGACTGCAAAGCATGGTAGGAAGCAGTGACGACCTTGTAGAGGGGCGTCGAAAGGTATTTCTCTTTCGATAAACTTGTACATGTTTTATCTTATGCATTGTTTATCAAAGAAAGTCATTTTGAAATGTACAGCTACTCGATAGCCAAGTGGTCCGGCAAAAGAAAGGGCCGGTGATGACCCTTTGGTGGGTCTTCATCAAAGAAAATGAAGAAGACCCCTTCTGCAACTAAAGGCTTGGTCTCATCCAAGGCCACAAAAACTACTCCTAGTGTTGTAGCGGAAGGAATACCTCCTGATCAAATTTTTCTGAGTACGACTAGAAATTACTTCATGGTCGTACAAGGAGAGGAGAGCGAGGAGGAAGAAGATGAAACTTCTTTAATTCTTGGGAGGAAAAGGTCACTGGAACCTCTTAAAAAACCACCTCTGAAGGTGCTATCCTCGCTTTTATCTCCCAAAGGTGGGGTATCAAGTTCCCAAAATCTCCTGGGCCTTTGCTTTAGGTAAATATCTATTTTCTCTCTAACTAAGTCAAGTAACTTAGTTAGGTATAACTTATCCAATTGTAAACTAGATGTATAGGACAAACTGGACCACTGCTCAGCCTACTTCAGTATTTGAAACTGAACCAACTGTGGTCGAGAAGGACCCGGAAGCTATCACTGGTAAGGAGGTTCAGAACAAACAATCCCCAGTGCCTATCAATGATGAGGTCGTAATAGCAACCACAACCACGGGGACAAGTGAACAAGTAAGAACTTCTGCTCCCCCTCTGGTCGAAGAAATCATACCTCCCTCCTATTCAATAGAACAAGGGGAAGAGAGGCCAGAAATGGTGGTTCAGCCTGCTGATCCCCAACACCCTATTTTGGAAGTGAATCTTCAATCTCAAAACATTAGGTAGGCACGGGATGACTTGGTCTCTTCCAGTCAAGGTTCTGGATCTAAGAATTTTCTCAAAGACCTTTTGGAGGTACGTAAAACCTTTACCCATATCTTTCGATGGTTATCTAAGAATTATCTTCAGATATTTTTTCTTTTGTTCCTTTCAGAACTCTGCTCATAACACAGCCATAGTTGGCTTGTTAGTAGAGCAGTTCAAGGTTGCTTAAATAGAGCGCGACTAGTTAAAGTAGTAAGTGTTTTGCTTCAATCTTAGTCCTTTATGATCTGGATCAATAATTTTTACTGCCGCAGGAAAAACTCTGCTTTAATGAATGAGGTGGCCAAAGAACGCAATGATAAGGATGTTGCGGTGGCATCCTTGAAGGAAAAGATTGAATCATGCAGTTTCCTTCAAGGGAAAAAAGAGCACCTCTTATTGGCTTGCAATAAATTGCAAATTGATGCAGATCGTAAGTTCACTCTGGTAGAATTTTGCATTACCTTCATGAATTTTTATGAACAAATTCAATTGAATTTCTTCCTTTCTTTGACCAGATCAAAGAGAAGTGAACTTTGGCTGGTTGAAAAGAGGAACCACTTCGAGCAAAAGTTCATCGAGCGAGGAATCAACCTCAATAAACTTCACAATGTTGTCGGCCGCTACAAGGTGGCGAGTGAAAAAGCTCGTGAGACCGTAAAGCTTGCACTTAATGAAAAAAACGCCTTGAAAACAATCATCAAGGATTGCGATCTCACTGAGAGGAATACCCTCGCAAAGCTGAGGGAGGTTGCAGACTCATTTGGTGCAAACGTGATCAACCCTAAGAAGGATAATTTTTCTCTTGATGAGTCTTGCAACTTGGTCGTGGCTCAATCTGATTCTTTGGTCTCCAACATTCCATAATTTGTGGGGAAACGTAAGGAGGCACTGAAAACCGATGTTGGTGTTTCAGTCTTTGATCGTCTCATAGTCCTTCTTCTTTGGATCGACCTCTTGGTGTTTCGGGGTCCGATCGTCTTCAATTTCCAAAACGTCGTCTTCTTAAACGGTCCTCTGATTTGGTTTGTCGGGATTCTATTCACAGTTTTAATTTCCTTGCTTTGGGGCATTTCAAAAGAGAGTGTGGTTCCATGGTTCGCTGCTTGAGCAACTTTAATTATGGACACTTAAGGCGCTCGTGTTTGAAATGCCCTTTGAATTGGAAGAGGAAGAGTATCTCTGTACCCAAAGCATTTTGTGTTAGTGGAGGTCGTGCTGCTGCCTCTCCTTTCACACCTCTTTCTGGTGGAGGTTTTTTTGATCGAATGGTTGGTTTTTGTCCCTCGTTTGGAACTGATTTAAACTCTGTAGTCAGGATTTCTTTGAGCAGGGGTAAGCAGGTACTTTGTTGCTTTGATAATTTTGTCATGTTTTTTGGGTCTTGCGAAAACTCCCCTATCAATCACTGCGTCAATCATCCTCCCTCCATTGCTAACACTCCTTGTGATCATTTTGTGCTGGCATCTTTTCTGGCCACTGCACTTATTGCTAATTCTATCAAAAATATGGCTAACTATTGGGTTAATCCTACTCCTTTCTTGTGGGATGGTTTGGAGGAAATTGTGGTTCAAGATCTGCCGCTTCGAGCTAGGTGTGTCTCTACTAGGAGCGAAGTAAATGAAAACACTGCAATTGTCAGCCTTTCTCCGCAGGCAGTGGCTCTGATTCATTTGATTCAAAATTAATTTTAGAATACTCGAGAGATTTTGGCTCATGTTTACCCATCGGGTCTAGGAGACACTTCTGTTCGCTTTCAGTCGACCCTTCAGCGAGACATTTTACTGGATGAAGGGTTACATGTGGAAGCTGATTTTCTACTATTTCTTAATCGCCATGATGAGGGTTTCAATCCCAGAAGAGTGAGTTTCAATTGAGAAGTTTGGTTATTGCTCTTAGAGAATGGGATAACAATTATCAAAAGAACTGGTGATAGATCTCATGCATTAGTTAAATGCTTGGTGACTTTGTTGGCTGATATTGGTCGACACTTGGTCATCTCTGAGCCGAATGAATCTTTAGGAAGAAGCTGGATAGTAGAAGTTGTAATTTTCTACTGTCACCATACGGGAGCTTTGGCTGGAAATGAGGATGACCCGGAGGACCCCATCCTCCTTTGGACGATTTCGAGGATAATCCAGATGATCAGAACATGAATCTTGATGATGATCCTGTTGAAGACAAGCAAGAGGATAATGTTGAGGTTGGGGACCTTGTTTGGGATGCTCTGGTCCCTCAATAACCAGAAGACTGGGATGCATGGATGGTGAATGAGAATCCTTCTTTTTCTTCTGGATCCTCTTCTTACATTGTGTTTGACTTAGAAGATGGTATTTTGTCTCTTTACAGCTTTGATCTACCTTCTGGGAACTTCATCAGGAATTTAAATTCTCCCTTCTGTTGACGAAGTTCTTGGAGATTGTTTAATTCTTTTGCTTCGAGGAATTCTTCTTCATCTAGTCATCTTTTGTGGATGAAGAATCAGCTCTAGCTCCCCTCATCTCTGTCGAAGAAACGAAAGATGAACGTTCCCCTAGAAGTCTTTGGTTTACGTCGTAGTTCTAGACTGGCGGCAAAATTCGAAGGATTTAACACTGGTGTTTTGTCGCACTCTACGTCAGAAGTTCCACTGCAGATGTTGTAGGCGTTTGGGTCTTTCTATGGAATTCCTTTAGAGTTAATCTCTAAGGAAAACTTACAAGCTCCAAGGATTATGGAAATTCTTGACTAGTTTATCTATCATGTTTATTTTGAAGGATAGTTATATTTTGATGGACAAGTTGGTTTATTTTGTGGAGCTTAGTAGCTGTTCCTTTATTTTCAGCTTTGAAAGTATGATCATGTCCTGGTTTGTTATGATGTTTTTCTATATGACTCTTCACTTGACTCATGAATAATTCAAAAAAGATTAATATCCTTAATTGGAATATCATGGGGTTGAATTCTATACATAAGAAGATTGCTATTTGCAGTAAAATTTTAGATGAAAATTGTTCTATTCTGTTTTTTAAGAAACCAAAGTTGAGGTTTTTGAATTTTTTTTCTGCTCAAGACCTTTTGTCCAAAATTTTGGAAGGAATTTGAATTCATTCCCTCAAGGGGAAATTCTGGGGGCGATATTGACTGCTTGGAATAGTGTGTTTTTTCAAAAAGAAGATGTGGCGCATAATGACTTTTACCTTACTATTATTTTGAAACACAAATTATCTAGAAAACTTTGGATGATATCTAATATTTATGGTCCTTGTTGCCCTCGAAAAAGTTGGTGTTCTTAGACTGGTTTCAGAACATTTTTGTTCCCCCACATATGCTATGGATGATTATGGGGGATTTTAATATCCAAAGATTCCCTTCTAATAAGAATAAGGGTGCTTTCAATTATGGTGAAGCAGACCATTTCAATGCAGCAATCAATCATCTTCATCTTGAGGAGTTAATTATCAAAGCAGAGGAGTATACTTGGCCTAATATGCAAGCTCAACCTACTTTGAAAAACTAGACTGGTTCTTTCTGAATGAGGGTTGGTTAAAGGCTTTTCCGAACACTTATGTTAGGACTTATAGTACACCTTTTTCGAATCATTTGCCTTGCATTGTGCAAATTTCTTCTCTCTTTCCCCAATCCAAACTGTTTAGATTTGAGAATTGTTGGAGTCATTGTCAAGGTTTTTTGGATGTGGTGGTAGGATCTTGGAATTCCGGTCGATTTGATGCTAATATAACTCGAAGAATCAATTCTAAATTTAAGATGCAAAGAAGTGTCTTGGAATGCTAGAGCAAACAATTCAAGATTTCTCAAATTTATGTGGATAACTGTAATTTTACTGTGACTTGGTTGGATGGTTTAGAAGAACAGAGAGATCTTTCTAGGCCAGAATTAAATTTTAGGAATATCTTGAAGACTCATTTGAAAGATTTATTAAGAAGTAGACATGATTTTTGGAGACAAAGAGGTGGACTTCGATGGGCTAAACTTGGTGATGAATATACTAGATATTTTCCTTCAGTTGCCTCTAATAACTTTAGATTCAATCATATTGTCACTCTGAAGAATGATTCGGATAATGATCTTTTCAATCATTCGGATATTGCTCAGCATCTTTGGCACTCTTTTAAGAATAGAATTGGTTCTTCTGAATATCAAGGCATGTTGTTCAATCTTCAGGAGCTTTGTAATTCTTCTCAGGATGATCTTTCCTCTTTAGATTTAAGTTTCTCTATTGAAAAAATTGACTCGGTTGTCTTTAACTTGCCTAAGGATAAGAAACCTGGACCGGATGGTTTTGATGGTGCCTTTTTTCGGGCTTACTGGTGATTATTAAACATGATTTTTATGAGCTATTTCAGCAATTCTATGAGGGACAAGTGGAGCTGATTAGAATGAACTCTTCTCTAATTACTTTGATTCCAAAGAAAGATGGTGCTAATAATGTTTCAGACTTTAGGCATTCTAAGGCATTCCTGAGTGTAAGATTGGATTGGGGGATAGTTGTGATATGTTGAATGATCTTTGGCATTCAAAGATTTTATCTCAAAAATGGGCTGAGTTGTTCTACTTTTCCTTGAGAGTATTAACTACCACTACAACATGGCAAGCCAGCGTAAGCTATAAGACTGCTAGGAAAAACTATTTTTACCAGCAGTCCTGCAGATGAAAATATAATTTTGAATTTTCACCGATGTGTCAGTTGGGAAAAGTTATTATTTTTAGCGAATCTACCACTACAAATAAATAATATATAGCAAATTGTAGACCTATTTAGAAAAATATATATAGGATTTGTGGAACAGCTGAGAATATTTTTTACGTTGGAAAAATCTTTAGTTTGATTTTTCACCAATGTGTCAACTAGGAAAACTTATTATTTTTAGTAAATCTACTCGTAGGAATAAGTAATATATACCAAGCTGTAGGTCTATTTAGAAAAAATATATAGAATCTGTGGGACAGCTAATTAAGAATATTTTTTGGCCAAAACTGAAAATTTTGAAAAAAAATAACAGATTTATTTTTCTGAGAGAGAAAATAAATATGGTTAATACACCATATCAAAACCTTCCTCCCGTACCTCCCCAAAAGCCCCTCCATTAATTTCTCCCCCCAAAACCTCCACACTGCACCTCTCCCCCATAGCCCATCGACACCCCCATCTCTCTCCCACCGATCCCCCACCGCACCTCACCTCTCTCCCAAATCCAAGCGCACCGGAGAGATCTGCATCTAGATCCTCGCCGCCCTCTTCTTTTCCCAAATCGGCACTGCACCCATCCACCGCATCCCATCGCATAAATCTGCGCAAATCTGTGCTGCGCCGCAACTCCTAGCCCGCGCCACTGTAAATCTTCTCTATCACTACCGCTCACTGCCAACTCAATTCCGCCGCCAACTAGACCACGAGCCGCCTTCCCGATCTGCATCGCCGCCATTACGCATCGCGTTCGCCACCTTCACCACTGCCGGTACGTGTGCCACTGCTAACCCTAGATTAACGCTGCCGCACCCTCGCACTGACATCATTCCCCATGGTCCCCACTTCTTCAAAAACATGAGTTCATCTCTTGATGGCCTCTTCTCCGATCTCCGTTCAAGGTCCCAAACTTTGAGATGACACCGGTTCCCATAGTCTCGACACCGGTGTGTATGAAAACTCCACGACCTTCAGCTACCAACTTTTAAATCCGAAGAGCTCAAGCACAGACAGCTCTCCACCTTGGCCATGACTTCACAACTTCAGCTGCTTTCCAGAAGCCACAAGAGATCTTCAATAAAAAGTCTAACAGATAGTCTTTGCGGTTCAATTTCTTTCACCCTCTCTATTATTCAATGCAAGGATGAGATGGGTGTTTGAGATGTATTGTCGCGCCCTGACTTGGGGACTACCACTACTCCCGCGAGGACCCAGCTCACTGCAGCTAGTCCCATACATGCATACCATTGACTTCCTAGGATAAGTCAAGCACAGGAGTATATTTACATTACAACAGAGTAACTTACAAAATATTTAAGCAGTGTGGCCTATTGGCCTTAATACAACATAAAGAGATTATAAAGCCTTCACAGCATACATTTTTTAGCTAAAGTAAATAATAACTACACGGCAGAAGATAGGTGAACCCCCACACCAAGAAGTTGACGGCAAAACAACACACATCAAGGCTCTGGCGGGACTGGCTCTCCTCTTTCTGGATCCAATAAGTTCTCCAGGCCTTCATCATGATGATGGAATGCTCCATCTATTGGATTGTAGGTTGCAAGGGTGAGTACTTACGTACTCAACAAGTCATAGGTAAGAGTATATACATATAATAGTGATGATATGAACCTATACTAGTAAATAAGTGTTGATGGTTGTAAAATAGTCTTTTCCTTTATATCTCATCTCATGGCAGCACTTTTCATAGCATAGCATCGCTATTCATGTTCCACTATTTATAGTACTACCGTGACACGTCGACACACGACAGCCCACGACAGCACCCCTTATCATGACAACACATGTCATTTGGGTAATCTGACTTACCAAATTTTATTTAGAAAACATACTTGTGACACAACCCGTGGATTTAATCCACCACTGCAGGCTCCTATAAACCCGAGAACTCAGAGTATTCGAATATGTTTTTAAACTCTGTAGAGGGGTACCAATTTACCTGCAAGATATTCCACTTTCATGCCCATCCTATCAATATGATTAGACCCTTCCTCACTGCACAATGTGAGTGGCAAGGTGGAGATAACAAGAACTTTTGTTATGTTTCACTCACAATTCAGCCCTGACCCTATGGTCGAACTACTTGACCTTCCACAATTGTGGCGGGCTATACCCCCACCCTGAATGCCTCTTCCCATTACTCAGTCAGCGTGCAATCACATCCAGTGATATGTGTGGGAGCCGCACTCCGTGCCAAATCGTGCATCACTTCCCATCTCATGCAGGGGTTTCATGTCTGATTCGCATACTTACTTGTCCAGGCCTGTCCCATACCAGGCTTGCGGTTAGCACGTTTTTCATGTCACTAGACGCACAACACAAGGTTCTAATCCTTATATGCCAGTGACCAGACCATCCACAGCCACACACATCCAATGCCTGCACATCCAGTGCCACCACCATCACATACCAAACTATGGTCACAGCTAGGGGTTTTATTTCATCAATATACATAAGTACATATATAATAGTTCATGGATCATTACTTGATCATTTTTCATTTCACGGGCATCCAACCTAGTACTGCCAAATCATATCTCAACCATTCTTTCACATGCAATACCACTTATATTCAAGGTTATATTATAGCAACTCTTAAAATATAGGTTCAAGATGTCCAAGAATATGACTTGCCTCCCTCATCGTAAAATCAACAGCTGATGTCAGGTCGACAGTGAAGTCCTCAAACTCAGCTTCTGGATCTACTCAGCAACAAATCAAACACACAATGTGTTGGGGGAAATCTCCACGGGATCAAGTCCATTTGCACAAGGTCCCACGGTGGCTTGTCCCGGGCGCCGCCATTTGCGTGGGCAAAAGGCCCCCGGTGGCTTGTCTCGGGCGCCGCCTTCCGAAGAAGAGGGTCTCCTTTCCCGGGTCATGTGAGGGTCACACGAGAAGCACCTCGGGAACTGGCGGACACCTTTCAAGCATCCAAGGTTCCTGATCGGAAGAAGGACATCGCTGCCCCTCGAACCAACGGTGGCAGGCGGGGTAGTTTAGTCTTTTTGCATTTTTTGGGGGTATATAAGCCCTTGTAACCCCTTATGAGAGGGGCACAGTTCATTTTTTAGTCTAAGAGACAATCAAATAGGTGTGCCCCGGAGCCATCTCTCTCCCGAGAGAACTCTCCTAGCCAACTCCGGTTGGGAGCATGCCGACAGGACTAGGGCCTCCACCGAGGCCTGAACCTGTATAAACCTTCGTGTCACTTGCTGAGTTTGCCCGACAGGAGAGGACCAGTCGCACGGTCATCTCACGTCGTCTTTTCTTCGCTAGGATCTTCCACGAAACTTGCCAGGGTATTTGTGATACCATGACACAATGATTACTAACTATATTACAATGTTTTATGATCTATATGCGGATATGCATTAAAAGAATAACTTTACTCTGAACAATGCTAAAGTTGATTGAGACTGCAAGCTGAATTGAGTCGAGACTCTAGAGTTTCAAAGAATCTGGGCCAAGATTAAGTACTGGAGGTTACTAAAGTCTCAAGGCATCAATATTGACATTGGGTTCGCGGCTGGTTTGCCTAAAAACAGCGGATGTCATCCGATTGACATTCGGTTCTCGGCCTGACATAGCCAAGAAGGGCATAGACATGGTTTAGAGGATTTTAAGTGGACAAAATAAATTTGGATCAAAGCATTGGTTGCACAATGAAGCCAGGAAACTAATTGACAATGAGGTTTTTACAGAAAAGTCCAGAAGTTCAAGGAATTTGTAGTCAAGTCCCTGGCACAAAGAATTTGATTGCCAGTGCACTACCAAGACTAAGGTTTAGCGTGTCTGGAAAAATTATGCATGCACTGCTTCACCAACTATGTCAATGGGTAGGCAAGGTCAAGGCGAAGCTGTTGGTGAAGTGAATTGATCAACGGCGGCAAGACGACGGCGAACGACAAGATCAAAGTCATCATCTTTCAAGAACAAAAGTGGGCTATGGTGATAGAGCACAGGAATGGATGAAACTTAAAATTGATCCAGGGCTTTTGCTCCTGAGGTGATGCTGATCGAGCTGGAACAATGAATTTGGTTGCAATTGAGATTTTAGGGCTCGCCGCTAAAGACACCGGAGTTGAAGAAGACGGCAAACGAGGCGAAGATGATTTAGAGCAGTGTAGGTTAAACAGGCTCAGCTACACCATCTACATGATACAAGGAGTGTGTTGGTGCAGCTGGTTTGGTCAAAGATGGGGTGGAGCTCGCCAGCGATGTGAGGCATTCACGGTGGTGTGCGAAGAAACAAAGAACTCAAATCACAGGCTAAATTCAAATTTGGTTTGAACAGGGTTGCTAAGAACAATCTAGTGATCATTTTAATCTACTACACAGAAAGCTAATTTGGATTGGAGTGGATTCAATTACTGGAACAGGGCAATTGCCAATTACGGCGATCACCGGCGATAGGGTTCACCAGAGTTCAATCAAAGGCTACAACACAAAGAGATGAGCAGGAGGAACTTACTAGTTGAATCTTATTGGGACTTGATGTAGTGGAATGATCTGGCGTCGTGCTCCTCCTCGGCGGCTCACCGGAGAAGAAGACAAAGACAAAGAAAATCTGCTTTTAATGGCTAAGGAAACTCTAGAGTGAAGTGGTGAAGACGAAGTTGATCTGGGTCTGCTATTTATAGGCACAAGACGGAGCTTGCGAGGAGGGAACAACAACAAAATTTGCGCCGGGGATGAGACTGGCCAGGCATAGAAGAAACAGCGGCGATGACGACGCAACGGCGACAACGGCTCTGCAATTGCTCAAATGGTCGGCTCATTGGGACTTGGCGCTGGCTAGTGCAAAGTGAAGGCGACAAAGCAGGCACGACGTGGCGACGTGGGGCGAAGCTCCTGAGAAAGTTGCTGCTGCTGCTGGAGCGTGATCCCTGTAGGTCACGCGTGAGCAGTTGTTTGTTTCTGGTGCTGCCACGACGATGATTTTGGCAAGGACACGTGTGCACATGCAATCACAAATGAGCACGGGCACAGGTGAATGCGAAGCTTGGCCGGCAGCGAGAAAACAAGGTGGAGCTTGGCGTTGGTCGAAGGCGTGCTGGTGGGTGTGGTTGGAAAGGCCTGGAAAAGAAATCTGGACTGAATTACAATTACAAAATTTGGGTTTTGACTGATTTGCAATTCCTGAGATTTAAATGGTTAGGGCTGAATCTGATTTCACTGATTTGTCAAACTTTATTCAATAGATGATTTGGCAAAAATCCTTAATGAAACGACGGTAAAAACCTGCATGTTCCTAGAAACTGCGTAAGCCCTTCACGCTATGGCATCGATTTTTGCCTTGTCGACTTCAATCCCTCGCTCAGAAATCACATGGACAAGTACCACGCCTTTTTGAACCATGAATTGGCACTTTTTCCAATTTAGGACAAGGTTAATTTCTTCACACTTGCATAAGACTCAAGAAAGATTATGTAGATAGGCATCGAAAGAGAAACCATAAATGCTAAAATCATCCATGAAGACTTCCCTTATTTCTTCGATTAAATCTGAAAAGATAGCCATCATACATCTTTGAAAGGTTGCAGGCACATTACATAACCCAAACGGTATTCGCCAATAGGCAAAAGTACTGAAAGGACATGTAAACATCGTCTTATCTTGATCATCGGGATGAATTAGGCTTTGAAAGAACCCCGAGTACCAGTCAAGAAAACAAAAATTTGTATGTTTGGCCAATCTTTCCAACATTTGATCATGAAAGGTAAAGAAAAGTGATCTTTCCTAGTGGTGCTATTTGATTTACGATAATTAATGCACATGCGCCATCCAGTGACAAGTCTAGTAGGGATCAACTGATTATTAGTGTTCTTAACCATAGTCATACCTCCTTTATTTGGAACTACATGAATAGGACCAATAGAATTACTATCAGAAATAGGATAAATGATACCCACCACAAAAAGTTTAGAAATTTTAGCTTTTACAGTTTCCTTCACGTTTGGGCTTTAGTCTACATTGACACTCAACGGAGATTTTAGTTTCATCAACTAGAGAGATCTTATGCATGCAAATTTTAGGGCTAATCCCTTTGATATCATCAATTGAATAACCGAGAGCATTGAGAATGCACACAAATTAAAGAAATCAATTTTTATAGTTGCAAATTGGTCAAGTTTGCATTAACAATAACAGGTTAAATCTCATCTGATCCGGGAGGATCTTCAGGTCTTTCGGGATGAGATCGCAAAGGCTTCATGACCGTGACTTAATTGAGTTCGGAAAAGGTTTCATGACCTCGGAAAGGTTCGCGAACTCGGAAAGGGTTCGCGACCTCAAATCAATCTCTGGTCGGAATTGTAAATTGATCAATATATATATAACTAAGTCTTATGTATTCATGTTTAATTAGTTTTTTGAGTCTACTGTGTTTAGGTTATTGAGTCTGATACGTACTCATATGATTGGACTATAATACTTTGTAATAGTTCTAAGTTTAAATCATCGAGTCTAGATTGAAGTTTTACACACATAGTTCAACGATGTAGGCCAGTGCATCCTAACGTTCGATGTGTACAAGATCGCTCTTTGAAATAAAGAGAGTGTTATCTTTTGAACTGTGTTTTTTGATCAACTTGGGTTTCGGTAATTCTGAGTAAGATCTTGTTATTCCGTATATTAGCATCTGATCGAGTATAGCCGAAGCCTGGCTATACTTCAATCGTAGAAACCAGAATTTGATTGAGGCTACATCAACACCTAGTCCAGCCCGTAATCCGATCAAGTTGGTATCAAAGAAACTATCCTATCATGTGGATGGTGAAGACTCACTTGGGTTACAAAACATCCAGCTCCAGGCGATCATACGATGGTTCTTACAGTCGTGTCTCCGAAGATGTCTGACAATCCCTTCGTTCAAGCTAATCTAGCCGAACAAGTGGCTAAGCTCTCCACTGACATGGATACAGTGCTTGCTTGGATTAATCAACAAGCCATGGCTGTACCTTCTAAAGTTGATGCTTCAAAAGGCAAGGTTAAGGGTGTGAAGATTGGTGAGGACTTGCACAGGACAAAAGAAGATGAAGATGAAGACGACCATAAGGCCGATGACCTCGCCAACGCCTCCTTAGCTGTTGGATCTTTCAAGGTCGACGCTAAGGTTGATATACCCATATACTATGGGGTGATCGATTCAGAGAAGCTAGACTTTTCCATTGAGCAGATTGAGACCTACTTTGACCTACGAGGGCTCAATTGCAATCAAAAAGGTGAAATTCGCACCTTTAAAGATGAAGGACCTTGTCACCAGTGGTGAAGCTGACGACCTTGCATGGGGTCAGTTCAAATGACTACTACGACAAGAATTCTACCCGATGGGTTATCTCGAGGAGAGATGGGATCGTTGGCACCGATTGTATTACTGCCGCGACCAATCCATCAAGGATTATACAACAGAATTTTGAAGACAAGCAATGATCATTGGCATCTCGCTCTCTGATCCTCAAGTATTCTGAAAATACACATCTGGACTTCAGAAATCGATTAGAGCTAAGCAAAGCCTTTTCGGCGTCAAGGATATCATGACCACGAGCACGACTGCTATGGCGATCGAGAAGAAAGATAAATCCCGCAACGACAAGGACAAGAAAGAGAATTCGACCTTGTCAAAAGGAAAGTTGAGTACGAAGAAGAGTACTCCGCAGTCCAGTATAAGCATCTCTTGTGATGATTGTCATGTTGCTAGGCACACAAAGGATAAGTGCTATAAGCTCCATCCTGAGCTTCGGCTAAAGAGAAACGGACCAAGGAAAAGAACAGCTACAACTACTACAGCTACATCTGAAGAAGGAGTTGTCCGAGTGAATTCGGTTGATGAGGTGGATACGACCTTGTCTCTAATGGCAATTCCGAAGGAGAAGGGTTCAGATTAACCTAACGACCATCACTCAACGGAGGACTTGTTCACTGTCAACATCCAGGTGAAGCATGAAGTTGTCTGATATTTATCTTATTTGTTTGTTTTTTTCATATATTTTCCCCATGCTTATCCCCACTTTAGTAATATACTTCATCGTATACCTAGATTATTCTACATTTGTCGCCAAATCGACTGGATTATTTGTTTTGCAATTTTTATCACAGATTGGCGTGAATCAAATGGATTTGGGCTAATGGACGTGCCTCATCAACTAAATCCGACCCTTGGTTGACTCCAGATAGAAGCACATGTTTCTGCGAACTCATGGGAACAGACCGTGCTGAAATCGGAGTCTCTGGGGCCGGAAACACCTAACCATAGCATTGAAGGACCTAGTTGTCATTTCAAACTTTTTCAAGGACCTTTCTGTAAAAATGCCAAAAATCCCCCTTAACCATAGCTTGCCGCCACTTGGAAATCTTCGAGCCTGGTTTTTACTTCGTTATCTTCTTCTTCTGACTCTCTCCTCGCAATCCACACCTCCTACCACCACGCTGCCGGCGGCCAGGCCATACGCTGGTAGTGCCCCTTTTCTATCACCCGCCACCACTGTTCACACCGCCGCCACATCCCGACGCCGCAACCTCCACCGCTCTCCACCAAACTCTCGGTGCGCCGCCACAACACTTCTTCCCACTACGGCCATTGTCGCCCTGCTCCACAGCCGCCGGATCCGCCGGATCCCGCACGATCAGCCGCCTCTGACCCGATCCTGCCCGAGCACCGCCGTCATCGCCATCCTCTTCACCAAATTCGGCGAATTTTTCATCCTCTGCTTCAACCCCGACAGCAACTCCGGCCATCTTCTTCCTCCTCTCTGACGGGCACTCCGGCGACCACGTCAACGACTTTCACTGACTTCAGTTTTGGCAACAAATCCCCTCTCTCTCAATCTCATTCTCTCCTTCTCCCCCTAATCTGTTTCCTTGTGATGCATGTCAATAAACATAATTCAACTGTGAATGATCAATTTCATACTTGACAAAAATCCATTTTAGTTGTGTTTTAATTTCTTTGGGTTGTAGTTCTTGATGCTCTCTCTGTTTATGTTTGTTTGAACTCAATTTAGAATTTTGTTTCTATCTCTACTGATGTCGAACTGTGACTGTTGATTGGAATAAGAACTGAATGGACTTGAGCTTGATTTTGATTTACTGCCTGTTTTGTTGCTTCTCTTCATGTACTGCTTGTGTTGCATTTTAGACACTGTTGTGATTGCATAGTTGAACGAGATTAGAGTTTGAATTATTGTTTATCTGTTGGTGTGTTCTGAAGTAATGATGATACTTGAAGTCTAAATTCAGTATTTAAGGAAGCTTTTGTACTGTAGTGTGCTGTTACTTGCTTTCCAGTTCGGTGAGACACGTTGACAAGGTTGTCTTCTGCCCTCTGTTTTTCTGTTGTATTTCTGATTCGAATTTAGTTAAGCATGATTTTCTCTCATCTCGTCCCTTTGGAGAGAACGACATACTCGCCTACTATTGCGACCTCATCCACTTGCGAGGCCTAGTTTTAGGTGGTATCAATTTTTGGCGTCATTGCCGGGGACTAGTTCGAGCGATATTGTTTAACTAAGTTTGAATTGATTTGCCCTTTCTTAGATTTTTTTCTCATTTGCTCTTTTTTTTATTTGTTCTTCCCATTTCATTTGTTTTGTTTCCCTTTTCTTATTTGTTCATTTTCTTTTGTTTGGATAACACCTAACGACTAACCTTTCGTCTATCACTATTCTTTGTACTACTGACTCTCATTTCTCTCACAGCGCTACTTGATGTATGCGTTGATCATTCAGTGACCACACACTTGCACCTTCCATCCGGAGATTGACCGTACATTTCAATGACATTTGAGAGAGAGACGACGAGTGAATTGTAAAGAGATGGCTGATCGCGATCCCCCTCTACAGCTTCTTTGCGATCTCTGGGCCCCTGTCGATCGTGGAGCCATTCCATGCGTAATTCAACGGCCATTCAGGCTAACAACTTTGAGATCAAGCCTACTCTAATTACGATGGTACATCAGTCTCGCTTTGCAGGATCACTCATGGAGGACACAAATGAGCACATCCAGACCTTTCTTGAGTATTGTAACACATTGAAATATCTTGGTATTTCTGATGATGCCATTCGCACATGTTTATTTCCATTCTCTTTACGTGATGATGCGTGTGCATGGTATCATTCTTTACCTTCAGGTGTAGAGATGGTAGGGGAGCAGCTACTGAAGGCTTTTCTGGACCGATTCTTCCCGCCACCCAAATCGACGAAGATATGAGCACAGATTACTGGGTTTTCATAAATGGGATGGTGAGAGTCTTTATCATGCATGGGAGCGGTACCAAAAGCTTCTCCGATTGTGCCTGCACCACGGCTTGGAGCGTTGGTTAGTACTGCAAATCTTTTATAAAGGGCTTTCTTTTGCTACCCGGGCATCTATAGATGCCGCTGCAGGTGGTGGGATCATGAACAAGACTCTAGACGAGGCTTTTACACTTACTGCGAGCATGGCATCCCACCATTTTCAGTGGTCAGGTGGTAGAGATTTTTCCCAGTCGGGTATGCACGAGGTTAAGTCCTTTAACTTCATGAATGCTGGGATAGATGCTCTCTCATTCTGTTAATCAAATTCCTCGTGCCGTCAGCCAATCCATTTCACAACAACTATCTAGTTCTTTGCATATTACTCCTCCAGTTGGACTTGTATGTCAAATTTGTGGGATTGAAGGCCATTCACCCACTGAGTGTCAACTGGGGAAGAAATCCACTCCTGAGTGTGGTGAGGTGAGCTTTGCTCAGACCAGCGGGCTAACTCCCAATACTTACAATCCTGGATGGCGCAATGACCCAAAATTTGTCATATAAGATCAACCCTAATATCTCATCAGCCCCTGCTACTGTCCCTTTTCAGGCTTCCATGTATGGAAGGTGTCAGCAGTCTCCGAACCCAGGATATCAGCAGCCCCAGGACAATAGTTTTCAGCAGGCTTCACAGACACCACAGTCTTCATCCAAGAATGAGGCCATGTTTGAGACCCTTATGGCCAACCAAGAGACCCTCATGGCCAAGCAATCAGATGACATGCTTGCACTCCGAACAGTCTACAAATCATTAAGGAGTGACATGCAATAGCTACAGTCGCTAAAGAAGGATTTCTCTAAGCTACAAGACATAGTAGATACCCTTAGTTCATCCTCATCGTCGTCGAGCACCTCTTCAGGCAAGTTCCCTGCCCAATCTCAAGTAACCCAAGGTGTCACGGTCGAGCTATCACCACCGGGAGTGCCAAATGCACGACTGATCCTGTGCCTCCCCATCCTCCATGATACATTCCACCGATGTGTAGCAATGGTTCTGCCACAGCTACTCAGGCCACTCCTCCGGGCACTGTTCCAGGAGGCCCTGATTCATTGTTTTCTCAGCCACTGTTGCCGTTTCCTGGCCAGTTTGCCAAAGTAGGGGAGGAGAAGCAGTTCACAAAGTTTCTGGAGGTGATGAAAGATGTTCAGATCTCAGTTCCACACCTCGACGCTGTCCTCAGCATGCCATCGTATGCCAAATTCTTCAAGGAACTCCTGACGAAGAAGCAAAGGATTGAGGAGCCTGAGGTTATCCAGCTCACTAAGGGGTGCAGCGCGCTCATCCAAAATAAGCTGCCCCCTAAGTTGGAAGATCCAGGTAGCTTCTGCATCTCTTGCTCCATTGACTCAGGGACTTTCCAGGCTTTGTGTGATTTGGGCTCTAGTGTCAGCGTCATACATTTGGCAGTCTACAATGCATTATCCATCGGCTCTCAATGACCCACAACTATGACTCTTCAGCTAGCGGATCGCACCAGTAGGCGACCGACTGGCATTGTGGACGATGTACCAGTCACTGTGTGTTTGTTCTCCTACCTTGTAGACTTTGTTGTTCTGGAGACGGAGGATGACAGCCCATTCATCATTCTAGAGAGGCCTTTCCTAGCCACAGCAGGAGTCATCATCGACATCAAGAATGTCCGGCTGAGTCTCGAGTTTGGATCTCAGAAGGTCACATTTGATATGAGCATCCCACCCATCTCCCACCTTGTCCTAATCATTGTTTCACGGTGGATGTCATCGATGAGGCTGTTGCAAGTACACTCAAGGAGTGTAACACCCTGGTTTTGGGGTGACAACGTCGTTTTTCATGGAAAATCATGCATGTATATGTCTCTTTAGAAGTAGCAAAATTATCTCAAATCTATTCTTTTCTAAAGCCCAAAAATCTCAAAATCATTTCCTTAGACCCAAATCAAGATCAGATCATCCAGATATGGCCTACTAATTACCTTGAGTAGAAAAGCCTTCAGAAGCCATAACAGATTCGATCTATAACTCTAAGAATTGTCAGTCCCAATTTGTTTTCGAAAACGTAATTAATTATTTAATATCCTAATTACCCTAAGTACTCTGAAATTCAGAATGCCAATCCGATCAAATCTTGACCTAATCCAGACCAAATTATCTTTGGATTATGATCAAGGGTATGCCAATACCTTAATCCAGAAAGTTGGCAGCACAACTCCATCATCTAGACCATTTTCGCATATCAGTCCAAGAAGTATCACAAATTGATCCTTTTCAGATTTCTCAGAAGCCTGAAAAGGCTAAAAGCCACAAACCAGCCCCAAATCCTAATCTAATTCAGGGAATACCTCTCAAACACTATTCGACACAAAATCTCCTTTTGTAAGGATCTCATAATCTTATCCAAAATCTCAGAATTTCAGTTTTGACAAAATCCAGATTCAAATACCCTAATTATTCTATTTTTGTTTTCAAATCAAAATTGAGCAGAAACCCTAAATCCCATCTTATGTCTTTACCAATTACTTGTTGAATTTATTAAGCCACAGTAGTTTGATCAACCTCAGCTTAATCTAAATCTTTTGCCAGAATTACAAGTCGGTCCAAACCAATTTTCTGTAATTGCGGTCTGGTCCAAACTCCTGCTTCGACCACACCCGCCGGCATGCTTTTGACCAGCACCAAGCCTTGCCATGTTTCCTCACCACCGATCAAGTTCTGTTGTCGCCTGTGTTCGTGTTTGTTTGTCCCAGCACGCGCGCACATGACTGCGCCAGAGCCGTCGCCGTGGTAGCACCAATGACCAGGTACAACCGCACGGGCGCAGTACCAACAGCGACCACGCACCGCCAGCAGCAACCTTGTCAGTAGCTTCACGCCACGTTGCCACGCCGAGCTAACTTCGTTGCCTCCTCTTTGCATCGGCCAACGCCAAGACCCAAAGTACCGACCAAAATGTCAGTTGCAGCACTGCCTGTCACCGTCGTGTCATTGTCGCCGTTGCTTTGACCAGCTGCTTCGCCGGCACAAGTTCCACGGTTACTGCCCTTGTAATCTTCATCCCGTGGCTATTTAAGATCGCCTGCGACCAGCTGCATCTCCATCATAATCAAAACTCAGCTCAGTCTCAATTCATCTCGCCTTCTTCTCGTTTCTTCTTCTTCTCCGGTGAGCCGCCGAGGAGGAGCACGAAGCGAGATCAACTTACAGCACCAATTTCCAATTTGATTCAACCAGTAAGTGTCTTATTCTCATCTCATCATGCTATAGCTCCCAATTGAACCTCGGTGGACCTCAACGCCGGTGATCGTAGTGAATTGCATTTTCCCTATTCCTCTCATCGCACCCACCTACAGCCCGAATTAACCTCCCTATCTGTAGGATTAAATGATCACTAGAGCCCCTTGAGAAAGCCTGTTCAATCCAATTTTGAAATTAACCTGTTTTTACTGATTTCTTAATCTCCGCGCGCTGCCGTGACCATCACACGTCGCCGGCATGCCTCGCCGTGTCCTCAGCCAAACCAGCTGCACCAACTCGTTCCTTGCATCATGTAGATAGTGTAGCCGAGCCCATTTAACCTGCATTGCCCTAAACTAGCACCGCCACATTTGCCTTCTTCGAGTCCGGTGTCAACGCCAGCAAGCTCTAGTACTATTTTGCAACCCAATTCCTCACTGGAGAACGATCAGCACCACTCCAAGATTATAAATCCTCAGTCAATTTTTTGATTCATCAACCCTATCTCGCTGTCACCATAGCTCACCCTTGTTCTTAAAAGCCGACAAATTCGACCTTACTGTTCACCATCATCTCGCTGTCGCTGTCCATTTAACTTTGCCAGCAGCTTCACCTTAACCTCGCCTAACCATTTGACATAATTGGCGAAGCATCGCACAAGTAAATCGATCAAACATCGAAACCCTAGCTCTTGACAGCGCACAGACACTCAGTTAACTGTGCACAGGGACCTTTTTGCTATTTCCTCTAATTCTTGGACTTTTCTATAAAAACTAGTTTGTCAATTAGTTGTCTTGTTTCATTATGCACCCAATGCCTTAATCCAAACCTATTTTGTCAACTAGAAATCCTTCAAACCATACCTACGCCATTCTTTGACAATGTCAGGCCGTGAACCGAATGACGTCCTACTGACATTCATTGTATTTGAGCCAACCAGCTGTGAACCGAATGTCAAGACTTATGCCTTGAAACCCTAAGAGCCTCTAACATCCAATCTTAGTCCAAATCCTCCTGATTCCATCATTTCGACCTAGCCTTGGCATATAGATGCATTCGATCCCTAAATTGCCAATCCTTTTCCTTCTCTAAAGCAAGCATATCAGCATATAGATCATAAAACATTTTAATATAGTTAGTAATCATTGTATGTTTGATTTGTTGCTGAGTAGATCCAAAAGCTGAGTTCAAGGACTTCACTGTCGACCCGATGTCAACAGCAGATATTTACGTCACGAGAGGCAAGTCATATTCTTGAACATCTTGAACCTATATTTTACGAATTGTTAAGATATTGCCTTGATTATAAATAGTATGGTATATGATGAAATGAGAAAAGTATGACATGCCAGTACTAGGCTGTATGCTGATGAAATATGAGGAGACTCTTTACAAAATGATCAAGTTGTGAGCCATAACTAGTATATATGTATATATGTATATTCATGAAATAAAAGCCTAGCCGTGATCAGAGTTGGGTATGGAACGGTGGTAGCACTGACGAGTGCAGGGATTATGGAATGAACCGGCCACTGGCATATAAGATCTAGAACCTTGTGTTGTACTTCAATGCAGCATGAAAACGTACCAACCACTTGCCTAGTATGGGACAGGCACAACTTAGTAGCTTTCTTGGTATTACCAGTTCCCTGCATTGTATGTCAGTCTGGTTTCTTGCGTGGAAACTGGTGGGCCACAGATGGCCATGAGTGGTGTGAGATTAGAAAAATAATGAGAGGATAAGGAGTAAGAAGGAACACGCCCTACGCCTGGATTGAGTCGTGCATGGCTGCAACCATAGGTCATGTGTCTTGCGAGGACATAGACCAAGGCTAGGAAGAAAGGCAGTGGGGAGGACCCACATGGTATTTTAGACTTAACTGTCTATTTACCGGGCGGGGATACTCTTAATACTAGACTGCAAAGCTGTTGTGTGATCTCGGCCTTGTCACATGGGCAAAAGTCGCATGGAGATGGCCCGACTTGAAAGCCGAGTGAAGAAGTGGATTTAAAAAGAGGTAGACCTTTGCATAGTTTTAAAAATATATTCAAATACTCTGAGCTCCCAGGTTCTTGAGTCTGTACGCGGCGGATTCACACAAGTATGTTTTCCAAATAAAATTTGTTAGACCTAGCTCATATGTGCTTCTAAGAGTTTGCAAAAGATATTGATATTATGTTATGATCAGTGCTGCCATGAATATGAATTATGAAGAGAATAGGTAATTTGTAACCTTCACCCTTCCTCTACTAGCATAGGTTTATATCATCACTATTATAAGTATACACTCCTACTATGACTTGCTGAGTACGCAAGTACTCACCCTTGCAATCCACCATCCATCAGACAGAGTGTTCCATGACCAAGGCGAATGCTTGAAGAACTTTTGGATCAGACAGAGAGATAGTTGTTCTACCCGAGCCCTGAAGAGTGTTGCTCTGCTTTCAACTTCTTGATGTGGGGGTTCACTTAGCTTCTGATGAGTAGTTGTTTTACTGCAACCAGATTTATTTACGACATGATGGCTTGTAATTTTTTATGTTGTAATAAGGCCAATAGGCTATATTGCTCAATGTAATGAAGGTTAAACTAATGCAATATACTCCTGTGTTGGACTCATCCTGGGAAGTCAAATGGTTTGGGATCAGCTGCAGTGAGCTCGGTGCTCACGGGAGTAGTCGTGTTCCCCTATGAAGGTGGGGAGCAACAAGGAGCTGTCCCATCTAGAGGCCGCATCAATTGGTGATGAGTCTATGACTGCTGCGGTTGAGTCCCCTCAGTCAGAGTTTCCTTTGGAACATGATCCTACACCTCCCTCAGCTCCTTCACTCGAGCTAAAGCCACTTCCCGACCACCTCCGGTATGCATTTCTCGGCCTTGATGACTCATATCATGTTATTGTGAGTTCCCATTTATCTACTGATGAGTTTGGTCGTTTACTAAATGTTTTACATTGTGATCGTTCTGTTATTGGATATTCCATTAACGACATTAAGGGCATCGACCCTTTTATTTGTACGCATCATATTTTGCTGGAGGAGGGTGGTGTGCCCTCCCGTGAGCACCAGTGCAGACTTAACCCACACATGAAGGAAGTCATCAAAAAGGAGGTATTCAAATTACTGGATGCAGGTATCACTTACCCCATCTCCGATAGCCAGTGGGTGAGTATGGTGGAGGTGGTGCCAAAGAAGGGTGGCATAACTGTCGTCGAGAATGACAAAGGCGATTGGATCCCTAGAGGGACTGTCAAAGGTTGGTGCATGTCCATAGACTACCGCAAACTCAACAAGTCCACCCAGAAGGATCATTTCCCTTTGCCTTGCATCAACCAGATGTTGAGAGGTTAGCGCATCATTCCTATTATTGTTATCTTGATGGCTCTTCTGGCTTTTTGCAGATCCCCATCCATCCAGACGATCAAGAGAAGACCACATTCACCTGTCCATATGATACATGCGCATATCGTCAGATGCCATTCGGATTGTGCAATGCCCCTGAAGCGTTTCAGTGGTACGTCATGTCCATCTTCTCCAACCTCATCGAGCACATTATGGAGGTATTTATGGATGATTTTACGGTTTATGGACTGACATTTGAGGATTGTCTAGCAAAGCTTGAGCAAGTATTGCAGTGTTGCTCCTCCGCGAACGTTGTGCTCAAGTGGGAAAAGTGCCATTTCCTAATTCGCGAGGGCATTGTACTAGGCCACATGGTCTCTTCTTGAACGATCGAGGTCGATCGGGCCAAGGTCGAGATCATTGAGTGTCTTCCTCCTCCATCGAGTCGGAAGGCTTTCCGGAGCTTCTTAGGACATGCCGGCTTCTATCATCGCTTCATCAAGGACTTCTCCAAGATAGCGAAGCCACTCACCAACCTCTTATGCTCTGAGGTACCATTCTCATTTGATGAGACCTGTATGACTGTCTTTTGTAGGTTGAAGGAGGCACTCACTTCCACTCCTGTTGTACGACCACCTGATTGGACCCTTCCCTTTGAGCTCATGTACGATGCGAGCGATCATTCTGTAGGAGCTATCCTAGGGAAGCGTCATGAGAGCAAGTTTCATGTCATCTACTACACGAGTCGTACCCTCAACGACGCCTAGATCAACTACACCACGACCGGGAAAGAGCTATTAGCTGCTGTATTCACATTCGACAAATTTCAGTCTTATCATGTTGGCTCTAGATTTATTGTTTACACTGACCATGCAGCCATCAAGTACCTGCTTAGCAAGAAGGACGCAAAGCCGAGGCTCATCAGATGGATGTTCTGCTTCAGGAGTTCGATGTGGAGATTCGAGACAAGAAAGGTATGGAGAACTTAGTGGCTGATCATCTGTCATGTTTACCTCTGCAGGATTCTTCGAGTAGCCCACTACCGATCGATGACTCAGTCCCTGGGGACCAGCTCATGATGATCACCCATACTCCCTCCAGCTCGACGCAGATATTGTCAATTATTTAGTATGCCGTGTTGCCCCTCCTGGTTGGTCTTCGCAGTAGCGCACGAAATTCATCCATGACACGAAGCAGTAGTTCTGGGACGATCCATTCATCTATTCCTCATGGTCAGACGGGATCGTCCGATGCTGCCTTCCTCAGGAGGAGACCCAGTACGTGATATTCCATTGCCATTTTTCCTCATATGGCGGTCATGTGAGCACCGCCAAGACACAGGCAAAGGTACTCCAGGCTAGATTTTATTGGCACTCAATGTTCAAGGACATACATAGGTACGTGCGGTCCTGTGATGCATTCCAGTGCACGGGCAACATCTCTCGGCAACACGAGATGCCCTAGCATGGTATCCTTGATGTGGAGCTTTTTCATGTCTGGGGTATCGATTATATGGGCCCATTGCTTTCATCCCATGGTTTTAAATATATACTTCTTGCTGTTGATTATGTGTTCAAGTCGGTGGAGGCAATCCCCACAATTACTGCTGACTCCAAATCTGTTTGTAAGCTTTTTCGACAGATCATTTTCCCAAGATTTGGAGTCCCTCGAATCATCATCAGCGATGGTTGTACTCACTTCACCAACCGCCAGTTCGAGGCCCTCCTCGCCATGTACAGAGTCCATCACCACCACGTCACCACTCCTTATCATCCGCAGGCGAATGGATTGGCCGAGGTCTCGAACAGGGAGATCAAGAGCATCCTCGAGAAGGTTGTGTCAAGTACGCGAGTTGATTGGTCGCACAAGCTCCCTGATGCATTATGGGCCTATCGGACAGCCTACAAGACACCCCTAGGTATGAGTCCCTTTCGCTCTATATATGGTAAATTATGTCATCTTCCTGTTAAGCTTGAGCACAGAGCGCATTAGGCCATTTGAAAGCTCAACATGGATCTTGGAGCCGCTGGCGCTTACTGCAAGCTTCAATTGTGTGAGCTCGATGAGATTTGTCTTCATGCATATGAGAGCTCGCGCATCTACAAGGAAAAGACAAAACGGTGGTATGACCAGCACATCCATCGGCGCGACTTCACTCTTGGTGAGCTTGTTCTGGTTTTCGATTCTCGCTTTCATCTCTTTCCAAGAAAGTTCAAATCTCGCTGCTTGGCCCTTGTATTATGAGGCATGTCCTACCTTATGGGGCCATTACAGTAGAGAGTTCTAAGGGAGGAGTATTCATGGTGAATGGGCAACGCCTCAAGCACTATATCACTATAGAGCCCATTCCACCACTTGATGATGAGGAGGGTGGACCCAGAGTCAATCCTGGTCACGATCTTGCCCCTCCTCCCCCCGACGAGCCTACATGACTTATCTATAGAGGGTCAAGCTCACGACCTAAACCGAGCTCTTCTCGGGAGGCAACCTGAGCACTTTCTCTTTTCTTCCTTCTTCATTTTGTTTTGCCTGTTTTATAGAATTGTTCTCAGTTACTTCTTTGACTCTTCTTTCAGGGCATCATCCTCATACGGTGGCTTGTCACACTCGAGATACTCTGGATTGCTCATCACAACATTATCGTCTGCATCCTTCACCCGGTGAGCTATTGTGGACCTCTCATATGACCCATGTGCACGAAATTTACTTTGTACTCCCATCTCCTTGTGTGATTCATCTCATATTGTTGCATTGTGGACTATACAACCGTTTAAGCTTGGGGGTGAATGCATTTCTCTTTGTGTTGAAATCCTCAAAATCTGGGTCAAATTTTTCAAAATTGACCAACTTTGTGCAAGTTTGTGCTTATGTGTGAGATTTGTGGTATGTACATGCTTATATTGTGTTATGATACGTTGTGAATGATTTCTATCCAGCCTTGTGGGCTTGTTTATGTTTTGATATGACTTGCTATACACTTGTGTTATTTGGATCAAGAGACAAATCTAGAAAGCTCATTTCAAAATTTTCTGAAAATTCTAGACTTGCGCAGATTTGTATCTTTATGTGAATGTTGTGGTTATGACTGAATCTGCTTCCATTCTGTGTTTCATGTTTTTCATTTGGCTTCTAGTGTCCTTTGCATGTTGTGTTGAGTTTTATGCATGCATTAGTTGCTCGACAATCTACTGTAGGTTGAATTGTGATTAACCGTCTTCTAATGAAACTAAAATTGCTTGTACTTAGCTTCATTGTGGATATCATGGAAATTTGAATGTTTTCTATTATCTATATTGCCGCATTCTATCATGTATAATGAAATATCAATTGTTTAACCTATACACATGCTTAGAACACGAGTCTCCTAAACAATCATTTAACCTATGTAAACCAAATTTGAAAAAAAAATTGCTAATAAGGTCGCAATTGCTTGTTCTCTACCTTGTAGGCGCTACCAATCTTTCTTTTCTTTTGAATAAAAACTCTTCTGCTTCGTTGCAGGCGATGAAGTCTGGCTTCAAACAGTGTGAGAATAGATAAATCGGAGTCAAAACCAACCAGATTCGACCAATTCTGATCAAATATGACTAAAACTGACCAAATCTAGCCAAAGCTGACCAAATCCAACAAGTCTTGGTTAAACTCGACTAAAACCGACCAAATCTGACCAGTCTTGGTGAAAACTAATTAAAATCGACCAAATTCGACTAGTAAAATCCTTTGACACTGAGTGGAACACAACCAGGAAAAACCACTAAAACCCACTCGAACACGACCAGGACACGTGGCGTGCCCCCAGCCAAACACGTGTCATAAACAAATGACCAAGTGGTTGTCGTGGCCGATCAGGATTCTTTTCGACCACGTGCTCGTGTTCGATCGGGACTCTTTTTGAGCAGGTGTCTTCATATTCGAGTACAGCTCCTTTTTTGTCGTGACGTATTCGAACATGTCTCTTTTTGCCCAGCCATGTACGGATGAGGTTATTTCCTGCGTAAACGTGTTTGACCAGGCCTTTTTGTCCAAAACATATTCGATCAGTCCGTTTTTGCTATTTAATCTTGATTTCTTAGTCCAATTGAGCCCAAATGTGGTCGAAATCTTCTCAAATTTGGTATGTTAGGTCACTGAAACATCTCAACCACGCATAAAATGTTGCATCAAAGGCATTTTAAGCATGATTTTGCACGTTTTCAATAATAACCTAGGGTAAAAATACTACCAATTTAGCACTTATTAGTGTCCACGGATTTCAATGTTGCTAATTTGTTGACAAAGTCTCTCCCACAACAAAAGCATAAGGTGTATAGTAGAAAAACGGGTATTAGATGCATATGTGATTGACTAAAGTCCAAGTAGCACATTGTTAGTTATAAGACGTAGAGGCAATCATAGATATAGTTTTATCCTTATTATGTTTAGTAATATTTGAATAATTTTTTATTTTATTCCAAGTAGGACATTTTTTATTTTATTTTATTTCATAGATCTACTTTTTGATTAATAGGTGTGTGACTTGTTTGTGAAAATTTTAATTTGTTTGGTGATAATATTATATAAAACCCCCAATCTATTATTGTTAGATAGGACACAAATGATTAATTACTCAGCATGTGTATTTATTGATGGTTATATTTCACAGACCATCTATATGAGATATCAAATCAATAATGTGAATATATGTTGGAGAACATGATGTGGATTGACCTACTTATATTTCACGGATTTCAATGTTGCTGATTTGTTCACAAAGTCTCTCTGGCAACTAAAGCATAAGGCGTACTAGAAAAACGAGTATTAGATATATATGTGATTGACTAAAGTCCAAGTAGAAGATTATTAGTTATAAAACCTAGTGGCAATCATAGATATAGTTTTATCCTTATTATGTTTAGTAATCTTTGAATAATTTGTTATTCTATTCCTTAAATAAATTATCAACTTTATGATCAACAAGTATGTGATTTGTTTGTGAAACTTTTAATTTATTTGGTGATGTTACTACATAAAATCTCTGAAACTTTTAATTTATTCGAGATCAACAAGTATGTGATTTGTATGTGACACAAGTGATTAATTACTCAGCCCTTGTATTGCTTGATGGCTATATTTTGTGGACCATCTATATGAGATATCAAATCAATAATGTGAACTTATGTTGGAGAACATGATGTGTATAGACCTATACTTTGAGACATTATTCGGATTTATCATATAAATGTCGACAATTGATCTCAAATAATGTTTATAATTGATGTTTAGACCTGATATCATCATAGTCTACTACATGCATAGTAGTATATTTTGGTACAACAAACACTAATCTTAATTGGGTGGTTATAAATATAATATTCGGGTATACTATGAATCATGAGGAGGATGTGAATGGTTAAGATGGAATTGCCTCTCTCATATAATGGGAGAGATACCTCTGTGCCTCTCAATATAGATGAACTGAAAAGTATATGGCCATGACGTATGTGGTTGAGTGTGAATTATGGAAAGATCAGTTCACTATTAGATCAAGGAAGAATTGAGTCGTGCAAGGGTGCCATGTATTCTGACTTGGGTTAATCTGGTACCGTATAACAAAGGAATCGACATCAGTATATTATAGAGATTTGTTGGATATGATTTTTGTGTATGTTTGGTTAGTCATTATGTCCTGCTAGGGCCACTCTAGGGCCACTATCTAGTCGCGGTTTGGGTAAGAGTTTCCGTGCCGTATCCAATTATACATTAACCCATAGGATCACATATTTAATAAGTTAGAACAACTCAGTTTGAATTTTTTTTTGGGGTTTTGTGTTATATTAGGGAACCTAATGTAGAACTCCACCTGTAGGTCTCTATATAAAGGGAGACATGGTGGGTTTTCAAAGGCAATATAGAGAAATTTTAGTTATGTATGTTGGTGCTAGCACACCAGCACAAGATGTTCCACTCTAAAATGTCTGGATATCAGTAGAGATGCTATCGCCATTGCTACACTGATCAAGATGATTCATAAGTGGTCGCTGTGAACCACGAGAAGTCCCATAGAGATCGTCAAAATCTGAACAATATCTCGGATCAGTTGCTAGGCATGCACATAATTGTATCAGTTACTACTTCTACTCTTCCTCCTCCACTGATAACAATCTAATTGATTGTCTAATTTTTACACTTTTTCAGTAAAAGTTTTTAAAATTGTACTGCAGTAGCCTACTTGTACCCTTTAGAGGCATGGACAGCCGCTTGTCCACAAGAACGGCAAGCGCTAGCTGCAGCTCGTCCACAATAGCAGCTCGTACATCTAGGCCATGGTGGAGGCACGGTGATAGATCACGGCGAGGACAGATTGGCCATGATAGAGGCAAAGGTGGTGCGAGGTTCCGGATTTGGAGGGTCAAGAAATTTCAATGTCTTTGTAAAAGTGTGTGCTTTTGTTTTGCACTGCTCCCAAACATTCCTTGATATTTGATTACAAGAGATAAAATTTTCAAGGAGATTATAAGGATTCAATTGTATCACAAAATTTAACACGTTTTTTTTATTTCTAGTTGATAAAATTTTACAAGCTATCAAAACAGATTCTTAATTTTGCACAAATTGAGCGGAGACTAGACTGACCTTCCTCCCCACATTTAGTACAAGCCTTTGTACGAGCAGAAAGCGGCATGCCCCCGTTACAGGATGCGGTTGGTTAGCATTGCATGTAATGGATTTCGGAGTAGGGAAAGAACTTGGGGGTTCTCAACAAGCAATATATATCAGCCGGTAAAAAGACCAGATTTTGGTAGTTTCTTGACCAGGCTGTTTTCTGCCGATTTGCTGAAAACCACTTGTAACTGGGTAGCTCCTAGATTTAGTTTCCGGGAAAATTGTATATCAATTTGCATTGATCAGACTAATTTGGAGCAAATTACATATAAAAGTTACATGTGCATGAACATCTTATTTACACTCACTCTCATATATGCCCTGTTCATACAAAACTTGCAAAGAAAAAAAAAAAGACGTAGCGACGTTCATGCACATGTTTGCTTACTATTCTACGTGTAGATATGCAGGTTGAAAGCGTTCCTCTTAGCCATCAGAAGCCCGGGACGAGCATGGTAGAGAACCAGATCACCAGGTCCTCAGCGAACGGCTCGTTGGGGACCTTCGCCGCCACAGCCGGCGGCCTCCCGTCGACGTACACCCGGCAGAGAGGGCACGTCCTCTTGCACGTCGACGCGAGCCACCGGTCGACGCAGTCCCGGTGGAACGAGTGCCGACACGGCAGCCTCCGCGTCGCCTCACCCGCGCGGATTCTCGATAGGCAGACGCAGCACTCGGCCGGCGCCGGCGCGTCGCCCTCGCCGTTTGTTGCATCTTGTGGTATCTTAATGCATAGCATCTTTGAGATGTAAGACAGGACGTAGCTCATGGTGTGGTGTATTGCAACCAGGCCGATGTGTGAGGAGGTGGTCACTTTAGTCAGGTGGTACAATTGCTTTACTAGTAGGGCTGGTTGCTACTTGGTAATGTAGGAGTAAGTTGAGAGATCGCCATTGGAAGGTGCACCTAAACTTTCAACTTTCTTCAGCACCAAGCTTGGATAAAGCAGGTGATGTGTGCAGAGAGATAGTGACATGCAAAATATTTCAGCAGAATATGTTGTTCTACAAAGTCAGAACGAAAACATAATTGGATGGAAAGCCAAATAGGTTTGGTAACAAGCAACGAAATTTCGAACGATTGGTAACAAGTACCAAAACTCGCAGTACTATATGAGGTATTTGGGTATAGATTTTAGGTTTAGATTGTGTTAGAAAAAGTTTTCTTAAAAGTATTGCACAGATAGGCTTAAGTTGTTTTTCAGTTAGAATATTTAACATAAATAATTTTTGACATAAAAACACTCTAAGTTTGTTTTTTGTGTTTTGTGAAAATTTGGTACAACGTATTTTTGTGAAAACTCTTTTTTGGGTGTGTTTTGGGAAAACATGGCTTTTGTTATTCTTTTTCTAATCATCTTAGTTCAAAAAAAAAATATTTGGTAGTTAGTAGCCAAACCCCATATAACTACTGCCCATTTTGTTAAAGAAAAATATTTTTATATACTGCTGCACAAATTTAATGTTTCACATATACTGTACAAAAGCAAAAAATGTTACAAATATATATTGTAAAATATAAAAACCATTAATCATGCCCATGGGAACCATTACCATCACTAAGTCATTTCATCCGTTCCATTTGGACATGTAAGGACAGAATTGTCCCCACGAGGGAGGGAGAGGGAGAACCGCTGCCATTACCATCCTAAGTGGCCAACCAAGGCCACCCAGTTCTCGTTCATGCGGCTAGATAGGTGCCCACCGTCCAGCAAGGCCTGGCCATCGTCAGCGACCTCCTCTCTGGTGGAGTTAAAGCGTAAGCACTTTGTCCATTTAATTTCTGTCGGGGGAAATCTCTGTTGGACTAAGTCCAATAAGTTGCGTCGCGATTGCCCGGGGACGTCGCCTCCGGGCTCTCCCCGGGCGCCGCCTTTTGGCCCCCGGGACCTGGTCTCCGGCGCCGTTCCGGGCGCCGCCATTTGCCCGGGGACCTGGCCTCCGGGGCCTGCCCGGGCGCCGCCTTTTGGCCCCCTGGACCTGGCCTCCGGTGCCATCCCGGGCGCCACCATTTGCCCGGGGACGTGGCCTCCGGGGCCTCCCCGGGCGCCGCCTTTTGGCCCTCGGGACCTGGCCTCCGGGGCTGTCCTGGGCGCCGCCATTTTCCCGGGGACGTGGCCTCCGGGGCCTCCCCGGGCGCCGCCTTTTGGCCCCCGGGACGTGGTCTCCGGCGCCGTCCCGGGCCTCATCGCCCTCCTAAAGGTAAAGTCTCGAATTGTTTGTCACGTGCAGGTCACACGAGGAGCGCCTCGGGAACTAGCGACCACCTGTCAAGCATCCAAGGCGTTTGACCGGGAAAAGGACGGTCCTACCCTTCAATCCGACGGTGGCTTCCGGGGTAGTTTAGGTTTTTTGCTTCTTTTTGGGCTATAAATAGCTCTTGTACCCCTCTGTTGTAAGGGCTCGGATCACTTTTATTGGAATAGCTAAACTCACAGGCGTGCTCCGGAAGACTCTCCCCCGGAGAGAGCCTCCCCAGCCGACTCCGGTTAGGAGCGCGTCGACAGGACTAGGGCCCCCACCGGGACCCGAACCTATATAAATCCGTGTGTCACTTCTTGTGCTTGTCCGGCGGGGGAGGACCGGTCATCCGGTCAACCCGCGCCGCGTAATCTTCGCTAGGATCATTCTCAAAACCTGCCGGGGTATTCGCAATACCACGACAGTTGGCGCCGTCCGTGGGGACTCATGACAAGACGCCATGGCTCCCCCAAGAACAAGGGCTCGCACCCTTCTCGGTGACCCGGGTCTCGGAGACCCGGCGCCGCCCGTCCGGGACACTGCTGTCCCGGCGCTTTCGCCCGGAGGCGGCCTGGCCCAGGTATCGCCTCCCTGCTTCCCTCTTAACTTAGGTGCTTCCACCTCCAGGTCGTTCCCGGTGACCGCGGGGACCTCGGCCGGGACCAGTCTCCCCCCGACGGCTCCCCCGGCTCCCCGGGACGCCCTGCTTGAGGCTCTCGTGGAGGGCCAGCTCCGCGCCCAGCGCTCTATGGATGAGCTGCTCAGCGTGTTGGCGCGGCCTCCGGCCCCCACATTTGCGTCACACCCATACCCGGGGGCTATGCCTCCCTTTATGGGTTACCCGGCGGCCCCTCTGGGCTCCGGGGGTTTTTCCGCCCCGTATGATCCTGCCGGGGGCTTTCCTCCCCCTGCGGGATATACGTCCGGATCCTTCCCGGCACCCGGGGCCGTCCCGGTGCTGGGAGGCTATTTCATACCAGGGGGGTACCCCGTTCCAGTCCTATTCCCGGGGCCGGGAGCCCACTTTATGCCGGGGGTTTTCCCTACGCCGGGAGCTAGTCCCGCCCCCCGTGTCGCGTTTACCGCACCGGGGGCGGTTGACAGAGCAGCTCCCGTGCCGCAGCGGACTTCCCCCCGCATGCCCTCCCCGGTTCCGGACGTCGCCGCAGGGGCTCCCCCCTCGTCGGTTCCGGATGTTACAGGGGCTCCCCCATTCCCGATTCCAGTCGTGGCCACTGGGGCCCCCTCCACTTCGGTTCCAAGCGTCGCCGTGGGCGCCCCCTCCCCGGTTCCGGATAATACAGGGGCTTCCCCCTTTCCGGTCTCGGGGGTCGTCGCAGGGGGCTCCCCCCCAACCGGCTCCGGAAGCCTCCGGGCCGGCAGCTACAGTGCATGAGCTCCCTCCCTCGGCGGGACAGGTCCATTTCACCCGAGGGGAGGTCGAGCGAACGCATTCACCAGAGCGCGGGGAAGAACTTCCCCCCGGCCGCGGGCGCGGGGAGCCTCGCTCTCGCACCGGCCGGGGGAAGAGACCCGCTGAAGAGCCAACCTCTCCGGCGGAGAGCCCGGACGTCCGGGAACTCAGTCCTGGTCCGGAGGAAAAGCGTCGCCACCGCCATTCTGGCGGACCTCTCAGATCTCTTCCAGACTCAGACAACGAAGGTCCCATGAAGGAAGACAGTGACCGGGACCCTCCCCAGGAGGTGCAGGGGCTAACCAGCCCCTGTGCCAAAGACTTCGCAGCATCCGTTGGTCGCGGCCCTACCGCCCTCCGCACATCGAGCACTATAACGGTGAGGCAGATCCTTACGAGTTTGTGCAGGTCTACTCCACTGCCATCTCCACGGCCGGGAAGGCCCCGCGGGGAGGAGCCGGGAAGGACCGTGGTGCAGCTTCCACCGGTCCAGTACCCATGCTACCCGAGATTGCCATCAGCTGCTGCAACACTTCGCGGTGTTCCTCGACTAGCGCGGGCAGGGGTGGAATCCGGCCTCCTTGCCCCCTCGGCCAGCTGTTCCGGCCCTTCCCGCTCCCGCGGGGGGCAGCAGACGCAAGAGGGGGAGCCTTCAGAAGCTCTCCCCTTCCAGACCTCTCAGCGCCGCATCAACGTCATCGTGGGAGGGTCTGCCTCCGGACGGGACTCCAAGCGCCAGCGTAAGGAGTACGCGCGCGAGGTCAAGGTTGTGGGGGTGCTACACGCGTCTCCGCCACCTAAGTGGTCGGACGTCCCCCTCACCTTCACGGCAGAAGACACGCGAGGGGTTCGCTTCCCCCACGATGACGCGCTTATTGTCTCCGCGACTATCTACAACTGCCATCCGGCCCGTATCCTGGTGGACGGCGGGAGCTTCGCCGATGTCCTATTTCTGAAGGCCTTCAAAGAGATGCAGGTGGATGAGAAGCTCCTGCAGCCCGCTGCCGGGCCCCTGCATGGTTTTGTCCCAGGGAAGGCGATCCACCCCGTGGGCAAGGTAGATCTTCCAATGACCTTCGGCACACCGGAGAACTACTGGACCGAGCTGGTCCGCTTCGACGTTGTAGACCTCCCCTCCTCCTACAACGCGATTATGGGGAGGACTACAATCAACCTGCTGGGGGCTGCCACCCATCAAAACTACCTCTGCATGAAGATCCCCGGGCCGCATGGTGTGATCAATGTCCGGGGAGACCAAGACATGGCCCGTGCTCTATACGAGCGCACTGCGGCCACAATCGGAAGCGTCAACCTCATAAAGACGCCCGGGGGGGAGGCTTCTCCCCCGGAACTAGACGCCGCTGCGCCACCGCCCGTGATGCCCCTCCTCAAGCCGCGTCCGGAAGGTGGCCTCCGGAAGGTCCTGCTGTCCCCGGGAAACGAAGACAAAACCGTCTAGGTTGGGGCGGAGCTCCCCGAGGAGCATGCAGCGCAACTTGCGGCTTTTCTGCGCGAAAACTCTGATATTTTTGCGTGAAAGCCTTCGGACATGCGGGGCGTCGCCCGGGAGGTCATTGAGCACAAGCTCACAGTGGCCCCCGGTCACCCCCCGGTCAAACAGAAGCTGCGGAAACTCTCCCTCGAGCGCCAAGAGGCAATCAAGGTGGAGATCACCTGGCTCCGAGAGGCGGGGTTCATTTGGGAGGTCCTGCACCCCGAGTGGCTCGCGAACCCCGTCCTCGTCAAGAAATCAACCGACAGGTGGCGGATGTGCGTGGACTTCACCGACCTTAACCGCGCCTGCCCCAAAGACAACTTCCCGCTCCCGCGGATTGATCAGCTCATCAACTCCACTGCGGGGTGCGAGCTCATCAGCTTCCTAGATGCCTACTCGGGCTACCATCAAGTCCGGATGGCGGAAGGGGACGAGGAAAAGATGAGTTTTACTACTCCCCTCGGAACCTTCTGCTACGTCCATATGCCCTTCGGGCTCAAGAACGCGGGGGCAACCTTCCAGCGCCTCATGACGTTGGTTTTCAAAGAGCAAGTCGGCCGCAACCTTGAAGTCTACGTAGACGACGCGGTCGTCAAGAGTCCCCGCGCAGCCTCCCACATCGACGACCTGGCTGAAACCTTCCGCAACCTCCGCGCATGCGGGCTCAAACGTAACCCCGAGAAGTGCGCCTTCGGGGTGCGAGGGGGGAAGCTCCTAGGTTTCCTCGTGTCCCAGCGGGGCATAGAGGCAAACCTCGAGAAGATCCGGGCATTCCTAGACATGCTCCCGCCGCACTCTGTCAAGGACGTCCAGCGGCTCTCCGGCCGTCTTGCCGCACTCAGCCGCTTCGTCTCCCGGTCGGGGGAGCGGGGCCTCCAGTTCTTCAAGATCCGCCGAGGGCTCAAGGGGTTCCGCTGGACCCCCGAGGCCCAGGAAGCCTTCAACGACCTCAAGAAATACCTCACGAGCCCTCCAATGCTCGTGAGTCCGTCTCTAGAAGAGCCCTTGCTCCTCTACCTCACCGCGACCCACGTCGCCGTCAGCGCGGTCTTGGTGAAGGAGCAAGGGGGGCAGCAGCGTCCCGTGTACTACGTAAGTGAAGCCCTCCAAGGGGCCAAAACTCGGTACACGGAGATGGAGAAAATCTGCTACGCCCTCCTCATGGCGTCCCGGAAGCTTCGGCATTACTTCCTGGGGCACCCCATCACCGGCCGGATCGGGAAGTGGGGGGCCGAGCTCGCCCCCTTCTCCCTGTCCCTTACCGGCCGCTCCGCCATCAGGTCGCAGGTCCTCGCCGACTTCATCACAGAGTGGACTCCCGCCTCTGGGTCCGGGGACGAAGATATCCCTGTGCCGCCCCGACGCAGTGATCATTGGACCCTCATGTTCGATGGGTCGCTGTGTCTCGCCGGGGCTGGTGCGGGAGTAGTCCTCCGGAGCCCCGAGGGGAACGAACTCGAGTACGCCACGCGGCTCGAGTTCCCCGCAACCAACAATGTCGCCGAATACGAGGCTCTGCTCCTCGGGATGCGCCTCGCGCGCTCCCTGGGTATCCAGCGCCTCCTAGTCAAGGGAGATTCTCAGCTCGTAGTTTGCCAAATGGACAAGTCTTACCTGTGCCATGACGCAAACTTAAGTCTTTATTTGCAGGAAGTGCGAAAGATGGAGAGGCATTTCGACGGCCTCGAGGCCCGGCATATCCCACGGAGGGACAATGACCGGGCCGACGCCCTGGCCCGGGCGGCAAGCGCCCGGGAATCGCTCCCCAAGGGGGCTTTCCTGGAAATCATCACGAAGCCCTCGGTGGCCTCCCCGGACACGGGCGACGAGCCTCATGTCCCGGAGGTCACCGAGATCATCCGGACTCCGTCTTGGATGGACCCCCTCATCTCCTTCATCAATGGGGAGGGGGACCCTCCTAGTGAGACCGAGGCTAAACGCCTCCGGGCTAAAGCCCGGGTATATCTCCTGCTGGAGGGGAGGCTCTACAAGCGGGGGGCTTCCGCCCTCCTGCGCTGCCTCCCCCGGTCGGAGGGACTTCAACTTCTCGAAGACATCCACGCGGGGAGCTGTGGTTCTCACCTAGCCCCGCGTGCCATCGCGGCCAAGGCCCTCTGGCACGGCTTCTACTGGCCCACGGTCATGCGCGACGCGCGAGACCTTGTCTCCGCGTGCGAGGCATGCCACAAGATGGCCAAGGACTCGAACCTCCCCCCTATGGCGCTGCAGACAATCCCCATCACTTGGCCCTTCGTGCGCTGGGGGATGGACCTCTTAGGGCCCTTTCCCCCAGCGCCCGGGGGATACAAGTATGCGGTAGTCGCAGTCGACTATTTTACAAAGTGGGTTGAGGCGGAGCCTTTGGCTAGCATCACGTCCCGGGCCGTTCAGCGGTTTTTCTGGAAAAACGTCGTATGTCGTTTTGGCGTCCGCCGGGAAATCACCGTGGACAACGGGACCCAATTCGACTCGGCTTATTTCCGGGAATTCTGCGAAGGCCAGGGGCTCGTCATCCACTTCGCCTCAGTGGCCCATCCCCGGAGCAATGGGGCTGTCGAGAGGGTCAACGGCGTGATCCTACAGGGGTTGCGCCGGAGACTCGCTAGCATCCTCTGCTCCATGCACACGACCCCGTCCCGGGCGACGGGGCGTACTCCCTTCTCCCCGATCTACGGGGCGGAGGCAGTCCTCCCCCCGGTGATCGGCTTCCGGTTGCAGCGGGTCGAGCTCCTGGAGGGAGCCACGCCCGCAGCATACCAGGCCAACGAGGCCAACCAACGCCTGGAGATCGACCTCGAGGAGGAGGAACGCGACCGAGCGCTCCTCCGCCACGCCATCTACAAGCAAGAGATTGCGTGCGCGTACAACCAGCGCGTGCGTGAGAGAGCTTTCCGCCTTGGGGACCTTGTCCTCAAACGCGTCACAGACCCCCAAGCCCAGGGGAAGCTCTCCCCCAAGTGGGAGGGCCCCTACAGGATCTCCGCGGTCCTGGGCTCGGGGGCCTACAAGCTCTCCAACCTTCAAGACCAAGAGCTGAAGCACACGTGGAACTTGCGTTTACTTCGCAAGTTCTATGTTTAGCCTTACGGGCCTGTCCCCTCCCCCAGAGCGTTCATGCCGGAGGGGGAGGAGGGACACTGTATTTTCCTCCCCTTTCGCGGCTTCGCAGGGAGAGGCCCTGTACTTCATTTTATTAGCAATACATAGGTCTTGCTTTTCAAACTGTCTCATTGCAGGTCTTTCTCATTACCGCCCCTAGCGGCCATGCCCTCCCCGCGAGGATGCCCTCCCTGCCAGGATGCCCTCTCCGCGAGGAAGTGGGCCAGGCCCAGCAAGTCCCTCCTGTAGGGCGGCTTACGATCTGCCCTCGTGGACTGAGGGTGTAAGCGGCAACGCGGTCACAGTGGCCGCGGTAACGAGTCACTTTGGGAGACTAGTCCCCTGCCCAAACACTCAAGACCCGTCTTCAGGCACTTCCTCCTCCGGGAGTCGACATTATTCCTGGCTCCCCGTTTTCACGGCGACTGGATGATCGGCCCCCTGCGGCCTGATTGGATCTATCCTCCTCCTCCGGGAGTCGACGTTATTCTCGGCTCCCCGTTTTCACGGCGACCGGATGATCGGCCCCCTGCGGCCTGATTGGATCTATCTTCCTCCTCCGGGAGTCGACGTTATTCCCGGCTCCCCGTTTTCATGGCGACCGGATGATCGGCCCCCTGCGGCCTGATTGGATCTATCTTCCTCCTCCGGGAGTCGACGTTATTCCCGCGTCCCCGTTTTCACGGTGACCAGATGATTGGCCCCCTGCGGCCTGATTGGACCCGGCTCCCCGTTTTCATGGCGACCAGATGATTGGCCCCCTGCAGCCTGATTGGATCTATCTTCCTCCTCTGGGAGTCGACGTTATTCCCGGCTCCCCGCTCTCACGGCGACCAGATGAATGCCTCTCGGAGACCCTATTCCCGGCCCCCCGTTCTCACGGCGACCGGATGAATGCCTCCCGGAGACCCTATTCCCGGCCCCCCATTCTCACGGTGACCGGACGATTGTCTCCCGGAGAAGTCACCGATTTCTCGGACATTTTCTTCCCGGAGCCCCTATTCCCGGCTCCCCGTTCTCACGGCGACCGGACGATTGTCTCCTAGGAAGCTCGACTCCGGAAATCTCATCGGGTTTTTCTTGGATGTTTCTCCCACACGGGGCCTTATTCCCGGCTCCCCGTTCTCACGGCGACCGGACGCTTGTCTCCCGGAAGGTCTTTTCCCAAGAAAGCTCGTTTTAAAATTTTCTAACTTAGAAAAATTCCTATGCTACAGGTGACTTCCATCCCGGGGGCCTTGTTACCCCCACAGCGCCCGGAGCTACCCTCCGGCCCGCTATGGGCGGGGGGGGGGGGGGGAGAAGGAACCCCCGGATGTCGACCGTACCGCCCACGAGCAAACTTAGCTCATCCTTGTTAAGATGAGTTGTCCGGACCATCCAAGAAGAAGAAAATAAAGAGACAATGAAAGAAGAAGCAACAACACAGCTTTATTGATTGTCAAACCCGGAGGACATCTTCCCCCTCCGGTGGGCTTCGGAAACGATACAACCCGGGTTCTAACCCGGGGGATTCTCTACGCCCTAAGGCTCCTACGCCTAATACTCTCGGAGGCTTTCTGCTAGCTCCCGGGTCAAGTCCCGGTACAATGCCCGTACGCGGCGCCGAGCGTCCCGGACCACATCTTCAGGCCAGAACTGGTATCCCGCCGGTGGAAGTATCCGGAGGGGAGGTATCATCTGGAACCCCGGTCGCGGAGGGGGCAATTCGGCGCGATGATTGTCAAAGTTGTCCAAGTGCCACTCCGGACGCCACCTCAACCGGATCGGCTCCTGGACGCTATCCCCGCCGCGATTCTCGGAGACAAGGCTTAGCAAGATTAAAGCCGCTTGGGCGTCCCCCGAGGAGCCCCTCCCGGACCTTCGCTCGGGAGTAACCTCCCGGGAACCTTGGTAACAACATTCAATTAAGACTTAGAAAAAAATTCTAACTTCATTGCATTCAAAATGTTTTTGTACAAGCGTCCGGGGCTTCTTCTAAGAAGCTACCGGGATCAAAATCGTAAGGAAACAAAAAAGGGCCCTAACTAAGACCCGGGGGGAGGCTCATACATGTTCGTTGGTGTCCTCCCCCCGGGGGGCTTCTTCCAAGGCCAGGGCTGGGACGTCTCCCGCTGGAGGCGTCGGAGCCGGGAACCACGCCCGGATGATCCGGTCCTAGAACCCTCCGGCAAGTTGCTCGACCTCCCGGCGCGAGGGCTCGAAGGAGTCCAGGAAGCTTCGGGGGATGCGGCCCCCGATCGCCCGGAACTCGACGAGGATGACGGGGATCGCCCTGCCCCGCACCCGAGCGTCGGCCGCCTCCGGGATGGCGGAGACCTGTGCGTTGAGAAAACGCACAACGTCCGCGATGGTCGCCGGCGGCACCCCCGAGCTGCTCCCGGAGCCTAAGCTTACGCCAAGGCTCTCGAGGGCCGAACGGACGGAGCGGCCCGCGTCCGCCACCGCCCGGACGCTCGTGCCCTCGAGCTCCCGGAGCGCCTCCTCCCTCGCTTTGGCCTCCTCCCGGAGGCGGCCGTTGACAGCCTCGGAAATATGAACCTGGGCCCGGACCCGGGTCAATTCCGCGAGGGCTTCATCCCGTTCCCGGAGGGCCTCCTCGGGCTGCCCTACGGAGGCCGCGGCCCGGCCCTCCGCTTCCTTAAGCAGTCGGGCGACCCGCTGCTCAAGGCCCCAAGTAACAGCTGCCACCTACAAAATATATAGAGTTAGAAAAATCTCAAAGTGCAGGAAATAAATGAAGACGTCATCGACTCGGGTTACCTGGGCCCCGAGGGACTGAAGCCCCTGGAAACGCCATGGAGCGTACCCTCCGCGATGAAGGCCAACACCTTCTGGGTGTGCAGGCCCTCCGCGTAGCGGGCGACTTCCCCCGCGGGAAGCAGAGGGTCCTCTCGCCCGGCGCCGGCGTCGCTGCCGGCGGGGGGTCCCTGGACCTGTGAGTCCAGTAACGCGGCCGACGTCACCCGCGTCTTCGTGGCCGAGGTCTCCTCCGAAGACGTGGCCGAGGAGCTTTGGGCGGGGATCCCTGCCTAGGAGGGGATCATCAGACCTTTCCCAGCCCGAGGCCGAAAGGTCCTCGGGGCCTCCTCCTCCGGAGGAACCTCGTAGACCGAGGAGCTCCCCCCCTCGTCCACTGGCCAAACCCACGAAGGCGAGGCCTCCGCGAATCTCACCTCCAGCCTCTCCGGCTCCAAAGAATCCGGAAGGGGCAGGAGGGGCTCCACCGAGGGTAGCGACGGGGCGTACTTCGCCGAGTCGGACACCGCCCTGCCCGCGGCTGCCTCCTTCCCCCAGGCCTCGACGGGGCTCTTCGGGGGAGGAGGTGTTGCTACCCTCCAGGCCGGTGTCCGGGCACGCTCGGTCCCTGGGGTCTCGCCCCGGGGCTTCGCCCCGGGGCTTCGCCGGTGTCGCCGCCGGCGTCGTCGACGGGCCAGGGGTCTTCTGGATCCTGGCCTTCTTGGGCTCCGAGCCCCCGGCGCTTCCTTCCCCCGTTTGTGCGACCCAGGGGTGGGGAGAGGCTTCCTCTCCGACAGCTTTAGCCCGTAGGCCGCTGCTACCAAGTTCTGGGGAGGGCCCTCCCCCACGAGGCGCACGACACGCTCGTGCTCGTCGGCGAAGTACCTCCCCAGGAGGTTCTCCGCCTTCACCCGCGCCGCCGGGTACGGCCGGACTGCAAGAGGTAAAGAGTTAGTCAAATTTTCAAAAATTCGTAATTATAATGCAGCAGGTTCCCGGAGCTTACGTCGCGTCACCGGCTTCACCGGGGGCCGCTGTTCCGGGCCCATGCCGACCCCCCACTTCCCGCGCGAGAAGGGGGAGATCTGGAGGAGAGCCATCTCCTCGGCAGCATCCCGCATTGAGCGGGTCTTCTTGGAGAGGACCACCCTGCCGAGGAGCTCGAACTCCTCGTCCGTCCACACCGGAGGCTTCGGCGCGAACGATCGGCTGTACGTGGGGCGCTCCGGGGCGTACACCACCGCCTCATCCCGGACCCGGAGGTAAAAGCACCTCCGGACCCAGTCACCCCAGTGGTCCCGGGAGGCCGCCGCCGGGTAGTCGGCCACCCGGGACGACAGCATTTGCACCATCACTGAACCGAAGGGGGACTTGGGGCCCCCCTTCACCAGGTGGGAGGTCCGTGCCGCCGGTTCGTAGAAGTACCAGAAGGCGCGAAGGGTGGGCTCCCGCCCGGTCGCCGTCTCGTAGAGCTAGATGAAGAGGCCCATCCGGACGAGCGCGTTCGGGGTGAGGTGGTTGAGCGCCACCCCATACTCCTTCAGAAACTCCCGGAGCATGGGATGCACCGGGAGCCGGAGCCCCGCCTCCAGGAAGGCCTCGAAGGCCACGACCTCTCCGGGCCTGGGGCGGGGGGCTCCGTCTTTCTTCACGGGGACTCGGATGTCCCCGTCCGTGACGACGCAGCGTTCGACCAAGGACTCGTGGTCCTCGGCCGTGAACTCCGACGCCCAGAGGAAATCCGGAGGGATTTCCTCCGGGGGCACTTCCGTGGTCTTTGCTCGACCCTTGGGTGCCATGAGGTTAGTGTCTTCTTTTTTCTTCGGTGACTAACCTTTCAGGAGGCTAGTAGTAAAACTTCCGGACGTCTGCTACCGGGAGCTAACTACCGGAAACAGCTACCAGGAGAGGGCTACCGGGAGAGCAAAAATCGCTAAGGCTAAAAGTTTGGAATGAACTTCCGGGCCCCCCCAAGACCCTATTTATAGGGGTGGGACGTGGTCTAGATGCACACCACGTGGCACCCGCGGAGCAATCTGGACCGTAGAAGTTCAAACTGTGTGCGGGAAACGAAGGGACGGACGAGCGAATCGAGGCCACGGTTCGAACGGCGCGTGTATTTATGGCGAAACGGCGCGGCCTTAAGCGCAGGACACGGAATCCGAAGCGCCACAGCTCCGTTGACTTGGCCCGGAGATTTCCCCGGTGACGTGTACCATACCCACCGGGGACTCGAGCATCGTCCCCGGCGTGCATGGGGGGCTGCTGTCGGGGGAAATCTCCGCGAGACTAAGTCCAGGTAAGTTGCGTCGCGACTGCCCGGGGACGTCGCCTCCGGGCTCTCCGCGGGCGCCGCCTTTTGGCCCCCGGGACCTGGCCTCCGGCGCCGTCCCGGGCGCCGCCATTTGTCCGGGGACCTGGCCTCCGGGGCCTCCCCGGGCGCCACCATTTGCCCGGGGACCTGGCCTCCGGGGCCTCCCCGGGCGCCACCATTTGGCCCCCGGGACCTGGCCTCCGGTGCCGTCCCGGGCGCCGCCATTTGCCCGGGGACCTGGCCTCCGGGGCCTCCCCAGGCGCCGCCTTTTGGCCCCCGGGACCTGGCCTCCGGTGCCGTCCCGGGCGCCGCCATTTGCCCGGGGACTTTCTCTCGGTCGTTACAACGAACTGTATCCAACTTCCTCTCGATGTCCCTGAGCCAATCATCGGCGACGATGGGATCAGTTGCACTAGCAAATGTTGGTGGTCGGGTCTTCTGAAAATCCGATAGCCGGGTTCCAACAGCAGTTCCTTCAGATGTCCCTCCTGGCATCTTTTGAATGATCTGAGCCAACAACTGGGTGTGGGCAGCTTGTGCCTCCTGCCTGCTCTTTTCCATGGAGAGAAGAATTTCTTGGAGGGTTGGCTGATCTTCCTGAGAAAGGTTTGATTCCTGGGGTCTCTGTTGAGATGAAGATCCTCTCCTTGCTGGGTCTTCCCTGGGCGAAGCTTGCTCCCTGTCCTCTCGACTACCTTGCGATCTTCTCTTCGTGTACACCATACTGATTCTTCTGAAGGAAGGCAGATAGGTCTAACTAACTAAGAGAGAGAACTAGGGCACTAATGCGGAAATTAATGTAACTATTTAATGCACAAAACACTTAGGCTTCTAGCCATAGTAAACAAATTAACCATTGCGAAAGCAACGGCGGAGCACAAAAGCTAGCAAGAGCATCCACCTGCTCAATCTATACTACCCTTTCCCAGCTAATCCTCCACGACGGTCGACTAACTACTCGAACAAGGTTCTACCAAAAGAACTAGGCTATGTGCCGTAGCAACGTAGCCCAACTCCTGAGGCACTCTATAAAAGCAGAACGCTCTCTCGACATCTTGCCGAATTTTTAGAAAAGCCAAGTAAGACTTTTGAAATCCGAAACTTTTAGAAGCTACAAGGCTCCTGTTTTCAAAAAATAGTGTTTTTAGAAAATAGATTTTTAAATAAACTACGCCTTCCTGGCGAGCCAATTCCTAAAGGTGTCGTCCTACAGTCAAGTTCTCATGCTGCTCTGATACCACTTTTGTTTGTCGCGCCCCGCACAGGGTACCACGACTACTCCCGTGGAGACCTAGCTCGCTGCAGCTGGCCTCATACATACATACCACTGACTTCCCAGGATAAGTCAAGCACAGGAGTTCATTGCAGCAGAGTAACTTACAAAATATCATTGATAAACAGTATGGCCTGCTGGCCTGATACAACAAGGGTAATACAATGCCTTCACGGCACAAATGGTCTAATTAAAACAAAAGACAACTACTCGGCGGAAGCTAGGCGAAACCCCCACAGTCGTAAGAAGTTGACGGCAGAACAGCACACTTCAGGGTTCTGGCAGAACTGGCTCTCTTCCTCCTGGATCCACGAAATCTTCCAAGCCTTCGTCTTGGTATTGTAGCACTCCATCTATTGTTGATAAGTTGCAAGGGTGAGCACTTACGTACTCAGCAAGTCATAGGTAAGAGTAGAGATACGTATAGTAGAGATGACATGATCCTATGCTATTGAGGGAAAAGAGGTGAGAGGGTTTTTCCAAAAATACTTTTCTTCCAAGCTTTTCAAATCTCATGCTCATGGCAGCATTTCATATACTTAGGGCACAATCCACATGCCTCTTAGATATCACATGATCACTAAATTATGGTACTACCGCGACACGTCAACACATGACAGCCCACGGCAGCACCCCTTATCATGACAACACATGTCATTTGGGTAATCTTGAACTAACAAATTTTAATTTATAAAGCAATACTTGTGTCACACCCCGTGGGTTCAATCCACCGCGGCATACTCCTAAAACTCGGGAGCACGAAGTATTCGAATACATTTTTAAACTCTGCAGAGGGGTACCAATTTACCCGCAAGATATATCCACTTTCATGCCCTTCCTATCACAAGGATTGGACCCCTAACTCACTTCATACTGTGAGCGGCAATGTGGAAATAACAAGAACTTTTGCCATGTTTCACACACAATTCACCCCAGACCCCGTGGTTTTCTTCACGCAAACCACAGTTGTGGCAGGGTTTCACAACCCCCACTAATTGGCGTCTTCCCTTCAGGGTCAGCGTGCATGATCACATCCTGTGATATGTGTTGGAGCGCACCCCGTGTTAATCGTGAGTTTGTCATATAGGGGTTTCATGTGTGATCCACATACTACTTGTTCAGGCCTGTCCCATACCAGGCTTGCGGTCGGCACGTTAATCATGCCACTAGACGCACAACACAAGGTTCTAGGTCCTTATATGCCAGTGACCAGCTCATACCACAATCCATGCACTTCCAGTGCTGGCACATCTTGTGCGACCAAGCACCTCCAGTGCTTTTACCATTCCATACCAAAATACTGGTCACGGCTAGGGGTTTTATTTCATGAATATAAATATACATAATATATTAGTTCATGGCTCATTATTTGATCAATTCACATTTCACAGGCATCAGCCTGATGCTGCCATTTCATCTCTTTTCTCAATTCATGCAATACTATTTTATAATCAAGGTATATTCTAGCATTTCATAAAATATAGGTTCAAGATGTTCAAGAATATGACTTGCCTTCCGCGTCGTAAGAAACAGCAGTTGATGTCGGGTCTGCGACGAAGTCTTCGAACTCGGACTCTTGCTCTGAACAAGGATCAACAAGCAAACAGGCATTACAATCAATCCTACTCTTATTATTCCACTATATGCGATAATGCAAGGTAAAAGCGCCTCGGCGATACAAGATTTGGAAGCGATTAGGGTTAAACTATGGAAACCAAGGTTAAGATTAATCGTCAAAGGTTTAGAAGGTTCCAAAGGTTCCAAAATATCAGAATGATATCAAGGCTGCGGCTGGTTCGCTCAAAAACAGCAAACGTCTTTAGGTCGACATTCGGTTCACGGCATCGACATAGGGTTGATGGATGATAGAGGGCTCAACTCAAGTTGTGACAGTAGAATAAAATGTAGATCACAACATTAGGAGTCTAAGGGACAAAGTTATGTTCAGTTTGCATACCCAGATGGGGTCAAAATGGCCCAATGCCATTGGCTGACATAGGCTGACAATGCCCAAGAATGGCATTGACATGGTTTGAACAGTTTCTAGTAGCCAAAATGGGTTTTTATTCAAGCATATGATGCACAAGGTAGTGAAGCAACTGTTTGACAAGGTAATTTTTGGTTTGCATGACCAGAGGTGGGTGAACAGGGCTAATGCCACTGGCTGGCATAGTTTGACATAGAGTTGACATGGCCAGAAATTAGGGTTTGCCATATCTTTTGATCTAGGGCTCCAAATGATGCACCACTTTGTCTGGTAGTTAGACATTTTTAACAGGAACAAATGTCTCAACAGGATCTAGGGCAGGAGATGGCCGGAAAGTGATGAAAACCGGCAAGGAAGTTGACTGGCCTGGAGCACATGCAACATAAACAGTGCAGCCAACTAGGGCATAGCTATATCTCACAATCTAGGCCGAATTGGAAGTCGTGATAGAAGACAAAGTTGCTCAGAATGGTCCAAAACATCTAAATGGCAAAGTGGTTAGGGCTAGATCGGCTGGATTTGGAAGATACTGGCTGGAGAAAAGATGAACTCAAATCTAATTTGGGCATTTCTGATTTAAAGTGATTGAGCTCAATTCCTTGCTTGAGTATGGTCCTCAGGGTACTAGAAATGCATTGGTGAAGTTAGATTAACAGATTGCTCAACAGAGGAGCTAAATCAGTAAGTACAATTTCATGTTCATGGCTGGAAATTGGGGGTTTTTGTTTTACAACGAATTTGTTCAAACCAATAGCTCAGGGGTCTTAAGTGAGCTATTCTAAGCATCTTTCACTACTGGCTCGAAGATCAAATCGATTTGGTTAAGGATTAATTGCTCGTCGGAGTTCTAGATGAAACACGGCGATTGCCGGTGACAGAAGGCATTTGAACTAAATTCCAAGCTCGAGAAGCATGAGGGGGATGAGGGAAGCTCACTGGGGGTGTTGGATCGAAGGATGAAGCAGTGGTTGAAGCTAGCACCGTGCTCCCTCTTTGCTGCTCACCGGGGAAGAAGAAGACACTGTGCTGCTGTTGATTTTCTAGCGTTTTGGAGTGTACCAAGTAAAGCTAAGCTCCAGGGGGTATAAATAGGCGAGCTGGAGGTGTTGCAACGGCTAGATGTGCACGGGGAGTTGAAGCCGGCAAGAAATGACAGGATTGCGACTTCACGGCGAGCTGGCGTCGAGGTGACTTGGTTCAGCGGCCGTGAAGGCTTTACAGGTGATGTGAAGGCAAGTTGATGGCTGGCCGCGGCGAGTTCTCCACGTGGCGCAAAGCTTCTGCGTCGACCGTTGCTGGTGGCGTGCAAACGGGAGAAAACAACAGGCTGTGGGTTGCGCCGGGGAAGATCCACAGTAGCCAACGCCGAGCACACACGTGGCAGCAGGCGAAGCAAACGGCAGTGGCGCGCTCGTGGTCGAAGGCTCCCGTGCTCGTGCGCTGTTCCAGGTCGTGGTCGAAGTCCCAAGCACTGGTCGAAGTAGCAGCTGGTCGGTTGCACTGGTTCCGGTCGAGAACTGAGGTGCTGGTCGAACCAGGGGCTAAATTGTAATGATTTCGGTTGAAAGATGGACTAATTTGTAATTTTGATCTTAGAGAGGTTTAATTTGGAATTTGATTTAATGGATGAGTATAATATTTCTATTAATACTCATTTAGCTCAAATCTGGAGAAAATTTGATAAGGTTTGAGGGATTTCACCTATTTTCGAAAATAGGGTAAAATTAGGGTAAAATAGATCTGGATTTTGTCGATCTTGAATTCTGGTGATTGGGGAGAGATTTTGAAGTTTAAACAGAAGGGAAATATGTATCAAATAGCATTTGGGAGGTGTTCCCTGAAGAAATTCTGAGGTTGGAGTTGATTTGTAAATTTTAGCCTTTTCAGGCTTCCAGGTAAACAGAAAAGGACTTATTCGCAGTAAAATTTGGACTAAACTGCGAAAAGTGTTTAGATGAAACAATCTGGTTCCCAACTTTTTGGAGTAAGTTGAGGGTATACCTAGGGACATATTCCAAAAGTTACTTGAGTCTGGATAGGGTTAGATCATGATAACTCAATTATCTGGAAACTGGGGTACTTGGGGTAAATCTGAATTTCCTGTTTTCGAAAACAGAAAGAGACTTAGATACTGGGAGTTAGGGTTAGAATTCAATCTGGTTTCTGAAGACTTTTATCTTCAGAATAACTGATAGGTTAAATCTAGATGGTCAGATCTTGATCTGGATCTAGAGAATAGATTTGGAGATTTTTAGGGTTTGAGAGAGAGATTAGGGTTCAGCTGATCTGGCTACTGCTACAGGGATACATGCATGCAGGATTTTATGCAAAAACTTTTCACCCCCAAAACCAGGGTGTTACAAGCCTACCCTCCTTAAAGAAATCTCGCCCCGAGATTTACCTAGAGAAAAGAAAAGATGGGGATAGGTCTGAAGCCAATCTTCCTCTTTTTCCATTGAACTTTGCATAGCTTGATCCTCTTTCTTTGAAGTTGACGCTCATCTCTGGCTACAATCCGGAGTGGTTGCTCAAGGTAGGTGAGGTTCTTCTGCAACGAAATACCAAGAGTTTCTACCCGGTCCGTGGGTTCTTCCAGGCATTTCCAAAGTTGAGAGACATGGAACACATCATGTACTCCTCCTAGTTCTGATAGTAGTTCCAGTTTATAGGACACTTCTCCTCTTTCTCTTGAGTATCTTGAATGGTCCGATACGTTCCTTCCTCCTAACTCGTTCCAATGTAATGGGGTTCTGCACTTATGTTCATATAAAGCTCCCAAATGGTGCCATTTACAGACTAGCCTGATAACTGTTGTTATAGGTAAATTCTGTAAGTGGTAAGCATTTTTCCCATGAAATCCCATTATCCAAAATGCAAGCTCTTAGCAAATCTTCCAGGATCTGATTGACTCTCTCAGTTTGCCCACCTGACTGTGGGTGATATGCAGTGCTGATCTGCATCTAGGTTCCCAAGGTTTCATGAAGTTGGTCCCAAAACTTTGATGTAAACTGACTTCCACGATCTGAGACTATCTTCTGAGGGTTGGCCTTGATCCTATGGCACGTGTCACCTCTTATAATGTATGCCGCAATTTCTTTCCTCATATCGACCTACCAAAATCGAGTTTTCAAGTCCTGATACATCTTGATGTTACCAGGGTGTATTGAGTATGGTGTTTTATGAGCTTCACGCAGAATCAACTCCTTGAGGTCTGCGCTTTGAGGTACACAGATCCTTCCTTGGTACCATACAATTCCTTGTTCGTCCTCAGAAAAATCCTGAGCCTTACCTAATCTAATTCGGCTCTTGATCTTGCAGATTTCTTTTATCTTCCTTTTGAGCACTCTCTATTTGTCCCTTGAGTCAGGATATTACTGTGAGAGTGGCTAACCTCCTTGACGGTACCACTTCTATCTCTAGTCCTTGCAATTTTTGCTGTAAGTGTGGGTTATTCAACACAACTTCTTGTAAAGTGTAGGCCTTTCTACTCAAAGCGTCTGCTACCACATTGGCTTTTCTTGGGTGGTAGAGAATGCTGAGGTCATAGTCCTTGATTAGCTCTAGCCAACGATGTGGGCGCATGTTGAGTTTTGCCTGGGTGAAAATATACTTGCAATTCTTATGATCTGTGCAGATTTCACACTTATTCCCAAGCAAGTAATGTTGCCATATCCTCAAGGCATGTACTACTGCTGCTAACTCCAAGTTATGAATAGGGTAGTTTTCCTTATGCAGCTTTAGCTGTCGTGAAGCATAAGCTACCACTTGGCCTTTTTGTATCAACACACAGCCTATGCTTAGTCTTCAAAGCATCACAGAACACTTCGAAGTCATCCTTACTATCTGGCAATGTGAGGACTGGTGTGGTTGTTAACTTTTCCTTAAGTTTCTGGAAACTTCCCTCGCACTTGGTGGTCCATTCGAATGTGACTTCCTTCCTAAACCGATTGGTAAGGGATTTAGCAATCTGAGAAGATCCTCCAATAAATCTCTGATAGTAACCTGCTAATCCCAAAAAGCTTCTGATCTCTGACACGCTGGTAGGTTGCTTCCATTCCTTGATCACAGCGATCTTGGCCGAGTCCACTAAAATTCCTTTTTCTGTCAAAACATGGCCGAGAAATGCAATCTTCGTCATCCAAAATTCACACTTGTCGGATTTGGCATAGAACTTGCACTCTCTTGGTCTTCTCAAGTCTTTGTGCAAGTGCCGCTTATGTTCCTCTGGACTTCTGGAGTAGATGAGGGTGTCGTCTATGAGCACAATGACAACTTATCGAGATGATCCATGAATGTGTTGTTCAAGATGTTCATGAAGGTTGCAGTAAACTTGTACAGCCCGTATCTTGTAGTGAAAGCAGTCTTGGTTATGTCCTTCTTCCTGATTTCCAGTTGGTGATAGCCGGGCTTTTGGGCTATCTTGGAGAATATTCTGGCTCCTCGAAGTTGGTCGAATAGTTCATCATTCTTTGGCAGTGAATTCTTGTCCTTAATGGTCACCTCATTCAGCGCTTGGTAATCCACGCACATTCTTAGAGTTCCATCTTTCTTCAACAGCATTGGGGCTCCCCAAGGTAAAGCACTAGGTCAGTAAATTCTTTACTCTCTAGCTCCTCTAGCTGACTTTTCAACTCTTCTAAGTCTGCTACCGGCATCCTATATGGTCTCTTAGCTATAGGTGCCGCTCCTGGTTTAAGCTCAATGGTAAACTTTATCTCCCTATCAGGTGGCATCCCTGGGAGTTCTTTTTGGGAATACGTCCGAGTATTCCTGTACTATGGGCAATTGATCCAAGCATATCTTCTAAAGTGCTTGAATAGACCCTTGTAGTTTCTCGACTAATGACTTGTCCATATGGAACAAGACTTTCTTTCCTTGGTTACTTACTAACAAGGCTTAGAGTTTTCCTCTCACAATCCACTAGACTTTTATGTTGGGATAACCAATCCATTCCCAATATAATATCTAGGCCTTGCAGTTTTAGGACTAATAGGCTAGCCATAAACTCTTCCCCTTCTACTCTGAAGGTTATATATGATGGCAAGCTGAATATACAGGCAACTTAGCTCCTGGGGTCTGTATAACCATAGAGTACTCTAGAGGTACCATATTTATTCCCACTTTAAATGCAAAATCTCCTGATATGAATGAATTTGTAACTCCAGGATCAACAGTATTAAAGCATATGCAGACTGGTTCAAGAATCTACCTAGGAGAATATTGGTGGCGTCGTTTGCTTCTTGAAGAGAGGTGAAGTTTAATCGGCCTCCTCGGCTTCCCATCTGTCCTCTTCCTCTTCCTCGTTCTCGGCCTGCTATGGTCCCTCCTCTGTTGGGCGAACTTCCTCTGGGGCTCTGCAATGGTGGTGAAGCTGTGGTTCTGGATGTCATCGTCGGTGTTCCAGCTTGCGATCTTGCTATTGACGTTGGGAGCTGAATCCAAGGACAGCTGTCTTTGCGGTGTCCATACTGCCCACAGTGAAAACACTGAGTTCTAGCATGAGGGCAGTCCCTTTGGTAGTGAGCTCCTTTGCAACTTGGACATGACGGTGTTGCTGGTGATCTTGGTGCTTGGTAGACTGGTCGGAAATTGGGAGATGTTGGGGCTCTTCCCCTGGTTGGGTTGGCTGGCGGCCGTGCTTGCTGTAGCATCTTTCTTTTTCGACTTTCTTCTCCTATGCTCCTCTTTTCTTCCACCTTCAATACCCGATTGACTAAGGTTTGGAACTCTGAAAATTCGTGGGAGGCAATCTGGTACTGCAGATAGTGCTGAAGTCCTTCGGTGAAGCGCTCAATCTTTTTGTCTTCCGTGTCGATGTCTCCTGGCGCGTAGCGAGCTAGATGGCTGAATCGGTGCAGATATTCTGTAACGGTCTGGCTCCCTTGTACCAAGTTTCGGAACTCTCGGCGTTTGGCGGCTATGACACCGATGGGTACATGAAATTTCCGAAATTGTTCTTTAAATTCCGTCCAGGATATGTTATCCTTGTCAGGGTGAGCCTCTTGATAGTTTATCCACCATGCGGCTGCTGCTCCTGTAAGTTGGTGTGATCCGAATAAAACTTTCTCTCGGTCGTTACAACGAACTGTATCCAACTTCCTCTCGATGTCCCTGAGCCAATCATCGGCGACGATGGGATCAGTTGCACTAGCAAATGTTGGTGGTCGGGTCTTCTGAAAATCCGATAGCCGGGTTCCAACAGCAGTTCCTTCAGATGTCCCTCCTGGCATCTTTTGAATGATCTGAGCCAACAACTGGGTGTGGGCAGCTTGTGCCTCCTGCCTGCTCTTTTCCATGGAGAGAAGAATTTCTTGGAGGGTTGGCTGATCTTCCTGAGAAAGGTTTGATTCCTGGGGTCTCTGTTGAGATGAAGATCCTCTCCTTGCTGGGTCTTCCCTGGGCGAAGCTTGCTCCCTGTCCTCTCGACTACCTTGCGATCTTCTCTTCGTGTACACCATACTGATTCTTCTGAAGGAAGGCAGATAGGTCTAACTAACTAAGAGAGAGAACTAGGGCACTAATGCGGAAATTAATGTAACTATTTAATGCACAAAACACTTAGGCTTCTAGCCATAGTAAACAAATTAACCATTGCGAAAGCAACGGCGGAGCACAAAAGCTAGCAAGAGCATCCACCTGCTCAATCTATACTACCCTTTCCCAGCTAATCCTCCACGACGGTCGACTAACTACTCGAACAAGGTTCTACCAAAAGAACTAGGCTATGTGCCGTAGCAACGTAGCCCAACTCCTGAGGCACTCTATAAAAGCAGAACGCTCTCTCGACATCTTGCCGAATTTTTAGAAAAGCCAAGTAAGACTTTTGAAATCCGAAACTTTTAGAAGCTACAAGGCTCCTGTTTTCAAAAAATAGTGTTTTTAGAAAATAGATTTTTAAATAAACTACGCCTTCCTGGCGAGCCAATTCCTAAAGGTGTCGTCCTACAGTCAAGTTCTCATGCTGCTCTGATACCACTTTTGTTTGTCGCGCCCCGCACAGGGTACCACGACTACTCCCGTGGAGACCTAGCTCGCTGCAGCTGGCCTCATACATACATACCACTGACTTCCCAGGATAAGTCAAGCACAGGAGTTCATTGCAGCAGAGTAACTTACAAAATATCATTGATAAACAGTATGGCCTGCTGGCCTGATACAACAAGGGTAATACAATGCCTTCACGGCACAAATGGTCTAATTAAAACAAAAGACAACTACTCGGCGGAAGCTAGGCGAAACCCCCACAGTCGTAAGAAGTTGACGGCAGAACAGCACACTTCAGGGTTCTGGCAGAACTGGCTCTCTTCCTCCTGGATCCACGAAATCTTCCAAGCCTTCGTCTTGGTATTGTAGCACTCCATCTATTGTTGATAAGTTGCAAGGGTGAGCACTTACGTACTCAGCAAGTCATAGGTAAGAGTAGAGATACGTATAGTAGAGATGACATGATCCTATGCTATTGAGGGAAAAGAGGTGAGAGGGTTTTTCCAAAAATACTTTTCTTCCAAGCTTTTCAAATCTCATGCTCATGGCAGCATTTCATATACTTAGGGCACAATCCACATGCCTCTTAGATATCACATGATCACTAAATTATGGTACTACCGCGACACGTCAACACATGACAGCCCACGGCAGCACCCCTTATCATGACAACACATGTCATTTGGGTAATCTTGAACTAACAAATTTTAATTTATAAAGCAATACTTGTGTCACACCCCGTGGGTTCAATCCACCGCGGCATACTCCTAAAACTCGGGAGCACGAAGTATTCGAATACATTTTTAAACTCTGCAGAGGGGTACCAATTTACCCGCAAGATATATCCACTTTCATGCCCTTCCTATCACAAGGATTGGACCCCTAACTCACTTCATACTGTGAGCGGCAATGTGGAAATAACAAGAACTTTTGCCATGTTTCACACACAATTCACCCCAGACCCCGTGGTTTTCTTCACGCAAACCACAGTTGTGGCAGGGTTTCACAACCCCCACTAATTGGCGTCTTCCCTTCAGGGTCAGCGTGCATGATCACATCCTGTGATATGTGTTGGAGCGCACCCCGTGTTAATCGTGAGTTTGTCATATAGGGGTTTCATGTGTGATCCACATACTACTTGTTCAGGCCTGTCCCATACCAGGCTTGCGGTCGGCACGTTAATCATGCCACTAGACGCACAACACAAGGTTCTAGGTCCTTATATGCCAGTGACCAGCTCATACCACAATCCATGCACTTCCAGTGCTGGCACATCTTGTGCGACCAAGCACCTCCAGTGCTTTTACCATTCCATACCAAAATACTGGTCACGGCTAGGGGTTTTATTTCATGAATATAAATATACATAATATATTAGTTCATGGCTCATTATTTGATCAATTCACATTTCACAGGCATCAGCCTGATGCTGCCATTTCATCTCTTTTCTCAATTCATGCAATACTATTTTATAATCAAGGTATATTCTAGCATTTCATAAAATATAGGTTCAAGATGTTCAAGAATATGACTTGCCTTCCGCGTCGTAAGAAACAGCAGTTGATGTCGGGTCTGCGACGAAGTCTTCGAACTCGGACTCTTGCTCTGAACAAGGATCAACAAGCAAACAGGCATTACAATCAATCCTACTCTTATTATTCCACTATATGCGATAATGCAAGGTAAAAGCGCCTCGGCGATACAAGATTTGGAAGCGATTAGGGTTAAACTATGGAAACCAAGGTTAAGATTAATCGTCAAAGGTTTAGAAGGTTCCAAAGGTTCCAAAATATCAGAATGATATCAAGGCTGCGGCTGGTTCGCTCAAAAACAGCAAACGTCTTTAGGTCGACATTCGGTTCACGGCATCGACATAGGGTTGATGGATGATAGAGGGCTCAACTCAAGTTGTGACAGTAGAATAAAATGTAGATCACAACATTAGGAGTCTAAGGGACAAAGTTATGTTCAGTTTGCATACCCAGATGGGGTCAAAATGGCCCAATGCCATTGGCTGACATAGGCTGACAATGCCCAAGAATGGCATTGACATGGTTTGAACAGTTTCTAGTAGCCAAAATGGGTTTTTATTCAAGCATATGATGCACAAGGTAGTGAAGCAACTGTTTGACAAGGTAATTTTTGGTTTGCATGACCAGAGGTGGGTGAACAGGGCTAATGCCACTGGCTGGCATAGTTTGACATAGAGTTGACATGGCCAGAAATTAGGGTTTGCCATATCTTTTGATCTAGGGCTCCAAATGATGCACCACTTTGTCTGGTAGTTAGACATTTTTAACAGGAACAAATGTCTCAACAGGATCTAGGGCAGGAGATGGCCGGAAAGTGATGAAAACCGGCAAGGAAGTTGACTGGCCTGGAGCACATGCAACATAAACAGTGCAGCCAACTAGGGCATAGCTATATCTCACAATCTAGGCCGAATTGGAAGTCGTGATAGAAGACAAAGTTGCTCAGAATGGTCCAAAACATCTAAATGGCAAAGTGGTTAGGGCTAGATCGGCTGGATTTGGAAGATACTGGCTGGAGAAAAGATGAACTCAAATCTAATTTGGGCATTTCTGATTTAAAGTGATTGAGCTCAATTCCTTGCTTGAGTATGGTCCTCAGGGTACTAGAAATGCATTGGTGAAGTTAGATTAACAGATTGCTCAACAGAGGAGCTAAATCAGTAAGTACAATTTCATGTTCATGGCTGGAAATTGGGGGTTTTTGTTTTACAACGAATTTGTTCAAACCAATAGCTCAGGGGTCTTAAGTGAGCTATTCTAAGCATCTTTCACTACTGGCTCGAAGATCAAATCGATTTGGTTAAGGATTAATTGCTCGTCGGAGTTCTAGATGAAACACGGCGATTGCCGGTGACAGAAGGCATTTGAACTAAATTCCAAGCTCGAGAAGCATGAGGGGGATGAGGGAAGCTCACTGGGGGTGTTGGATCGAAGGATGAAGCAGTGGTTGAAGCTAGCACCGTGCTCCCTCTTTGCTGCTCACCGGGGAAGAAGAAGACACTGTGCTGCTGTTGATTTTCTAGCGTTTTGGAGTGTACGAAGTAAAGCTAAGCTCCAGGGGGTATAAATAGGCGAGCTGGAGGTGTTGCAACGGCTAGATGTGCACGGGGAGTTGAAGCCGGCAAGAAATGACAGGATTGCGACTTCACGGCGAGCTGGCGTCGAGGTGACTTGGTTCAGCGGCCGTGAAGGCTTTACAGGTGATGTGAAGGCAAGTTGATGGCTGGCCGCGGCGAGTTCTCCACGTGGCGCAAAGCTTCTGCGTCGACCGTTGCTGGTGGCGTGCAAACGGGAGAAAACAACAGGCTGTGGGTTGCGCCGGGGAAGATCCACAGTAGCCAACGCCGAGCACACACGTGGCAGCAGGCGAAGCAAACGGCAGTGGCGCGCTCGTGGTCGAAGGCTCCCGTGCTCGTGCGCTGTTCCAGGTCGTGGTCGAAGTCCCAAGCACTGGTCGAAGTAGCAGCTGGTCGGTTGCACTGGTTCCGGTCGAGAACTGAGGTGCTGGTCGAACCAGGGGCTAAATTGTAATGATTTCGGTTGAAAGATGGACTAATTTGTAATTTTGATCTTAGAGAGGTTTAATTTGGAATTTGATTTAATGGATGAGTATAATATTTCTATTAATACTCATTTAGCTCAAATCTGGAGAAAATTTGATAAGGTTTGAGGGATTTCACCTATTTTCGAAAATAGGGTAAAATTAGGGTAAAATAGATCTGGATTTTGTCGATCTTGAATTCTGGTGATTGGGGAGAGATTTTGAAGTTTAAACAGAAGGGAAATATGTATCAAATAGCATTTGGGAGGTGTTCCCTGAAGAAATTCTGAGGTTGGAGTTGATTTGTAAATTTTAGCCTTTTCAGGCTTCCAGGTAAACAGAAAAGGACTTATTCGCAGTAAAATTTGGACTAAACTGCGAAAAGTGTTTAGATGAAACAATCTGGTTCCCAACTTTTTGGAGTAAGTTGAGGGTATACCTAGGGACATATTCCAAAAGTTACTTGAGTCTGGATAGGGTTAGATCATGATAACTCAATTATCTGGAAACTGGGGTACTTGGGGTAAATCTGAATTTCCTGTTTTCGAAAACAGAAAGAGACTTAGATACTGGGAGTTAGGGTTAGAATTCAATCTGGTTTCTGAAGACTTTTATCTTCAGAATAACTGATAGGTTAAATCTAGATGGTCAGATCTTGATCTGGATCTAGAGAATAGATTTGGAGATTTTTAGGGTTTGAGAGAGAGATTAGGGTTCAGCTGATCTGGCTACTGCTACAGGGATACATGCATGCAGGATTTTATGCAAAAACTTTTCACCCCCAAAACCAGGGTGTTACAAGCCTACCCTCCTTAAAGAAATCTCGCCCCGAGATTTACCTAGAGAAAAGAAAAGATGGGGATAGGTCTGAAGCCAATCTTCCTCTTTTTCCATTGAACTTTGCATAGCTTGATCCTCTTTCTTTGAAGTTGACGCTCATCTCTGGCTACAATCCGGAGTGGTTGCTCAAGGTAGGTGAGGTTCTTCTGCAACGAAATACCAAGAGTTTCTACCCGGTCCGTGGGTTCTTCCAGGCATTTCCAAAGTTGAGAGACATGGAACACATCATGTACTCCTCCTAGTTCTGATAGTAGTTCCAGTTTATAGGACACTTCTCCTCTTTCTCTTGAGTATCTTGAATGGTCCGATACGTTCCTTCCTCCTAACTCGTTCCAATGTAATGGGGTTCTGCACTTATGTTCATATAAAGCTCCCAAATGGTGCCATTTACAGACTAGCCTGATAACTGTTGTTATAGGTAAATTCTGTAAGTGGTAAGCATTTTTCCCATGAAATCCCATTATCCAAAATGCAAGCTCTTAGCAAATCTTCCAGGATCTGATTGACTCTCTCAGTTTGCCCACCTGACTGTGGGTGATATGCAGTGCTGATCTGCATCTAGGTTCCCAAGGTTTCATGAAGTTGGTCCCAAAACTTTGATGTAAACTGACTTCCACGATCTGAGACTATCTTCTGAGGGTTGGCCTTGATCCTATGGCACGTGTCACCTCTTATAATGTATGCCGCAATTTCTTTCCTCATATCGACCTACCAAAATCGAGTTTTCAAGTCCTGATACATCTTGATGTTACCAGGGTGTATTGAGTATGGTGTTTTATGAGCTTCACGCAGAATCAACTCCTTGAGGTCTGCGCTTTGAGGTACACAGATCCTTCCTTGGTACCATACAATTCCTTGTTCGTCCTCAGAAAAATCCTGAGCCTTACCTAATCTAATTCGGCTCTTGATCTTGCAGATTTCTTTTATCTTCCTTTTGAGCACTCTCTATTTGTCCCTTGAGTCAGGATATTACTGTGAGAGTGGCTAACCTCCTTGACGGTACCACTTCTATCTCTAGTCCTTGCAATTTTTGCTGTAAGTGTGGGTTATTCAACACAACTTCTTGTAAAGTGTAGGCCTTTCTACTCAAAGCGTCTGCTACCACATTGGCTTTTCTTGGGTGGTAGAGAATGCTGAGGTCATAGTCCTTGATTAGCTCTAGCCAACGATGTGGGCGCATGTTGAGTTTTGCCTGGGTGAAAATATACTTGCAATTCTTATGATCTGTGCAGATTTCACACTTATTCCCAAGCAAGTAATGTTGCCATATCCTCAAGGCATGTACTACTGCTGCTAACTCCAAGTTATGAATAGGGTAGTTTTCCTTATGCAGCTTTAGCTGTCGTGAAGCATAAGCTACCACTTGGCCTTTTTGTATCAACACACAGCCTATGCTTAGTCTTCAAAGCATCACAGAACACTTCGAAGTCATCCTTACTATCTGGCAATGTGAGGACTGGTGTGGTTGTTAACTTTTCCTTAAGTTTCTGGAAACTTCCCTCGCACTTGGTGGTCCATTCGAATGTGACTTCCTTCCTAAACCGATTGGTAAGGGATTTAGCAATCTGAGAAGATCCTCCAATAAATCTCTGATAGTAACCTGCTAATCCCAAAAAGCTTCTGATCTCTGACACGCTGGTAGGTTGCTTCCATTCCTTGATCACAGCGATCTTGGCCGAGTCCACTAAAATTCCTTTTTCTGTCAAAACATGGCCGAGAAATGCAATCTTCGTCATCCAAAATTCACACTTGTCGGATTTGGCATAGAACTTGCACTCTCTTGGTCTTCTCAAGTCTTTGTGCAAGTGCCGCTTATGTTCCTCTGGACTTCTGGAGTAGATGAGGGTGTCGTCTATGAGCACAATGACAACTTATCGAGATGATCCATGAATGTGTTGTTCAAGATGTTCATGAAGGTTGCAGTAAACTTGTACAGCCCGTATCTTGTAGTGAAAGCAGTCTTGGTTATGTCCTTCTTCCTGATTTCCAGTTGGTGATAGCCGGGCTTTTGGGCTATCTTGGAGAATATTCTGGCTCCTCGAAGTTGGTCGAATAGTTCATCATTCTTTGGCAGTGAATTCTTGTCCTTAATGGTCACCTCATTCAGCGCTTGGTAATCCACGCACATTCTTAGAGTTCCATCTTTCTTCAACAGCATTGGGGCTCCCCAAGGTAAAGCACTAGGTCAGTAAATTCTTTACTCTCTAGCTCCTCTAGCTGACTTTTCAACTCTTCTAAGTCTGCTACCGGCATCCTATATGGTCTCTTAGCTATAGGTGCCGCTCCTGGTTTAAGCTCAATGGTAAACTTTATCTCCCTATCAGGTGGCATCCCTGGGAGTTCTTTTTGGGAATACGTCCGAGTATTCCTGTACTATGGGCAATTGATCCAAGCATATCTTCTAAAGTGCTTGAATAGACCCTTGTAGTTTCTCGACTAATGACTTGTCCATATGGAACAAGACTTTCTTTCCTTGGTTACTTACTAACAAGGCTTAGAGTTTTCCTCTCACAATCCACTAGACTTTTATGTTGGGATAACCAATCCATTCCCAATATAATATCTAGGCCTTGCAGTTTTAGGACTAATAGGCTAGCCATAAACTCTTCCCCTTCTACTCTGAAGGTTATATATGATGGCAAGCTGAATATACAGGCAACTTAGCTCCTGGGGTCTGTATAACCATAGAGTACTCTAGAGGTACCATATTTATTCCCACTTTAAATGCAAAATCTCCTGATATGAATGAATTTGTAACTCCAGGATCAACAGTATTAAAGCATATGCAGACTGGTTCAAGAATCTACCTAGGAGAATATTGGTGGCGTCGTTTGCTTCTTGAAGAGAGGTGAAGTTTAATCGGCCTCCTCGGCTTCCCATCTGTCCTCTTCCTCTTCCTCGTTCTCGGCCTGCTATGGTCCCTCCTCTGTTGGGCGAACTTCCTCTGGGGCTCTGCAATGGTGGTGAAGCTGTGGTTCTGGATGTCATCGTCGGTGTTCCAGCTTGCGATCTTGCTATTGACGTTGGGAGCTGAATCCAAGGACAGCTGTCTTTGCGGTGTCCATACTGCCCACAGTGAAAACACTGAGTTCTAGCATGAGGGCAGTCCCTTTGGTAGTGAGCTCCTTTGCAACTTGGACATGACGGTGTTGCTGGTGATCTTGGTGCTTGGTAGACTGGTCGGAAATTGGGAGATGTTGGGGCTCTTCCCCTGGTTGGGTTGGCTGGCGGCCGTGCTTGCTGTAGCATCTTTCTTTTTCGACTTTCTTCTCCTATGCTCCTCTTTTCTTCCACCTTCAATACCCGATTGACTAAGGTTTGGAACTCTGAAAATTCGTGGGAGGCAATCTGGTACTGCAGATAGTGCTGAAGTCCTTCGGTGAAGCGCTCAATCTTTTTGTCTTCCGTGTCGATGTCTCCTGGCGCGTAGCGAGCTAGATGGCTGAATCGGTGCAGATATTCTGTAACGGTCTGGCTCCCTTGTACCAAGTTTCGGAACTCTCGGCGTTTGGCGGCTATGACACCGATGGGTACATGAAATTTCCGAAATTGTTCTTTAAATTCCGTCCAGGATATGTTATCCTTGTCAGGGTGAGCCTCTTGATAGTTTATCCACCATGCGGCTGCTGCTCCTGTAAGTTGGTGTGATCCGAATAAAACTTTCTCTCGGTCGTTACAACGAACTGTATCCAACTTCCTCTCGATGTCCCTGAGCCAATCATCGGCGACGATGGGATCAGTTGCACTAGCAAATGTTGGTGGTCGGGTCTTCTGAAAATCCGATAGCCGGGTTCCAACAGCAGTTCCTTCAGATGTCCCTCCTGGCATCTTTTGAATGATCTGAGCCAACAACTGGGTGTGGGCAGCTTGTGCCTCCTGCCTGCTCTTTTCCATGGAGAGAAGAATTTCTTGGAGGGTTGGCTGATCTTCCTGAGAAAGGTTTGATTCCTGGGGTCTCTGTTGAGATGAAGATCCTCTCCTTGCTGGGTCTTCCCTGGGCGAAGCTTGCTCCCTGTCCTCTCGACTACCTTGCGATCTTCTCTTCGTGTACACCATACTGATTCTTCTGAAGGAAGGCAGATAGGTCTAACTAACTAAGAGAGAGAACTAGGGCACTAATGCGGAAATTAATGTAACTATTTAATGCACAAAACACTTAGGCTTCTAGCCATAGTAAACAAATTAACCATTGCGAAAGCAACGGCGGAGCACAAAAGCTAGCAAGAGCATCCACCTGCTCAATCTATACTACCCTTTCCCAGCTAATCCTCCACGACGGTCGACTAACTACTCGAACAAGGTTCTACCAAAAGAACTAGGCTATGTGCCGTAGCAACGTAGCCCAACTCCTGAGGCACTCTATAAAAGCAGAACGCTCTCTCGACATCTTGCCGAATTTTTAGAAAAGCCAAGTAAGACTTTTGAAATCCGAAACTTTTAGAAGCTACAAGGCTCCTGTTTTCAAAAAATAGTGTTTTTAGAAAATAGATTTTTAAATAAACTACGCCTTCCTGGCGAGCCAATTCCTAAAGGTGTCGTCCTACAGTCAAGTTCTCATGCTGCTCTGATACCACTTTTGTTTGTCGCGCCCCGCACAGGGTACCACGACTACTCCCGTGGAGACCTAGCTCGCTGCAGCTGGCCTCATACATACATACCACTGACTTCCCAGGATAAGTCAAGCACAGGAGTTCATTGCAGCAGAGTAACTTACAAAATATCATTGATAAACAGTATGGCCTGCTGGCCTGATACAACAAGGGTAATACAATGCCTTCACGGCACAAATGGTCTAATTAAAACAAAAGACAACTACTCGGCGGAAGCTAGGCGAAACCCCCACAGTCGTAAGAAGTTGACGGCAGAACAGCACACTTCAGGGTTCTGGCAGAACTGGCTCTCTTCCTCCTGGATCCACGAAATCTTCCAAGCCTTCGTCTTGGTATTGTAGCACTCCATCTATTGTTGATAAGTTGCAAGGGTGAGCACTTACGTACTCAGCAAGTCATAGGTAAGAGTAGAGATACGTATAGTAGAGATGACATGATCCTATGCTATTGAGGGAAAAGAGGTGAGAGGGTTTTTCCAAAAATACTTTTCTTCCAAGCTTTTCAAATCTCATGCTCATGGCAGCATTTCATATACTTAGGGCACAATCCACATGCCTCTTAGATATCACATGATCACTAAATTATGGTACTACCGCGACACGTCAACACATGACAGCCCACGGCAGCACCCCTTATCATGACAACACATGTCATTTGGGTAATCTTGAACTAACAAATTTTAATTTATAAAGCAATACTTGTGTCACACCCCGTGGGTTCAATCCACCGCGGCATACTCCTAAAACTCGGGAGCACGAAGTATTCGAATACATTTTTAAACTCTGCAGAGGGGTACCAATTTACCCGCAAGATATATCCACTTTCATGCCCTTCCTATCACAAGGATTGGACCCCTAACTCACTTCATACTGTGAGCGGCAATGTGGAAATAACAAGAACTTTTGCCATGTTTCACACACAATTCACCCCAGACCCCGTGGTTTTCTTCACGCAAACCACAGTTGTGGCAGGGTTTCACAACCCCCACTAATTGGCGTCTTCCCTTCAGGGTCAGCGTGCATGATCACATCCTGTGATATGTGTTGGAGCGCACCCCGTGTTAATCGTGAGTTTGTCATATAGGGGTTTCATGTGTGATCCACATACTACTTGTTCAGGCCTGTCCCATACCAGGCTTGCGGTCGGCACGTTAATCATGCCACTAGACGCACAACACAAGGTTCTAGGTCCTTATATGCCAGTGACCAGCTCATACCACAATCCATGCACTTCCAGTGCTGGCACATCTTGTGCGACCAAGCACCTCCAGTGCTTTTACCATTCCATACCAAAATACTGGTCACGGCTAGGGGTTTTATTTCATGAATATAAATATACATAATATATTAGTTCATGGCTCATTATTTGATCAATTCACATTTCACAGGCATCAGCCTGATGCTGCCATTTCATCTCTTTTCTCAATTCATGCAATACTATTTTATAATCAAGGTATATTCTAGCATTTCATAAAATATAGGTTCAAGATGTTCAAGAATATGACTTGCCTTCCGCGTCGTAAGAAACAGCAGTTGATGTCGGGTCTGCGACGAAGTCTTCGAACTCGGACTCTTGCTCTGAACAAGGATCAACAAGCAAACAGGCATTACAATCAATCCTACTCTTATTATTCCACTATATGCGATAATGCAAGGTAAAAGCGCCTCGGCGATACAAGATTTGGAAGCGATTAGGGTTAAACTATGGAAACCAAGGTTAAGATTAATCGTCAAAGGTTTAGAAGGTTCCAAAGGTTCCAAAATATCAGAATGATATCAAGGCTGCGGCTGGTTCGCTCAAAAACAGCAAACGTCTTTAGGTCGACATTCGGTTCACGGCATCGACATAGGGTTGATGGATGATAGAGGGCTCAACTCAAGTTGTGACAGTAGAATAAAATGTAGATCACAACATTAGGAGTCTAAGGGACAAAGTTATGTTCAGTTTGCATACCCAGATGGGGTCAAAATGGCCCAATGCCATTGGCTGACATAGGCTGACAATGCCCAAGAATGGCATTGACATGGTTTGAACAGTTTCTAGTAGCCAAAATGGGTTTTTATTCAAGCATATGATGCACAAGGTAGTGAAGCAACTGTTTGACAAGGTAATTTTTGGTTTGCATGACCAGAGGTGGGTGAACAGGGCTAATGCCACTGGCTGGCATAGTTTGACATAGAGTTGACATGGCCAGAAATTAGGGTTTGCCATATCTTTTGATCTAGGGCTCCAAATGATGCACCACTTTGTCTGGTAGTTAGACATTTTTAACAGGAACAAATGTCTCAACAGGATCTAGGGCAGGAGATGGCCGGAAAGTGATGAAAACCGGCAAGGAAGTTGACTGGCCTGGAGCACATGCAACATAAACAGTGCAGCCAACTAGGGCATAGCTATATCTCACAATCTAGGCCGAATTGGAAGTCGTGATAGAAGACAAAGTTGCTCAGAATGGTCCAAAACATCTAAATGGCAAAGTGGTTAGGGCTAGATCGGCTGGATTTGGAAGATACTGGCTGGAGAAAAGATGAACTCAAATCTAATTTGGGCATTTCTGATTTAAAGTGATTGAGCTCAATTCCTTGCTTGAGTATGGTCCTCAGGGTACTAGAAATGCATTGGTGAAGTTAGATTAACAGATTGCTCAACAGAGGAGCTAAATCAGTAAGTACAATTTCATGTTCATGGCTGGAAATTGGGGGTTTTTGTTTTACAACGAATTTGTTCAAACCAATAGCTCAGGGGTCTTAAGTGAGCTATTCTAAGCATCTTTCACTACTGGCTCGAAGATCAAATCGATTTGGTTAAGGATTAATTGCTCGTCGGAGTTCTAGATGAAACACGGCGATTGCCGGTGACAGAAGGCATTTGAACTAAATTCCAAGCTCGAGAAGCATGAGGGGGATGAGGGAAGCTCACTGGGGGTGTTGGATCGAAGGATGAAGCAGTGGTTGAAGCTAGCACCGTGCTCCCTCTTTGCTGCTCACCGGGGAAGAAGAAGACACTGTGCTGCTGTTGATTTTCTAGCGTTTTGGAGTGTACGAAGTAAAGCTAAGCTCCAGGGGGTATAAATAGGCGAGCTGGAGGTGTTGCAACGGCTAGATGTGCACGGGGAGTTGAAGCCGGCAAGAAATGACAGGATTGCGACTTCACGGCGAGCTGGCGTCGAGGTGACTTGGTTCAGCGGCCGTGAAGGCTTTACAGGTGATGTGAAGGCAAGTTGATGGCTGGCCGCGGCGAGTTCTCCACGTGGCGCAAAGCTTCTGCGTCGACCGTTGCTGGTGGCGTGCAAACGGGAGAAAACAACAGGCTGTGGGTTGCGCCGGGGAAGATCCACAGTAGCCAACGCCGAGCACACACGTGGCAGCAGGCGAAGCAAACGGCAGTGGCGCGCTCGTGGTCGAAGGCTCCCGTGCTCGTGCGCTGTTCCAGGTCGTGGTCGAAGTCCCAAGCACTGGTCGAAGTAGCAGCTGGTCGGTTGCACTGGTTCCGGTCGAGAACTGAGGTGCTGGTCGAACCAGGGGCTAAATTGTAATGATTTCGGTTGAAAGATGGACTAATTTGTAATTTTGATCTTAGAGAGGTTTAATTTGGAATTTGATTTAATGGATGAGTATAATATTTCTATTAATACTCATTTAGCTCAAATCTGGAGAAAATTTGATAAGGTTTGAGGGATTTCACCTATTTTCGAAAATAGGGTAAAATTAGGGTAAAATAGATCTGGATTTTGTCGATCTTGAATTCTGGTGATTGGGGAGAGATTTTGAAGTTTAAACAGAAGGGAAATATGTATCAAATAGCATTTGGGAGGTGTTCCCTGAAGAAATTCTGAGGTTGGAGTTGATTTGTAAATTTTAGCCTTTTCAGGCTTCCAGGTAAACAGAAAAGGACTTATTCGCAGTAAAATTTGGACTAAACTGCGAAAAGTGTTTAGATGAAACAATCTGGTTCCCAACTTTTTGGAGTAAGTTGAGGGTATACCTAGGGACATATTCCAAAAGTTACTTGAGTCTGGATAGGGTTAGATCATGATAACTCAATTATCTGGAAACTGGGGTACTTGGGGTAAATCTGAATTTCCTGTTTTCGAAAACAGAAAGAGACTTAGATACTGGGAGTTAGGGTTAGAATTCAATCTGGTTTCTGAAGACTTTTATCTTCAGAATAACTGATAGGTTAAATCTAGATGGTCAGATCTTGATCTGGATCTAGAGAATAGATTTGGAGATTTTTAGGGTTTGAGAGAGAGATTAGGGTTCAGCTGATCTGGCTACTGCTACAGGGATACATGCATGCAGGATTTTATGCAAAAACTTTTCACCCCCAAAACCAGGGTGTTACACCGGGCCTCATCGCCCTCCTAAAGGTAAAGTCTCGAATTGTTTGTCACGTGCAGGTCATGCGAGGAGCACCTCGGGAACTAGCGACCACCTGTCAAGCTTCCAAGGCGTTTGACCGGGAGAAGGACGGTCCTACCCTTCAATCCGACGGTGGCTTCCGGGGTAGTTTAGGTTTTTTGCTTTTTTTTGGGGCTATAAATAGCCCTTGTACCCCTCTGTTGTAAGGGATCGGATCACTTTTATTGGAATAGCTAAACTCACAGGCGTGCTCCGGAAGCCTCTCCCCCGGAGAGAGCCTCCCCAGCCGACTCCGGTCGGGAGCGCGTCAACAGGACTAGGGCCCCCACCGGGACCCGAACCTGTATAAATCCGTGTGTCACTTCTTGTGCTTGTCCGGCGGGGGAGGACCGGTCATCCGGTCAACCCGCGCCGCGTAATCTTCGCTAGGATCATTCTCAAAACCTGCCGGGGTACTCGCAATACCACGACAATTTCTAAGTCCGTTACATGGTATGATTGGGATTTTAGTCTATATTACTGACTATAGTGATCTCATGACAACTTCAAAGTGAAGTTATAGGATCATGTGAAGAATGGTTGAATGAGGTGGCAAAAGGTTATGGATACAATCACAACCGTGAATGTTGTCACTTGTGACTTGTGACTTTTGTTCTCACAATGGATCTTTTCAATTAATCTTTTGATATAAAGATAGGGAGATGTCCCTCAGATAATCAGATGAATTTAGATTCACCTCCTTCCATGTTGTACTCTTCTCTTGTCTGCCACGTTGATCCTATTCGCAATGTACACTGCGATAAAGGTGAGCGTATGAATAGATTATTGGGAAGTGCTCCTCAAGTGTGTGTAGGATGAAGGATGTTGACCTAAAGAGCATAAATATGTCTTCAAAAATCTTTTGGCTACAACCAATTTTTGCACAAATAAATGAATACACTTGTTGTAACATCAAATAATCCCGACAATAATAGAGACAACAGCACACAAACTTTCCGGTCGTTGGAGATCTCTGGGAGCCCAAGGGCATGGCAACTCAGGCGGACATGTGGCCTGGGTTGCTTTCAGATGGACCACATGAAGAATAGTCCAGAGCTGTTTCCGGATGAGCCCAGGCCAAGGGTTCTCCGGGACTCCGAGAACCAAGACTTTGCGTTTATCACCAGGATTCTACCAGCTCCCAGGAGCTACGACATGCAAAGACAGAAGAAAGTAACTCCTAGACATCTCTGGGCTCCTCCGGCGCTATGGGTCTGGGGACTTTAAGCAAGACAAGCATACACCCAGAGAATCCACAAGTCCTCTGGAAAGATCAACATCAATAAAGAGCCAAGGGGCCGGGAAACTGCTTGAGCCAAACGAGATACTTTGGGCTCCCAGACGCCCTCGCACCTGGACCAAGTCCATCCGCAAGCCAATCTCGGATGTGAGCTATCGAGGTCGACTAGTTCCCTCAACCCATACATCATCAACATAGAAGACACTTTGGCCCGTACCTTTTTCAGTTGGTAAAGGGCATTTTGGTCATTTGGCAAGGCTTGGATGTTTATAAATAGCCCCCCATGCCTCATTTGTTACACATAAAATAACAACCCCATGACCACTTACGATTGTTGGTAAGCGTTGCTCTTAGAATCACTGGTACTTTGATCCAAGCATAGCATCACCAATTAGCTTAGTCGCTGCCAATGTCCTCGAGGACGACGCTTGTAAACATCCTTATATTCATATCTATGTAAGAGAAAATAGGTATGCGTTGGACCAGCCTTTCCTTAAAGCTTGGTCTCAACTGACTCCTAGTCGGGGGCATATCGACAGGAGTGGGGCTCCCCAGGGTACTGACACTAATACAAAAATACTGAGTACTAACGGTTCAAAAATGTCTGTACTAACGGTTCTCCACTCGCTAGTGATCGACATGATAGAAGAAGTCTAGCTGTAATATAACGGTTCGAAACCGTCAATAGAATAACTATATTCTAATGGTTCTTATTAGTGAACCGTGAGAACAACTTATTCTATTCTAACGGTTCCTTATTAATAACCGTTAGAATATCATACTATATTCTAACAGTTCGTATTAGTGATGTAACACCCTAGTTTTGGGGGTGAAAAGTTTTGCATAAAAACCCTGCATGCATGTATCTCTGTAGTAGTAGCCAGATCAGCTGAACCCTAATCTCTCCCAAACCCTAAAAATCTCCAAAATCCACCCTTTGGATTCAGACTAAGATCTGCCTATCCAGATCTAACCTATCAGTTACTCTGAAGATAAAAGTCTTAAGGAGCCAGATCAAATTCGGACCCTAACTCTCAGTACCTAAGCCTCTCTCTGTTTTCGAAAACAGGAAAATTCAGATTTACCCTAAGTACCCCAGTTTCGAGATAACTGAGTTATCTTGATTTAACAATATCCAGACTCAAGTGTCTCTTGGATTATGTTTCCAGTTATATCCTCAACTTACTCCAAAAAGTTGGGAACCAGATTAATTCATCTAAACACTTTTCGCAGATTAGTCCAAATTTTACTGCGAATAGGTCCTTTTCTGTTTACCTGGAAGCCTAAAAAGGCTAAAATCTACAAATCAACTCCAACTCCAGAATTTCTTCAGGGAACACCTCCCAAATGCTATTTGATACAGATCTCCTTTTTGATCAGACTTCAAAATCTCTCTCCAATCACCAGAATTCGAGATCGACAAAATCCATATCTGTTTTACCCTAATTTTACCCTATTTTCGAAAATAGGTGAAATCCCTCAAATCTTGTCAAACTTTCTCCAAATTTGAGCTAAATGAGTATTAATAGAAATATTATACTCAGCCATGGAATCAAATCTCAAATTAATCCTCTTTAAGACCAGATTTACAATTTAGTCCAAAACCCATCAAAAATCACCACAATCAGGCCCCTGGTTCGACCACGGGCTACTGTTCATTACTAGACCACTCAGTTCGACTTCGACCACACCTCCTGTTCACGACCAGGCCGTTCAGCGACCATAGCTCCAGGTTTCGACCGCAGCAACTGTCTTCGACCGCGCCTGTCGAATCGATCACGAGCACTGTAGCATAGACCAGTTACTGTTCACTTGACCAGCTGTTGTCGTTGCTTCGACCTCCAGCTACACTACTTCATCCAATCGCTTGCCGCCACGTGTGTGTTCGATGATTGGCACTGTGGATCTTCTCGGGCTCACCTCACGGCCAACTGATTCTCCCCGATTGTGCACACCAACGGCAACGTTTCAAACAGGAAAACCCAGCCACGTGGAGTCCATGCCGAAGCCAAACATCTATTCACCATCACCTCCACCAGAGCAGCAGGTTAAAGCCCCTAATCCAGCTGCAGGCCGTCACTTCACCGGGATTCAGCCGAATTGTCACCTCCAGCCTGCTTCACTTCCCCGTGCATTTCCAGCCATTGCAGCACCCCCCCCCAAATCGCCTATAAATACCCCTCAGGACTTAGCCAACTCCACCACTGAGCAACAACCAGAAATCGCCACCCTTCATCGTGTCTTCTTCTTCTCCGGTGAGCAGCAAGGAGGAGCTACGGTGCCAAGCCTCTACACTGCTTCCTCCTCCACTCCAGCTACCTCAGTAAGCTCCTCTTACCTCCCTCATCCTACCCGAGCATGGAATTAACTTGAAACCTCTCCAGTCGCCGGCGATTTCCTTTTCTCTCCAGCAGCTCCGACGAGCAATTAAACTCTAACTAGGGTGAATTAGCTCTCGAGCTTGTGATCAAACATGATCAGTGGACTGTGTAGAACACATATAAGCAACCAGAAGCACAAATTTTGGTAAAACTAGAAAAACCCCAAATTTCAACCTTGCATGTTCACTGTGCTTGCTGATTTAGCTTATCTGTTGAATGTTTAGATAATACAACTTCACCAGTATGTTTCTAGTACCCTGAGGACCATACACGAGCAAGGAATTGAGTTCAATCACTTTAAATCAGAAATGCCCAAATCAGGTTTGAGTTCATCTTTTCTCCAGCCAGTATCTTCCAAATCCAGCCACTCCAGCTCAAACTACCTTGCCATATAGATGTTTTTGACCATTTTGAGCAACTTTGTCTTCTACCATGACTTCTAATTCGGCCTAGAACAGAAGTTATAGCTATGCCCTAGTTGCTGTACTGTTTATGTTGCAGGTGCTCCAGATCAGTCAACTTCTTCGCCGGTTTTCATCACTTTCCGGCAATCTCCTGCCCTAGATCCTGTTGAGACATTTGTTCCTGTTACAAATGCCTAACTACTAGACAAAGTGGTGCATCATTTGGAGCTCTAGATCAAAAGTTATGATAAACCCTAGTTTCTGGCCATGTCAACCCTATGCCAGGCTGTGTCAGCCAGGGGCATTAGCCCTGTTCCCCCACCTTTGGTCATGTAAGACAGAAATTACTTTGTCAAATAGCTGCCTCACTACTGTGTGCACCATATGCTTGAATCAAAACCTACTTTGGCCACTGGGAACTATTCAAACAATGCCAATGACATTCTTGGGCACTGTCAGCCTATGTCAGCCAGTGGCATTGAGCCTTTTCACCCACTTCCAGCCATGAACTTTGGAAATAACTTTGTCCCTTAGACTCCTGACGTTGTGATCTACACTTTTCCCTACTGTCACAACTTGAGTTGAGCCCTCTATCACCCATTGACCTTATGTCAATGCCTTGAACCGAATGCCAACCTAAAGACGTTCGCTGTTTTTGGACGAACCAGTCACAACCTTGATATCACCCTGATATTTTGGAACCCTATAAACCTTGACAACTAATCTTAACCCGGGTTTCCATAGTTTAACTCTAATCGCTTCCAAATCTTGTATCACCAGAGTATTTCACCTTGCATTATTGCATGTAGTGGATTAGTAAGAATAAGATTGATTGTAATGGCTGTTTGCTTGTTTGATCTTGTTCAGAGCAAGAGCCTGAGGTTGAAGATCTTGTCGCTGAACCGTCATCAACTGCTGATACTTACGACGCGGGAGGCAAGTCATACTTTGATCATATTGAACCTATATTTTATGAATTGCTATGCTATTCCATGAGTAGATATCTCATTAATATTGCATGTGTTGAGATCAATGATATTATGGCAGTGATAGATTTAATACTTGAGAAATGTGAACTTGTTAAGATAGCAAGCCATGAACTAATAAAGGTATATACATATACATTTATATTCATGAAATAAAACCCCTAGCTGTGACCAGTATTTTGGTATGGAATGGTGGTAGGACTAGAGGTGATTGGCTGCACTGGATGTGCAGGCACTGAAGGTGCATGGTCTGTGGAATGATCTGGTCACTGGCATATAAGGGCTAGAACCTTGTGTTGTGCGTCTAGTGGCATGAAAAACGTACCAACCACTTACCTGGTATGGGACAGGCACAATCTAGTAGCTTTCTTAGTATTATCAGTTCCCTGCATGGCTTGTCGATCCGGTTTCTCGCGTGGAAACTGGTGGGACGCAGTTCGTCCATGAGTGGTGTGAGATTAGAAAAATTATAAGAGGATAAGGTGTAAAGAAGGAAGACGCCCTACGCCAGATTAAGTCGTGCGCGACTGTAATCAAAAGAGGCTATGTGTCCTGCGGGAACATAGGCCCAGGCTAGGAAGTAAGGCAGTGGGGAGGACCCACAACGGTACTTGGGACTGGATTGTCCATTTACCGGGCAGGGATACTGTTAATACTAGACTGCGAAAACATTGTGTGAGCTCGGCCTTGTCACATGCGTATAAGTCGCATGAAGCTAGCCCGACTTGAAAGTCGAGTGAAAATGTGGATTCAAAAAGAGTTATACCTCTGTAGAGTTAAAAATGTATTCGAATACTCCGAGCTCCTGGGTTTTTAGGAGTCTGCTGCGGTGGATTAAATCCATGGGGTGTGACACAAGTATTGTTTTATAAACTAAAATTTGTTAGTTCTAGATTACCCAAGTGGCATGTGTTGTCACGATAAGGGGCGTTACCGTGGACTGTCATGTGTTGACGTGTCGCGGTAATACCATAATATAGAGATCATGTGATAACTAAGAGGCATGTGGATTTGCCTTAAGCATATGATAACTAAGAGGCATGTGGTTTATGCCCTAAAATATATGAGATACTGCTATGAGTATAAGATTGAATGGCTTGAATAAAAGTAATGTGATATGAGGATATATTGCCTTCGATATGGGATATATGTATCACCATCAATATGATTTATTTACTGCCATGAGTATGATCGGAAGTTGAATATGAAAAGAGAAAGAAATGTACATAGGTTCATGTCATTTATACTATATGTATCTCTACCTTCCCTATGACTTGCTGAGTACGTAAGTACTCACCCTTGCAACAACTCATCAATAGATGGAGCGCTCTACGACCTTGGTTAATATCCTGAAGATGTTGCAGACGCAGGAGAAGATGAGCAGTTCCCTCCGGAGCCCTGAGGTGGTGCTGTCTTGCTGTCAACCTCTGTTTCCTGTGGATTGCTTTTGGCCCTAGCTTCCTCCGATTAGATGATTTATTTTGTTGTACCTTTGTGCCTTGTAAGGCACTGTATCCCGTATTGTACTAAGGCCTGATGGCCATACAGCTATGACTACTGTAATATTTTGCTGCTTCAATATATTCCTGTGTTTGACTCATCCAGGGAAGTCAAGTGGTTTATGGGACCAGCTGCACCGAGTTGGGCTCCTCACACGTGATGTCACAGTCGTGGCAGACATGACAAGTGAACCGTTAGAATAGATTACTATATTCTAAGGTTAATAATAACGAACCGTTATAATATGCTATATTATTCTATCGGTTTTTAATTAGTAACCGTTAGAATATAGTAATCTATACTAAATATTGTGATGAACGAACCATTAGAATATGTTCTTCCCTTCTAACTTTTGGCATTGTAGAACCATTAGAAGAAGCTTAGCTACACTGATACAGATACAAAAAAAATACATTCACAAATACACCAATATAGAAATATACAGATACACAGATGGAATTTGAAGCCTTTTCACACATTCAATAAAGGTATGACAAATCAATGTACACATATATGCACCAATTCACACATTCAATATATATATATATATATATCCTAAAAAAGAAGTCATGACTGATTCTTGATAGCCACTTCATCGAGCACATATTGAGCCCAAATTTGTCGTAGCTCTTTTATCTGAGACAGCTCATATTTGTCTTTGGATATGACACTCTACATGCATGTATGAAGAGTCAGTTATTAATTTCCTAGTTTCGAATGTCACATCCAATGTTCAACTCTGAGTTAGGAATAATACTTACCTTAGGGAATTGGGTGAAATCTGTCCTGATTAGGTCATACATAAACCTCATCACATAAAACTAACATACCCTACATCCTCTGTTAAAAGAGCTACGAGTTGTATGTGAGACCAATCAGGTAAGTTAAGATAAGCAATGAAGTAGAGACACGAAGATTTATATAGGTTCGGCCCTCGATGGTGGGAGTAATAGCCCTACGTCCTGTTGTGATTTCACTATATATGAAAGAAGAGGTTTACAGGAAAAAGAGATTGTCACAAGTGATAATCTCCTTTTATACTTTTGTCGATTAACTATATCTAAGTCTTCAAGCATTGTTCCTCTCTCTTTGTGTCTGTATAAGTCGTTCTTCATCATCAACCCTTTTATACTAAATGAAAGGATACCAATGCAAGGCAGTTCTAGACGGTTGCCATAGTGCAGATTGCCTGCGATCATAGACTGACTTTGTGTCCGCAACCTTCTGGTGCACAGGAAGTTGTCCGTCTGTGACCATAGTGGCTGCTAAGACACATTGACATTTATCACATCCGAACATGACTTGAACACAATATATGTTAAATAAACTAGCTCGGGTGATAGTCCTCATCAGCTAGCCCCTAGATTTGAAGAGATAAAAAGATTATAACTTCAAATTTAATCTACATCGAATATATAACCCGATGCTTCAACTTCTTCAGTTGGCACTATGCACCATGTGGCGGTTTATCTCCTGAGAAAAACCTCAGGGTTTTTCTTGATAGGTAATCGCGAAGTTATTGACTATGTAACCAAGGCAAGAGCTGTAAGTGCGTTTTAAGAACTCGAGGCGCCCACGAATGCGAACCGTCGCCTCTAGGCTCTATAAATAGTGAAGCCTTTCAGTTCTAAGACTCACAGGCTACCTTTTGGCTAAGTCTTTTAGAACCTATTTTCACTCCTTACTTCACATTTCCTCTTCGACTCTCATCTTAATGGCGAACCGAGACTCCAAGAAGATTGTTGAGAATGATGAGGAAGAAGGGGACATAGGAATCGAGATTGAACAGAGTCTCCAGAAGGTAGGTCCTTTCTAAAACCTTGATGCAAATCTTTCCTTTATAGTTTGATCATTTCCAAAGTAATGCATTTTGAAACTTACAGGTGCTCGAGGAACTGATTCCTCTTAAGAAGAGATCCAAAATAATGAAGGATCCTCCAGAGGAGCTGCATCGAAAATACCAAAGGGTGCTGACATCTGGGCTGTAACATTGCCCCTTTCTTCAGCCCTTGCAACCCATCCAGTTCATCTTCATCACCTCCTTTGGATCACCACAACAATCCTTCTAACCATCATTCTTCTAGAGAAAGTCTCACACCCTGCTTGGCTTTCTCCTCTGCTTCTCCGATAATCATCTTCATCCACTTTGTTGGTCTCATATTTTTAGAAACTAACCCATACATGTTCAGCAGGTGAAGGCCCCTGGAGCCCCTAGTGATTAGCTTGCTGAGACTCAGGCTCTTCTGAGAGAGAAATCTGACTTGGTCAGAACCCTCAGAGAAGAAAGAGAGGCATTGGACAAACGTTCTGAGGAGATTTCCTCAATCATTCTGCGGCTGGCAGAATGCTATGATGAAGCCCATAAAGAGGCGTGCAAGCTTTGGCTAGAGAGAAATCATGCCTGTGAGCAGCGATACCTCTCAGATACAATAAGGAATTGTTGCACTCCCTTGATACGGGATGACATCGATAGGCTTAGAGATATCGCCAGTTCTCTTGGGACGGCCAGTGTTTATCCCAATGATGCCAATATGTTCCTAGGAGAACTTTGTAAATTACTCTCAGATCAGGTTGACGCTTTAGTCGTTTGTATCCCTTTTGTATGTAAAGACTACAAGAAATAAAGAATTTCTTTTCCTTACATACTTGACTCCTTGAATGATTATGTATAACTTATAATCACCAACTAGTGTATTCTGTGTGAAAAATGGCTATAGGAAAACACTTCTGCGATCAAAACATACACAGGTAGTACATCTTCTGTCTGAAATCAACTCCAGACTTTGGTCTCAAGATAGTATTAAGGTCATAAACAACATTGCAGTAACAGAACAGCCTTGAGACTACGCATAGCACTAAGGTCACAGACAATACCGAGATCACAGAATAGCCTTACGACCATACCTTGTACTGCCATCACAAAAGAATTCGTGCTTTTAAGATTGTGACAGTGCTGAAGATATGAGATTCCCCTAGAATCATAAGGTTTTAATTTCTCAAAAAATTCTCATAAAATTACCTATACTGTAGCCCCCGAATGTGAAATAAAAAGACCTATTAATTGAAAATAGAAACATTTTGTTCAGATTCAAACTGGGTTTAAGATATGACACTGGGTTCTATTTGAGAGAATACCCGTCATAAGAAATTAATAAAATAATGAACTTGGCAACTAGTGGTCTTGGGCGTACAAAAGGATGAAGGTAGCTTGCTTGAGAAGGTTCAGAAGAAAAAACCCTCTTTTTCCTTAGCCACTTTGGCCGTAAAAAAACCTCTCTTTGCACCCCTCCAAAGTCGTTGTCTTTCCACTGATCTCATCAACAATGGCGTCCTAGAGCCGATCAATCCACCATAGTGAGGAGAGCTTGATTTTGCTTGAAAAAGAGGAGATCCTTCCCCGCGGCTGCTAATCAACTGGTGGCTGGCGGAGAAGAACGATGAAACCCCAGTCGTTCATGAGAACGAACTGGTGATCTTTGAAGAGTTCTTGCGATGTGGGTTTCGGCTCCCAGAAAGCAAGTTCCTTCAAGATATCTTGGGACATTATGGGCTGGAGTTGGTGAATCTTCATCGCAACGCCATTCTCATCTTGGCGATCTTCCAGCACTTGTACGAGGCCTTCGTCGGGGTGCTGCCCAGTGTAGATCTTTTTCGACGATTCTACTTCTTGGCATGGTCGAAGAGTGCCAGTGCTGTAGGATGCATTTACTTTTGTGTGAAGGAGAACAAAGACTATCCATTTCTCCCTTTGCAGGATTCTATGCACGGGTGGCATCAGAAATGGTTGTACTACACCCCCCATCGGAGAGCAGCCTCTGGTTTGAGAATCATCAGCCAAAGAAGACTAGTGAAATGGACACCGTTCCTGCTTTAAGCCATGAACTGAAGAAGCAGGCCCAAGCGATTCTTCACTTAGTCCATCAAAGATTAACAGTGTGGGATATCATCAGCGACTTCATGAAGAACAGGATGAGCCCCTTCCGGAAGAGGGAATATCCTGCTTGGGAGGTGGAATCCACGGTGGACAGCACCCTGGATTACAATACTGGTATGTCCTCTGGTCTACAAAACACGCAATTTTACTAATGAAAGATATCATACCCAGTAATGTGCCTTTTGTGACGCAGTTCTATCCTTGTCCAAAATTGAGAAACTTTAGACCCCTAACCTTCTCGAGTGAAACGAGACAAGCTTAATCAACGGCAGCGACGATCTAAGACAAGAAAGTCAGAAGGTATTACTTCTTTTGTGGAACATATCCGAGGTCGCCTATTGATTTTGATCATCAAATTGAAATTCTTGAAATGATGCAGCTACTGAAGGGGTGAACCACTGGGACAAAACGACCTGGGGATGATGCTGGGCGTTCTGGGAGGTCAGCGTTGAAGAGGGTGAAGAAATCCACTTCCAAGTTGAAGACGACGAAGGAGTCGGCCCCTGAATCCTGCCAGAAGATCAGAGGAGGGGCTTCGTCAAAAAAGAAGAAAATAACCGCGAAAGATACTGCGGTAAGATTTTCTCTTCCCCCTGTTATGCCAAGTATGAGTAGGAGTTACTTCTTAGTCGTACAGGGTGAGGGGAGCAAGGATGAGGAAGACAAAGTTCCTCTCATCTGTCTCAAGAGGAAGGCATCAAACCCTCTGGAGATTAGCATTCGAGAGAGGCCAACCTCTCCTACCATTGTCGAAGTCCTGTCCTCCTTGGTGGAGGCAAGAACGGTGGCAGAGGATCACGTGGTCGCAGAAGAACTTGCGGTCACAGAGCAGACTCCCGATCCTGAGGCATGCACCGCCTCAGGGCTGGTAACCCCTCCTTCGATTACCGAAGGGACTGCTGTGGTAAGAACTTCACAGTTTTTAAGTTTTTACTCCCTTGGATATACCAATTGCATCGTGAACATGCACAGGGAAGAAAACATTGTCCTGTTCAAGAAAAGGAAAATAAGAACAGATGTCGATGCTACTTCAACAGGGACACCCAGTGCGCTTCTTTTTCCCTAGAGCGCATCATCGAAACCCAAATCTGTGTTGGGGTTTTGACTCAAGTAAGGACATTGCATCTTGTTACCTCGTATTTTCTTCAGCACAAGGATGCCATAAGTTATGATTTTTTTAGGACCTCTGAATCTAGCGCCCTGCTGACCTCCTTAAGAACTAGCACAACTCCTACCTTGGAGGTCGAGGGAGACACAGGTGCAAGCACAATGGCTGAGGCATCCTCTCAGGCCATTGTAGAGGAAATAATCGCGGACCTCCAATCTTCTGAGGTGGAAACCGCAGCATTGACCACAAGAACAAGCCAGCAAGAACAGACATTTGCTGCTCCTATTGTCAAGGAAAAAACTGATCTTGAGGTTCAGCCTTTGAGCGAACCTGACGGTGCTTCTTTTAATGACTTCATAGAGGTAAGTAAAAGTTCCTTTACCTTCTATGGGATTGACAATCTTAGGAATGTTCAAGCTCAAACAACAGGTCTTAATGTGTCAGGATCTGACCCGGGTGGCGACCAAGTCAAAAGCTTTAGTAATGCATGTTGAGGTCGCACAACGGGAGATAAGCCGGCTCCAACAGTAAGTATCTGTATCTTATTTGTTCCGACCTTGAATTTCATCTAAGTAACTGCCCTCTTTGTCATAGGGAAAATGCCTCTTTGACAAGAAGCCTGGCTGATCGGCAAAACTAGGAAGAAGAGGTGGGTGCGAGATTTTCTTCTATGGAGAAAAAACTTCACGAGGCGCAGTCAAAGCTTTCCTATAAGTTTACTCCCGACCAGAAGAAATAATTTCTTTGCATGAACCATTGCGAATTCAATTACTTGGCTCATGCAGTACAAGAGGATCAGATAAGCTCTCTTTCAAAAGAGAAAAATGACCTTCATGCGACCATTGAGCTACAAAACTCAAAGATTGATACTGTCTTTGAGGAGAATAGGACCTTTTTTTTTTATGAAATGCAGTAGCCAAGAAGCATACTACTAATTATATATTAAAAATAATAAGAGGTAGAAGAGAATAGATCTTTCAGTCACCAGTTTCATGTCCAGAATGAAGGCTTTTTTCCAATACTCAAGAGAAGGAGCTAAGGAGAATAGGACCTTGAACGCAACAACTTCATCCTTCGGCAGTACTCAATTAGACATCTTTGAAAGACTGAAGATGGTTGTAGGATTGCTGAAGGCTGATATCATTGAGCCTCAAAAGGACAATCTAAGCCTCAGCGATTCATGCAAACTGGTCGCGGCTCAAGCTGAATCACTCCTCAAGTATCTTCCTGGAGATACAAAGCAACAAGAAGAGGCAATGAAGACCAATGTAAGATCTGTAGCTTCTGCCATCTTATGCAAGTTAAGATTTCACCACGGCCCAAATTTGGACTTGAATCCGATGGTGGGAGATGCAGAGATTGAGAGTGAAGACCAGCTTGAAACCACTTCAGAAGAAGTCAAACCTCTGATTGATGATCTTTTGAAAGAATTGGGCTTACTGTAATTTCATTGTAGTGAATGATGATCCTTTTTTTTATTGTACCTATAAAAATACAATTATAATATGCAAATGCATGCCTCATATTTTTTGGAAAAAATGTGCTCAATTTCATTTTATATCATGGCCCATATTCCTCTAGGCCCCTCCTGAGATCATACATACTAAAGGTATGGTATTGTAATCTCAGGAAAAATATGGGTTGCTGACAATTAGGAAATATCTAGTAAGTTCCTTATACGTTAAGAAACGGTTTACAAACGAAAGTCTCGGCCTAGATACGATCATCCGGTCTCACAAGTACTGATCTTAGTACAATACCAAGGTTTATTACAAACTGGTAGCCCCTCGAATGATCAGAAACATGCTAGTAAGTCCCGGATGCGTTTAGAAACGGCTTATTTAGGGATGTCTTATCTAGATGCAACCATGAGATCAGCCAGTGAATGTGACCAAGTTATCATAATAAGATGATTATTGGCGACCAACCCCCAAGCATAACTCGGTCAGAATAGAGCAAAAGAAATCGAACAACAACATGATGCGAAGAAAAAGAACACATAAGTTTTTAACAAAATCATGCTATATGAAAAGGATAAAAGAAATGGAAAACTTACACGTAGAACTTGCGTACTTGATCTATGATCAGAGTATTGGACAAGACCCTTCCATCCTCCATCGCTAATCGAGCCGATCCTGGTTGTGGTACTAAAACTACAGTAGGAGGGCCTTCCCACTGAGGGGAGAATTTATTGCAGTTAGAATGGTTTTGTATCTTTCATAAAACCAAGCCGCCCATGTGAAGACTACAAGGTCGCACCAGTTTACTGTGATGTTTACGCAAAGCTTGTAAATACACTGCAGACTTGATCAGTGCCCAATCGTGTTTCTCTTCAAGGAGGGTAATGTCTTGGGCACGTTGTGCATGTTGATCAGAATGATTAAATTGATCGGGACGCACAGACCCAATGTGAATTTCTGAGGGTAGAACAGCCTCAGCACCGTATACTAGTTGAAAAGGCATCTCACCCATAGCTCGACTACAAGTGGTGCGTAGTGCCCATAGAATGGAGTAGTGTTCATCTACCCAAGCCCCCGAGCGCATCTTAAGGCAATCGAAAACACGTTTCTTGATGCCTTGTAATATCTGCCCGTTGGCATGTTCAACGTCACCATTACTCTGTGGATGAGCTACACAAACAAAGTAGACTTTGGTTCCAATGTCGTCGTAATAGTCCAAAAGGAGACCACTAATGAACTGGGAACCATTGTTGGTAATGAGGCGACTTGGAACACAAAATCGAGTGACAATATTCTAATGAAAGAATTTCTTTGCCGCAGCGGCGGTAACATTGCCGACTGGTTCAGCCTCAATTCACTTAGTAAATGTGTCAATGGCTACGAAGAGGAACTTGTATCCATTGACCGCTTGGGGCATAGTGCCCACAATATCTATTCCTCAAACTGCAAAAGGCCATGTTAGAGGAATAGTTTGTAAGGCATATGCAGGCTGATGAACTTGCCTTGCATGAAATTGACACCGTGGGTATGTCTTGACCAAATGCTTGGCATCATCAAGTGTCGAAGGCCAATAAAAACCCTGTCGGAATGCTTTTCAGACCAGTGTGCGATATGACGCGTGTGCAGCACATACACTTGCAGGAATTTCATTCAAGAGGGATTTACCTTCATCTTGAGATATACAGTGCATGAATACCCCTTGAGTACCCTTTCTATATAAAACTCCATCTATGAGTTTATACAGGCGCACTTTTTGAACTAACCGATCACTTCTAGTTTTATCCTTGGGCAAAGTCCCATGTTTGAGATAGACCCAAAATGGACGAGTCCAATCTCCTTCATGTCCAAGGTTGGTGATGCAAACTTCCACCGGGTCATCTTTGATCGAAATCATGATCGTGGGATGTTCTAAGTGTTCAACGAACACTCCTACCGAAGCGGATGTGCGTGAGGACCCAATTTTAGACAATTGGGCTGCGTGTATATGGTCCTTTCGCGGGATATATTGGACTTCGAAATGACTGAAGCGTTTTTCCAATTTCCTCACTTCTCCCAGGTAATGAGCCATTGTATCATCGGAGGTGCTGTACTCCTTGTTTACTTGGATTACGACTAGTTGTGAGTCTCCCCTCACCACTAATCGACAGACTCCGAGGAATCTAGCTGCCCAGAGCCCTGCAATAAGACCTTCATACTGTGCTGCGTTGTTAGCCGCAACAAAGTGTAATTGAATGATGTACTTGAGTTGGTCGCCCAGAGGAGTGATTAAGACCACTCCAGCTCCCCAGTGTTGAAAACTATGAGAACCGTCAAAATTCATTGTCTAATGGTCGGTGCATTGTAAATCCTTGGATTCTTGCGCAGGAGGGTCGGGATTAGTCCACTCGACCACAAAGTATGCAAGAATTTGAGATTTAACTACTACGTGAGGGGTGAAATGGATGTCAAACGCTCCAAGTTCCACTGTCCACTTCGCGATGCGACCAGATTTCTCCGGGTTCCAGATAATATCTCTCAATGGCAAGGACGAAGGCACAGCATTTTTGTGCGCTTAAAGTAGTGTCGTAGCTTATGGGAAGCCATTAGAAGTGTGTAAAGTATCTTCTGGACCTCAGGGTAACGTTCCTTTGGATCGTGAAGTACCTCGGTTATGTAATAGATTAGTTGTTGTACACCCTCTCTTTCTATGACCAGAACTACACTGACTGCATGAGGGGTGGCCGCCAAATAAAGGAGTAGTGTCTCTCCTAAATCTGGAGAGACCAACACTGGTGGACTGAGCAAATAAGCTTTGATCTCCTGAAAGGCCTTTTCGGCTTCCTCCGACCAGGTAAAACCATTGTGTTTGCGAAGAGCCCTAAAGAAAGGCAGTCCACGTTCACCTAGTCGTGATATGAAACAGCTTAAAGTCGCCATGCGACCTGTTAGGCTTTGGATGTCTTTCAAGGTCAAAGGAGATATCATTTGCTCAATGGCCTTGATTTTTTCAGGATTAACCTCAATTCCTCTCGAACAAACAAGGAAACCCAAAAGTTTACCAGAAGGAAACCCGAAGGAACACTTTTCTGGGTTTAATTTTATTCCATGCTTGTTTAGATTACAAAAAGTTTCAGTAAGATCATCTAAATGATTTGAGCTTTTCAAGATTTTTACAACCAAATCAGACGTAAGCTTCAAGATTATGCCCCATCTGGGAAAGAAAGGTCTTTTGCATCAAGTGTTAGTACGTGGAACCAGCGTTCTTGAGACCAAATGGCATTCTGACATAGCAGTATGTGCCAAATGGTGTGATGAAGGCAGTTTTCTCTTCATCTTCTCCTGCCTTGCTAATTTGATGGTTTCGTGAGTAAGCATCCAGGAAGCTCATCAGTTCGCAACCCGTTGTAGAATCGACCAATTGATCGATGCGAGGAAGGGGAAATCATCCTTCGGACAGGCACTGTTTAGGCTGGTGTAATCGATGCACATACGCCACTTACCATTGGACTTTAGGACCATCACCGGGTTTGCAAGCCACTCAGAATGATTAACTTCGCGAACAAATCCTGCTTTCTGGAGTTTGTCTAACTCCAATCGGATGGCTTCGTGCCGATCGATAGCAAAGTGTCTGAGCTTTTGCTTTATTGGTTGCTGTCTAGGTCGAATTGCTAACCTGTGCTCAATTACCTCCCTTGGGACTCCAGGCATGTTGGACGGTTTCCACGCCAACATATCTGCATTAGCCCGGAGGAAAGTAACGAGTTCGAGTTCCTATTTGTCATCCAAGCCTAATCCAATCCGAATGGTTCTGGATGGATCATCTGGGTACAATGGAACTAGCTTTAACTTCTCTTCCGGTCGCGGGGCAATTTTGATCGTGTCAGAAGCCGTGGTCGTAATCTTAACGTCCCGGAGGGGAGGTTGATCCACAAACTCCAGGGATAACCGATCACAAGTTAGTGCTGTGTTTTGGCTGCCTCTTTGTCTTCGTCGTTGTCTCTAATCCCGCAGACCTGATCTTTTTGCGGCAGGTTTGGCATCAGTCCAATCCCTTGATAGGAGTCATCCAATTTCTTCAACCAATTCAGGCAGTGCTTGAGATTGTGTCGAGAACAATTGTGGAACGGACACCACTTCTTGTTTTCCAGTAGGTTAGTTTGTTTTCTTGGCTGGTCGCTATCGCGCCCACCGAAAGAGGTTTTATTCTTAAATGGAAACTTGTTACCTTTTCCTGGTGGTGGTTTTTCTACAACGGCAACCTCCCTGTACTGTCTAGTTCAGTTTTTTGTTGGACTTCTTTGTTTTACCGCCTTATGGTGATTCTGGTTTCTTGCTATAATCCTCCTTCTTATCATCCTTGAGACTTGACTGAGGCGAGAAATTTCCTTTATCCACCATCCTGTTCCATTCCACGGCTTCAACCGCATCAGAATAGCGGTCAGCCATGTCGAAGAGATCGGCTACTGACCGAGAGGGGTGGATAAGCAGATCTTCAGTAAACCTTCGATATCGCACGGCATGTTTAAATGCCCTAATGACGGAGTTGTCAGATATGTTCAGAATGGTATTCCTTACTCCAACAAATCTCTTGACAAATTGCAGAAGAATCTCAGTAGAGGTCTGGCGTAGACGATGGAGATCATCCTCCTTGCTAGGCTTCTGGTAATAGTTCTGGAAATTGTCGAGTATGGCGTCACACAACATTTCCCAATTGTAAATCGAACCGTCTGGCTGATTGAACAACCAGGTTCTTGTTAGTCCCTCGAGGACCGTTGGCAAGTAATTTTCCGTAATAAGGTCATCTCCTCTTGCCGCTTGAATAGCGGTAATGTAAATCTGAAGAAATTCGGATGGGTTCTGAGTTCCATCAAATCTCTCAATCATTCTCGGTTTAAACTTGTCTGGCCAGACCACCACACGGAGGCCTGGTGAGAAAGCTTTACAACCAACATAGGAACTCCGAAGGAATCTGTGACTTTCGACATGGTCGCAGGCGACCTCACCCTGAGGAGATACACCTCGCGGTCCTAGGCAAGAATGAATGGGCATGCAACCTCGATCACGGGAACATCCAACTCGCCTGGCTTTGTCATGCCGAACTGATCCTGTTGGTAATCGATTACGCCTACCATAACTGGAGTGAGAATAATCTCTCTCATGGGAGCGTATCGTAGACCGGGATGACACTCTTGGAGTTGCATCAGATGCAACTTCATCGAGCGTATCCGCCAGGACTCTGGTAAAAGTCACCGCGTCTTCAACATTAGGAGGGGGATTACGCAGAGCATCAGCGATAACATGAAGTAGATCATGTATACTCCTCCTAGGCACTCTAGGTGTCATCGTTTCTTCAACCGTCGATGGATAAACCGAGGCTAAAGAAGGTGTTTGGTTGCGCCTGCGACCATGCAGATGACGGGAGGAACTAGGAGCGGCATCATAACGAGATTGCGCAAGTTGCAAAGCTTCCTTTGCAGCCCTGCGAGCCTCACCCTCGTTGCTCACGATCTTGATCCTCCTTTTTCTTCCGTTCCTGTTCCTCCTTTTTCCGGTGTCCCTGTTCCTCCCTAGCAATTCGCTGCTCCGGATTTCCTCTGATAAAGCAGCAAATTCTTGGGGGAGCGAGGTTGCAGAAGGAGAAAACATCTCTATTTGTTCCAAATCGGATTCGAAATCAAAGAGAGATTGGAGGTTATCAGGGTCAAACCTCCCAGACTAAGCTCTATGTTACCATCCTCCACATCCTCTGAAGCGATGCGTGGTGGCTCATATTCAACCTCCGATGTGGCGGAACTCACATGAGCCACCTGGTCTATCTTTTGCCTCTTGGTCGATGGACATGACCTGAGTCGGAGAAGACGCATCCTCGGGATGTTCCTCAGGAACATCCTTGCGATCCACCTCTTCCATCGAAATAGGATCGCTAGGTGAGGGCATCCGAATGTGGGCATAATCATCGAGATCGAAATCTTTCTCGGAATCATACGCCCCAGACATGACTTGTCGACGATTCGGACTCGGAGTCCTCAGCCGAACTTATGCAGAATTTGTATTTGTAAGACCTTTCAAGATGACCCTCCGGGAAGGTATGCTGAACAATGGTGAACAAGAGCACAGAGAGTTTAGACAGGTTCGGGCCCTCGATGGTGGGAGTAATAGCCTTACGTCCTGTTGAGATTTCACTAAGTGTGGTAAAAGATTTACAAATGGAGGGAAAAGTCCTCACAGGCGAGGATTTTCCCTGTAAGAGTGTATAAAGGGGAGCTATAGGAGACTCGTAAGTGTCGCTTAATCTAAGCCGTAGACTTGATTGTTTGAATGATCGAGATATCTTGTATCTTGATTATTCTTTTGAGTCTCGTTCTTCCTTTAATGTCTTGGGGCCCTCCTGATTGATGCTCCATGCCATCCTTTTGTACTGTTTGAAAGGGTGCCATGTGAAGGAAACTGCATCAATCGGTTGCACGGACGGTTCGATGCGGTTTTTGGAACTGCTCTTAACCTCCACACAGGTTAAACACGTGTTATTCATGGATAACTGTATGTGTTAACCTTCTGACGGTTGATTCTCCACGCGTAGGAATCTTCGGGATACTTAGAATATCCTGTTGTATGGGCAACCGAATAGATAGATCCCAAGTATCCTGATCGGCAGATGTTCTGACCGCGGGATATTGGCTGACCGCGCAATATCCCAAATATCCAGTCCGCGTATAGCATACGAACTTCTGACCGCACAAGGCTGTCGGTCTGATCGCACGAAACCCGCGACCTGATCGCGTAAAGCTTGCGACCTCATGGTGATGCCCCTCAGAATAGCTCGAGTTCGCATCACCAGATACATGTCTGGTTCGAACTTGTCTTGAACCAAAAGTTTATTAGAAGTGACCTGGGTGTCAATCCTCGTCATGACTTATTAGAACTCCCGATAAAAGAAAGCACACCTCACTACTACAGAATTACTTTACACTATCGGTTCAAAATGGTCTATACTAACAGTTCTCTTACCGCTAGTGATCGGCACAATAGAAGAAACCTAGCACAACTCTAACGGTTACAAACTGTTAGTACAATACCTATATTCCCACTGTCCATTACTCACAAACATTAGTATGGTACATTTCTTCTATCGGTTCAGTACTCAAAACCGTTAGTATTATAAACTTTCTTCTATCAGTTCAGTACTCACAACCATTAGTATTGTTAAATTTCTTCTATCGGTTCAGTACTCACAACCATTAGTATTGTTAAAGTTCTTTTATCGGTTCAGTACTCACAACTGTTAGTATTGTTAAATTTCTTCTATCGGTTCAGTACTCACAACCGTTAGTATTATAAACTTTCTTCTATCGGTTGTAGGTTATGAACTGTTAGTACTAGCATAACTTCTTCTAACGGTTCTGAGTTAGAAACCGTTAGGATATGTTATAAGCAGCTATACAAATGAAAAAGGTGCATTCACAGATACATCAATACAGAGATACACACATTGGACAGATTGAATCTAATTATTCACAAATACACCACAGAGAACAGGGTTTTTTATTTTTGTAAATAATCCAGATTAAAAAATTAATTTCAAATTTGACCCACTCTACCGATCATGTTTGCTGGAGCTATTGTAGCCATGGGCATGGTTGTGAAGCAGTTGTCGAGGAAATGTAGTGGACGGTTGTCGTGGAGGTGGTCGTACGTCGAGGTAGAGGAGGTCGTCACGACTGGAGTGGTTGAAGATGTGATTGGTCGAGGTCGGAGGCCGAGGACAAATGCAGCCAACCCAAAGCAACATACAACAGAAGCATATTCAGCAAGAGTCTTGGCAAGAGTATGGATATAAAAAAAATTTTGCCCATTGTTCTTGATACTCAGTTTGTGATAATTAACACATTTGGTCTATGAAGATGCCGACAGATGCGAACTCGATTACAAATCTCAATGACCAACAATACATATTATCAGTAATGAACAACGACTGAAACATTATTAACTTTTCCAAAAATCAATTTAGCAAAGCAAAAAATATAAAATGCGAATGGCAACAACAATTCTAATCGGGTTGGTCAAGAACACTTACAGTTCGTGGAGTGGCCTACGAAGCGTGATGCAGTGGCCGGCAGCGGTGGAGAACCCAAATGCGAGTGGAAATGGTGGTGCGGGAGCGAAAAAGGGGATGTCGGGGAGGCTAGGATTTTCCGCGCGTGAGTAGAGACTTATTTGGAAATGTGTTTGGTTGGACTGGAGGGAAAACTCCTGCGGGTTTAACCCAAGGTCTTGTACTGTTTTACTATCGGTTCAAAAACAGAACCGTTAGTGAACTTTTCTTTCTTCTAAAGGTCCCCACTGTCATAACCATTAGTATATATGATGTCATTTTACTATCAGTTGAATAAACAAACCGATAGTAAAATTTTATCTCTTCTATCGGTTCGTACACTAATAACCGATAGTTAAATGATGTCCTTTTACTATCGGTTGAATAAACAAACCGATAGTACAATTTTATCTCTTCTATCGGTTCGTACACTAATAACCGATAGTAAAAGTTACGTGTTTCCTCTCTTCTAAAGGTCCCCACTATCATAACCATTAGTATATATGATGTCCTTTTACTATCGGTTGAATAAACAAACCGATAGTAAAATTTTATCTCTTCTATCGGTTCGTACACTAATAACCGATAATAAAAGTTACGTGCTTTCCTCTCTTCTAAAGGTCCCCACTGTCATAACCATTAGTATATATGACGTCCTTTTACTATCGGTTGAATAAACAAATCGATAGTAAAATTTTATCTCTTCTATCGGTTCGTACACTAATAACTGATAGTAAAAATGACGTAATTTTACTATCAGTTAAATAAGCAAATAGGTAGTAAAATTTTATCTCTTCTATCGGTTCCTACAGTAATAACTAATAGTAAAAATTACGTGCTATTCACTAACAGTTTCCCATACCATAACCATTAGTATAAAACCTCTTCTCCACTATGGTATTCATACACTAACGGTTTTCTCCCAGATTGTATATAACCGTTAGAAGATACGGGTTAGTAGACTGTATTTCTGTAGTAGTGCCTTGGGAAAGAGTCCCACGGTGGGTGGCAGCTGTCCACTATTCGGACTCGGGTCCTCTGTCAATCTTACATACATTTGTGAGTTGTATGTGAGACCTTTCAAAGTGCTATCAGGTAAGTAATGGCTGATTCTTGATAGCCACTTCATCGAGCACATATCGAGCCCAAATTTGTCGCAGCACTTTTACCTGAGACAGCTCGTATTTGTCTTTGGACATGGCGCTCTGCATGCATGTATGAAGAGTCAGTAAATAATTTCCTAGTTTCGAATGTCACATCCAATGTTCAACTTTGAGTTAGGCAAAATACTTACCTTAGGGAATTGGGTGAAGTCTGTCCTGATCAGGTCATACATAAACCTCATCACGTAAAACCCACATTCCCTACGTCCTCTGTTAAAAGAGTTGCGAGTTGTATGTGAGACCTTTCGAAGTACTATCAGGTAAGTTAAGATAAGCAATGAAGTATAGATGTGAAGATTTATACAGGTTCGGGCCCTTGATGGTGGGAGTAATAGCCTTACGTCCTGTGGTGATTTCACTATGTATGAAAGAAGAGGTTTATAGGATAAAGAGATTGTCATAGGTGATAATCTCATTCCTCCATGGGGAAATCATGACAAGGATCCAGTGGCCCCTACATTGTACATAAAAGAGAACCGTATCATGTGTATCTTAGGTGTAACATACAAGAATGAGTTAAATTAGTAGGAAATGCACTAACCTAGGGTGGTACGACGCAAGAATGTACTCCCTGTCCTACTGTCCCAGCAGTGCCCTTGATATGTACTGCTCCGCGCATGCTTGGTCCTGCTCTAGCATTGTGAGGCATATTTGGTTGGCTCTGTTTTCCATTACCTTTTGCCCTTGCCTTTGGCCGGGGAGTGAGCCTATACCTTCAAAGGTCGGGGCGAGTTGCCGACGTCTTTATTTGATGGCGAAGGGGCTTTCTGAGGAGGTCTGGATCCTTTGGCTAGGGTCGAGGCCGTCCAAGGAAGAATGAGGGGTGGAGGATCTCGGCCGAGTCCTGTGCTAGGGGTGCGGCCCTCAGGAAGTACGCTGTCATCCATCATCTACTTCAATTTACAAACACGTATGTTATAATTTGCATGTTGAGTATATTAAGTAAGTTATAAGCTACAATGGGTAGGACTTACCTCCTGTAGTATAACACTATTCTTGGGCTACTGTATGTTGGAGCCCAATGCCTCCGCAATTGTCCGGATCTCCACCATTGGGATGGGCAACGGAATAGTGTTGTAGCCCAAGGGGCAGATGTCCACCTGTACCATTGCAAACCCCTTCTTCAGAGGTACGCAGTGGGTCCGACATCCTCCCCAAACAGGAATACGAACCCGTGTGCAACCACTACAGGGTCCTCGCCTATGTAAACCACTAGGCTGCAACTCTCCGGTCTCTACAAATTTGCAACAATTAAAAGAGGTTAGCCAAACAATTTTATCGGAACGTGAGTGGCATCAACTTAAGTGCACAGTTCCAGACTTGCAATACCTCAAGCAGATCCACCAGATCCACGTGGACCATCAAAGAGCAATTGCTTGGCCGACCCAGTGGGGTAGTGTCAGCCTCGGCAGCTGGATATAAACCCTCAGACCGCACAATTTTGTTGAGCCATTCGTACTGTTCGCGCATTTGAGAGAACAGGTCCAGGAACTGTGGATTAACGTCTCCTCATATCTTCTCGGCAAGCTCTGAGAGCGTGCCTTCTTCCTCTGTGCCCCACATTCTTGGAAGCCGTCCTTCCACGGAACAACCACTCCGACGGTCCGCGTCCGCCAAGGATGGCCCTTATTTCCTAGAGCCCGGGTGAGGAGGTCGTTCTCCCTCTCGGGAGTAAACAACCCCTAGCTTGCCTCCTTCTCGCCAGAGATCTGTTACATTGAAAGCTACTTTTTGAGGAAAAAATATATATACAAAATATTTGCATACACAATTTACGATAAGTACCTTTCTTCAAATGATTATTTATTGAAAACCGTTAGATTAAAATAAAATCTATTCTAACGGTTCCCAAAATACAACCGTTAGTATATGTATATTTCTTCTAACGGTTCATATATTCTGAACCGTTAGTAAAAATCATGCCATTTTTACTAACAGTTTCTTACAACCGAACCGTTAGTAAAAAAACCCAATCAAACTACGCACCATGTACACTAACAGTTTTCATCCAGATTGTGTAAAACCATTAGAAGACAGGGGTTTATAGACTGCATTTCTGTACTAGTGTAAACC